>CM038682.1:1957402-2557402 GCA_021605205.1 Aegilops longissima | reverse complement strand
AATTTTCATACGTTTGTCCTTTGATTCATAAGATTGAATTTCATAGGATTTTTTCCTATGAAATCTTCTGTACTACATTTCATAGGAAATCTAGCATCCACTCTAACCACTTTTTACAATTCATTTGTTTTTTTTTCATGAAATCAAACGCTCCTTGCTAATCCTATGTAGGATTCAATAGGATTCAAGTGGGCATGCCACTCCAATCCTATATTTTTCCTACAAAAATGCTAGACGTACAGATTTGTTTTACAAGGATTTACAGACCAACCCTCCTCCCTCACTAATCTCCCCGAGTTTCAGGGTGGGGCCCGCCTCATCTAATTACCAATTAAACCAGCCCACCTCAGCATTGCCTGTAAAAGTCCTGTAAAGCCTCCGTATGTCTAGCATTGCCTTTTTTCCTATTCCCGTGTTTTCAAAATCATGCGAATCAAAGAGAACCTAAAACTCTGTATCAACTTTTCTACATTGCTCCCTTCTTAAAAGCATTGTCAGTTCCTCAAACAAATATCCATATATAGCCATAGCTCGCGACACACATATCAATACATGAGTTCCCTAACATAACCTACTACTCGTTCATAACTCACAACAAGCTGATAAAAGACGAACACCCATACAAACAGCTCGGAGTTCTATAACATAGTGAAGTACTGACACATGGCTGATAGGCATATTAATACATGAGTTCCCTAGTATAACCTACTACTCGTTAAGAGCTCACAGCTAGCTGATGACAAGACGTCACAGCTTGTTCCACTAGTTCATCACCTCAGCTTGTTCCGCTCGTTCATATCCATCACCTCATTTTCTTCCGCTAGTTTATAAGGAATGAAAAGCGTTATGACTTTCACCACAGCAGCACAACAGGCCATACGCTTCAGAGAAGCCCAAAGATCCTTCTTGATTAGATCAGACCTCTCCTTCTCCTTCCTTCAGGAAAACCATGTACAGTTACATGATTATTTAAATGATAGAAACAAACTAGTGTTAATAAGCATTAGAAAAGGGAAATAAAATCATACTGAATACGGTCCACAAACTCATTGATCTGTTCCCTTAAGAAGGTTGCCTCACGTTCGAGCTCCTCTTTGCTAGCTGATTCCAAGTTAATTCTTGTGCGCTACAATAAAAATAGGAAAAAAAATCCTGTAAGGGATCTGGTTAAATAAGAAATCTCACCTCCTTACTAAGGCATGCTTGTATTTGTATCCACTTTACAAAAGTTGCTGAAAATGATACTATAGCTAGGATCAATGTTCCAAATAATAATAAACAGTGAACGAATAATTACCCCACCATTTAGTGTTTAGAAGATAAAGGAGAATGGACACTGTTTAAGAACGAGCCATATAATTATATATATACTTGTACAATGAAAAAGAAACATCTAAAAAGATCATTCGTCTAGGATCTAAAAATCAAAATCTCAACAATCATCCAAGGAAGCAGCAGAAAGGGGAAGATTGGACTAATCTATGCTTGTTCAACCTAGATGCTTAATTTGCAATGGGCAGGGGGTAAAGATATTTCTACTAAAAAGCCCTATAGCAATATAGAATATTCAGAATATTCAATTTCTATATAAGCTACCGTTTGCACCAGCCTGGCCTTTAAATGTGGTTTGATAAAACAGGTCTAGAATATTCCACAAAGGCCTTTATCTAGAACAATGCCTAGAATCTTAGGGTTGGTTTCAATAAAATGTTATTGCATTTTCTAGAATTTAACATAAAAAAACTGGTGGCAATTATACATACCAGGAATGCCCCAAAGATTACAGAACTATAGCAGTTTTATGTTTGTAAAGATTATAAATCATTAGGGTACTAGTATCCAGATTTATCCTATTCACGTTTGATATGTGTGTGAGATCTACACACAAAGTTTAGCTCTGGCATTACCCATGGTGAAACCGCCCCAGCAGATCATGGAAGATATCAGCAACATGGCTGCACATGCATCTATTTACGCCCCCAGCCATCTACTGCCCACATAAACTCCACACCGAGCAATAATGATACTCAACTTGCTCTGATCCGAATTAATTGACGCAAGCCTCTATACAATACTACATAGCTTGCAAAAACTTCTTATATTATGAGACGGAGGGAGTACAATACAGTGTCGTATAGAGGCTGCATCAATTGATTCGGACCGGAGGGAGTAGTTTCAATATCAAATCAAATTATCAATACACCCAGGAAACAAAGTAAACATATCCCTTGAACCAGTGGCTGTTGATTTATTTGTGCAGTGCAGAGATTGTGTGAAATAGCAAAGGGAAACTATGTGCAGAGATGAGGAGGGGTCGAAACAAGAAATTTGAACAAGCAGCAGCGTGTATCAGAGAGGAGGGGGGGTCGGGAGGTACCAGGTTCCTGGTGGAGATGAGGCAGGGACGGCCGCCGGGCGGCGGGGAGAGGCGGGGGGCGGCGGCGGAGTGGAAGTTGGGGCGGCCGCCGGGCAGATGGGAGATGCCGAGCGCCGGCGTCCGGAGGCGGAGCGCAGCGGCGGAAGGCCGCACCCTCGCCAGCAGGGCACGCAGCGCCATGGATGGCGGATCAGGCTGGAGGCTGTAGACGGCGGCGCGGCGATGTCTCTACAAGGACGCCGTCCCGTCCCCTCGTCGTATATGTCTGCGACAAGTAATGTCTCCTTTTTTTTTTCCTTTTTTTTTGTGACGAGCGACAAGTAATGTCTCTGGAAGCCTCTTCGTGGTCCGAGCGAATTTTTTTTGAGCAAATCTGACAAGTTTTTTTTTCCGAGAAAAAGCAAATCTATACTACTATTAAAAGAGCAAACTTAAATTACCCTATAGCCACACCAAAAAATGTACACAGGATTACCAGGGGCGTCCGATTAATCCCACTAAGTCACATCTAACAGTCTATATTACATCAAGGTTGCATCTCACGAATAAACGTCCCAGATTAAATGTTCTGCCGGCAGACCATCCTGTTATGTCCTGCCCCTCCCTTCGGGCGCAAATCACGCCCCAGATTAGCACGCCCACCAGCGCCCCTTCCCTTTCGATCGCCACCAGCGCCCCTCCTCCGCGCCGGACCGCCACCCCACGTTCCTCCGCGAGCCGCCGCCACTCCTCCGCGCCGGACCGCCTCCCCACGTTCCTCCGCACCAGGCCGCTGCCGTTGCAGTTCTCCAGGATCCAAGACCAAGCTCGCGACGAAGGGCTTGGAGCTGGCCGCGAGAAGGTGCTCAAGGCCGGCTCCCTCTCCACAGCGCCCCCCCTGGATGGGAGCCTCCGCATGCTCCTGCTATGGCGACGACGCAGCCGTTCTTCCACTGGACAACTCCATCCCCAGCTACTTGTCTGTCGCCTCGGATCTCCATCTCGATCTGTGATGTGTTCTCTGGTGCCATTGAAGCAGAATCCCGTGCTTCCCAAATTGGTGGGTCTTCTCTTTCCTCCCTTCTTTCTCCAATCTCCACCCCCAACCCGTTGGTAATTCTAGACGATGATGCATACTTCATGAAATTAAGTTGGTAAAGTATTGAAGATGTTTGGTTCACTGTGTGTGAAATATCTGATTGGTACAGGAGCTGCTTGTGCACGTCAATCTAAGTCGTATTTTAAATTCAATGTTGTTTGTTGAGATAGTAATGCACAAAGTTCGGCGTCTGCTGTTCTGGGTTCAGTGCTAGCAGATCCTGCAATGTCTCAATTTCAGTTATCCTATCATCATTTGGGTCTAGCAAAATTATATTCATGCCTACATCTATAGTAGCCCCATCAGTTACTTCCTTCATAGTTGTAACTTACAATGTAGACTGTTAGTGCTTATATGCTTATTAGTACTTATGCCTGTCATGGTAATATTCATGCAGTATGTAGGACACGATTGGAGATTCTGGAATTTCCATTCATTCAACAATTATTATTTTTAGATCAGTACATGTTGTGATTGATGATGGTGGAAATTGGAGGGATTCTATTTACTTATTTTTGCAAGGAGGAATTATCTCCAAGGTTGCCCTGCTAAGGTATTAATTATTGTAGATTATAAAAAACAATGGATTTAACAAAGTGTTCTTGTTTAGGATGAGCAGGCAACAAGCCCAAGTACTATAGATTATCCTATGCATTTCCTTTATTAACAGAAATTTGCAATTCTATAATCTGTCATGCATTACATCTCTGTTTTGTGCAGGAAACTTCAAAAGTTAGGCTTTTCTTTGTAAATGACTTCTCAAGACTGGTCTGATTTCTGTTCCCTTGGTCACAAAATATTCATGGGATTTCATTTGAATGGTTATTCCAGATTATGCTGAACTAAATATGAGCAGTTCAGTGTGGTGTTTGGTTCGAATGGCGAGTTTGGTGTGGTATTTCTGCAGGAGTTTCTGAATCTAAAGCAAGGGTGAGCGCCAAGGAAGGAGACGCCGCCACGGGCAACAGTGGCGGGGCTGACCGCTGGCGGCCGCAATAATTAATATTGTCCCTTAGATCCACCATCACTATGCAGCTGCACAATCTGAACCAGGAGAAGTCTTATACGGCGCATATTAACACTTCCCGAGGTGAAGACCCATTGTTGATGAAGTATTTGCTAATGATGAGCCATGGATATAACACTATTGGTGGAATAGAATATGATGATGGGGGTTATGTGGAGAAGACAAAAAAGGAGAAAGTCTCACATTGACGCGGCTAATCAATGGGCTAGGTAGATGCCCATCAATTCATGTCAATGCAAGGAGTAGGGATTGCCATGCAACGGATGCACTAGAGCTATAAATGTATGAAAGCTCAACAAAAAAACAAAGTGAGTGTGCATCCAACTTGCTTGCTCACAAAGACCTAGGGCATTTGACGAAGCCCATTGTTGGAATATACAAGCCAAGTTCTATAATGAAAAAATCCCACTAGTATATGAAAGTGACAAAACAAGAGACTCTCTATCATAAAGATCATGGTGCTACTTCACAAGTGTGGAAAAAAGGATAGTAGCATTGCCCCTTTTTTTTTATTTTATTTTTTTTTTATTTTTTGGGCCTTCCTTTTATATTTGGCCTTTCTCTTTTTTTGTTTGGGACAATGCTCTATGAATGATGATCATCACACTTCTATTTATTTACAACTCAATGATTACAACTCGATACTAGAACAAAGTATGACTCTATATGAATGCCTCCGGCGGTGTACCGGGAAGGGAATGAATCAATAGTGACATGTATGAAAAATTATGAACGGTGGCTTTGCCACAAATACGATGTCAACTACATGATCATGCAAGGCAATATGATAATGATGATGTGTCATGATAAACGGAACGGTGGAAAGTTGCATGGCAATATATCTCGGAATGACTATGGAGATGCCATAATAGGTAGGTATGGTGGCTGTTTTGAGGAAGATATAAGGAGGTTTATGTGTGACAGAGCGTATCATATCATGGGGTTTGGATGCACTGGAGAAGTTTGCACCAACTCTCAAGGTGAGAAAGGGCAATGCACGATACCGAAGAGGCTAGCAATGATGGAAGGGTGAGAGTGCGTATAATCCATGGACTCAACATTAGTCATAAAGAACTCACATACTTATTGCAAAAATATACAAGTCATCAAAAACCAAGCATTACGCGCATGCTCGTAGGGGATAGATTTGTAGGAAAAGACCATCGCTCGTCCCCGACCGCCACTCATAAGGAAGACAATCAAATAACACCTCATGTTTCAAATTTGTTACACAACGGTCACCATACGTGCATGCTACGAGACTTGCAAACTTCAACGCAAGTATTTCTCAAATTCACAACTACTCAACTAGCACACTCTAATATTACCACCTTTATATCTCAAAACAATTATCAAGTATCAAACTTCTCCTAGTACTCAATGCACTTTTTATGAAAGTTTTTATTATACCGATTTTGGATGCCTATCATATTAGAACTAAATTCATAACCAAAGCAAATTACCATGCTGTTCTAAGGGACTCTCAAAATAATATAAGTGAAGCATGAGAAATCAATAATTTCTATAAAATAAAACCACCACTGTGCTCTAAAAGATATAAGCAAAGCACTAGAGCAAAACTATCTAGCTCAAAAGGTATAAGTGAAGCACATAGAGTATTCTAATAAATTCCGATTCATGTGTGTATATCCTAAAAGGTGTGTACAACAAGGATGATTGTGGTAAACTAAAAAGCAAAAACTCAAATCATACAAGATGCTCCAAGCAAAACACATATCATGTGGCGAATAAAAATATAGCTCCAAATAAAGTTACCAATGGATGAAGACGAAAGAGGGGATGCCTTCCGGAGCATCCCAAAGCTTAGGATTTAGGTTGTCCTTGTATTTTACCTTGGGGTGCCTTGGGCATCCCCAAGCTTAGGCTCTTGCCTCTCCTTGTTCCATAATCCATCAAATCTTTACCCAAAACTTGAAAACTTCACAACACAAAACTTAAAAGAAAATCTCGTGAGCTCGTTAGTAAAAGAAAAAAAACCACCACTTCAAGGTACTGTAATGAACTCATTCTTTATTTATATTTGTGTTAAACCTACTGTATTCCAACTTTTCTATGGTTCATAAACTCTATTACTAGCCATAGGTTCATCAAAATAAGCAAACAACACATAAAAAACAGAATCTGTCAAAAACAGAACAATCTGTAGTAATCTGTAGGTTTCGACTACTTATGGAACCCCAAAAGTTCCAAAATAAATTTCTAGACGTGATGAATTTATCTATTAATCATCTGCAAAAATAATTAACTAAGTAGCACTCTCCAATAAAAAATGGCAGCAAATCTCGTGAGCGCTAAAGTTTCTGTTTTTTACAGCAAGATCGCAAAGACTTTCCCCAAGTCTTCCTAAAGGTTCTACTTGGCACAAACACTAATTAAAAGCATAAAACCACATCTAAACAGAGGCTAGATGAATTATTTATTACTAACAACAAGGTAAAATATTGGGTTGTCTCCCAACAAGCGCTTTTCTTTAAAGCCTTATAGCTACTCGTAAGATTTCAACGATGCTCACATGAAAGACAAGAATTGAAGCACAAAGAGATACCTCTCCGATATACGGAGTGACAAATCCTAATCTTGATCTATGCCAACCCAACAAACACCTTCGGAGACACCTGTAGAGCATCTTTATAATCACACAGTTACGTTGTGACGTTTAATAGCACATAAGGTGTTCCTCCGGTATTCGGGAGTTGCATAATCTCATAGTCAGAGGAACATGTATAAGTCATGAAGAAAGCAATAACAATAGAACTAAACGATCATTATGCTAAGCTAACGGATGGGTCTTGTCCATCACATCATTCTCCTAATGATGTGATCTCGTTCATCAAATGATAACACATGTCTATGGTCAGGAAACTTAACCATCTTTGATTAACGAGCTAGTCAAGTAGAGGCATACTAGGGACACTCTGTTTTGTCTATGTATTCAGACATGTACTAAGTTTCCGGTTAATACAATTCTAGCATGAATAATAAACATTTATCATGATATATGGAAATATAAATAACAACTTTATTATTGCCTCTAGGGCATATTTCCTTCAACTATAGGAGTCATTATATGTTGAAGGTAGGAGAAGGTTAAGAGACATGTGACTCCATGAAAGTTGTAAAATAAATTTGCATCCAAAATGAGAGTAGTTCTTCGACCAACTTCGAGTAACTAATGATATGATTATTATTCTAAATAGCAGTATTCGGTAATTCAAGATAGATGAACAGTCTATATGAATGATAGTTAGAATATTCTTTCATATGTCAAAAGTTTAAATCAACAATATTGCATTAGTGAAAAGTTACTCTTATACTTAGATGTGCAAATGAGTAAATAAAAAAAAAGTTGCCCCCTATTTATACGGTCATTTGCACAAGCACAAGGCGTTACTACATAAGAACCTCCACCATCAACTAGGATTTTCTCAATATTGAGAAACATGACTTAAGCCCATTGGATGGTCCGTTCACTGAAGATGAGGTCAAGGCTAATGTCGTCTCCCTGCCTACTAGGAAAGCACTGGCCCCGACGGCCTCACTACTAATTTCCTCAGGCATGCTTGAGGGTTGATTAAAGGGGATGTTATGGCTACTCTAATTCAGTTTTACGACCTGTGAGGTAGGCGTTGGTACCTTCTCAACACAGTGCACATTACCTTGATCCCCAAGGCCAAGGATGCCATGAGAGTAAAATATTTTAGGCCCATGAGTTTGATGCATTCCATTACCAAAATCCTTTGCAAGCTCCTATCTCTCAGGTTGGCACCGTTCCTTCAGCAGATTGGTCCCCCCCTATGCCTGCTAGAACTACATCGGTATTTTTCCAAAGAGGAAGGGATGATGCAGCACAACGACGGTAAGTATTTCCCTCAGTGATGAGACCAAGGTTATCGAACCAGTAGAAGAACCAAGCAACACTACGTAAACAACACTTGCACACAAATAACAAATACTCGCAATCCAACGTATTAAAGGGGTTGTCAATCCCTTTTGGGTAACGGCGCCAGAAATTGGCAAATGGATGTGAGAAAGTTGTCGTAGATTGAGATCAAACACCAAATAAAATAAAGTACAACAAGGTACTTTTGTATTTTTGGTTTAATAGATCTAAAAATAAAAGTAAAGGAAAATAGACCGCAAAGGCAAATATAATAAAGAAGAGACCCGGGGGTCATAGGTTTCACTAGTTGCTTCTCTCGAGAAAAATAGCAAACAGTGGGTGAAAAAATTACTGTTGGGCAGTTGATAGAACTGAAGGAAATATGCCCTAGAGGCAATAATAAAAGTTATTATTTATTTCCTTATATCATGATAAATGTTTATTATTCATGCTAGAATTGTATTAACCGGAAACATAATACATGTGTGAATATATAGACAAACAGTATGTCACTAGTATGCCTCTACTTGACTAGCTTGTTAATCAAAGATGGTTATGTTTCCTAACCATGAACAAGGAGTTGTTATTTGATTAACAAGGTCACATCATTAGTTGAATGATCTGATTGACATGACCCATTCCGTTAGCTTAACACTTGATCGCTTAGTATGTTAATGCTTTCTTCATGACCCATACATGTTCCTATAACTATGAGATTATGCAACTCCGCTTACGGAGGAACACTTTGGTACTACCAAACGTCACAACGTGAATCGGGTGATTATAAAGGAGTACTACAGGTGTCTCCAAAGGTACTTGTTGGGTTGGCGATTTCGAGATTAGGTTTTGTCACTCCGATTGTCGAAGAGGTATCTCCGTGCCTTCTCGGTAATGCACATCACTTAAAGCCTTGCAAGCATTACAACTAATGAGTTAGTTGTGAAGATGATGTATTACGAACGAGTAAAGAGACTTACCGTAACGAGATTGAACTAGGTATTGGATACCGACGATCGAATCTCGGTAAGTAACATACCGATGACAAAGGGAACAACGTATGTCGTTATGCGGTTTGACCGATAAAGATCTTCGTAGAATATGTAGGAACCAATATGGGCATCCAGGTTCCGCTATTGGTTATTGACCGAGAATGGTTCTAGGTCATGTCTACATAGTTCTCGAACCCGTAGGGTCCGCACGCTTAACGTTTCGATGACAGTTCATAATGAGTTTATAAGTATTGATGCAACGAAGGTTGTTCGGAGTCCCGGATGTGATCACGGACATGACGAGGAGTCTCAAATGGTCGAGACATAAAGATTGATATATTGGAAGCCTACATTTGGACATCGGAAGTGTTCCGGTGAAATCGATTTTACCGAGTACCGGAGGTTACCGGAACCCCCCGGGAGGTCCATGGGCCTTAATGGGCCATGGGAGAAGAGGAAGGGCAGGCCAAGGTGGGCTGCGCGCCTCCCCCTCTAGTCCGAATAGGACAAGGAAGGGGGGCGGCGCCTTCCCTCTTCCCTCCTCCAATCCTAGTCCAACTAGGAGAGGGGAGAGTCCTACTCCCGGGAGTAGGACTCCTCCTGCGCGCCTCCCCTAGGGCCGCCACCTCCCCTTGGCTCCTTTATATACAGGGGCAGGGGGCACCCCAACACACACAAGTTGATCTACGGATCTTTCCTTAGCCGTGTCGGTGCCCCTTCCACCATATTCCACTTCGTCATATCGTCATGAGCTTAGGCGAAGCCTGCGCCGGAGAAGTCATATCGTCATGAGCTTAGGCGGCTCTGCGTCGGTGGAGCATCAACATCGCCACCACGCCGTCGTCTTGACGAACTCATCCCGACACTTTGCTGGATCGAGTCCGGGATCGCCATCGAGCTGAACGTGTGCGAACTCGGAGGTGCCGTCGCTCGGTGCTTGGATCGATCGGATCGTGGAGACGTCTGACTACATCAACCGCGTTGTCATAACGCTTCGCTTTCGGTCACGAGGGTACGTGGGCGGACACTCTTCCCTCTCGTTGCTATGCCATCACCATGGTCTTGCGTGATCGTAGGAAATTTTTGAAATTACTACGCTCCCCAACAAAGGTATCGAGCCTGGTTTTATGCGTTGATGTCATGTGCACGAGTAGAACACAAGTGAGTTGTGGACGATACAAGTCATACTGCCTACCAGCATGTCATACTTTGGTTCAGCGGTATTGTGAGATGAAGCGGCTCGGACCGACATTACGCGACGCTTACGCGAGACTGGTTTCACCGCCCGAGCACTCGTTGCTTAAAGGTGACCGCGGTGTCTGTCTCTCTCACTTTAGTTGAATCGAGTGTGGCTCGCCCGGTCCTTGAGAAGGTTAAACGGAGTCTATTTGACGAAGTATCGCTGTGGTTTTGATGCGTAGGTAAGAACGGTTCTTGCTCAGCCCGTAGCAGCCACGTAAAACTTGCAACAACAAAGTAGAGGACGCCTAACTTGTTTTTGCAGGTCATGTTGTGATGTGATATGGTCAAGACGTGATGCTATATTTTATTGTATGAGATGATCATGTTTTGTAACCGAAGTTATCGGCAATCGCGAGAGCCATATGGTTGTCGCTTATTGTATGAAATGCAACGCCATGTAATTGCTTTACTTTATCACTAAGGAGTAGCGATAGTCGTAGAAGCAATAGTTGGCGAGACGACCACGATGCTACGATGGAGATCAAGGTGTCGCGCGGTGACGATGGTGATCATGACGGTGCTTGGCGATGGAGATCACAAGCACAAGATGATGATGACCATATCATATCACTTATATTGATTGCATGTGATGTTTATCCTTTATGCATCTTATCTTGCTTTGATTGACGGTAGCATTATAAGATGATCTCTCACTAAAAATTATCAAGAAGTGTTCTCCTGAGTATGCACCGCTATAAAGTTCTTCGTCTTTGAGACACCACGTGATGATCGGGTGTGATAGGCTCTACGCTCAAATACAACGGGTGCAAAACAGTTACACGCGAATACTCAGGTTAAACTTGACGAGCCTAGCATATAACAGATATGGCCTCGAACACGAGACCGAAAGGTCGAGCGTGAATCATATAGTAGATATGATCAACATAGTGATGTTCACCATTGAAACTACTCCATCTCACGTGATGATCGGACATGGTTTAGTTGATTTGGATCACGTGATCACTTAGATGACTAGAGAGATGTCTGTCTAAGTGGGAGGTTTTAATATGATTAATCAAACTTAAATTTATCATGAACTTAGTACCGATAGTATTTTGCTTGTCTATGTTTGATGTAGATAGATGGCTCGTGCTGTTGTTCCGTTGAATTTTAATGCGTTCCTTGAGAAAGCAAAGTTGAAAGATGATGGTAGCAATTACACGGACTGGGTCCGTAACTTGAGGATTATCCTCATTGCTGCACGTAAAAATTACGCCCCGGAAGCACCGCTGGGTGACAGGCCTGCTGCAGATGCTGAGCCAGAAGTTGTGAACGTCTGGCAAAGCAGAGCTGATGACTACTCAATAGTTCAGTGTGCCATGCTTTACGGCTTAGAACCGGGTCTTCAACGACGTTTTGAACGTCATGGAGCATATGAGATGTTCCAGGAGTTGAAGTTAATATTTCAAGCAAATGCCCGGATTGAGAGATATGAAGTCTCCAATAAGTTCTATAGCTGCAAGATGGAGGAGAATAGTTCATCGGTGAGCACATACTCAAAATGTCCGGGTATAACAATCACTTAATTCAGCTGGGAGTTAATCTTCCGGATGATAGTGTCATTGACAGAATTCTCCAATCACTGCCACCAAGCTACAAGAGCTTCGTGATGAACTATAATATGCAAGGGATGACTAAGACAATTCCTGAGCTCTTCGCAATGCTAAAAGCTGCGGAGGTAGAAATCAAGAAAGAGCATCAAGTGTTGATGGTCAGCAAGACCACTAGTTTCAAGAAAAGGGCAAAGGAAGAAGAAGGAAACTTCAAAAGAACAGCAAGAAAGTTGCTGATCAAGAGAAGAAACCCAAGTCTGGACCTAAGCCTGAAACTGAGTGTTTTACTGCAAGCGATCGACATTTGAAGCGGAACTGCCCCAAGTATTTGGCGGATAAAAAGGATGGCAAGGTGAACAAAGGTATATATGATATACATGTTATTGATGTGTACCTTACTAATACTCGCAGAGTACCGGTATTTGATACTGGTTCTTGCTAATATTTGTAACTCAAACAGGAACTACGGATTGCGAAGATTGGCTAAGGACGAGGTGACGATCTTGCGTTGAAATGGTTCCAAAGTTGATGTGATCGCGGTCGGCACGCTACCTCTACATCTACCTTCGGGATTAGTTTTAGACCTAAATAATTGTTATTTGGTGCCAGCGTTGAGCATGAACATTATATCTGGATCTTGTTTATTGCGAGACGGTTATTCATTTAAATCAGAGAATAATGGTTGTTCTATTTATATGAGTAATATCTTTTATGGTCA
Organism: Aegilops longissima; assembly: GCA_021605205.1. Taxonomy (NCBI): domain Eukaryota; kingdom Viridiplantae; phylum Streptophyta; class Magnoliopsida; order Poales; family Poaceae; genus Aegilops; species Aegilops longissima. The sequence continues at coordinate 2,544,517 of CM038682.1, read as the reverse complement.
TGCACCCTTGAAGAATGGTCTATTCTTGTTGAATCTCGACAGAGTGATACACATATTCATAATGTTGAAGCCAAAAGATGCAGAGTTGATAATGATAGTGCAACTTATTTGTGGCACTGCCGTTTAGGTCATATCGGTGTAAAACGCATGAAGAAACTCCATACTGATGGGCTTCTGGAATCACTTGATTATGAATCACTTGGTACTTGCGAACCGTGCCTCATGGGCAAGATGACCAAAACGCCGTTCTCCGAACTATGGAGCGAGCAACTGATTTGTTGGAAATCATACATACCGATGTTTGTGGTCCAATGAATGTTGAGGCACGCCAAGGTATCGTTATTTTCTCACCTTCACAGATGATTTAAGCAGATATGGGTATATCTACTTAATGAAACACAAATCTGAAACGTTTGAAAAGTTCAAAGAATTTCAGAGTGAAGTGGAAAATCATCGTAACAAGAAAATAAAGTTTCTACGATCTGATCGTGGAGGAGAATATTTGAGTTACGAGTTTGGTTTACATTTGAAACAATGTGGAATAGTTTCAAGAACTCACGCCACCCGAACACCACGGAGAAATGGTGTGTCCGAACGTCGTGTCGTACTTTACTAGATATGGTGCGATCTATGATGTCTATTTCCGATTTACCGCTATCGCTTTGGGGTTATGCTTTAGAGACGGCCGCATTCACGTTGAATAGGACACCGTCAAAATCCGTTGAGACGACGCCTTATGAACTGTGGTTTGGCAAGAAACCAAAGTTGTCGTTTCTTAAAGTTTGGGGCTGCGATGCTTATGTAAAGAAACTTCAACCAGATAAGCTTGAACCCAAATCGAGAAATGTGTCTTCATAGGATACCCAAAGGAGACTGTTGGGTACACCTTCTATCACAGATCTGAAGGCAAGATTTTCGTTGCTAAATTCGGGTCCTTTCTAGAGAAGGAGTTTCTCTCGAAAGAAGTGAGTGGGAGGAAAGTAGAACTTGATGAGATAATCAGATCTGCTCCTTATTGGAAAGTAGTTCATCACAAGAAATGGTTCCTGTGACAACTACACCAATTAGTGAGGAAACTAATGATGATGATCATGAAGCTTGAGATCAAGTTGCTCTTGAACCTCGTAGGTCAACCAGAGTAAAATACGCACCGAGTGGTACGGTAATCTTATTCGGAAGTCATGTTACTTGACCATGGCGAACCTACAAACTATGAAGAAGCGATGGTGAGCCCAGATTCGCAAAATGGCTGGAAGCCATGAAATCTGAGATGGGATCCATGTATGAGAACAAAGTATGGACTTTGGTTGACTTGCCCGATGATCGGCAAGCCATTGAAAATAAATGGATCTTTAAGAAGAAGACCGACGCCGATGGTAATGTAACTGTCTACAAAGCTCGACTTGTTGCAAAAGGTTTTCGACAAGTTCAAGGAGTTGACTACGATGAGACTTTCTCACCCGTAGCGATGCTTAAGTCTGTCCGAATCATGTTAGCAATTGCCGCATTTTATGATTATGAAATTTGGCAAATGGATGTAAAACTGCATTCTTGAATGGATTTCTAGAAGAAGAGTTGTATATGATGCAACCAGAAGGTTTTGTCGATCCAAAAGGTGCTAACAAAGTGTGCAAGCTCCAGCGATCAATTTATGGTCCAGTGCAAGCCTCTCGGAGTTGGAATAAACGCTTTGATAGTGTGATCAAAGCATATGGGTTTGTACAGACTTTTGGAGAAGCCTGTATTTACAAGAAAGTGAGTGGGAGCTCAGTAGCATTTCTAATATTATATGTGGACGACATATTATTGATTGGAAATGATATAGAATTTCTGGATAGCATAAAAGGATACTTGAATAAAAGTTTTTCAATGAAAGACCTCGGTGAAGCTGCTTACATATTGGGCATCAAGATCTATAGAGATAGATCAAGACGCTTAATTGGACTTTCACAAAGCACATACCTTGATAAAGTTTTGAAGAAGTTCAAAATGGATCAGGCAAAGAAAGGTTTTTTACCTGTATTACAAGGTGTAAGATTGAATCGGACTCAATGCCCGACCACAGCAGAAGATAGAGAGAAATGAAAGATGTTCCTATGCTTCAGCCATAGGCTCTATCATGTATGCAATGCTGTGTACCAGACCGACGTATGCTTAGCTGTAAGCTTGGCAGGAAGGTACCAAAGTAATCCAGAGTGGATCATCGGACAGCGGTCAAGAACATCCTGAAATACCGAAAAGGACTAAGGATATGTTTCTCGATATGGAGGTGACAAAGAGCTAGTCGTAAATGGTTACGCCGATGCAAGCTTTGACACTGATCCGGACGATTCTAAATCGCAAACCGGATACGTGTTTTTATTAAACGGTGGAGCTGTCGGTTGGTGCAGTTCTAAACAAAGCGTCATGGCGGGATCTACATGTGAAGCGGAGTACATAGCTGCTTCGAAGCAGCGAATGAAGGAGTCTGGATGAAAGAGTTCATTTCGATCTAGGTGTCATACCTAGTGCATCGGGACCGATGAAGATCTTCTGTGACAATATGGTGCAATTGCCTTGGCAAAGGAATCCAGATTTCACAAGAGGACCAAGCACATCAAGAGACGCTTCAATTCCATTCGGGACCAAGTCCAAGTGGGAGACATAGAGATTTGCAAAATACATACGGATCTGAATGTTGCGCACCGTTGACTAAGCCTCTTCCACGAGCAAAACATGATCAGCACCAAGACTCCATGGGTGTTAGGATCATTACTTTGTAATCTAGATTATTGACTCTAGTGCAAGTGGGAGACTGAAGGAAATATGCCCTAGAGGCAATAATAAAAGTTATTATTTATTTCCTTATATCATGATAAATGTTTATTATTCATGCTAGAATTGTATTAACCGGAAACATAATACATGTGTGAATATATAGACAAACAGATGTCACTAGTATGCCTCTACTTGACTAGCTTGTTAATCAAAGATGGTTATGTTTCCTAACCATGAACAAGGAGTTGTTATTTGATTAACAAGGTCACATCATTAGTTGAATGATCTGATTGACATGACCCATTCCGTTAGCTTAACACTTGATCGCTTAGTATGTTAATGCTTTCTTCATGACCCATACATGTTCCTATAACTATGAGATTATGCAACTCCGCTTACGGAGGAACACTTTGGTACTACCAAACGTCACAACGAATCGGGTGATTATAAAGGAGTACTACAGGTGTCTCCAAAGGTACTTGTTGGGTTGGCGATTTGAGATTAGGTTTTGTCACTCCGATTGTCGGAGAGGTATCTCCAGGCCTTCTCGGTAATGCACATCACTTAAAGCCTTGCAAGCATTACAACTAATGAGTTAGTTGTGAAGATGATGTATTACGGAACGAGTAAAGAGACTTACCAGTAACGAGATTGAACTAGGTATTGGATACCGACGATCGAATCTCGGGTAAGTAACATACCGATGACAAAGGAACAACGATGTCGTTATGCGGTTTGACCGATAAAGATCTTCGTAGAATATGTAGGAACCAATATGGGCATCCAGGTTCCGCTATTGGTTATTGACCGAGAATGGTTCTAGGTCATGTCTACATAGTTCTCGAACCCGCACGGTCCGCACGCTTAACGCTTCGATGACAGTTCATAATGAGTTTATAAGTATTGATGCACCAAGGTTGTTCGAGTCCCGGATGTGATCACGGACATGACGAGGAGTCTCAAATGGTCGAGACATAAAGATTGATATATTGAAGCCTACATTTGGACATCGGAAGTGTTCCGGGTGAAATCGGGATTTTACCGAGTACCGGAGGTTACCGAACCCCTGGAGGTCCATGGGCCTTAATGGGCCATGGGAGAAGAGGAAGGGCAGGCCAAGGTGGGCTGCGCCCCCCCCCTCTAGTCCGAATAGGACAAGGAAGGGGGGCGGCGCCTTCCCTCTTCCCTCCTCCAATCCTAGTCCAACTAGGAGAGGGGAGAGTCCTACTCCCGTGGGAGTAGGACTCCTCCTGGTGCGCCTCCCCTAGGGCCGCCACCTCCCCTTGGCTCCTTTATATACGGGGCAGGGGCACCCCAACACACACAAGTTGATCTACGGATCTTTCCTTAGCCGTGTGCGGTGCCCCTTCCACCATATTCCACTTCGGTCATATCGTCATGAGCTTAGCGAAGCCCTGCGCCGGAGAAGTCATATCGTCGCGGAGCTTAGGCGAAGCTCTGCGTCGGTGGAGCATCAACATCGCCACCACGCCGTCGTCTTGACGGAACTCATCCCGACACTTTGCTGGATCGAGTCCGGGATCGCCATCGAGCTGAACGTGTGCGTAACTCGGATGGTGCCGTGACGCTCGGTGCTTGGATCGGTCGGATCGTGGAGACGTCGACTACATCAACCGCGTTGTCATAACGCTTCGCTTTCGGTCTCACGAGGGTACGGGACGGACACTCTCCCTCTCGTTGCTATGCCATCACCATGGTCTTGCGTGATCGTAGGAAATTTTTTGAAATTACTACGTTCCCCAACAAGAACTTCAAATAATCGTGACGATATCCATGCAATGATCATTATATAGGCATCACGTCCAATATTAGTAGCCCGACTCCTGCCTACATCTACTACTATTACTCCACACATCGACCGCTATCCAGTATGCATCTAGTGTATTAAGTTCATGGAGAAACAGAGTAATGCAATAAGAACGATGACATAATGTAGACAAGATCTATTTATGTAGAAATAGACCCCATCTTGTTATCCTTAATAGCAACGATACATACGTGCCAGTTTCCCTTCTGTCACTGGGATCAAGCACCGTAAGATCGAGCCATCACAAATCACCTCTTCCCATTGCAAGATAAATAGATCAAGTTGGTCAAACAAAACCCAAATATCAAAGAAGAAATACGAGGCTATAAGCAATCATGCATATAAGAGATCAAAGAAGACTCAAATAACTTTCATGGATAAAAAGATAGATCTGATTATAAACTCAAAGTTCATCGGATCCCAACAAACACACCGTAAAAAGAGTTACATCATATGGATCTCCAAGAGACCATTGTATTGAGAACCGAACGAGAGAGAGAGAGAGAGGAAGTCATGTAGCTACTAACTATGGACCCGTAGGTCTACAAAGAACTACTCACACATCATCGGAGAGGCACCAATGGACATGATGAACCCCTCTGTGATGGTGTCTAGATTGGATCTGGTGGTTTCTGGAACTTGCGGCGGCTGGAATTGATTTTCGTCGACTCCCCTAGGGTTTCTGGAATATTGGGGTACTTATAGAGTAAAGAGGCGGTCCGGGAGGCAACCGAGGTGGACACAACCCACTAGGGCGTGGGTTGTGCTCCCCTCGGAGCACCCCCTAGGTGCTTCTCCGGCCCACTGGATGTCTTCTGGTCCAAAAAAATCTATAAAAAGTTTCGCTATGTTTGGACTCCGTTTAGTATTGATTTCTCGCGAGGTAAAAAACATGCAAAAAACAACAATGACACTTGGCACTATGCTTAGAGATATAAAATGACTGAAACATCAAAAAATGATAATACAGCAACATGGAACAATAAAAAATTATAGATACGTTGAAGACGATCACCCCCCCTCTCCCACCCCAAAGTTCCTTCATTCAAACCAGATGCATTCAAGACAACTTCTTATACATCAAGAACTCCATCAACATGTTGGACATGAACAAAGAGGATGCGCTTATGCTTAAGCTTGACATTGCTGGTGCATTTGTCGCTGTTTCTTGGAGCTACATGCTTGAGCTCATGGAACACATTGGTTTTGGCCGCAAAGGGTGTGACTTCGGCCCTGTTCAGTACTTCATCAGCTCCGCAGAATACAAGAATCTGCAAAGTACCTGTTTGTCCACTCTATCATTTTATACTAAGGCTCCGGCCGCTCCGGGAGCGGAGTGATGGAGTGGAGCGTCTCCGAACACAGCCTTAGTCTGCTTAGTTTGGGGCTCTGCATCGTCTAATGTCATGGCTAATGGAGAGCTAGGGAAAAATTCACTAATCGCCGCGGTTTGCGTTGGTCTCCAATCCTTTTCAACATCCCCATTGCTCCTTTGCACTGGGTTTTCGACAAGGCGGTTTCCTCGTGGATTTTTTCTCCTCCCCCGTTGCCTCCCCAAGCTAAGAATCAGTTTATTCATTGATGCTACTCAGTGGCGGAGCCAGGATTCGAGTATAGGGGGAGTACATATATTGATCTAATCTCGTTGTTAATTACTCATCGCTGCTACTTGGGGGGGGGGGGGGGGGGGGCAGGCCCTGCTCGTCCCCTGGCTCCGCCCCTGATGCTACTGCCATGTTTATCTCCCCTTGCCCTCAAGATGTCACGGTCACTAAACATATTCTTCATTGTTTTGGCAATGCCTCTGGCTCCAAGCGAACCTAGACAAGAGTGGCTTTTATCCAATTGGCTGCGAGGACATTGATCTGCCTTCTCTGCTTGTCAACTTCCCCATATGAGTGCTCCAGTGCCCTTGCAGATATCTAGGGTTGTCCCTACATTTCATGAATATCACCGGGGTGGAAATCCAGCCGACCTTGGATAAGATGGTTGCCAAGTTGAAGAGATGGAGAGGAAAACTCACGTCCAGAGAAGCAAAACTCCGTTTGATGGACTCTGTCTGTCGGCCATTTCCTCCCACCTCATCTCTGTATTCAAGATGGATAGCTGGGCTATCAAGCAAATTGATAAGTTACATCGCAACTTCCTTTGGCACTCCAAACCAGATGCCTTGGGAGGGTTGGCGTTGGCCAACTAGGCTACGATCTGTCGTCCCAAAGAGCTAGGTGGCGGCGTTTTGGATCTCTGCCGCTTCGACCGGGGACTGTGTCTCAGATAGAAGTGGTTGCAATGCTTGCATGAGGACAAACCTTGGCCAGGTTCCGCGATTCCATGTGACAAGGATGGCGAGGCCCTATTCAGTGCTGCAACTACCATTACTCTTGGCAGCGGAGAGTTGGTCCTCTTCTGGCAAGACCGATGGCTGGACGCTGTCGCTTCACATTGCCCTAGATCTTTTCCCTCTTTGCACGCAATAAGCTATCAGTCAAGAAGGTGCCGCACAACCAAGCCAGGATGTCGGGGCTGCACAAGATCTCCACGCTCACCCTATTGGCACAGTTTGTAGCACGTCCAACTACAAACCCGCCGTTCAAGATTCCTTCAAATAGAATTGTGACCCATGGGCGATAAACAGTGCGTGTACGGCCTACCGCTGCCAATTCACTTTGCCAGGATTTGGAAGGGCAAGATCGAAGGCAACCGTCAGTTCTTCATGTGGCTATGGCTAAAGGGTGCACTGTCACTAACAACAACCTAGCAACCTAGCAATTAGAGGGCTGGATCATAATGATTATTGCAACCTGTGTGACCAAGAGGATGAGCCTCCTTTCTACCTGACCCTGAAATGCTCTTTCTCCTTGGAGGTTTGGTTCCTGGTTTCTTGGTGGACTGGTCCTCGGGCATTTAGCTTCAGCGCCAACTCCTGCATCTCCATTGCTTCCCCGTAGAGTGATATGATCTGCACCCTCCCTGAGAAGGACATAAGAACAACCATCTACACCTGCTAGCACATTTGGAAGGAGCAAAACAGATGAGTTTTCAAGGGTTCTTCCTTAAGCACTGCTGCCCTTCTTAGCCTCATCAAACATGACATCTTGCAGTCTTCGTCTTCAACTCACTGGATGTCAGATGACGAAAACTACCCACCTCCAAACCCAAATTAATTTGTACTAATATTTGTGTGCTGTATAAACTACCCACTTCCAAACCCAGATTAATTTGTACTCCTGTGTGTACTGTTCTAGGCGCCTACGCCCTGTAAAACTTTGTAGCAACATTTTTATGTTGCTCCCTTCTTAATATATATTCAAGCATTGTCAATTCCTCAGAATATCCATATATAGTCATAGCTATAGACACCCATACATAACTGATACGCATATCAATATTCAATACATGAGTTCCCTAACATAACCTATTAACAACTTTCTATATAACATAATGAAGTACTGACACATGGCTGATAGGCATATTAATACATGAGTTCCCTAACATAACCTATTAACAACTCAGAGCTCTATATAACATAATGAAGTACTGAGACATGGCTGAGAGGCATATTAATACATGAGTTCCCTAATATAACCTACTACTCGTTAAGAGCTCACAGCTAGCTGATGACAAGACATCTCAGCTTGTTCCACTAGCTCATCACCTCAGTTTGTTCCGCTAGTTCATCAAGTGCTTCTTCCACTAGTTCATCACCTCATCTTCTTCCGCCAGTTCACTAGGAGAAATGAAAAATACTATGACTTTCACCACAACAGCACAATAGGCCATACGCTTTAGAGTACTCCAAGTATCCTTCATGATTAGATCAGACCTCTCCTTCTCCTTGCTTTAGAAAAACATGTATAGTTGTACAATTATTTATTAAATGACAAAATAAAACTAATATTAAGGTTAGAAAAGGGAAATCATAATAATCATACAGCGAAAGGTTCAAACACTCTTTGATCTGTTCCTCTAAATAGGTTGCCTCTCGTAAGAGCTCCTCCAGGCTAGCTGATTCCAAGTTAATTCTTGTGCGCTAGAATAAAAATAGAAAAATCCTGGTTAAATAAGAAACCTCACACCTCTTCTAAGGCAGCTTGTACTTATATCTGCTTTACAAAAGTTGCTGAAAATAATACTATTAGCTAGGATCAATGTTCAAAATAACAATAAACAGTGAACGAATAATCACCCCACCATTTAGCGTTTATATACAAGATAAAGGGGAATGCACACTGTTTAAAACGAGCCATATACATATATTCTTGTACAATTTTAAAGGAAACATCTAGAAAGATCATTCGTCTAGGATCTAAAGATCAAAATCTCAACAATCATCCAAGGAAGCAGCAGAAAGGGGAAGATTTGACTAATCTATGCTTGTTCAACCTAGATGCTTTATGCTACAATTTGTAGTGGGCAGTGGGTAAAGATATTTCTACTAAAAAAGCCCTATATCATATTCAATTTCTATATAAGCTGCCGTTTCTACCAGCCTGGCCTTTAACTGTGGTGTGGTTGAATACAACAGGTCTAGAATATTTCACAAAGGCCTTTATCTAGAACAATGCCTAGAATCTTAGGGTTGGTTTCAATAAAAGGTGATTGCACTTTCTAGAATTTACCATAAGAAAACTGGTGGCAATTTTACATACCAGGAGTGCCCCAAACATTACAAAACTATAGCAGTTTTATGTTTCTAAAGATTATAAATCACTAGGGTACTAGTATCTAGATTTATCCTATTCACATTTGATATGTGTGTGAGATTTACATACAAAATTTAGCTCTTGCATTACCCATGATCAAACCGCCCTAGCAGATCATGGAAGATATCAACAACATGGCTGCACATGCATCTATTGATGCCCAGCCATTAGCGGAGCTAAATGAGGACATGAGTGTACAGATGTACACACATTATTTGGCAGAAAGCTTGTATACTTAGGCATATTGAACTAGACACATCCAACAAATCAGAAGAAACTTGAGTAGAACTAAGACTTTAAGTAGACACTGACTCCGCCAATGCGCCCAGCCATCTACAGCCCGCATAAACTCCATACTCAGCAATAATGATGCTCACTCTGAACCGAATTAATTGACGCAGGACGCAGCCTCTATACAATACTACGTAGCTTGCAAAAACGTCTTATATTATGGGACAGAGGGAGTACAATACAATGTCGTATAGAGGCTGCATCAATTGATTCTTCGGACCGGAGGAAGTAGTTTCAAATTTTCAATATCAATACACCCAGGAAACAAGCAAACATACCCCCCTTTATTGGACCTAGTGGCTGGCATGATTTATTTGTGCAGGGATTGTGTGAAATAGCAAAGGGAAACCATGTGCAGAGATGAGGGGGGGTCGAAACAAGAAATTTGAACAAGCAGCAGCGTGTATCAGAGAGGAGGGGGGGTCGGGAGGTACCAGGAATCTTGTGGAGACGAGGCAGGGACGGCCGCCGGCCGGCGGGCAGAGGCGGGGGGCGGCGGCGGAGTGGAAGTTGGGGCGGCCGCCGGGCAGATGGGAGATGCCGAGCGCCGGCGTCCGGAGGCGGAGCGCAGCGGCGGAAGGCCGCACCCTCGCCAGCAGGGCACGCAGCGCCATGGATGGCGGATCAGGCTGGAGGCTGTAGACGGCGGCGCGGCGATGTCTCTACAAGGACGCCGTCCCGTCCCCTCGTCGTATATGTCTGCGACAAGTAATGTCTCCTTTTTTTTTTCCTTTTTTTTTTTTTGTGACGAGCGACAAGTAATGTCTCTGGAAGCCTCTTCGTGGTCCGACCGTATATGTTTTTTTTATGGAGCAAATCCGACAAGTTTTTTTTTTTTTTGAGAGAACGCAAATCCGACAAGTAGGAGGACAAAATTGCTTGCACCCAACGAAAGAAGTCCGGTTATACCCAAACGCGGCCCCAGGGACAAATACCCCTCCAACTCGGCAATTTGATAGTACAGCTTTCACGCGAATTTAAAGAAAATCACGAATTTAATTTTCTTTTCAGGTTTATAATATTGTTCCCAAGTTAAAAAAATGTGCAAAAATTAAGAAAAATGTTTTTCAGTTTCAAAAATATTTCCAAAGTTAAAATGGGAAAAAGAGAAACAAGAAAATAAAATAAAAGCCAGAAGAAAAACAAAACACACACACACACACACACACACACACACAGAAGCTTCACTTTTCATCTGCAGGGAAATCACGCAGAATCGGAGGAAATTGCACCCGACGAAAGATGTGTCATTTTTCATCCGCAAATGCGGCCCGGATATTGCAAAGGAGCTCCTACAGAGCGATGGGGCGAACAATTTGTATTGGGCCGGCCCATTCGCGCGGCATAGGAATGTTGAAATAGCAGAGGAAAGGGGAGAAGGAGGGGTTGATTTCTCCAGGGAAATCGCGGGCGCTGCTAGCCACTCCACCCAGGTCCCATTCATGGTAAGTAGTAGGGGGCGTGTCCTAGTTGAGGCAATTCGAGCAGGTTTTCTTCGGAGTTTTTTTCTTCTTTCTTTTTCCCCTTTTTCATTACTTTTTGCACTTTGTTTATTCATGTTTTCCTTTTTAATTTTGTTTCTTCTTTTGGTTTTCTTTTGCATATTAAAATACATTTCTTTGTATATATCAACAACATTTTCTAATACACGTCTAACATTTTTTCAATACAAATTAAACATTTTGTAATACATGGTTAACATTTTTGCTACATACATTTTAAACATTTTTCAAATGCTTGGTTAACACTTTTGAAATACAAGATTAACTTCTGAATACGTGGTCAGCATTAGAAGAAACGTAAAACTATTCGTCACCCTGGGCGAGGAATAGTTATTCATCCCCGCTCCCCCCCCCCACCCCCCCCCCCCACCCCCGGAGTACGTAAAAATAGAACGTAAGAAATGATATAATCGCTGTAAAAATATTTTATGTTACATAAAAGTATAGTGCAAGATATGCATAAAATGCAATTTCTCTGGTTTGATGACCTATATTTTTGTTTTCTTATGCCAAAATTTATGTAGTGAATCAGTATGAATGTAACTATTTCTATTCCAAATATAATTTATTTACAAAACAATCGTAATAATACCTCGGTGAAGAATTACTATTCTGCACCCTGGGTGATGAATAGTGTTACTATACTTTTATATTAAAAAAATTTAAACCCTTGATTAATAGTTTTCAACTAAAAAGATTCACATTTTTTAATACATGGTTAACATTTTCGTTACACATTTATAAAGATTAACGCTTGATTTACATTTTTGTTCAACATTTTTAATGTTTGATTAACATTTTATATAGATGATCAATTCTTTAATTATTTTGGTAATACATAGTCAACATTTTTCTATACACATTCAACATTGTTCACATGCTTCATTAATTGTTTTCAATTACTTGTTCAATATTTCTATTCAAATGCTTGATTAACATTTTTATATATGACCGGTTTTTCAACACTTTTTAATACATGGTCAATATTTTCTCTATACACGCTTAACAATTCCCAAATGCTTGATTAACATTATTCAAATACTTGTTCAACATTGTTTTCTTAAATGCTTGATTAACATTATTATATATATGATTAAAAAATTCATCATATTTTGTGAGAATAAATTTACTCTCGTTCTTTTAGCGGCGCCATGAGGTTAGAGACCTCGCAGATCCCATTATCAGATCTGATGAGTTAACGTTGGTGTGTCAAACTTTTTTTATTGGTTTGATTCCTTGTGGAGTTGAAATCTTTCAGCGCTGGGGAAGATATTGTGATCTGACGTCCTGCACTAATAAGGGATCATCCTCAGCCCAAGCACGTTCATCGATCAGGACTTCCCATCTTTTTGGATGGACAACTCAAGGCGCTTTCAAAAACATTATTGATAATGTTTGTGCGGGTGAAAAGGTGGCAACATCGTTGCTCCAGTCCAATTGCAGCGTCTTTACCAAAGTCTTTGGAGTATTTCTTCTAGCAAAGATTGATACAGCAAAGCATGTGTTTCCTAGATATTTTATTGTAATTCTTAGTCAGAAGGGTTACTTTCTATTTTCCTAGAGCTTAGGCTGCAATTATTATAGTATGAATAAGATTACAAATGTTTCTAAAAAGGAGACACGGCCCACTAATTTCTCAAAAAAAAAAAGAGTCACGACCCCGTTTCCAAAACAGTTACTCCTTCAGGCAGTAATTTGGCTATTTGTTTCTTCACATACCATGTGCTTCTAAGTCTATGCGAGCGCACAAGCTATTCATACATTGTGGCCATAGCAAAACTCTCTTCTAACCATGTGCTTCTAGCATTTCTAAGAAAATGAGAGCCACCCTTATATGTTGGTCACCCACTCCTCAGCCTACAAGGGGAACGGCTCCTCTGACGTACGGCCTCTGTCGTTGGCCCATTGACATGTGGGCCAGGTTCGGCCCACATGTCAGTGAGGGAACGGCTGGGTGTCGTACGACAGGGGATCCTCGTCCCCTACAAGGGGGTCGTGCACTGTCATTGTGGGATCTTTTTGGTGACCATGGTGTCGCTGGTGGACTGGGCGGTGCCGCCGTGGCCGGTGTTCATGTGGACACTACCCATGTTCCACGCCAATGGGTGGGGCTTCCCTTGGGGAATGGCTGTCGGCGGCGGCACCAACATCTGTCTCCGCCGCGTCGATGCCAAGGATGTGTACACGGCCATCATGGATCACGGGGTCACGCATCTCTGTGGCGTTCCTGTCGTCCTCAGCATCCTGAACAACACGCAGGAGGGTGTGCGCAAGCCTCTGCATAGGAAGGTACGAATCATGAACACCGGCCCGCGGCAGTGCTACATCATGCAGATGCATTGGGCTTTGAGGTCAGCCATGGGTACGGGCTGGCGGATACTGGAGGCGACGTCGTGTCATGTGCATGGAAGGGCGAGCGGAACAAGCTGCCGACGTCAGAGCTAGCGCACACGTCTCAAGCCATGGCAAGGTGTGCGCACCCCTGGCATGGCTGAGGTGGACATTGTGGATGGCGAGACAGGTCGTAGCATGCCCCGAGACGACACCACGATGGGCGAAATCATGCTCCCTGGTGGGTGCGTCATGCTGGGGTACCTCAACGATAGAGAGGCAACAAGGGCGGCGATCCGGGACGACGGGTGGTTCTACACGGGCGACGTTGGGATGATACACCCGGATGGGTACCTGGAGATGTGTGACGGGTCGTGATCATCAGCGGGGGTGAGAAAATCAGCATCGTGGAGGTGGAGTCCATGTTCATCCACCCAGCGGTGAGGAGGCGGCAGTGGTAGCGCGGCCAGACGAGTTCTGGGGAGAGGCACCATGCGCATTCGTGAGCCTGAAGGAGGGCGCTGCAGGCGTGGTGACCGTGGCCGAGGTGATCGCATGGAGCCGGGATTACATGGTGGGGTACATGGTGCCCAAGACCGTGGTATTCCGCGGCGAGCTGCCCAAGACATCCACCGGCAAGGTCCAGAAGTATATGATACGGAAGCTCGCCCGGGAGATGGGACCCACTTGCAGTCGCGGGGGTAGCAGCAGCAAGACATGATGTAGCTGAGATTACTCGTTTTCTGAAATGTGTGGTCTAAATATGGATTCTCTCGTCTTAAGTGGGACGAAGCGTACTTCTTAAACACTGAAGAATACTTCCCAAGTGTTATTTCTGTAAGTACCGTACTAGCTTACAAAAGCATAAACCTGTTTTACCTTACGGATTTGTTATTTTGTAGTCGACTGTTTTTCAATTCGCCTACATTTAAATCTCTCTCCGTCCACTCTTGTGCGGAGATTCGTGCTGGAAGGTTTGGTTTTTGGGCTGGTTTTTGCTGTCAGACTCAGACCCAGTTTTTCTATCTCAGCCTGTTACCGCAACGCCGGCTCGACCCCTGTTTAGTTTTGCCCTTTTTGAATTTTTGGCGTGGTTTACCCTTTTCCTCGGAGGGTCACTATTTCGATAAGGCAAGGAGAGGAACAGGGCTCGACTGGCAGAGGAGACCAGGTGAAAGCAAAACATATGAAAAGCAAAATGAAAAACATAGGAAAAGCGAAAAGAAAAACAGGAAGAAAACAGAACAGAAAAACGAAACGGATTACCACCGAAAACAGATAGAAAAAGACTAAAAATCAGAAAAGAATACAAAACGCGTGAAAAGTTCTAAAAGTGGTTCATATCGGTCCATAGAGCCTTTAAGATGTTGGGATTGGACCGGGCCACTAAAGAAAACCATTGTGACAAGGCTATCTTTCATCTCACAGCAGGCGAAAAGTTTTGTGTCTTGCGGTACATAATGCAGTCTTCTCGCATGTAGCAGACACCTTGGAGTTATAATTTTTCTTTTTGAGAAACTTATGGTTTTTCATTGATCGTACTCTGTCTCCTTGGTTTTATAGTAGACAGAGGAGCAGCAATTACAAATATTTAGGCAGAATGCATTCTGCAATAGTTTGAAATATAAACTGAACGATAAACTAAACGTCCAATGTGAGCCAAGAGGTATCCAACTATCCACAACAGCGCTTGACTTGACATAACTAGCACACACAGGCAGTTCACCATCAGGTGCTGGATTCTACTTTCTGGCGTTTCGATTGCGATCCGTTCAACCAATCGACGCAATCATCCCTGCTTCCTTCATGATGCACGAGCTGCCACTTGAACAAACGTTTTTTCCATTCTCCGATCAATGGACTTTCTGACTTCTGCATAATTTGCATGATGATCTTCCCATTGACCAACGGCTCCAACTTCCAGACCTCATTGAGACCTAGATCAGTTATGGAACGCTCAACTCTCATGTACTGCTCTTTCCTCCGATGCAGCTCATCCTGCTGCTGGATGAGTGTGCCGCCAGCATTTTCAGCTTCTGGATGAAAGATAATGGATATGGCAAGTGCCACCCGCCATAAGTCCTTTATTTCACTAAGTACGACTCCTGCATAAACACGCTTACATGTGTCCATTGATATATCATGATATACATCTTCCACCTCCTCCCTGACGACATTTGATTCAAAGAGGAGCACTAGATCAGCAAACTTTCCGCTCGCAACATGCACGTCGAGAACCGATTTAGCAACACATGCTGGCAGCTTTAATGATTCCTGAATAATATAGCTAGTGACAGCAATCTTCTTAGATTTTTTATTCAAGTAGAACATCTTCCGGAGGGGAAAAAAGAGTGCACTATAGAGGTAAAGCTTTTCCTCTTCATCCAGCAGCATGGGATGAGAAACTCCGCTGTGCACAGAAATTGCAAAGTTCCAAGCTGATTCAATGTGTGAAACACAACACCGATCACAATTGTCAAAAACTGGAGGGCTGCAACTTTTGGGGAAAACAAATGCAATATAAAATAGTCCCAGATCACGAATGTAAGACATTGCATCAGCAGGGTGTTGGCCTGACATCATAAGATCAATCTCCTTCCCAACACGTTCTTTGCTGATCTTGCAAGCAAGTTCCAACTTCACCTTTTCGTCCGAAGCAGCTTCTTTCAACCTATCGGATAACATAAAGTTGAATCTAGCGGCAAATCGAATTGCCCGAAGAACTCTAAGTGGGTCATCCAAGAAGGTAGCTTTGGCATCTAGAGGAGTATCAATAAGGCCCTTGACGAGGTCGTCAATACCTCTTTTAGTAAAATCTTCCACAATGTTATCATTGATGTTGAAGAATAAGCTATTAATTGTTAGGTCCCTGCGGTGGGCATCTTCTTCAGGAGTGGCGTCCTCCATGGTAGGGATGCGGCTACTTTCTGCATATTTTTCAGATCTCAAGTTAACAAAATCAATTTCTCTGTCGAACATGTACGTCTTAGCAGTTTCCAAGTGCTTGGATTTGTCCGGATTGCTGCACAAAAAAGGAAATATATAATTCAAGTTAAAGAATAGCCATGGCCCATGGCATCTCAAGAAACATGTGCCAAAGTGTCATAGTAACACTAATGAGGAGGAGGATTAGCATCATCATAAAGAGAGGAGAACAGCATACCAGGGGATAACTTTGGTTCCTCGTTTCTTGTCCCCCTCCCCTATGAGGTTTAGGTAGGCGTCTAATTTCTCGGAGAAATCCTGACCCGTGATATTATCAAGGGCAATGTCAATGTCAGTAGGTTGTTTCCCTAGTAGCTTGTCCCGGACCCAGCCACCGGCGACGCGAAGCGTGGTGCCAAGGCGGTAGTGACGGACTACATCAAGAAGCCGTAGGAAGATCTTCTCCTCTTCCTTTGATAGCTCTAATTTGAGTGTCATTACCTCCTGGAATTGCTGCAGCAAAAACCTCGCATGGAATCGAGATGGGCGGAATCAATGGATGGGATGGAGACAAAGGCACGCTGTTGATTCGCCCGTCGAATTTCCGCAGGCAAACCCTAACCCTAGATAGGTCCCGTCACCACCGGCGTTTGATTGGGGAACGGAAGGGGAAATCCTCGTACCGCGCGGGGTGCACAGACGAAACCCTACCACGCCAGGGGTTAGGGTCTGTCTTGGGGATCTGCGCCGCCGCCGAATGCGAAGTAGGGTCGGAGGTGGAGCGCGTTTGATCTGGAGCGGGGCATTATAGTATATACAGGTTAAAAACATGCGAAGTAGGGTCGGAGGTGTCCGGTTTTGGGTAGCTTCTGGGTTTTCTATGATGCTGTAGACATACAACGAGCACAACAATGCATGGCTTCGATGTGGACGTACGACGGCCACGAGCCAAAACACCGGTGGCCGCCGAGCGTTAGATAGCGACGCCGGTCGGCCGTGGAGTATGACTGTATGGAGCAGGACATTGGCAACAGCGGCTATGGCCAAGCTACCCATGGTGCTGTCAAGCATCGGCATGCCGAGACGAGCAGCGGCCAAGTAGGGAATTAGCGATCGAGCGGGCGAGACATGGCCAGCCATGGCGGCGTTGTCTGCCGATGGAGCTCACCAAGACAAGCCTGCGAGGACGTCAACTTCGTTCATCTCTTCCTGTAGGGCATGTTTGGATTGTCGTTTCCACTCAAATACCCTTGTAGAAAATATACGGACCTCCGTCGGCTGTTTCATTTCCAGCCGAAACTCCTTCACAGCTCGGTAAATTGCACCTGTAAGTAAAATACCGGTGTATTCAAATACATCCAATCCAAGCGTGCCCGTAGTCTGTTGGTTCCGAGTACTAGCCTAGCGTCGTCTCAAAAAACATGTGTCAAAGTGTCATAACATTCATGAGGAGGAGGAGGAGGATTAGCATCATAAAGAGAGGAGAACAGCATACCACGGGATAACTTTGGTTCCTCGTTTCTTCTCCCCCTCCCCTATGAGCTTTAGGTAGGCATCTACTTTCTTGGAGAAATCCTGGTCCGTGATATTATCAAGGGCAATGTCAATGTCAGTAGGTTGTTTCCCTAGTAGCTTGTCCCGGGCCCAGCCACCGGCGACGCGAAGCGTGGTGCCAAGGCGGTAGTGACGGACGACATCAAGAAGCCGTAGGAAGATCTTCTCCTCTTCCTTTGATAGCTCTAATTTGAGTGTCATTACCTCCTGGAATTGCTGCAGCAAAAACGTCCCACGGAATCGAAATGGGCGGAATCGCTGGATGGGATGGAGACAAAGGCACGCTGTTGATTCGCCCGTCGAATTTCCGCAGGCAAACCCTAACCCTAGATAGGTCCCGTCACCACCGGCGTTTGATTTGGGGAACGGAAGGGGAAATCCTCGTACCGCGTGGGGCGCACAGACGAAACCCTACCACGCCAGGGGTTAGGGTTTGTCTTGGAGATCTGCGCCGCCGCCGAATGCGAAGTAGGGTCGGAGGTGGAGCGCGTTTGATCTGGAGCGGGGCATTATAGTATATACAGGTTAAAAACATGCGAAGTAGGGTCGGAGGTGTCCGGTTTTGGGTAGCTTCTGGGTTTTCTATGATGCTGTAGACATACAACGAGCACAACAATGCATGGCTTCGATGTGGACGTACGACGGCCACGAGCCAAAACACCGGTGGCCGCCGAGCGTTAGATAGCGACGCCGGTCGGCCGGTGGAGTATGACTGTATGGAGCAGGACATTGGCAACAGCGGCTATGGCCAAGCTGCCCATGGTGCTGTCAAGCATCGGCATGCCGAGACGAGCAGCGGCCAAGTAGGGAATTAGCGATCGAGCGGGCGAGACATGGCCAGCCATGGCGGCGTTGTCTGCCGATGGAGCTCACCAAGACAAGCCTGCGAGGACGTCAACTTCGTTCATCTCTTCCTGTAGGGCATGTTTGGATTGTCGTTTCCACTCAAATACCTTTGTAGAAAATATACGGACCTCCGTCGGCCGTTTCATTTCCAGCCGAAACTCCTTCGCAGCTCGGTAAATTGCACCTGTAAGTTAAATACCGGTGTATTCAAATACATCCAATCCAAGCGTGCCCGTAGTCTGTTGGTGCCGAGTACTAGCCTAGCGTCGTCTCAAAAAACATGTGTCAAAGTGTCATAACATTCATGAGGAGGAGGAGGAGGATTAGCATCATAAAGAGAGGAGAACAGCATACCACGGGATAACTTTGGTTCCTCGTTTCTTCTCCCCCTCCCCTATGAGCTTTAGGTAGGCATCTACTTTCTTGGAGAAATCCTGGCCCGTGATATTATCAAGGGCAATGTCAATGTCAGTAGGTTGTTTCCCTAGTAGCTTGTCCCGGACCCAGCCACCGGCGACGCGAAGCGTGGTGCCAAGGCGGTAGTGACGGACGACATCAAGAAGCCGTAGGAAGATCTTCTCCTCTTCCTCTGATAGCTCTAACTTGAGTGACATTGCCTCCTGGAACTGCTGCAGCGAACCTCCCACGGAATCGAGATGGGCGGAATCAATGGATGGGATGGAGACAAAGGCACGCTGTCGATTCGCCCGTCGAATTTCCTCAGGCAAACCCTAACCCTAGATAGGTCCCGTCACCACCGGCGTTTGATTGGGGAACGGAAGAGGAAATCCTCGTACCGCGCGGGGTGCACAGACGAAACCCTACCACGCCAGGGGTTAGGGTCTTGGGATCTGCGCCGTCGCCGAATGTGAAGAAGGGTCAGAGGTGGAGCGAGTTTGATCTGGAGCGGGCATTATATATAGGTAAAGATGCGTGATGTACAAGTTCCATGTTTTTTGCGTCTTCTTTGATGCAATCCTATGATGTTGTACACATACACGAGCACAACAATGCATGCGTGGCTTCGATGTGGACATAGGCGCTGGGTGCCAAGCTGCCTATGGTACTGTCAAGCATTGGCATGTCGAGAGAAGCAGCGACCAAGTAGCGAAACAGCGATCAGAGTTGGGCGAGGCATGACCGGCCATGGCAGCTTTGTCTGCCGACGGAGCTCACCACGACGAGCCGGCGAGGACGTCAACTTCGTTCATCCCTTCCCGTAGTTTGTTGGCGCCGAGTACTAGCCTAGCGTCGTCTTGTCGATGCCGGCGATGTCCCCATTGTCCGCGATCGATCGCCTCGCACGACGAATGAGCGCAGAAGTAGAAGGTAAAAGTGATGGCGGAGATGGCGAGCAGTAATCAGTGGAGACGCACCCAAAGGTGGGCAGCCGATGAGCTCCATCCGAATACGCTGTGCGAGGCACCAGAAGGTTCGGTGCTACTGTATGAGTCAATAATCTAGAGATTTTGGGTTTTCACCCGGGCATGGGGTCGGAGTAGAGGGCAGGGACCTCGAAGGCGCCTGCAAGTAGGAGAATGGCGACCCTGGTCGTCTCCATCGTCGGGATGAATGAGTCATCCTGTGGTCTGGAGGAAGGACTAACCCAGAACTCAAATGTACAGCAAAGATGATCGAGGTTGATCAAGATGGCATGAATTCCCTATCTGGAAAATACAACGATCTCTTTGGAATGCAAAGTGATCATGGATACAAATCCAATGCAATGGGTCAACCAAATTCACCGAATGGTTTATTTCACTAAAGTATAGCACGTGTGTTTTAGCAGTAGTAATATTGTACTGTCAATTCTTCAAAACGGGATAAATGCAACAAGCATAAGACAAAATATGAGACGAAGCTTTTCCAATCTATTATGCTGATAATGTTTTAATTTTTGATTGATATGTGAAATTCCGACAGTCTCCCTCTCATATTTACTACAACGTTTAGAAAAATAAATTTGGAGACAACGAAAAGAAATTTTGAGATAATAAAAATAAACTTGGAGTATCTGAGACCATTGCCCACTACCCTAGGGAAAGCACACCGCTAGTCTAGGTCGATTCACTTTTCGGATGGCGGCGAGATGATGGTAGCTGCTACCGTGCAGGTGTAGATCTACGACGCCCTTCTCGCCGCTGCGACCCTCAGTGGCGGAGCTATGTAAACTCAGGGAGGCTGTCCCCCCTAACCTTGGACCAAACAGTGAAGAAAAATTCAGAGGAGGGCTTATATCATGGTAGTAGTCTTCGGCATTCTATTGCGGCAATGAGTATGACCAACTTATACAATTTCAGCGCAATGACGAAGACCATCTGCTACATGTTCCCATTCATCCTCGTAGGACTCATCGGCACCTGCTACTACGAGCTGACTAATATTATCGTTTGGTCGGTGTAGTTGCCTTCATTATACTCAGTATTCACGTTCAAATTTATTTTCACGTATGTGTCTTTTTTTAAATTTGTTGCGCGTTTTATTATGAGCAATTTAGCTAAGGAATGGTTGTTTATTCTACGGTTATTGGTTTTGGTCTTACATATAATGACCATTTTAGGGCACATTGTTGGTCTAAAAAGGCCGAGTCAAAATAAATATAATAATTTATACTAAACTCCAGTATTGGTTTATATGTTGTATCAACTCACAATCACATATAATCAATTATGATAAATTTAAATTTTATTGTATAATATGTTATATTTTTACATTGCATCTTAAAGCACATTTGAATTAAATCCAATTAAATATGAGAGATAAGGAAGGATACAATCATATGTCTTAGAGTGCATATGTGTGTGTGTATCCTTAAATATTTTTACTCATATCTATAAAGTCTATGGTATAAAAATATCTTGATAGCAGTCTTGATGACTGGATATAATCAAATAGAAAAATCTATCATAGATAAGATGTTACTAGGACCTTTGTACCTACTTATTAGTACATTACTTTGTATTTTATGTTTTAAATGTGTCTTGCATATTATGGTGGGTTCCATAATTTGTTGATGGTGTGATTTTGCTATGAATTGAGTATTGAAATGGCACGGTCCTAGCAATGATAACCAAACTTGTAAATCACTAACAAAAGAGTGATTACGAACCCAACAAAACTGTAGTTTGGTAGATTCATGAGATTATTAATGATATCCTCTCTGGAAGGGCCTGGGACCCGATGGCTTCAATGGTGGTTGTCAGAAGTCTTGTTGACATATTATCAAATATGACTTCTATAAGCTGCTTTTGGACTTCTACAATGAGGATCTTAGCTTGTAGAGTATTAATGCGGGTTTTATCGCACTTATCCCCAAAAAGCCATCTCCCGTGAATGATGACGATTACATGTCAATCACACTTCTGAACTATTGCCTTAAGGTCATCACCAAAATTCTTGCTAGTTAGTAGCAAAAGGTAATTATTTGCAGTATTCAGCATAACCGGTATGGTTTAAAAGGGTCATACTATCCACGATTGCCTTGTGTGAGCTTGCGAATCGACTCTATGTGCTGAATCTAAAGAAGACAACAATTATGTTCGACTAGCTTCAATGATAACAGTAGAATGTGGAGGTTCAGTTCATGGCAGCGCTGACATCGAGCTGGCTTGAAGGTACTTGATATGTTAAGAAATAAATTGAGTAACAAGATTAGGGAGGTGATTGTTGGTGCTAATCTTGTTACAATGCTTAATTCAAATATTGCATTAGTCTTTAGCTCCATCCACTAGTTGTGTAGGCTAGTTTGTACATGCACGTGTTTTCAATTAGTGGCCAGAAACATGCTCGTTCTCGCTGAGGTTTGGTTTTCCTGTTTTGTATTTGCTTGCATGTGGTTGGCATGCCACATGACCACATGTAACGTGACACATGCCATAGTTATGGACTGACGTGAGAGTAAACTTTTGCAGGGTCGTGCATGTGCCGCGTCGCCTAGCTCTGGCGACACGGGGGTAGAAACCCTAGCGCCGCCACAGTCCCCGCCCCCTCCCCCACCTGTCTCGCCGCGGCCAGAGGGCACCCGCCGGCGAAGCCCGGGCCGGCCCCGAGGAAGGCGGCGGTGGGGCGCTATCCCTGGCCAGTCTGGCGCGTCGAGAGAGGAGATCCGCCGGCGCCGTCTGGAGTCTGGGATCTGTGCGCCTGGCTGCGTGCTCGTCCGACGCTGGTGCGCGCGCTTGGCTGCGCTGCGTCGATGGGGCTGGGCGCGCCACGGCTGCGGGATGCCCGGATGGTCGCGGCGGGACCGCTCCCTTCGGTGGTGTCCGGATCCGAGGCGGCGGCCTCGCTGGTGTGGACGGCGCTCCCGGCGGCGGGAGTGTTCGTCGCTGAGGTAGGCCGGTTCCCTCGGCCGCGCGAAAGCAGCGAGGTCTCGATGGCGCAGGTCTTGGCGCATGGAGGCCCCGGCTCCCGCGTCGATCGGGGCGATCCTGGTCCACTTGTGATGCATGACCTCCGGCCGGCCTGGATCTCCGGCGTACTAGCGCCTGCGGATGTGGTGCCTGGCTCGGAGGTGGCGGCAGGGTGCTTGGCCGGGGGAAACCCTTGGCCGCCGGTGGCGGTCACGGCGTCGATGGCGTCCCGGACGCGCCATTCCCTCCTTGGTGGCGGCGCCGAGGCTAAACATCCCCTGCCTCCCCCCTTCCCCTGCGCTCGGGTGAAAACCCTAGCCCCGGTGGCTAAGCGGCGGCGGCGCCACAGCGTCGTCACCTTCTTGAAGGCGCCGACTTGGGCATGGGGATGCTGGGTGTGTATTGCGAGCTTGTCTGGTTCCTGGTGGCGGCCCTTCCGGCCGTGTCTCCGATGGGGACCTCGCCCTTCCTCACCCTGTACATGCCGTGGTGGAGCGGTACTTCATCTCACTCATTGATGGGCGGCGAGGATCGGCGGCATGGTGCTATGGAGGCTCGCTGCCCGATGCGCGGAGATGGACTCGCGTAGGAGGAGGTTGCTGTCTGGCGTCATGGTGACGTCGATGGCAGAGTGGCCAGACAAGGTAGAAGCCTCAATATGATCTGAAGACGGACCTGCGGAAGATGGTGGCGACGACACACGAGTGCGTCTGACCGGATTGTGCCCCACACCCGGTATGTGGCTCGGCTGGGGCTTCCGAATATGTTTCGGTTTCCAGCTTTTGATGTTAGGCTTAGGTGAGTGGTTTGGGTAGTGGCCCAGCTAGCACCCCTTCATCATTTTGGATAGGAGTAGTGGCATGTGTTGTCAAGATGGTGGATTCAGGTTTATTATTGTAATACTTTGTAAGGTTCTCGAGAATAATCAATAAAGTGGCCGTATGCATCTCCCAGATGCAGAGGCCGGGGTCATCCCCCTTTTCTAAAAAAAAAGTGTTGTTGGGCTACAATGCGGAGTCGTGGGATGGCATGATTCATCTAGAGTTGTGGCGTAACTATTGGATCTCAATGGCAGTTTGGAATAAAAGGAAAGAACGAAAAGTCAAGGAAAGGACATGGCACAAAATAATCATATGGTTCATGTGTCGTTCTGTTGTGTGCATCTCTCGCCGCCACCATGACTGCGTGTGTTTCCTACATGTGATCTAACACAGTACATGTCCGGCGAGACGGGAAACCGTGGTGGTCATCACCATTGATCTACCAGTAGGTTTCTGTTTTAGTATCGCCATTGAAGCTAGCTAGTTTATCTTGTGATTTACTACTTAAACATATTTTTCATTCTTCACTGTGTGCAGAATAATTCAACTTCTATCTTCAGTTTATTTAGACCAAAAAAGTTTTACAACCTATGGAATTGTAGGAAGTCCACGTCTGGATACCTGATGAATTATGGAGGGGGAGCGGTGTCATGGCAATCAAGATTGCAGAAATGTGTTTCTACATCAACTACGGAATCTAAGTACATAACAACAGTTTGTACCAACAAGGAAGTTTTGTGGATGAAGAACTTCTTGCAGGAACTAGGCATGAAGCAAGAGAAGTATGTTCTGTTTTGTGACAATCAAAGTCCTATTCATCTTGTCAAGAATTGAAGCTATCACTCTCGAACCAAGCACATTGATGTGAGGTATGATTGGATTCGAGATGTTGTGAATTCCAAGTTGCTGAAACTTGAGAAGATCCATACCGACGACAATGGTTCGGATATGATGACCAATATATTGCCAAATGAGAAGCTATAAGTATTTTGCAAGGTAGCGGACATGGCATTGCCCCCCTCATGAGTCATATGGGGAAATTTGTTGGTATATCCTCCTCATGTGGGTTGTGAGGAGATGACCATTTGAAGCCTTTTAGGTAGCTCAAAGAGGTGCAGAAGCCCACTACCCATTAGGGTTATGATCTAGGGTCATTTTGGACTTTGCACATGAGTGAATGGGGATGATTTACCCCCCGTCCAACAGCCACCAGCAGATGTGACGAAAATCAGTTCATCCTCCAAGGGAGAAGAAGAGAGAAAACCAAGAGAGAAAGGAAGAGAGGAAGATTGAAGGAAGAAGCAAAGGGAGCTCCTCCCCATGGTTGCGATGGTCCAGATCTAGTACCTTGTCTCCTTTAAACTCCGGTTTCACCATCTTTGGTGAGATTTTTTCAATCCCTACCTATTGAGCCCCAAATCTTATTGTGTTCATCAAAGATTCAGAAATTTTGATGTATGAGATCCTCTAGTGCTATCTAGAGAAGAACTTGTTGTATCCCACATTGATAATAGTGGAAGAAGATTTGGATGGCTTCGGCCCGTGGTTTTCCCCCTCAAGTTGAGCGTTTTCCACGTAAATCTTGTGTCTCTGTGATTGATGCTTGTTGCTGTCCAGGCAGTTACTCATACCACAAGACACTCTTGAGAGGAGCGTCTTGTCTGCCGAGTAACATTTTACCTTCATATATGCTGCTGCATATGTTTTCTTTCATGCTAAATAACGATCCTTGAGTTAGTACATGACGTGGTCCTGAGGTTACTTTGTTTTCGCTGCAGTTTTCAGTTAACCACAAGTGCATTTATGTGCTAATTCCCAACATTCCACGTCGCCCTGCGCCCTCGCTGGCGATGCATATTCTTCGGCACATTCAACCAGGAGCCCGGCAAACTAGGTTTGCCCCTTGTATCCTCGCGATGATTCACGCGAATTTTATTTGTCCTTGCGTATGTAAAGACATGAGGTGAAGTTCAGTGATAAGTTCTTAACCCAAGTGTAGTGAAATGGCCAAATTGGTTAGTGACTAAACACTTCCTTAATTAGCCATCTCCTTGAGCATCAACTCTACAAATTCTGATTGTTTGTTTGTCTGTTTGTTTGTTTGGGTTAACAGAGTAGTATGAGCATCAACTGTACAAATCCTGGTGCAAACCCTGGCTAGCTGCTAATTCCTTGCTCTGTTTATTGCCTCAAACATTAGGCTCTGTCATCAACTGTTTTCTGATGCCGAGAGACCATATGGCCTGTCAAACATGACATGTGTTCATATGGTCGTACGCATACAGCCTGATGCACAAGTCCCTTAAGCTGTCGCAGAAGACGCACTACTAGAGCGTCCAGCGACTGACCGACAGCAACGAGGAACACCAAGTGAGGAAGCGGCTCTTTTGGTGTTTGCTTCAGCTGGACCTGATGAACACAAGGGGGAACCAGATTGTAAGTGTACATGGTCGTCAATGTCAGTTGGCTGTTCCGGTGTTCTTGGCTTGGCATGTTCAGATGTTTAGAGAAAATGACTTGGAAAGTACATACTTGCAGGAGGCTCTACTGCTAGCGCCGTGCGAGAGCGGGTCGCCAAAGAAAAGGGCTTATGAATGAACGTGAAGGAGGCTCATGGCTCCACCGACCATATCTGCAGTAGGTATCTATCTGCCTAATAAACTGCAACATTTTATCGTTGCTAGGGAGAAATGGTTTTGGACTGAATTTGGTGTTAATTGCATCCTGGCAGATAACTGGATATATTGTTGAGCTATTCCTATAGCTGAAGTAGCTCGTGATCGGTGCCGGTTGCAGAGTTCTCTCGAATCGATGGGCGTAAGATAAGGATCCACTGGTCTCTGTCTGTCTACCTGTAGACCATAATTTCAGGCGTCCTTGTTTTCACAGAGATTTTCAGTGTTTATTCAGCCACACTAAGTGTCCTGTGTTTGATCTCTTTGCATTGCAGCAACGGCACGGCATCCTGGATCACTCTCACCCTGGCACAAGGTAGAGTAGAGTACTGTCACCCATGGACATACTAGTCACTGTTTACTAGAGAGACCATGCCGTCATGAACAACACTTGGCTGAACTCACCCTGACGATTCGACCTGTAGGGCTATGGAAGTTGGCCCGCTCGGTGATCCTGGTGACCTTGTGCATACGGCACGTGGCGCTGCCGGTGCATGGGATCACCATGGTGCATGTAGATTCTGTTTGTATGAATTAGTTACCATTCTGCAATGTAGGTAGTTCTGTTAAGCAGAGCAACATGTGAGTGTGTCAGTATGCATGATAGTCCAATTGTTGAGAGACTACTGTTTTTGCAAGAGATCCTTTGCACAACACTAGACTTTGCAGCACAACACTTTGGCCAACCAAAACATGTGATGAGCTAATGAATGTGTTAGAGAGTGGAGACGTAACCGTACAATAAAGGTACAATGCCTGAACAATTTTAAGGCAGTTTTTGTTGGAATTATTAGCAATTTACCATATGATTTTATGAACAGAAATGCTAGATAAAGCATGACTAAAGTAGCAGAGATAGAACAAGTCATGCGATCTGATAAAGAGAAGGTAAATAACACATGCTTATATGAACTAGAACCAAACATCTTTAGAGTAGACAGTAGATCAAGTTGCATATATGAAGTAGAGCCCAGCATGTCTAGGGCAAATACTAAAACAAAGAACTGTGGCAGGACCTCTAACAGGAAAAACCAGAATACGTATGGGAGAGCAGCAGCAACAGTAGTACTGGACTTGGGGTCGGTGTCCTTGGTAGCCATGTCGTCGTGGAGGTTGTCGACGTCGGGGAAGTAGTCGTCGGAGTCCGGGGCGTCCGTGACGAAGTAGTCAGTAGTCGCGCAGAGCGCTCCCCAAAAACCTTATCACCCTTCTCCCGTACATGACTCAAAGAGGTGTGGTTTCGGAGGCCTACTGTCCCGACCTGCGCTACACGCTGCAAGCCGGGATGAGGAAGATCGTAGCAGCATCGCAGTGTTCAGGAACTAGTGGCGAGAGGAAGAATGAGTTCTGGTGCGTCTCTCTGAGAGGAGCAACCTCCCTTTTATAGGCGCAAGAGAAGGAGGCGAGAGGGCAGCGCCGGGAGCTGAAGGGAACGAGGGAGACGAAATGAACATGCAACAGTCGAAGGGTGCAGCGTTCGTATTCAATATCCACTACAACAAAAAACTTTTCAGCTCCCGAGTGACCTTTCGTATACCCATAGTGTGTGGCAAAAATTTAGACATCGGCTCGGCTCATTCTCAAGAACCTCGGCGCTGGCGCTGGCGCTGGCGCGGCACGGCGCTGGCCGTGACGAGGCGAGGCGAGGCGTGGCGAGGCGGGCGGCGAAGGAGGAGCGCGCGTGGATGTCCCTCTTGTTCTCATGCTCATACAAGTGGGGAAAGAGCCTCCCTTATAAAGAGGTCCAACTCCCTCTAAACTAGCAATGTGGGACTAAACTTTAGTTCCACCTCTTGCCTTGCACGATCGGCTACATGGGCCTCTAGGATTTATTAGGAATTTCTGAAACTGCTATTGGGCTAGTCCCAAAATAGACAAAATTCCAGCAATCCCCCACCAGATCCCAGAGGCACACAAAATTTGCCTTTGGTTTCAAAACACTGTTTTATATACCGGTACTGCAGTGGAGACTGTTGAGTTGAACTTCCACCTAGAACTCTATGCTACACTACTAAGCAACTTGAACAGTGGACTAGGCCTTGAACTGCAAGTTTTCTGTGAATCTAGCTTCACACAAAGCCTTGATCAATACGTTGCTACCGTGGGTCTTCCCCGCGGGTGGAGCTTATGCGTCATACTCCAAGACCTTACATGAGTTTACTAGAGAGAACCCTACTCTCATATATTGCGACGTTTAACAATCAGACTCATATAGGTGCGTTCTTCAAAAAATGTTCTGCAGGACAACATCTCTGCTTCAATGAGCCTCTTAGAACACATTAAGATATAGATCAACCTGCCATGCAGATTTAGGAGAATATTGCATCTTCATGGAGTGGTATTTTTAATAGTAAGGGTACTCCCCTCCCAGTTGACCAACAACCTGTCTTCCACATCTAATTCACGGGATCTCCGATCATAAAGAATAGGTTACCACTGTGAACAACTCAAATTGTGGGTTTCATACCCATCTCCCTCGATGCATTATCTATCACATTACGTGATAGACCCTTAGTAATAGATTGTCAGGAAATGACTGAAATGCTCAAGTTCTTTTCTACATAGTGAGATTGAAGCAATGTAATCCCACCATTATCGTCTCTCAACAACTTGATGTTCAGAATGACATCAGTCACTCCTAAATTCTTCATCTCAAAACAGCGAGATAGGAAATCCTTGACATCCTTAATAACATTCAGATTTGTTCCAAAAATCAGTATGTCATCAACATACAAGCAAAGGATAACTCCCTCACCCCCACCATGGCGATAGTACACACATTTGTCAGCTTCGTTCACAACAAAGCATGCAGCTGTTAAAATTCTTTCAAACTTCTCATGCCACTGTTTGGGTGCTTGCTTTAGTCCATATAAAGACTTCAGCAACTTGCACACTTTCCCTTCCTGACCATCTATTACAAACTCATCTGGTTGTTCCATATAAATTTTCTCGTCCAACTCTCCATTTAGGAAAGCAGTCTTAACATCCAATTGATGAACGAGAAGATCATGTGAGGCAGCTAGTGAAAGTAGAACTCGAATAGTAGTCAGTCGAGCCACAGGTGAGTAACTATCAAAGAAGTCTTCACCTTCCTTTTGGGTATAACCCTTAGCCATGAGCCGAGCCTTGTACTTTTCAATAGTACCATCAGGCCTAAGCTTCTTCTTGAATACCCAATTGCATCCTATAGGTTTGCACCCATAAGGACAATCAGTTAATTATCTCCCAAGTTTCGTTCTCCAAGATGGAATCCATCTCACTACGAACTGCTTCCTTCCAGTAGTCAGCATCTTTAGATGCATAGGCCTCTGAAAGAGAACTGGGAGTGTCATCTATGAGATACACAAGAAAATCATCACCAAAGGACTTTGCAGTCCTCTGTCTCTTGCTCCTAGTTGGAACTTCATTGTTCTCCTCCACAGGACTTTCAAAGTGTTCCATCAAAATGGAAGGTTCAGTAGTTGTAACTGGTTCCTGATTCGATGAACTAGGCATCTCGTGATTAGATGAGGTAGCCATATCCTTCATGGGAAATATATCTTCAAAGAAAGTCGCATCATTCGACTCCATGATCGTGCCGACATGCATGTTAGGTACCTCAGATTTTACAACCAAGAATCTATAACCAATGCTATGAAAAGCATATCCCAAGAAAACACAATCCATAGTTTTTGGTCCCAACTTCCGCTTCTTTGGAATTGGCACATTGACTTTCGCCAAACAACCCCAGGTTCGTAGATAAGAGAGCTTTAACCTTTTCTTCTCCGATTTCTCGAATGGAGTTATCTCTTTGTTCTTTGTGGGAACTGGGTTTAGGACATGACATGTCGTCAATATCGCCTCCCCCCACCATGCCTTGGAGAGACCCGATGTGTCTAACATGGCGTTAACTAAATCAGTTAGAGTACGGTTCTTTCTTTCGGCCACCCCATTTGACTGAGGTGAATAGGGAGGCGTCCTCTCATGGATTATACCGTGTTCCGCACAAAATGAATCAAATTCATTTGAGAAATACTCTCCACCACGATCGGACCTAAGCCTCTTGATCTTTTCTGCTTCAGCTTTATAGATCTTGAAATAGTTCAAAGCCTCATCCTTAGATTTCAGAAGATACACATGATAGTATCTAGTGGAGTCATCAATTAACGTCATTAAATACTTCTTTCCACCTTTTGTCAAAACACCATTCATTTTACATAGATCTGAATGTATGAGTTCTAGTGGTGCAAGATTTCTCGTTTCCGCAGTCACATGAGACTTATGAGGTTCCTTAGCTTGTACACACACTTGACACTTAGATCCCTTGACATTGGTGAAACTAGGAATTAAGTTCAACTTTGCTAACCGCGTCATGCAACCAAAATTAACATGACAAAGACGTGAATGCCACACATTTGATTCACTATTATTGCAAACATGATTAACAACTTTATTGCAAACATCTGACAAGGATAAACAAAACAGGCCTCCTGACCCATAGCCTTTATCGACAAAGGTTCCATACTTGGATATTAAAAATTTATTCGACTCAAAGACAAGCTTGTAGCCATCTCTACACAGAAGAGATCCACTAACAAGATTTTTATTGATGGAGGGGACATAATGCACGTTCTTCAGCCGCACGATCTTCCCCGAAGTAAACTTCAGATCGACCGTGCCAACACCACGAACAAAATCACTTGAACCGTTGCCCATCAACATGGTGGAAGTCCCTGCGGTCTGATAAGACGAAAACATGGAAGTATCACCGCATACATGCACATTAGCACCCGTGTAAATCAACCAATCAGGAGAATGACATACTGAAAGAATAGTGAGAAATATACCATACCCAGCATCCTTCATGTCAGTGTCTCCAATGACAATATTAGCGGTCTTGCCGCCTATCCTAGGATGACGCTTGTCATAGCGATTAGGGCAACTAGGAGCCCAATGATCAGGATCCCCACACACATGACAAACACCTTTCTTCTTGTCATTCTTCTTCTTGAAGTTCGTGTGCTGCACATCCTTGTTCTTCCCATCAAACTTTTCTTTACCATCAAACTTGCCCTTGTTCTTGAACTTGTGGGGCTGGAAGTTCTTCTTCTGTACCAGATTGGCACTAGAACCTCCCTCAATACCTCGAGCACGGTTGTCCTTTGCTCTCGCCTTTACTTCCACATCAAAAGTACCAATGAGATCCGGAACGGAAAACTCCTGCCTCTTATGCTTCAGTAAGGTAGCAAAGTTCCTCCACGTGGGAGGATGCTTAGTGATGATACCTCCAGCAATAAACTTGTCCGGTAGGATACAATTGAAGTGCTCAAGTTCTCTAGCAAATGACCGTATCTCATGAGCTTGCTCAACCACGGAGCGCTCTTCAGTCATCCTGTAATCATAGAATTGCTCCATGATGTACAGCTCAGTGCCAGCATCTGAGACCCCAAATTTGGCCTCGAGTGCGTCCCACATATCTTTTTCATTATCAATTGGCGCATAAGCATCACCTATGTTCTCACCAAGAACATTCAAGAGAGCAGCCTTAAACAAGGTATCCATTTTCTGAAAAGCTTGTGCATGTTGAGCATCATGCTCTCCTTCAGGTTTGCCAAGAGTGGCGTCATAGCAACTCATGGTTTGAAACCATAAGACTGCCCTCACGCGCCACCTCTTATAGTGGATACCCTCAAACATAGGAGGTCTCATGGAAGCAGGAAAACCACTTGGGGTAAATTGCCTAGAATAAGGTTTTTGGATTGTTGGAAATATGAGCAATTTACCGAATGAATTTATTAACATAAATACTAGATAAAGCATGACTAGTATAGCAGTGATAAAACAAGCCATGTGATCTGACAGAGAAGGTAAATAACATCTTCACATATGAACTGTAGGCAAACATATCTAGAGCAAGCAGCATATATGAAGTAGAGCCTAACATATGTAGGGCAAACACTAGAACAATGAACTGTGCCAGGACCTCTAACTGAAAGAGTAAGAACAAGAACACGTATGGGACAACAGCAGTAGCGGTAGCACTGGATTTGGGGTCGGTGTCCTCGCCAGCCATGTTGTCGAGGAGGTTGTCGACGTCGGGGAAGAAGTCGTCGTCGAGGAAGTAGTTGTCGGAGTCCGTGACGAAGGAGTCAATAGTCCCACAGAGCGCTCCCCAAAAACCTTATCACCCTTCTCCCGTACAGGCCTCAAAAGGTGCGGTTTCGGAGGCCTACTGTTCCGACCTGCAGTGCACACCGCAAGCCGGGATGGGGAATAACGTAGCAGCAGCGCAGTGCTTAGGTGAAGGAAATATGCCCTAGAGGCAATAATAAAAGTTATTATTTATTTCCTTATATCATGATAAATGTTTATTATTCATGCTAGAATTGTATTAACCGGAAACATAATACATGTGTGAATATATATAGACAAACAGTATGTCACTAGTATGCCTCTACTAGACTAGCTTGTTAATCAAAGATGGTTATGTTTCCTAACCATGAACAAGGAGTTGTTATTTGATTAACAAGGTCACATCATTGGTTGAATGATCTGATTGACATGACCCATTCCGTTAGCTTAACACTTGATCGTTTGGTATGTTAATGCTTTCTTCATGACCCATACATGTTCCTGTAACTATGAGATTATGCAACTCCCGTTTACCGGAGGAACACTTTGGGTACTACCAAACGTCACAACGTAAATGGGTGATTATAAAGGAGTACTACAGGTGTCTCCAAAGGTACTTGTTGGGTTGGCGATTTGAGATTAGGTTTTGTCACTCCGATTGTCGGAGAGGTATCTCCAGCCTTCTCGGTAATGCACATCACTTAAGCCTTGCAAGCATTACAACTAATGAGTTAGTTGTGAGATGATGTATTACGGAACGAGTAAAGAGACTTACCGTAACGAGATTGAACTAGGTATTGGATACCGACGATCGAATCTCGGGTAAGTAACATACCGATGACAAAGGGAACAACGATGTCGTTATGCGGTTTGACCGATAAAGATCTTCGTAGAATATGTAGGAACCAATATGGGCATCCAGGTTCCGCTATTGGTTATTGACCGAGAATGGTTCTAGGTCATGTCTACATAGTTCTCGAACCCGTAGGGTCCGCACGCTAACGCTTCGATGACAGTTCATAATGAGTTTATAAGTATTGATGCACCAAGGTTGTTCGAGTCCGGATGTGATCACGGACATGACGAGGAGTCTCGAAATGGTCGAGACATAAAGATTGATATATTGGAAGCCTACATTTGGACATCGGAAGTGTTCCGGGTGAAATCGGGATTTTACCGGAGTACCGGGAGGTTACCGGAACCCCCCGGGAGGCCAATGGGCCTTAATGGGCCATAGGAGAAGAGGAAGGGCAGCCCAAGGTGGGCTGCGCGCCCCCCTCCCCCCTCTAGTCCGAATAGGACAAGGAAGGGGGGGGCGGCGCCCCTTCCCCCTTCTCCCCTCCTCCAATCCTAGTCCAACTAGGAAGGGGAGTCCTACTCCCGGTGGGAGTAGGACTCCTCCATGGTGCGCCTCCTATAGGGCCGGCCACCTCCCCCTTGTCTCCTTTATATACGGGGGCAGGGGGCACCCCAATACACACAAGTTGATCTACGGATCTTGCCTTAGCCGTGTGCGGTGCCCCTTCCACCATATTCCACTTCGTCATATCGTCGCGAGCTTAGGAGAAGCCCTGCGCCGAGAAGTCATATCGTCGCGAGCTTAGGCGAAGCTCTGCGTCGGTGGAGCATCAACATCGTCACCACGCCGTCGTCTTGACGGAACTCATCCCGACACTTTGCTGGATCGAGTCCGGGATCGTCATCGAGCTGAACGTGTGCGAACTCGGAGGTGCCGTCGTTCGGTGCTTGGATCGGTCGGATCGTGGAGACGTCGACTACATCAACAGCGTTGTTATAACGCTTCGCTTTCGGTCTCGAGGGTGCGTGGGCGGACACTCTCCCTCTCGTTGCTATGCCATCACCATGGTCTTGCGTGATCGTAGGAAAATTTTTGAAATTACTCGTTCCCCAACAGTGGCATCCGAGCCTGGTTTTATGCGTTGATGTCATGTGCACGAGTAGAACACAAGTGAGTTGTGGACGATACAAGTCATACTGCCTACCAGCATGTCATACTTTGGTTCAGCGGTATTGTGAGATGAAGCGCCCGGACCGACATTACGCGTGCGCTTACGCGAGACTGGTTTCACCGCTCGAGCACTCGTTGCTTAAAGGTGACCGGCGGTGTCTGTCTCTCTCACTTTAGTTGAATCGAGTGTGGCTACGCCCGTCCTTGAGAAGGTTAAACGAGTCTATTTGACGAAGTATCGTTGTGGTTTTGATGCGTAGGTAAGAACGGTTCTTGCTCAGCCCGTAGCAGCCACGTAAAACTTGCAACAACAAAGTAGAGAACGTCTAACTTGTTTTTGCAGGGCATGTTGTGATGTGATATGGTCAAGACATGATGCTATATTTTATTGTATGAGATGATCATGTTTTGTAACCGAGTTATCGGCAACTGGCAGGAGCCATATGGTTGTCGCTTTATTGTATGAAATGCAAACGCCATGTAATTGCTTTACTTTATCACTAAGGAGTAGCGATAGTCGTAGAAGCAATAGTTGGCGAGACGACAACGATGCTACGATGGAGATCAAGGTGTCGCGCCGGTGACGATGGTGATCATGACGGTGCTTCGGCGATGGAGATCACAAGCACAAGATGATGATGACCATATCATATCACTTATATTGATTGCATGTGATGTTTATCCTTTATGCATCTTATCTTGCTTTGATTGACGGTAGCATTATAAGATGATCTCTCACTAAAATTATCAAGAAGTGTTCTCCCGAGTATGCACCGTTATGAAGTTCTTCGTGCTGAGACACCACGTGATGATCGGGTGTGATAGGCTCTACGCTCAAATACAACGGTGCAAAACAGTTGCACACGCGAATACTCAGGTTAAACTTGACGAGCCTAGCATATAACAGATATGGCCTCGAACACGAGACCGAAAGGTCGGCGTGAATCATATAGTAGATATGATCAACATAGTGATGTTCACCATTGAAACTACTCCATCTCACGTGATGATCGGACATGGTTTAGTTGATTTGGATCACATGATCACTTAGATGACTAGAGAGATGTCTGTCTAAGTGGGAGGTTTTTAATATGATTAATCAAACTTAAATTTATCATGAACTTAGTACCTGATAGTATTTTGCTTGTCTATGTTTGATGTAGATAGATGGCTCGTGCTGTTGTTCCGTTGAATTTTAATGCGTTCCTTGAGAAAGCAAAGTTGAAAGATGATGGTAGCAATTACACGGACTGGGTCCGTAACTTGAGGATTATCCTCATTGCTGCACAGAAAAATTACGTCCTGGAAGCACCGCTGGGTGACAGGCCTGCTGCAGATGCTGAGCCAGAAGTTGTGAACGTCTGGCAAAGCAGAGCTGATGACTACTCTATAGTTCAGTGTGCCATGCTTTACGGCTTAGAACCGGGTCTTCAACGACGTTTTGAACGTCATGGAGCATATGAGATGTTCCAGGAGTTGAAGTTAATATTTCAAGCAAATGCCCGGATTGAGAGATATGAAGTCTCCAATAAGTTCTATAGCTGCAAGATGGAGGAGAATAGTTCATAAGTGAGCACATACTCAAAATGTCTGGGTATAACAATCACTTAATTCAGCTGGGAGTTAATCTTCCGGATGATAGTGTCATTGACAGAATTCTCCAATCACTGCCACCAAGCTACAAGAGCTTCGTGATGAACTATAATATGCAAGGGATGACTAAGACAATTCCTGAGCTCTTCGCAATGCTGAAAGCATGGAGGTAGAAATCAAGAAAGAGCATCAAGTGTTGATGGTCAGCAAAACCACTAGTTTCAAGAAAAGGGCAAAGGGAAGAAGAAGGAAACTTCAAAAGAACAGCAAGAAAGTTGCTGATCAAGAGAAGAAACCCAAGTCTGGACCTAAGCCTGAAACTGAGTGTTTTACCGCAAGCAGACCGACACCGAAGCGGAACTGCCCCAAGTATTTGGCGGATAAAAAGGATGGCAAGGTGAACAAAGGTATATATGATATACATGTTATTGATGTGTACCTTACTAATACTCGCAGTAGTACCTGGGTATTTGATACTGGTTCTGCTAATATTTGCAACTCAAACAGGAACTACGGATTGCCAAGATTGGCTAAGGACGAGGTGACGATGCGCGTTGGAAATGGTTCCAAAGTCGATGTGATCGCAGTCGGCACGCTACCTCTACATCTACCTTCGGGATTAGTTTTAGACCTAAATAATTGTTATTTGGTGCCAGCGTTGAGCATGAACATTATATCTGGATCTTGTTTATTGCGAGACGGTTATTCATTTAAATCAGAGAATAATGGTTGTTCTATTTATATGAGTAATATCTTTTATGGTCATGCACCCTTGAAGAATGGTCTATTCTTGTTGAATCTCGAAAGTAGTGATACACATATTCATAATGTTGAAGCCAAAAGATGCAGAGTTGATAATGATAGTGCAACTTATTTGTGGCACTGCCGTTTAGGTCATATCGGTGTAAAACGCATGAAGAAACTCCATACTGGATGGGCTTCGGAATCACTTGATTATGAATCACTTGGTACTTGCGAACCGTGCCTCATGGGCAAGATGACAAAAACGCCGTTCTCCGAACTATGGAGCGTGCAACTGATTTGTTGGAAATCATACATACTGATGTTTGTGGTCCAATGAATGTTGAGGCACGCAAGGGTATCGTTATTTTCTCACCTTCACAGATGATTTAAGCAGATATGGGTATATCTACTTAATGAAACACAAATCTGAAACATTTGAAAAGTTCAAAGAATTTCAGAGTGAAGTGGAAAATCATCGTAACAAGAAAATAAAGTTTCTACGATCTGATCGTGGAGGAGAATATTTGAGTTACGAGTTTGGTTTACATTTGAAACAATGTGGAATAGTTTAGCAACTCACGCCACCCGAACACCACAGAGAAATGGTGTGTCCGAACGTCGAATCGTATTTTACTAGATATGGTGCGATCTATGATGTCTATTTCCGATTTACCGCTATCGTTTTGGGGTTATGCTTTAGAGACGGCAGCATTCACGTTGAATAGGACACCGTCAAAATCCGTTGAGACGACGCCTTATGAACTGTGGTTTGGCAAGAAACCAAAGTTGTCGTTTCTTAAAGTTTGGGGCTGCGATGCTTATGTAAAGAAACTTCAACCAGATAAGCTCGAACCCAAATCGGAAAAATGTGTCTTCATAGGATACCCAAAGGAGACTGTTGGGTACACCTTCTATCACAGATCTGAAGGCAAGATTTTCGTTGCTAAATTCGGGTCCTTTCTAGAGAAGGAGTTTCTCTCGAAAGAAGTGAGTGGGAGGAAAGTAGAACTTAATGAGATAACTGTATCTGCTCCCTTATTGGAAAGGAGTTCATCACAAGAAATGGTTCCTGTGACAACTACACCAATTAGTGAAGAAACTAATGATGATGATCATGAAGTTTCAGATCAAGTTACTACTGAACCTCGTAGGTCAACCAGAGTAAAATACGCACCAGAGTGGTACGGTAATCCTATTCTGGAAGTCATGTTACTTGACCATGGCGAACCTACGAACTATGAAGAAGCGATGGTGAGCCCAGATTCCGCAAAATGGCTGGAAGCCATGAAATCTGAGATGGGATCCATGTATGAGAACAAAGTATGGACTTTGGTTGACTTGCCCGATGATCGGCAAGCCATTGAAAATAAATGGATCTTTAAGAAGAAGACTGACGCCGATGGTAATATAACTGTCTACAAAGCTCGACTTGTTGCAAAAGGTTTTCGACAAGTTCAAGGGGTTGACTACGATGAGACTTTCTCACCCGTAGCGATGCTTAAGTCTGTCCGAATCATGTTAGCAATTGCCGCATTTTATGATTATGAAATTTGGCAAATGGATGTAAAAACCGCATTCTTGAATGGATTTCTAGAAGAAGAGTTGTATATGATGCAACCAGAAGGTTTTGTCGATCCAAAGGGTGCTAACAAAGTGTGCAAGCTCCAACGATCAATTTATGGTCTGGTGCAAGCCTCTCGGGGTTGGAATAAACGCTTTGATAGTGTGATCAAAGCATATGGGTTTGTACAGACTTTTGGAGAAGCCTGTATTTACAAGAAAGTGAGTGGGAGCTCTGTAGCATTTCTAATATTATATGTGGACGACATATTATTGATTGGAAATGATATAGAATTTCTGGATAGCATAAAAGGATACTTGAATAAAAGTTTTTCAATGAAAGACCTCGGTGAAGCTGCTTACATATTGGGCATCAAGATCTATAGAGATAGATCAAGACGCTTAATTGGACTTTCACAAAGCACATACCTTGATAAAGTTTTGAAGAAGTTCAAAATGGATCAGGCAAAGAAAGGTTTTATACCTGTATTACAAGGTGTAAGATTGAGTCAGACTCAATGCCCGACCACAGCAGAAGATAGAGAGAAATGAAAGATGTTCCTATGCTTCAGCCATAGGCTCTATCATGTATGCAATGCTGTGTACCAGACTGACGTATGCTTAGCTGTAAGCTTGGCAGGAAGGTACCAAAGTAATCCAGAGTGGATCATCGGACAGCGGTCAAGAACATCCTGAAATACCTGAAAAGGACTAAGGATATGTTTCTCGATATGGAGGTGACGAAGAGCTAGTCGTAAATGGTTACGTCGATGCAAGCTTTGACACTGATCCGGACGATTCTAAATCGCAAACCGGATACGTATTTTTATTAAACGGTGGAGCTGTCAGTTGGTGCAGTTCTAAACAAAGCGTCGTGGCGGGATCTACATGTGAAGCGGAGTACATAGCTGCTTCGGAAGCAGCGAATGAAGGAGTCTGGATGAAAGAGTTCATTTCCGATCTAGGTGTCATACCTAGTGCATCGGGACCGATGAAGATCTTCTGTGACAATACTGGTGCAATTGCCTTGGCAAAGGAATCCAGGTTTCACAAGAGGACCAAGCACATCAAGAGACGCTTCAATTCCATTCGGGACCAAGTCCAAGTGGGAGACATAGAGATTTGCAAAATACATACGGATCTGAATGTTGCAGACCCATTGACTAAGCCTCTTCCACGAGCAAAACATGATCAGCACCAAGACTCCATGGGTGTTAGGATCATTACATTGTAATCTAGATTATTGACTCTAGTGCAAGTGGGAGACTGAAGGAAATATGCCCTAGAGGCAATAATAAAAGTTATTATTTATTTCCTTATATCATGATAAATGTTTATTATTCATGCTAGAATTGTATTAACCGGAAACATAATACATGTGTGAATATATATAGACAAACAGTATGTCACTAGTATGCCTCTACTAGACTAGCTTGTTAATCAAAGATGGTTATGTTTCCTAACCATGAACAAGGAGTTGTTATTTGATTAACAAGGTCACATCATTGGTTGAATGATCTGATTGACATGACCCATTCCGTTAGCTTAACACTTGATCGTTTGGTATGTTAATGCTTTCTTCATGACCCATACATGTTCCTGTAACTATGAGATTATGCAACTCCCGTTTACCGGAGGAACACTTTGGGTACTACCAAACGTCACAACGTAAATGGGTGATTATAAAGGAGTACTACAGGTGTCTCCAAAGGTACTTGTTGGGTTGGCGTATTTCGAGATTAGGTTTTGTCACTCCGATTGTCGGAGAGGTATCTCCAGGCCTTCTCGGTAATGCACATCACTTAAGCCTTGCAAGCATTACAACTAATGAGTTAGTTGTGAGATGATGTATTACGGAACGAGTAAAGAGACTTACCGGTAACGAGATTGAACTAGGTATTGGATACCGACGATCGAATCTCGGGTAAGTAACATACCGATGACAAAGGGAACAACGTATGTCGTTATGCGGTTTGACCGATAAAGATCTTCAATAGAATATGTAGGAACCAATATGGGCATCCAGGTTCCGCTATTGGTTATTGACCGAGAATGGTTCTAGGTCATGTCTACATAGTTCTCGAACCCGTAGGGTCCGCACGCTTAACGCTTCGATGACAGTTCATAATGAGTTTATAAGTATTGATGCACGAAGGTTGTTCGAGTCCCGGATGTGATCACGGACATGACGAGGAGTCTCGAAATGGTCGAGACATAAAGATTGATATATTGGAAGCCTACATTTGGACATCGGAAGTGTTCCGGTGAAATCGGATTTTACCGAGTACCGGAGGTTACGGAACCCCGGGAGGCCAATGGGCCTTAATGGGCCATAGGAGAAGAGGAAGGGCAGCCCAAGGTGGGCTGCGCGCCCCCCCTCTAGTCCGAATAGGACAAGGAAGGGGCGCGCCTTCCCCTTCTCCTCCTCCAATCCTAGTCCAACTAGGAAGGGGAGTCCTACTCCGTGGGAGTAGGACTCCTCCATGGTGCGCCTCCTATAGGGCCGCCACCTCCCCTTGTCTCCTTTATATCTGAGGGCAGGGGCACCCCAATACACACAAGTTGATCTCGGATCTTGCCTTAGCTGCAGCGGTGCCCCTTCCACCATATTCCACTTCGGTCATATCGTCGCGGAGCTTAGGAGAAGCCCTGCGCGGAGAAGTCATATCGTCATGAGCTTAGGCGAAGCTCTGCGTCGGTGGAGCATCAACATCGTCCCACGCCGTCGTCGTCTTGTGGAACTCATCCCGACACTTTGCTGGATCGGAGTCCGGGATCGTCATCGAGCTGAGCGTGTGCAGAACTCGGAGGTGCCGTCGTTCGGTGCTTGGATCGGTCGGATCGTGGAGACGTCGACTACATCAACAGCGTTGTTATAACGCTTCGCTTTCGGTCTCACGAGTGCGTGGGCGGACGGACTCTTCCCTCTCGTTGCTATGCCATCACCATGGTCTTGCGTGATCGTAGGAAAATTTTTGAAATTACTACGTTCCCCAACATTAGGAACTTGGTGGCGAGAGGGAGATGGTCTTTCTTATGTGTCTCTCTGAAGAGGAGCGACCTCCCTTATATAGGCACAGGAGAGAGAGGCGAACAGGCTGCGTCGGGAGGTGAGGCGAAGAGGTGAGTCGTTCGTATACAATCTCCACTACAGCAAAAAAACATTTCAGCTCCCGTGTGACCGTTCGTATACCCATCGTGCGTGGCAAAAATTTAGACATCGGCTCATTCCCGCAACCCAGGGCGCGTCGTGGCGTGGCGTGACGAGGCGTGGCGAGGCGGGCGGTGGTAGAGGAGCGCGCGTGGATGTCCCTCTTGTTCTCATGCTCATACATTTGTGGGAAAGAACCTCCCTTATAAAAGAGGCCAACTCCCTCTAAACTAGCAATGTGGACTAAACTTTAGTTCCACCTCTTGCCTTGCATGAATGGGCTGCGTGGGCCTCTAGAATTTATTAGGAATTTTTGAAACTGCTATTGGGCTGGCCCAAAATAGACAAAATTCCAGCAAAACTTACCTAGTTCAAACTAGCTTATGCTTGGATTACCTAACAGTCTAGACATCCTGCTGCTTCAAATCTGCAGGGATGTGCTCTGTTTTTTTCTAGTTGCTCATTCCCTGCTCTGTTTATATTTATCTCATGTAGTATGTATGAGCACTGCCGGCTGGCCCCTCCGGGTCATGAAGATGGGCGTCCTGGATGAGATGCGCCGGCCATCGTCAGTGTGGCTGCTACGTTTAGATCCGATGCACCGCTGTCTTCTGGGCCCATGCTGACGATTGGTCATCTCTGTTGGCGCAGCTAGCTCTTGCCCTAGCCCGTCTGTGTCCTTTCTCTAGCTCTCTCTCTCAGCTCGCTTCACTCTGGCTCCAACCGAAGAGGAAGGAGATAGGAAGAAGACACGGTGGACTCGATGGTTTTTCTCGGCGCACGAACACCGCCGCCGCAACAACGGCTGTATCCCTCAAGCAACAGACTCGAGCCATACTGCCACGCCGTTACAACGATCCCCGTAGGGCTTAAATACCTGGGCCACCGCAGGAGCATGATCCCCACGCCCCTGCCCACCCGCGCGCCCCGATCGGCCTGCTCTGGCCGCGTCCTCGCCCGACGTACGCGAACGAGTCGCACCAAGCCCGCATGATCTACACGCGCGCCCTGCGGAACTACCTACAACCTAGCCACATACACAAGTCGAACACAAGTCAACCTATGGCCAGACACACACGCACACACCCATGCCACGCACCCGACGCGTCCCGTGCGCACACACACGCACACCCGACGCGGTCGCCAAGGCTTATTGCCAACACTACCCCCCTTAAGCCACGGCGTCCCCGCACGCCTTGCCTAGGAGCCCCGGCTCATCGTCGTTGCCGTCATCTTGATCGCCTTCATCCTACGCCACCGCGCGTTGTCTGCTCACCGTGCCCAGGCAGCGGTTGCCGCATCGCTCGACACCGAAGTTGTGTGCCACCACCACGCCTGGACTCGCCGCGCATGCCATGGCGGTGCGCTCGTCCCGAACCGCAGCGGCGCAGCCGAGCCTTCCACGTCCGTCGCCTCCACGTCCACAATGACGGCCGCAGTGCCTCGCATCTCCTCAGGCCGATACACGACACGGAGCTTCACTGCGCACTCGCCGGCGTACGCCGCCACCACCAGCACACCTCTGGCAAGGGGAACAACGCCCAAAATGAACCAGCTCATGATACCAATTGTTGGCGCAGGCGCAGCTAGCTCTTGCCCTAGCTCGCATGTGTCCTCTCTCTAGCTCTCTCTCTCTCACACACAGCTTGCTTCACTCTGACTCTAACCGAAGAGGAAGGAGATAGGAAGAAGAAGACACAATGGACTCGGTGGTTTTTCCCCGGCGCATGAACGCCGCCGCCGCAACAACGGCTGTATCCCTCAAGCAACAGACTCAAGCCACACTGCCACACCGTTACAACGATCCCGCAGAGCTTAAATACCTGGGCCACGGCAGGAGCATGATCCCCATGCCCCTGCCCACCCGCGCGCCCCGATCGGCCCGCTCTGGCCGCGTCCTTGCCACGCACGTACGCGAACGAGTCGCACCAAGCCCGCACGATCTCCACGTACGCCCTGCAGAACTACCTACGACCTAGCCACGTACACAAGTCGGACACAGGTCAGACTATAGCCAGACATTGGCCAGACACACACACACACGCACGCACGCCACGCACCCGACGCGTCCCGCGCGCACACACACGCACACCCGACATGGTCGCCGTGGCTTATGGCCAACAATCTCGTCCCGGCAGCGACTTTGATGTGGATTACGGTGGCCACCGATACATCTTCGTGAGGTTTTCTCACTTCAAATTCGGTGGTTGACTTTGATGGTGAGATGCAAACTAAGGATGATGACTTGACGCAGAAGGATGGTGGTGCAGCGGTGCCGACTACACATCCCATGTAGCTGTGCAGATCGGGGAAATGTGGTGGCGGCAACACATGAGTGACTTGATGATGGTTCTAGTCAAGCA
Source organism: Aegilops longissima (assembly GCA_021605205.1). Classification (NCBI taxonomy): domain Eukaryota; kingdom Viridiplantae; phylum Streptophyta; class Magnoliopsida; order Poales; family Poaceae; genus Aegilops; species Aegilops longissima. The sequence goes on along the minus strand of CM038682.1, from coordinate 2,500,444 downwards.
CCCGGTCTCGAGTTCCGGGGTGAAAACCCACGTGACCCGAGTCGGTTATGCCTAGCAATGATGATGTTTTTACGCCGTTACCTTGTTGAAGGCATTGCTCGGATATGCTCGGACTGATTTTTCAGGGTGAAAACCTCAATTCTTACCATAAGTGGTTGAATCCGGTGATGGCGGCGACTGAGCGTTGTTCCCTCCTGAAGGCGTTGCTGTTGAAGAATCTCGTCATTCGCGCGGTGCCATGACAAAGTTGGTGTGGGTTTGGTCACTGTTGTAGTTTGCCTATTATGGATTTGATCGCTCTGATTTTTTTCATCGCCTACGCATGGCTTTGGTCTTATATGACTTTGCTATTTGTTGGCGTGTTGTTGTGTATGTTTGTTGGTGTTGGTTGTTTGCATCCTAACTATGCATGGGCCGGATGTCCTCATTATGTTTGTATCCTCTTGATGCTTCGTTTTTAGCCAATAAAATACACCATTTTGTTGAGTATGAGCACTTCCATTCAGCTAGAGAGAAGGCATTGTGTTCATCTACAGACTTCTGTCTTGAACATCATATTTGGGTTCAGTAGTGAAATGTTTACTTATGGCATGGCTGAGCAATATGGATACCTGCTAGCAGATAACAGTTGTTTTGTTGTTTTCCCATTCATGAGTTTTGCTGGTGCTATCAGTGAAATAATGTTATGAAAGTGAATTGTACTGCTCTGTTTTTTGGTGCTACCAGTCAGTCTATGAACAATATGGACATGGTGCCTATTCTGGGAGGCTAATCTCGAATTACCCATACCTGGATAATGCTTTGCTGGAAGAAGAATGATTAGTTCGAATTAATCTCGTATTTAATTTGACTCTACAGTATGGAGATGCGTGCATTTTAATCCGACAATATGTTATTTTGCTGTTTTCCCTTTGTATGAAAGGCTGGTGTGGTGTATGAACAACCTGGACTCGGCTGGGGACCTGGAAAACTGCTCTGCATATTGATTGACATACACTCGGCTGGGGAGCGGGAAAACTGGTCTGTATCTCCCGTGTGTAAGTAAGAAACGATCGATGTTTGAGCCTCTGACAACTGAGAGGTGTTGTATCTTACAAGGAGAAGAGAAGCTCGCTACCATCAACGTGCTGTTATTATCCATCCTCCTAGCCGTGGCCGCCACCAGAAACTCGTCTCCTCATCGTGCTCAGGCTATGCGGTGGTCACGAGTTGCAATCAAAATGCCAAGTCCATCAGAATAACTTCATAATTTTTTCTCAATTCAAATCAATTAACAAAATTTAGATAATACAATCCTTGCCGTACTACCAATGATCTGGCTCATTTATTTAGCCAACCCACCCTTTTTTTGCACTATAGGGGGCCAGATTTAGCTTCGTTGCCATTTTAAATTGAATTTCCTGTTTTTTTGAAATGTGATTTGTGTTGGTAGTAATTTTGATTAGTTAGTTGCATGCATGTAGTTATCTGGTTAATGGCCGGCCGTTAAGGAAAGCTAGATGGACGGCAGGGTTGTTTGGGCGTTGTGGTGAAGCTGCGGTGAAGCTGGACGCACTAGTAGAAAAAGGGTTAAATGTGAGACACATTAGTCCCGGTTTGTAACAGAACCGGCACTAATGTGTCCATTAGTGCCGGTTCCAACGGCTAGCCGGGAGGAGCTCTTTAGTACCGGTTCGTGGCAAACCTTTAGCATCGGTTCGTGACACGAACCGGTACTAATGAGAGTGGTGGCAGGATGTTGTCAGAATGGGGCCCTTCCAGCACCTTTAGTACCGGTTCTTGACACGAACCGGTACTAAATGTCGTCCTATATAAATCCTTCGTCCACCCGCACTCTGTTCTTACCCCTTTCCCCTCTCCCTCTCCTCTGTTCTTCCCTTCTTCCTCTCGAGTTCATCACAAAATTTGCCCCAAATTTGTCAAGATTTGCAGGCCCTTATCCATTCAAATGATCACCAAGGTTAGCAACTTTGTCCTTTCATCTCTCATTGCTAGATTAGCTCTTGCATTGGTTTATATAGTGATTAATTATGGGTTTTAGTAATTTGGGAGGAATTATATGTGGTAGTATTTGATTTATATGCAATTTGAGGTCAAAATAACACTTAGTTGGCATATGTAGGTGTGGTTTACTTAGTGCCTTCTAAATCTACGTCGTAACCACCGTCGATCGCCCGCACCGTCCCGTCGCCGGCACCACCTTGTGGTGAGCCTCTTGTTCATGAAATTTTATATAAAAAATTGATGTTTGTGTGATTTGGATATATAGTTACTCGTATAATAATTATCTTACCCGTACGTTGTTTGTTATACATAGTGCCATGGTTTTGATATCCGTCCCCGTCGGCCCTCGTCCTTGTTATGATTCGGATGTGGTATATTCTATTTTAAAACTATTTGTTGCATTTCGTGTTTATGACAAATTATGCCCATCAAGTTGACATAGATATTTTTATCTAGGAGGTATGTGAACCGGAAATTCCAACCAACCCTATTGTCGAGAGGTTAAATTTAGTTGAAAGAAAAACGAGTACTTGAAAGAAAAATTGAAAAGAATTGAGGGGAGAAGATGGAATTGGAGTTGCATGTTGCCGATGTAAATCGATGATCACAAGATCGATGGAGAAAATGCGCTTGAAGATTAGAAAGATTAGAAAATATGCCATCGATAGTGAGGCTTGGTATCATTATGCTGTTGGATCAATTGTTACCTTAGTTGCAATCTTGATCGCATTTGTTGTTGCATTTAAATGCTTTAGCTAGAGAGTTATTTGTTTGTTGCATTTAAGTGTTGTATGAACTTGTATTAATTTGGTCTATTCGGTGTTGTGTAATGAAGATGAGCCGGCAATGGATGTACGATGACCGATGCTCTCCCCAGTTCGTTGAGGGCGTGCATACTTTTCTGCTTGCGGCTGAGGCAAACAAGTGGGCAGATGGTTTTATGCCTTGTCCATGAGCTGGCTGTAAGAATGGTCGCAATTACTCTACGTCAAGAACCATTCACGTCCACCTGTTTGAGTCCGGTTTCATGCCCCACTATAATGTTTGGACCAAGCACGGAGAAAGAGGGGTTATGATAGAAGACAATGAAGAAGAAGAGGACGACGACAGCTATCCTGGCCATGGGTTCCCTGAATACGATGATACAACAATGGGGAAGAAGCTGAGCGGTAATGCGGAAGAAGCTGAGCGGCAATGCGGGAAGAAGCTGAAGAAGAGGCATCGATGAGCCCGTTGATGATCTAGGTCGGGCCATTGCCGATGCAAAGAGAAACTGCGCAAGTGATTTGGAGAAGAAGAAGTTGCAGCGCATGTTAGAGGATCACAAAAAATTGATGTACCCGAATTGCGTAGGTGACAAGAAAAAGCTGGGCACCACACTGGAATTGCTGCAATGGAAGGCAGAGAATGGTGTATCTGACAAGGGATTTGGAAAGTTGCTGGTAATGATAAAGGATATGCTTCCAAAGGACAACGAATTGCCCGAGAGTACGTACAAAGCAAAGAAGGCTGTCTGCCCTCTAGGGTTAGAGGTGCAGAAGATACATGCATGCCCTAATGATTGCATCCTCTACCGCGGTGAGTACGAGGATTTGAACGCTTGCCCGGTATGTGGTGCATTGCGCTATAAGATCAGCCGCGATGAGCATGGTGATGTCGAGGGGCGCCCAGGAAGAAGATTCCTGCCAAGGTGATGTGGTATTCTCCTATAATACCACGGTTGAAACGTTTGTTCCAAAACAAAGAGCATGCCAAGGCGATGCGATGGCACAGAGAACACCGTAAGAAAGACGGAAAGTTGAGAGTACCAGCTGATGGGTCGCAGTGGAGAAAAATCGAAAGAAAGTACGGGAAGGAGTTTGAAGATGACGCAAGGAGCGTATGGTTTGGTCTAAGCGCAGATGTCATTAATCCTTTTGGGGAGCAGAGCAGCAACCATAGCACCTGGCCTGTGACTCTATGTTTGTATAACCTTCCTCCTTGGTTGTGCATGAAGCGGAAGTTCATTATGATGCCAGTGCTCATCCAAGGCCCTAAGCAACCCGGCAACGACATTGATGTGTACCTAAGGCCATTAGTTGAAGAACTCTTACAACTGTGGAATGGAACAGGTGTATGTGCGTGGGATGAGCACATGGGGGAAGAATTTGACCTAAAGGCGTTGCTGTTCGTGACCATCAATGATTGGCCTGCTCTCAGTAACCTTTCAGGACAGACAAACAAGGGATACCGCGGATGCACGCACTGTTTGGATGATACCGACAGTATATATTTGAATAGTTGTAAGAAGAATGTGTACCTGGGACATCGTCGATTTCTTCCGAGCAGGCATCCCGTAAGAAAGAAAGGCAAGCTTTTCAAAGGTGAGGCGGATCACCGGATGAAGCCTCGCCACCGTACTGGTGCTGATGTACATGATATGGTCAAGGATTTGAAGGTGATATTTGGAAAGGGTCCTGGCGGACAACCTGTTCCAAAGGACGCTGACGGACGCGCACCCATGTGGAAGAAGAAATCGATATTTTGGGACCTGCCATATTGGAAAGACCTAGAGGTCCGCTCCGCAATCGACGTGATGCACGTGACGAAGAATCTTTGCGTGACCCTGCTTGGCTTCTTGGGCGTGTATGGGAAGACAAAAGATACACCGAGGCACGGAGGACCAGCAACGTATGCATGGAGAAGACGGCATACATCAGGGGCATGCAAGCTACGCTCTTACCAAAGAAGAGAAGGAAATCTTCTTTGAATGCCTGCTCATATTAAGGTACCGTCGGCTTCTCGTCGAATATAAAGGGAATAATAAACATGGCAGAGAAAAGTTCCGAACCTAAAGTCTCATGACTGCCACGTGATTATGACGCAACTGCTTCCGGTTGCATTGAGGGGCTTCTACCGAAAACGTTCGATTAGCCATTGTGAAGCTATGTGCATTTCTCAATGCAATCTCTCGAAGGTAATCGATCCAGAAATCATACCAAGGTTACTGAAATGATTTGGTGCAATGTCTTGTCGGTTTCGAGTTGGTGTTCCCACCATCCTTCTTCAACATCATGACGCACGTCCTAGTTCACCTATCTTGAAGAGATTAACGTTTTGGGTCCTGTATTTCTACACAATATGTTCCCCTTTGAGAGGTTCATGGAGTCTTAAAGAAATATGTTCATAACCGTGCTAGGCCGAAGGAAGCATCTCCAAGGGCCATCAAAATGAGGAGGTCATTGAGTATTGTATTGACTTTATTCCTGACCTTAAGCCGATTGGTGTTCCTGAATTGCGGCATAAGGGCAGACTGGATGGAAAAGGCACGCTAGGAGGGGAACAAATAATATGTATGGACGGACATTCTCTCACTGAAGCACACTACACAGTTCTACATAATTCCGCCTTGGTGGCTCCGTATATGGATGAACACAAGAATTTGCTACGCTCCAAACACCCGGAGCGGTCTGATGACTGGATTACACGTGAACAAACCAGGAGTTTCGCCAGCTGGTTGCAGACACGTACCATGCATGACACCTCTATTGAAGATGGCATGTACTTGCTGTCCCAGTTACCATCTTCGAATATAATGACTTTCAAAGGGCGAGATAAATGGTAATACATTTTACACGATCGCCCAAGATAAGAAGAGCACCAACCAAAACGGTGGTGTCCGCTTTGATGCAGAAACCAAGACGGAAAGGAAACATATTATGGTTATATACAGGACATATGGGAACTTGACTATCGGCGTGGTTTAAAGGTCCCTTTGTTTCGTGCAAATGGGTCAATATGACACGAGGCGGGTAACGAAAGACCATGATGCGGAATGACAACAGTGGATCTCAACAATCTTGCGTGTCTGCAGACGAACCATTCGTCCTAGCCAATGATGTGGCACAGGTTTTCTATGTGAAGGACATGTCTACCAAGCCAAGAAAAAAGAAAAGATAAGGAAGCGAATGCATCGTACGATGAGCCAAAGCGGCACATAGTTTTTTCTGGGAAGAGAAACATCGTGGGAGTGGATGACAAGACAGACAAGTCAGAAGATTATGAAAAGTTTGATGAAATTGCTCCATTCACAGTGAATATTGACCCGAGCATCCCGTTAAATGATGAAGATTTTCCATGGTTACGGCGCAAAGGGACACACGCGAAGAAAAAGTTTCACACCAAAGATCTGGGATGTGATCGGCTTCACTAGCTATCATCACTTTCTTCTGTGTTTCGCATCGAGAGGGGAATCTCTGTAATAGTTAGGGTAGTTATGTGTTTTGGCATTTGAAACGCGAAGAAATTTTATGTGCAAACAAATTCACACTAATTTCAAATAATTCAAAATTTAAACTATTCAAATTTGAAAACTACGGGCACTAACAGAAAGTTTGTAATTTTTTGTACCTAAAGAGGCTGTGTCAGCCTCCGGTCAGGCTATGGCCCCACCATCACCATTTAGTGCCGGTTCGTACCACGAACCGGTACTAATGAGGTTGTGTCAGGTAAGGCTGGGGCCCCACGAGCACCTTTAGTACCGGTTCATGGATGAACCAGACGTAAGCTGTTTTTTAGTCCCACCTCGCGAAGTGAGAGGGACTAGGAGCGGTTTATAAGCCCTGAGTGCAGAGACGATGAAGAAGAGGATCAATGCTCACGTTGCTTAGCTTCAAGCCTTCAGGAATACGGTAGACTGCACGGAGCTATGCGCAGTGCAGTTTACACTATTCCGAAAGGCTTGAAGCAAATTAACGAGCATTGCACCTCTTTTTAATTTTTAATAACTTATTACAACTCCGGACTTCTTCTGTTATGGCAAAAACTAATTGCACGTCGACATTTCTTTTTTAAGTTATAATTCCAGACTTTGACCATCAAGTTTTGCAGAAAAGAAAAATAGCAAAAAGAAAGAAAAACTATAGCTGAAAATAAAAAAACTATATAAAAAACTACTCAAAAATAAATAGAAGAAAATAAATACAACAGAAAATAAAAAACTACTCAGAAATAAATAGAAGAAAAAATAAAGCAGAAAAGAAAAAAAATCATATTTGCTATTTTTCAATCGTTTACAAAATGACCGTGAAATTGAAAATCACTACAAAATGAACTCTGAAAATGTTGAATTTTGGCAAACTAGATGAAAAACTACTCACAAATAAATAGAAGAAAATAAATATAACAGAAAAGAAAAAACTATACAAAAAACTACGCAAAAATAAATAGAAGAAAATAAAGAAGAAAAGAAAAAAACTATAAAAAAAAATTTGGGGCGCTGCCCTGTGGGCCTGATAGGCCACAGATGTGTAATTACAGGCCTTAAAGGCCCAGCAGACTCACAGGGCAGCGCGCAGAGTTTAGGCCCACAAGCCTGCTATACAAAGGAGTTCGAAGTGGTAGCCGCGGCTGGGTTTATAAACCAGTGCGGCTGCCCTTCGCCCGGCGAGTTGGGACTAAACTTTGGGGTGGCAGCGCGAGGCCTTTAGTACCGGTTGGAGCCACCAACCGGTACTAAAGGGGGGGCCTTTAGTACCGGTTTGTGCCACCACCGGTACTAAAGGGGTCGCTTCCGCTTGGCTTGGCCAAAACAGATTTTTAGTACCGTTGGTGGCTCCAACCGTACTAAAGCTGCCTTCTATATATACAACACTTCAGTAAATTTCATTCCCCCTCTGTTTCTTCCTCTGTTTCCGTCGTCTCCGTCGCCGTCACCGCCCGTCCCGTCGCCGCCCTCGTCTCCGTCCGCCGCCCGGGCCCGTCCCGTCGCGCCGTCCCTGCGTCGCCGCCCGGCCGTCCGTCCCGTGCCGTCGCCTGCCGTTGCCGTCGCCCAGCTGTGAGCTCTCCCCTCTAACCCTCTCCCTCGCCCCAAGCCCACCATGGGCGCCGCCCCTCCCCGAGCCCATACACACACACACACAAGCATGAAGAACACACACACACATATGTATGAATTAATGCATGTATATATTAGTATATACGTATTTTGTATGTTTAATTAGTTTAGATTATTTAGATTATTATTTTTCACTATTATATATGTATGAATGCATGTTAGATGGATATAATTAGTGTTTAATTAGTATGGAAAAATTTATATAATGTTGTTTTTCAGTTTTTAATGGATGTATAGAAGTTGTGTTTTCTGTTTTAGTGTTAGATGCTTAATTAGTATGAAATAGTATATAGATTTTTGAAATAGTAGAAATGTTAGAAATTTTAGTTATCAAAATCCAATCATTAAAAAATATTACTTTTTATGGCATATAGCTAGTATTTGTTCTCGATGATGCCCGGCCCGCATCCTCGCTGTCGACCCGTCCGCGACGACGTCCAGCCGACCCATGTCCGGGACTGGGCTCCGCCGGGCTGGGACTGGGAGGTGCTGCCTGGAGGGGCGCGCCGCTTGATGAGAACCCGGCCCGGTCCCGTCGTCGACCCTGATCTCGTTTGGTGGCGTTCGCGTGGGCCAGTTTGGTGCGGAGGGACCCGGCCCGCCGGAGGTGGTGCGTCGGCGTGTCGGGGAGGAGGACGAGCACGTCCATCGCTACATGGTTGCGTTAGAGGGCGGCAGGTTCTCCAATACCGGCGGTATCTTGGGATCTCACTTCAGCTATGATCCTGTGAGGTTCCTTCTCTTTGGGTGTCCACCGCCCGCGCCGCAGGAACCGCGAGTGTCCTAGATTCTTCTGTAGTATTCGATCTTTAATTAGCTAGCCAGTGATGTACTATTCAATATTATATATTATTCGAGACGATGTATTCGAGATTATATCTATTATTCTAGACGAAGTATTCGAGATTATATGTATTATTCGAGACGATGTAATTTGAATACTAAATGGTTTTATATTTCTTTTGAATTAGTTAAATAAAAGCTATGGCAGACAATACCGACAGAGAGGGAGAACAGACCATGTTCGATATGATACGCGGGCCGATGATGATCGAATGAAGAAGATTATGACGGCTTCAATTTCTAAACAACACCGGAGAGGGTGATATGATATTCGATCGCGACGACCGAATTGATGAAGTCATGAACTACGATTATGACGATGACGAAAAACATGTTGATCCTGAAACAACAAAGACCGGCGAGGTATATATATTTATATAAGCAGGTATCTGGTGATCATCACATGTTTTAAATGACTTGAAGATATATTAACGAATCGATCTTTGTTCTTTCAGCCATCCGGATCGAGCAAATCTTCAGGCAAAAGGACGAAATGAGGCCCGAACAAAAAGTTGAAGGAGGGCGTGAAGTACAATATCGAGGCAGTCAGACCTAATGGCGAACCATTAGCCCCTAAGAAGATTGTGGACAAGTTCGTTCGTCAGTGCGGAGTTCTTGTGAAGGACCAACTCCCGATCTCCCTTCAAGAATGGAGAGAGCCAGCAAAATACAAAAGACAAAAAGGCAAAGAGGACACTGCTCCACGTCCAGATGTTACTTTTGTCGACAAGAATCAAAAAGATCTGCTTTGGGATACTCTCATGGAACATTTCACCCTACCAGATCATTTCACAGAAGTAGATGTGCAGAAAGTCAAGGACGCTGCTCTTAGGAAGATGGCGGTTGCATTCAAGAACCACAAGAATCGTGAATGGGACAAGTACGTCAAGGGAGGAAGGAATACTCCAGTATTCGAGGGAACACTAGAGAACCAATGTGCTCATTGGGACGATTTCGTGAAATTCAAGGATTCGGAATTAGCTAAGGAACGGTCGAGAATAAACAAGAAGAATGCGAAAAAGGATAAGTTCCATAAGTGGGGGGCGGTGGCTGTCGGTGGCAATGCCTAAGTGGGATAAGTCGAGAAAGAGATGGAGGATGCAGGTGCCACTCCGGTTACTAAGAGCTGGCCCCTGTGGTCGGGACTTGGTTCTATGCGCATGGGGAGTTGGACCGAAGACAGGCAATGTTTCGACGAGGGCAAGTCTGAAGGGAGCCGACGATGCGATACTTGTTGCAATAGAAGAGGCACGATCGGGGGTGTTCCAGCCCAACAGAGAGAACGACGAGCTTACGTGTGCCCTGGGAAATCCTGAACACCCGGGAAGAACATGAGGCAAGGGCGCTATTCCGTGGTATGATGGGTTTTCAGACTGGAACACCGACTACAGAACCCGTGCGAGAAAGAAGATTGCGGAGGAGAAGAAGAGGAAGATGGAGGAGGAGCAGAGGAAGCGGGACTATGAACGCCTTCAAGGCCTAGTAGCAAGTCAAGCGGAATTGGTAGTCAAATTCCAGCGGCAGCAGGAGCAGATCGACTCACTTACCCAGCAAAGGGGGTCTCAGCAGCTGCAGCAGCTAGCGAATGATCCAGCATTGGATAGCACCGCCCCATCCATGCCGAGAAGCAGCGTGGGTTCCGCCCCGGACGACGCAACGCTGGGTAGATACCCCGTGGATGGCATCACGGAGAACACTAGCTGCGAGCTACACGTCAAAATGAAGAACATATCCATGAAGGTGGCGGACGCCGTTGCTTTTACAAATCCCCGCGAGGCAACCTTCCATTGCAACCCGATTCCAGCGGGCTATGCTCGTGTCTTGGTTGATGAGGTGGTGGACCCATATTGAGCTAGAGCTTGACATTCACGGAGGTGACGACGGCGCTTTCTCGAGACGCCAACCATCGTATCATCCTATGGAAAAAGGATTGCATCATCTTTGAAGGCCACCGACACGCGTCACCGACTCCTTGTCAAGTCCACCACCGAGTCAGCAGTCTCCCGCTCCTGCAAGTCCACCAAGTCCGGCAAAGTGTCGCCCTCCTCCTCCAAGTCCGCAAAGTGTCGGCCACTCCTCCTCCTCCAAGTCCGCCACAGCGTCAGACGTCCACTCCTCCTCCAAGTCCGGCACAACCTCAGGCCACTCCTCCTCCAAGTCCGGCACAGCTTCAGGCGGCCACTCCTCCTCGTCCAACTCAGCTCCGTCAGCCGTCTCCGCCGCCTCAGCAATCGCAGAAGAGACACCCCGCAGCTATGGTGCGTAGCGGTACGAGTCGAGGTAGTACAGGAAGTACAGGCGGAGGCAAGCGATATAAATATGGTCCAAGCCTCACGCCTCTTCCGCAGAGGGCTTATGACAGGTCCGAGGAGGAAATCGCACCCATATCGAAGTCCGAGGTGGAAGCCCATTTTGCACCAAAACCGCCACCGCCGCCAAGGGAGAAAGTGCTTGAGGAAACGATTGACCACTTCATTCGTATGGCTCAACCACCAGCTCCCAAGCCTGTTGACACAGACTATGAGCACCACATCAGGAAGTTAAATCGAGCACGTCTACGTAAGGAGGCGAGCTCGGGATCGAGCAAACAAGAAGCAGCTGTCAAAAATGCGGAAAACCATTCCCGGCTGGGAGAACAGCGGCGAATCGATCCCTCGCTTGTTGTGCCAACAACACGTGACAATCTGTGCGCCCAATATTATTGTGGGCAAACAGTTTACGTTCCTGAGGTGGACAATGTGGTAATAACAGAGGACCATATAATGCAGGCTGAAGTTCTCAAAATCACTGTTGGACAACTCCTCGAGATCGAGCCCATGCCTGTGCTTAGAGAGGATGAAATAAAACGGAAATATGTCCGGGGCCAACCTTTGGTCGAGCCAGACAATGTCAAGAACCTCCCAACGAGAATGTATGAATTGCATCAATGGTACATGAACATTACCAAGATTTCTGATGGATTGTCTCTCATGGTGAATGTCAAGGAGGAGCATTACTTCCATGAGAAAGATGTGTCCGTTGAGTATTCTGAACTGTTTCAGTTATACAATCAAGACGCACTCGACAAATCTATCGTCACTTGCTATTGTCTGTAAGTGATTTCTTTCTGTAATTTAAGTCTCAAACTAGCTGTAGTGATCCTTTTGATCAATCATTACCTGTAATTATCCTCGCTATATTCTTTTCTGTGGTATTATATGCAGGATGAAGATGTATGAAATGAGAAAAGGTGGACGCTTTGGCATTGGGTTCATTGACCCAAACACCGTTAATGAATACACATGGAAAATAAATCCACGTCATCAAAAGGCCGTAGAGGACAGCATGCTAGAGTTCTTGAAGCGCCTCAAATACAATGAAGATATACTACTTCCTTACAACTTCCAGTGAGTCACACTGTCTTGTACTACAAATTCTCTGTTTTTGCCTACTAGCTAGCTACATGTTTTTGCTTACATATGCCCGCTTAATTAAGACATGCAAACGTGTGTGCATGCAGATTTCACTGGGTCTTGTGTATCATTAAAGTTGACGCCGGAACAGTTGAAATATTGGACTCACTACTCAAAGAAAAAACTGACTATAACATCTTGTTTGGGATAGTCAACAGGTAATTTCAATCATTATTAACTATATATCTCGGCCTATTTAGTTCGTCATTTCATGATATGAACTATTTAATAACCCCTTTATTCATTTTCTTTGTCGGCGGGCAGGGCTTGGGCAAGGTTCATCAGCGTGACCCCAGGAGAATTAAAAAAAAGCTTAAATGGTTTTGACCCAAGGTAAGTAATTAAGTAGTACTAGCTAGCTAGCTACCTGCCATCTCTTTAATTATCATGCTTGATTAATTATTATCTGATCAAATTCCATTCTCGTAAAGGCCACAAAGCGGTAGCGGGACTGATCTGTGTGCATTCTGCGTTTGCGAGAACATTCGCATGATGGCGTCCAAAAGGAGCAGATCTCAAAGACAGGAATGGGTACGCTTGTCAAAACACTATTCACAATTTTTACACCATTATCGATATCTAGTCACACAACTAATACACATGCATATTGATCTCCTTCTTAACAGTTCACAGAGGTGCGGAAGAAGCTCCTAGAAACGGAGCGCGTAGAAGCACTTCAATAGGAAATAGCGGGATTTTTGCTCGACCAGGTCATAAATCCGAAGGGAGAATACTATTACCCGCTACCGCCCCATGAAAACCACTTCCAATTGTCATCGTGCTCAAAGGCACCAATTAGGCTAATGCCACTGGCTCAAGAAGGCAACATGCATATGTAGGAGAAATTGTATATAGCTATACATGTGTGTATGTGTGAATTAATTAATATGATGGTTTGTGAGACATTGATGATATATATATGCATGATTGGTTCTACTAGAAATTCTATATATATATATATATATATATATATATATATATATATATATATATATATATATATATATATATATATATATATATATATATATATATATATATATAACGTGTACAATGTGTAGTATCGTAAAATACCAGCAAACGAAAAAGAATTAAAATGGAAACACAAAATTAAATGAAAAGAAATCATAAAACTAAAACCCTCCAAACCTTATAGTATCGGTTGGTCTTACCAACCCGTCTTAAAACTCAGAGCCCTTGAGCTGGCTCGTCTTGCACGTGGTTGGTACTTAAAGGGAGGGCTTTAGTCTTGCACTTTAGTCTTGGATTATGGAGCCGTACTAAAGGCCTTCTGAACCGTCTTGTCATGGTTCTGCACTAATGACGTGAGCAGGAGAATAGGGGTAGTTAGTGGCGTGAGTAGTGCATGGTGGTTGTGGTCGCATGTACCATGGAGTATCGAGTACCTGTATAAATGGTTTCGTTTGAGTGAATGGAAAAATGGTTGAGAGGCCAAAAGCGCAATGTAGGCACGGTGGTCACCAAGGAAGTGCTCTAGGCAAAGGCCGTATGTTCTTCTTCCTTGGTATATGGGTACGTTGATGTGTGTCCAGGTATAGTGTTCTTGACAGTAACCATGAGAGAAACAGGTAGAAGAAGAGCGGCGCTTTCCTTTTTTTCTTTTTTTTCAGCACGCGAGTTGGTCGGGAGAAATGCACACAAGGGCATGTACGCGTGCCCAACCCCAAGTCGTTACATCTCTGTCATGTTTCGGCGTTGCATATGAGTCCAACGAAAAATTCTGGACCACTTGCTCCGCTAGCACATGTCCATCACCTCACCCCAACAGAGCGTCCAGCCCTCGCTGCGTATTCCTACCCTAGCTACGCCCCATACAACGGCCCCACACTATTTCTTCCATTTTCTGCGGGCAACGCTGCAGTTCATTTATTGCGCCCAGCTGGCCGATCCGAGCCAACCAACAACCATGATTAAAAATATACATCTTAAAATTCTCATGGCCAACAATAGTACGTTCATCCTATTCAAGTTGTATGATCCTCTTTTTTCTAGGTTTTTCATTGGCAATTATATGGAAAAATTGCGTATTATTATCTCCCTGAACAATCCGACGCACCTTAGCTCTGAGTGCCCTTTTGAGCTCTTCTTCTCTAAGAAGCTTCGCCAAACTAACCTCAGCCGCTCTTTTAGCCACACGCTCGTAAGTGTCCAGCGAATTACTCTCAACCTTTATATCGAGATCATTAATGATATTGAGCAATATCTCTTTCTGCTGCTTATACATACCACTATTGTTCTTAGCCGAGCTCTGATCATGACACTGTCTCGCGTCTGCTCGCCCGCAGGGGTACCGCTTCGGCCGCCCCCATCCTCTATTTCGCACGCCACCGCTCGGGGCCTCCCTCCCCTCCGTGGACCCGCCCGTGGGCGCGCGTTCCGGGGAGTGGAATGACTTGGGGCTTAGGGTTCCGTCCCTGGGCAACGGGCACCACGCTCGTTTGCGATTTTGATTTTCTTCCTTTGCCGTCGCGCACTTGGTGACTTGGTGTGGCCTTTCAACTTTGGAATTTTGTTTCCGTGGATTTGCGGTTGACGGATTTTTTCCCCTGTGTCTAATTAAAATTTTGTTCTGTGGCCCACTGATGCCGGGTTCCAGAGCAGCGGAATGGGGAACAGCCGGCCGGGACGGGCGCCTCCGACAAGCAGTGGGAACGTGGCGAGGGGCAAAGCAGAGGCTGTCTCTTCCAGTGTGTCATATTCCAATCTCTTTGCATTCTGATGAAGTGCATCACACATAGGGCTTGTGTAGGCCTAATAAAATCAATCGTTATCGCATATTTATCGTAAACATTTTTACTTTAGTGTTTCATATATTGCAACTAAATATATGTTCTTTGTCTAAAGTGATAAATCATTTAATATACCATTTTAAATATAACTAGCAGATTTAACAATGACAACACCATTATATACATATTTTAACCTATAATATTAAAATACATGATTACAAAGAGAACTTGGATTAATATGAAATTATAATATTATGTCACAAAAGAATGTTTTCTATAGTTTGGCATGTTCTGTTAACCTCTTGCTACAATCTACTATCATATTAACCATAAATTTGTTAAATCAAAAGGACCACATTCATCCTGGAATTTCTTGATGCCCTAAGTGTATTATGGTGTGTTTATTTATATGCATGTGTGTGCGTAGTATCTTTAAATATCCAGATAACTGAAACTTAGTCGGCTGTTTTAGATTGAGTCTTAATAAATAACTTGATAGATGTTTCTAGAGTGAAAAACTATCAAGTTTAGGTGCAATTAAACAGAGATTTCTGAGAGTGTTTGAGGTGTGAAATTTACACTTCTTATTCGGGTTGGGTGGTTGGGAGGGTAGTTAACACTACTATAGAAAAATTGAAATAGGCTACTCCCCGAAAACTGCATGGAATAGGCTTATCATATATGATTCAAAATGAAATTGACAATAAATTCAACTTTATTTTTTGAAGAGCATACAAGGTGTTGTAAATGTTTCATTTTTCTACTAAAAAGTCGTATGCAATGGATACGTCCGAAGGTGAAACCAGACCGCAATACAGTACAACTACGGCACGTGAAGGTTAAACCGACAGGTGGAACCATACCGCAGTTAGGGGGTGAAGTTGGTCTTGACTTCGGGTGCGAAGATAATGTTGGTCCTCTCGTTAATTGTTTAACCGAGACACGAATTGTTTTGCTTGACCCCTGTCATGCTCAATATGCGACCCTATCCTAAAGGAACTCGAAGGTACCACCAAGGATAGAAGCGCATATTGGAGACGCTTTTGCAAGGTGAATATCATTACATCGTTCCATTACATAATAGTTGGGGATACACACAACAGGCATACAATGTCACATGAATACAACAACATCATACATTAGAGCATCATCCAACTATGGATGAAACACAAACATAAACTCAACGACATCCACCCTGCTAGCCCAGGCTACCGACCAGGAACCTATCCCCTGAATGACGAAGAAGCAGAAGAAAAACTCCAAAACAAACATGCGTTGCTCTCACGTCATGATTATCGCATTACCTGTACCTGCGACTGTTGTTGTAGTAATCTGTGAGTGATAACCCACAAGTGTAGGGGATAATTGTAGCCTCTTTCGATAAGTAAGAGTGTCGAACCCAACGAGTAGCTAAAGGTAGAACAAATATTCTCTCAAGTCCTATCTGCCACTGATACGACTCTACGCACACTTAGTGTTCGCTTTACCTAGAACAAGTATGAAACTAGAAGTACTTTGTAGGTGTTGTTGGATAGGTTTGCAAGATAATAAAGAACACGCAAATATAAACTAGGGGCTGTTTAGATAAATAAGCAATAAAGTAAATATAGCGAGTGTGGAAAAGTGGTGGTAGGAGTTGTGAAACTGTCCCTAAGCAATTAACTACTTTACTAGACCGATAACAAGTTTTATGTGGGAGAGGCATAAGCTAACATACTTTCTCTTCGTGGATCATATGCACTTATGATTGGAACTTGCTATCAAGCATCCACAACTACTAAAGATCATTAAGGTAAAACCCAACCATAGCATTAAAGCATCAAGTCCCCTTTATCCCATACACCACAACCCCCTTACTCCGGTCTATGCTTCTGTCACTCAAGCAACCCACTATAAGCGAGTCATGAACGTATTGCAACACCCTACAACGGGGATCCCTCACGCTTGCGCGACACGGAGGGCACAATAGGACAACTCAAACCAATCATAGCAATTCATCAATCATCGATAGGACAACGAAAATCTACTCAGACATCATAGGATGGCAACACATCATTAGATAATAATATGAAGCATAAAGCACCAGGTTCAAGTAGAGGGTACAACGGGTTGCGGGAGAGTGGACCGCTGAATATAGATGGGGGAAGGTGATGGAGATGTTGGTGAAGATGGCGGAGGTATTGGTGAAGATCGCGGTGATGATGATGGCCCCCGACAGCGTTCTGGCTCCACCGGAAGCAAGGGAGAGAGAGCCCCCCTTCTTCTTCTTCTTCCTTGACCTTCTCCCTAGATGGGAGAAGGGTTTCCCCTCTGGTCCTTGGCTCCCATGGCGTGGGAGGGGCGATAGCCCCTCCGAGATTGGATCTATCTCTCTGTCTCTCTCTGTTTCTGTGCTCCCAGATTCTGCCCTGGCACCGTTTCTTTTATATCCGGAGATCCGTAACTCCGATTGGATTGAAACCTTCGGCCAGATTTTTTTCCAAAATTTAGCTTTCTTGCGCCAAAAGAAGAGCAACAACCGCCTTACGAGGGGCCCACGAGGGTCAGGGGCGCGCCCAGTATAAGTGGGCGTGTGGGCCACCCTCGTGGGCACCTCGGGCACCGTCTCGCATTGATTTTACTTCCCAAAAATCATAAATATTCCAAAATAATTCTCCGTTCGTTTTATCCCGTTTGGACTCCGTTTGGTACGGGTTTTCTGTGAAACATAAAACATGCAACAAACAGGAACTGGCACTGGGCACTGGATCAATATGTTAGTCCCAAAAATAATATAAAAAGCTGCCAAAAGTATATGAAAGTTGAATAATATTGGCATGGAACAATCAAAAATTATAGATACGATGGAGACGTATCAGCATCCCCAAGCTTAATTCCTGCTCGTCCTCGAGTAGGTAAATGATAAAAAAGATAAATTTTGATGTGGAATGCTACCTAACATAATCTTGATCATGTATCTAATCATGGTATGAATATTAAGACACGAGTGATTCAAAGCAAGAGTCTATCATTTGACATAAAAACAATAATACTTCAAGCATACTAATAAAGCAACTATGTCTTATCAAAATAACATAGCCAAAGAAAGCTTATCCCTACAAAATCATATAGTTTGGCCATGCTTCATTTTTGACACACAAAATGCTCCCATCATGCACAACCCCGGTTTTAGCCAAGCAATTGGTTCATACTTTTTAACGCGCTTCAGCCTTTTCAACCCTCACGCAATACATGAGCGCAAGCCATGGACATAGCACTATGGGTGGAGTAGAGTATGATGATGGAGGTTGTGTGGAGAAGACAGAAAGGGAAAAAGTCTCACATCGACATGGCTAATCAACGGGCTATGGAGATGCCCATCAATTGATGTCAATGCGAGGAGTAGGGATTGCCATGCAACGGATGCACTAAGAGCTATAAGTGTATGAAAGCTCAAACTGGAAACTAAGTGGGTGTGCATCCAACTTGCTTGCTCATAAAGACCTCGAGCGTTTGAGGAATCACATCATCGGAATATACAAGCCAAGTTCTATAATGAAAATTCCCACTAGTATATGAAAGTGATAACTCAAGAGACTCTCTATATGAAGAACATGGTGCTACTCTGAAGCACAAGTGTGGTAAAAGGATAGTAACATTGCCCCTTCTCTCTTTCTCTCTCATTTTTTTAATTTTCTTTATATGTATATATATATATATATATATATATATATATATATATATATATATATATATATATATATATATATATATATATATATTAGTGGGCTTCTTTGGCCTCTTTTATTTTTCATAAAGTCCGAGTCTCATCCCGACTTGTGGGGGAATCATAGTCTCCTTCATCCTTTCCTCACTGGGGCAATGCTCTAATAATGATGATCATCACACTTTTATATACTTACAACTCAATATTACAACTCGATATCTAGAACAAAGATATGACTCTATATAAATGCTTCCGGCGGTGTACCGGGATGTGCAATGATCATAGCAATGACATCAAAAAACAGACAAGCCATGAAAACATCATGCTAGCTATCTTACGATCATGCAAAGCATTATGACAATGAGTGCTCAAGTCATGTATATGATGATGATGGAAGTTGCATGGCAATATATCTCGGAATGGCTATGGAAATGCCATCATAGGTAGGTATGGTGGCTGTTTTGAGGAAGGTATATGGTGGGTGTATGGTACCGGCGAAAGTTGCGCGACACAAGAGAGGCTAGCAATGGTGGAAGGGTGAGAGTGCGTATAATCCATGGACTGAACATTAGTCATAAAGAACTAACATACTTATTGCAAAGGTTTATTAGCCCTCGAAGCAAAGTACTACTACGCATGCTCCTAGGGGGGAGGTTGGTAGGAGTTAACCATCGCGCGCCCCCAACCTCCACTCATAAGGAAAGCAATCACAGAACACCCCATGCTTCAAATTTGTCACACAACGGTTACCATACGTGCATGCTACGGGACTTGCAAACCTCAACACAAGTATTTCTCATTTTCACAATTACCCCACTAGCACGACTGTAATATCACCACCTTTATATCGCAATACTATTGCAAGGAATCAAACATATCATATTCAGTGATCTACAAGTTTTATGTAGGATTTAATGACTAACCATGTGAATGACCAATTCCTGTCATCTCTCTAAATAGATATAAGTGCAGCAAGAGAGTTTAATTCTTTCTACAAAAGATATACCCACGCTCTAACAAATATAAGTGAAGCAAAAGAGCATTCTACAAATGGCGGTTTTCTATGTGAAGAGAAACAGGCAATCCAAACTTCAAATGATATAACTGAAGCACATGAAGCATTCTATAAAGCCATACTTGCTACGTCTTGAGCTTGCGTTGGTTTTCCCCGAAAAGGAGAGGATGATGCAGCAGAGTAGCGTATGTATTTCCCTCAGTTTTTGAGAACCAAGGTATCAATCCAGTAGGAGGCCACGCGCAAGTCCCTCGTACCTGCACAAAATGATAGTTACTCGCAACCAACGCGTTTAGGGGTTGTCAATCCGTTCACGGTCACTTACGAGAGTGAGATCTGATAGAGATGATAGATAATATTTTTCGTATTTTTGGTATATAGATGCAAAGCAAAAAGTAAAAGGCAAAGTAAAAACAAAGCAAGTATTAAAGTGATGGAGATTGATATGATGAGAATAGACCCGGGGGGCATAGGTTTCACTAGTGGCTTCTCTCAAGAGCATAAGTATTCTACGGTGGGTGAACAAATTATTGTTGAGCAATTGACAGAATTGAGCATAGTTATGAGTATATCTAGGTATGATCATGTATATAGGCATCACGTCCGTGACAAGTAGACCGAAACGATTCTGCATCTACTACTATTACTCCACTCATCGACCGCTATCCAGCATGCATATAGAGTATTAAGTTAAAACAGAGTAACGCCTTAAGCAAGATGACATGAGGTAGAGGAATAAATTCATGCAATATGATAAATACCCCATCTTGTTATCCTCAATGGCAACAATACAATACGTGCCTTGCAACCCTTTCTGTCACTGGGTAAGGACACCGCAAGATTGAACCCAAAGATATGCACTTCTCCCATTGCAAGAACTACCAATCTAGTTGGCCAAACCAAACGGATAATTCGAAGAGACTTGCAAAGATAACCAATCATACATAAAAGAATTCAGAGAAGATTCAAATATTATTCATAGATAAGATGGATTATAAACCCACAATTCATCGTTCTCAACAAACACACCGCAAAAACAAGATTACATCGAATAGATCTCCACGAGAGAGGGGGAGAACATTGTATTGAGATCCAAAAAGAGAGAAGAAGCCATCTAGCTACTAGCTATGGACCCGAAGGTCTGAAGTAAACTACTCACACTTCATCGAAGAGGCTATGGTGATGATGTAGAAGCCCTCCGTGATGGATGCCCCCTCCGGCGGAGCTCCGGAACAGGCCCCAAGATGGGATCTCATGGATACAGGAAGTTGCGGCGGTGGAATTAGGTTTTTGGCTCCTGTTCTGATCATTTGGGGGTACGTAGGTATATATAGGAGGAAGGAGTACGTTGGTGGAGCAACAGGGGGCCCACGAGGCAGGGGGCGCGCCCTAGGGGGGGGGGGCCCACCCTCTTGACCGCCTCCGTTGTTCCTTGGCGTAGGGTCCAAGTCTCCTGGATCACGTTCGGTGAGAAAATCACGTTTCCGAAGGTTTCATTCCGTTTGGACTCCGTTTGATATTCCGTTTCTTCGAAACAGTGAAATAGGCAAGAAACAACAATTCTGGGTTGGGCCTCCGGTTAATAGGTTAGTCCCAAAAATAATATAAAAGTGGAAAATAAAGCCCAATATAGTCCAAAACAGTAGATAAAGTAGCATGGAGCAATCAAAAATTATAGATACGTTGGAGACGTATCAGGCATCCCCAAGCTTAATTTCTGCTCGTCCTCGAGTAGGTAAATGATAAAAAGAGAATTTTTGATGCGGAGTGATACTTTGGCATAATTTCAATGTAAATCTTCTTAACCATGGTATGAATATTCAGATCCGAAAGATTCAAGACAAAAGTTCATATTGACATAAGAATAATAATACTTCAAGCATACTAACTAAGCAACTATGTCTTCTCAAAATAACATGGCCAAAGAAAGTTATCCCTACAAAATCATATACTTTGGCTATGCTCCATCTTCCCCACACAAAATATTTAAATCATGCACAACCCCGATGACAAGCCAAGCAATTGTTTCATACTTTAACATTTTCAAAACTTTTTCAATCTTCACGCAATACATGAGCGTGAGCCATGGATATAGCACTATAGGTGGAATAGAATGGTGGTTGTGGAGAAGACAAAAAGGGAGAAGATAGTCTCACATCAACTAGGCGTATCAACGGGCTATGGAGATGCCCATCAATAGATATCAACGTGAGTGAGTAGGGATTGCCATGCAACGAATGCACTAGAGCTATAAGTATATGAAAGCTCAACAAAAGAAACTAAGTGGGTGTGCATCCAACTCGCTTGCTCACGAAGACATAGGGCATTTGAGGAAGCCCATCATTGGAATATACAAGCCAAGTTCTATAATGAAAGATTCCCACTAGTATATGAAAGGGACAAAATGAGAGACTCTCTATCATGAAGATCATGATGCTACTTTGAAGCACAAGTGTGGTAAAAGGATAGTAGCATTGTCCCTTCTTCCTTTTTCTCTCATTTTTTGGGCCTTTTCTCTCTTTTTTATGGCCTCTTTTTTTTCATTTTTCGTCCGGAGTCTCACCCCGACTTGTGGGGGAATCGTAGTCTCCATCATCCTTTCCTCACTTGGGACAATGCTCTAATAATGATGATCATCACACTTTTATTTTTCTTACAACTCAACAATTACAACTCGATACTTAGAACAAAATATGACTCTATATGAATGCCTCTGGCGGTGTACCGGATATGCAATGAAACATGAGTGACATGTATGAAAGAATTATGAACGGTGGCTTTGCCACAAATACGATGTCAACTACATGATCATGCTAGCAATATGACAATGATGGAGCGTGTCATAATAAACGGAACGGTGGAAAGTTGCATGGCAATATATCTCGGAATGGCTATGGAAATGCCATAATAGGTAGGTATGGTGGCTGTTTTGAGGAAGATATATGGTGGGTGTATGATACCGGCGAAAAGTACACGGTATTAGAGAGGCTAGCAATGGTGGAAGGATGGGAAAAAGTGCGTATAATCCATGGAATCAACATTAGTCATAAAGAACTCATATACTTATTGCAAAAATTTAGAAGTTATCAAAGCAAGGTATTACGCACATGCTCCTAGGGGGATAGATTGGTAGGAAAAGACCATCGCTCGTCCCCGACCGCCACTCATAAGGAAGACAATCAATAAATAAATCATGCTCCGAGTTCATCACATAACGGTTCACCATACGTGCATGCTACGGGAATCACAAACTTCAACACAAGTATTCTTTAAATTCACAACTACTCAACTAGCATGACTCTAATATCACCATCTTCATATCTCAAAACAATTATCAAGCATCAAACTTATCTTAGTATTCAACGCACTCAAAAGAAAGTTTCACTTATCTTGAATACCAAGTATATTAACATTAAGCAAATTACCATGCTATTAACGACTCTCAAAATAATCTAAGTGAAGCATGAGAGATCAATAGTTTCTTTAAAACAAATCCACTACCGTGCTCTAAAAGATCTAAGTGAAGCACTAGAGCAAAAATTATCACGCTCAAAAGATATAAGTGAAGCACTATGAGCAAAACTATCAAGCGCAAAAGATATAAGTGAAGCACATCGAGTATTCTATCAAATTCCAATTTATGTATGGCTCTCTCAAAAGGTGTGTACAGCAAGGATGATTGTGGTAAACTAACAAGCAAAGATGCAAATAATACAAGACGCTCCAAGCAAAACACTTATCATGTGGTGAATAAAAATATAGCTCCAAGTAAATTACCGATGGAAGTGTACGAAAGAGGGGATGCCTTCCGGGGCATCCCCAAGATTTAACTTTTTGGTGTCCTTGGATTATCTTGGGGGTGCCATGGGCATCCCCAAGCTTAGTGTAGGACCTTGAAGTATGTCTACAGGGGGGGGGGGGTGATTAGACTACTTGACCAATAAAAACCTAACATTTTCCCAATTTTAGACTTTGGCAGATTTTAGCTATTTTTGAACAAGTCAAGCAATCTTCACACAATTCAAGCAAGCATGCAAAGAGTATATTGGCAGCGGAAAATAAAGCATGCAACTTGCAAGAATTTAGAGGGAAGGGTTTGGAGGATTCAAACGCAATTGGAGACACGGATGTTTTTGTCGTGGTTCTGATAGGTGGTGCTATCGTACATCCATGTTGATGGAGACTTCAACCCACGTAGGATAACGGTTGCGCGAGTCCACGGAGGGCTCCACCCACGAAGGGTCCACGAAGAAGCAACCTTGTCTATCCCACCATGGCCGTCGCCCACGAAGGACTTGCCTCACTAGCGGTAGATCTTCACAAAGTAGGCGATCTCCATGCCCTTACAAACTCCTTGGTTCAACTCCACAATCTTGTCGGAGGCTCCCAAGTGACACCTAGCCAATCTAGGAGACACCACTCTCCAAGAAGTAACAAATGGTGTGTTGATGATGAACTCCTTGCTCTTGTGCTTCAAATGATAGTCTCCCCAACACTCAGCTCTCTCTCACAGGATTTGGATTTGGTGGAAATAAGATTTGAGTGGAAAGCAACTTGGGGAAGGCTAGAGATCAAGATTCATGTGGTTGGAATGGAATATCTTGGCCTCAACACATGAGTAGGTGGTTCTCTCTCAGAACTGGTAAGTTGGAAGTGTAGGTTTGTTCTGATGGCTCTCTCCACGAATGAAGAGGAGGTGGAGGGGTATATATAGCCTTCACACAAAATCTAACCGTTACACACAATTTACCAAACTCGGTGGGACCGAATCATCAAACTCGGTCGGACCGATTTAGAAAACCTAGTGACCGTTAGGATTTTCGGTGGGACTGACATGCATCTCGTTAGGACCGATATGGTTAGGGTTAGGGCATAACGTAATCTCGGTGAGACCAATTACACAAACTCGGTGAGACCGAATTTGGTAATTTGCTAACCAGAGAGTTGGTCAGGTAAACTCGATGGGACCTATTTGCTCTTTCGGTGAGACCGAAAAGTTACAAAAGGGAAACCGAGAGTTTACATTGTAATCTCGGTGGGACCGATTCGCTCTTTCGGTGAGACCAAAAAGTTACGATGGGGAAACAGAGAGATTACAATCCCATCTCGGTGAGACCGAGATCCCTATCGGTGAAACCGATTTGCCTAGGGTTTGTGGCAGTGGCTATGACATTTGAACTCGGTGGCGCCGGATAGAAAGAATCGGTAGGGCCGAGTTTGACTTTGGGTTTAGGTCATATGTGGATGTGAGAAAGTAGTGGAGGATTTTGGAGCATATCACTAAGCATATGGAGCAAGAGGCTCATTAAGCAACACCTCATCCCTTCTTGATAGTATTGACTTTTCCTATAGACTCAATGTGATCTTGGATCACTAAAATGTAAAATGCAGAGTCTTGAGCTTTTGAGCTTGAGCCAATCCTTTGTCCTTGATATTTTGAGGGATCCACTTTCATCATCCATGCCATGCCATTCATTGAGCTTTCCTGAAATATTCATCTTGGAATAGTATTAGCTCAATGAGCTATATGTTGTTATGAATTACCAAAACCACCTTGGGATAGTTGCACTTTCAATCTCCCCCTTTTTGGTAATTGATGACAACATATAGATCAAAGCTTCAACAAATGATAATAAAATTGAAAAACATCGTCGCTTTGAGAAGTATGTGATAAGCAAGAGCTCCCCCTAAATTTGTGCATATCTTAAGATTTTCTTTGGACTGCAAATGCACAAGAAATTAGGCTCATGGGTTACTCTTCCATGTCACATACATCTTGGTGGAGCGCTCAAAATAATAACGATTGAATACATGCACTCATCACCAAGCATAGTGAAGGATCATATAAGGATAAATAAGATAATATCATAAAAACATAAGTGTAGCTTATGATCAAACACATGATCATCAATGTCTCACAGGTAATGCATAGTATCTCAAGCAATCAAACGCAAATAAAGTTCAACCAAAAAGGCAAGAGAGAACAAAAGCAAAACTCTCTCTCTCTCTCTCTCGAAGCCTATGATCTATACATTTTTCTCCCCCTTTGACAACAAGTTACCAAAAAGTTCCTAGAAAATGCATAGCACTATGTCGTCTCTCAGGCTTGGTCTTCTGGTGGTGGTGTAGACAGGACTCCAAGGATGAACGCATCAGTAGACGTGGTAGGAGCTGAAGAAGTTGGAGCTGGAGCTGAAGAAGTGGCTCGGGTGTCTGGAGTTGGCACTGCAGCTGACCTCTGAGCTCTAGGCACTCTGGCAAATGCATCAGTTGTCATCTTGCCCTTCCTCTCCTGCATATCATCTTGTAACTGCTCCACAGCTGACTGAATCTCAGTCACTTTGACATCAAGATCATAGAATTTTTGTTCCATGATTCTCTCCAGGCTCTCCTGGTTTTGAGTTAGGGTGGCCAACCCCTTCTCAATCCGCAGAGTTGATGCTATCAAGTAACCAAGCTGCTCCTGCTTGTTCTTCAGAAAGTACTCCGATGCATCTGCTTGAGTGGGCATCTTTGCAGCTTTCTCTTGCCTTGCCTTCTCCTTTCTCTCCTGAGCTTGCACTGATGATGGTTCATTCTCAGTCATGACAACTCGATTGTCCTCAAATTCAGGATAGAGAACCATGTTTTCCTTATCCAATAGATACTTTCCTGTGCCCATCTTCGAGTTTATCAACTCCTGAATCTGTGGGGCATAACCACAGCTTCTTTTCTGATCTGCTGTTGTCCTCTTAATTGTCTCGACTATGAGGCTCATGACCTTGAATTTCTGAGGCACATCAAAAACATGAAGCAAATTGGTTGCATGCCCTCTAATCATGTTATGGTCACCTGATTTGGGCAATAGAGTATGCCTTAAGATCCAGTTGATCGTAGGCAGCCCTAACAGCAGAAAATGTACTGATCCAAACTTGAAGGTCTCAAGTGCATCACCTGGGATCTCCTTGTACATGTGTGACATAGAGTTATGATCCATTTTCTTCTTACAATAAATGTCCAGGTCATCCTCACTTTCCTTTGGGGCATTGATCAAACTTGCTCATTCCTCTATGGTAGACTGATATCTGGTTCCTTATAACATCCACACTATCCTGCCATCTGGATAGAAATGTGCTGTGGAGTAGAATTGCATGATGAGTTCATCGTTCCAGTTGGTGAACTTTTGCCCAACAAAATCAGCAACTCCACATGCACTGAAGCTGTCATATACTCCAGGGTAGTGTTCTGCGTTCTCCTTCATGTAGGTCCAGTTGACCCATCTCATATCGCAAACTATGGGCTTCTTATCCAGCAAGATAGTCTCATAAAAATCCTGCTGCTCCTTGGTGTGGAACCTGTAGTCCACAGCAGTCCTTCTCCTCATGGCATATGGATCTGACTCTCTCCATAGCCTCAACCCATGATCTCTCCTGATCTTCATGTTTTCAGCCACAGGATGAGCATCATTGTGGTCTGGGATCTTGGGTTTGAGCTTCCTTAGGACATGCCCTTCTTCATCTTCCTCAGCTTCTACCTCAGGCATTGGGGCCTTGTTCTTTTCAGCTGCTGGTATGCTCCTGGTATTCCTCTTGGGTGCATTCTTGGGCTTGGGGGCAGCTTTGGGCTCGGAAGTTGCAGCCCCTGGTTTGATAGCATCACCCATCAGCTTTTGTGCCTTGGGTGCTGGTTCTGCAACCTCTTCTTCTTCTTCCTCTTCCATCATGGAAGGCTTCCCAATCACTCTTGTCATGGTCTTCTTGACCCTTTCTTTCCTTTTCTTTCCCTCTACAGCAACAGGCTCTTTAGGTTGAGATTCCAAAGGAGCTTGAGTAGACACTCTGGCTTTGGACATTGGTTGTCTACCTGCTGGCCTTTTGATTTTCAAACCACGCTTTACTGCAGATGAGCTGAACTCCCTCTTGAGCACTTTCTTCTTGGAGCTTGCCTCATCCTCAACTGCCACATAATCCTCATCCTCAGACTCTAAGGTCTTCTTCTTTCTTGTCCTTGTGGCATCCTTGGGCAAATTGCTCGGAGTGCTTCTTCTCCCCTCATCTGAGCTCCTTGAGGGACTAGTGCCCTCGCTCAATTGGATCTGCTCTTCAGATTTGTTCTGGCTATCACTTTGGTCTGGCATGCTGTTCAACTGACTGCTGACCCTGTGAATAGTTATAGACGAGGTAGAGTGGATGAGCATCACAAAATGCAGAGATTTTTGCAAAAGAATGATTCAAAAAACTTAGTTTTAGTTTCCCACTGAAAACATTTCGGATCTACCGATTTTCAAACTCGGTGATACCGAAGCAGTTTTGGAACCTAAACTAGTGAACTCGGTCAGACCGAGACACAGTTCGGTGGCACCGAGACTGCTAGGGTTTCACAAAGTTCGGAAATCGGTCACACCGATCAGTAATTCTCGGTTAGACCGAGACTTACTAGTGCAATGGCATTAGCCAAATCGGTGGGACCGAGTTTTTCAACTTGGTGGGTCCGAGATGGTTTCGGCGGAAAGCTAACCCTAAATTTTCGAATCGCAACTATTCTAAGGATTGATTTGACTGGATAGGAGTGTTTCAATCATGGCAAGATGCATAATGAACAAAATGTGCTGAGAATCGGACGAGGAAAGCACTGTGATCGAGTTCATACCCTAGTTCGGCGGGAACTCGCTACGGCGGCAACGGCGGAGGAGAATTACGTTGACGGCGGCGGAGACTAGCGACAGGAGGCAGCTGGCGACGAAGTCGATGATCCGTAGACCAAGTTGGCAGAGCGAGCTATGTGCGGGCGAGAAGATTTGGAGAATGTTTTCCAAATTTTGCCCGTGCGTATATATAGCCCGACCCTGTCAGTGTGACCAAGTGGTACAACTCGGTGGCACCGAGATGCAAAACTGTCAACAGTTATAGCAACTCGGTGTGACCGACAAGTACAAATCGGTTGCACCGAGATGAAAACCTAGATCGACTTAGTAATCTCGGTATGACCGAAATGGAGGAATCGGTCAGACCGAAAATCACAAAGAAGTTTTGGAAGTTTAAGTCTATGACGAATCGGGACTCAGTGCTCCTCACACGAGTGGTTCGAATCTGACTTGATCAAATTTTGTGATGTAGCATGAATAAAGTTTGAGACGAGAAAAGCATAGATAGCTAGAGAAGGTTCTTAGGCATTCTTGTCCATCCACTTGGCCAAAGAAAAAGAAGCCAATCAATCAAAACAACACTGGATGTCCTCGAATGAGTAAATATGCAACCAACATGCTCACACAATAAGATGACAAATGAAATATGCGACAAAGCATGCACACCAATTCTAGCATCTATCAAACAATTGGCGATGACTAGGTCATCTATATATGAGTATATTGACTTAGGAGTCAAATGAGAACATTTGATCATAGGTCATACTCATCATTTAAGCTCCAGTGGGGTTACCACTTTTACATAAAGCATTTATGTGTTCACATCATTAGAGTTGCTTTGACTCAATTCTTAGAGTTAAGCTCCCCCTAGATGTGAGATCCCCCCTTAGAGGGATGAACTAACCTTGGGTTTTGTCGATGATGACTTCATGTAGGTGTTGAAGATGTGGATTCTCAATGTTGATGTAGATCGTTTGGAGTAGTCCTTTGGACTGAGTTGCACTTTCAATACCTACACGGGTTAGTCCCACAAGGAACAAACAAGGATATCCATAGACATAGAGTGATGCACACACAAAATGATGTCCATGAAAACTTTAGGTTGCCTTGTCCCTTGCCTTACCAACATGAGGGTTTGTGACTCCTTGAACTAGTGCAAGATATGGAAGTTGATTGCACTTGTCCTTGCCATAATGATATGAGTGAAGAATGTTGGCAGAGTCACCCTCAAGAACTATCTAGTTCTTCTTCTTCGGGATCCACATCATCTTGATGGGAATCCTTGGTGTAGTAGTTGTACTTGATGAAGTAGAACTTGAGGTAGTCTTGGGAACCCACTTGACCAAGGCCTTAGGTGCTTCTTCAAATGCATCAATTTCCTCTTGAAGCTTGTCCTTGCCTTTGTTCTTGTGGTCTTGTGCTGGAAGATCATCTTGTGCTTGTGTTCCCTTGAAGGAAGTAGGATCATACTTCTCTTGTTGAGGAACAAACTTCGTCTTGGGGTATTGATCTTCTTCCCTCTCAACTCCATTGTGAAAGTGCAACTATCCCTAGGTGGTTTTGGTAATTCATAACATCATATAGCTCATTGAGCTAATGCTATTCCAAGACTATTATTTCAGGAAAGCTCAATGAATGGCATGGCATGGATGATGAAAGTGGATCCCTCAAAATACTAAGGACAAAGGATTGGCTCAAGCTCAAAAGCTCAAGACTCTTCATTTTACATTTTAGTGATCCAAGATCACGTTGAGTCTATAGGAAAAGCCAATACTATCAAGAAGGGATGAGGTGTTGCTTAATGAGCCTCTTGCTTCATGTGCTTAGTGATATGCTCCAAAACCCTCAACTACTTTTCCACATCCACATATGACCTAAACCTAAAGCCAAAATCGGTCACACCGATTCTTTCTATCCGGCGCCACCGATGCCAAAAGTCATAGCCACTGCCACAAACCCTAAGCAAATCGGTCTTACCGATAGGGATCTCGGTCTCACCGAGATGGGGTTGCAATATCTCCGTTTCCCTTCGTAACGTTTCGGTCTAACCGAAGTGAGCGATCGGTCCCACCGAGATTGCAATGTAAACTCTCTGTTTCCTTTTTGTAACATTTCGGTCTCACCGAAAAGAACAAATCGGTCCCACCGAGTTTACCTGACCAACTCTCTGGTTAGCTTATTACCAAAATCGGTCCCACCGAGTTTGTGTAATCGGTCTCACCGAGATTACGTTATGCCCTAACCCTAACCATATCGGCCTCACCAAGATGCATGTCAGTCCCACCGAAAATCACTAACGGTCACTAGGTTTACTAATTCGGTCCGACCGAGTTTAACGATTCGGTCCCACCGAGTTTGGTAAATTGTGTGTAACGGTTAGATTTTGTGTGGAGGCTATATATACCCTTCCACCTCCTCTTCATTCGTGGAGAGAGCCATCAGAACAAACCTTCACATCCAACTTACCAGTTCTGAGAGAGAACCACCTACTCATGTGTTGAGGCCAAGATATTCCATTCCTACCATATGAATCTTGATCTCTAGCCTTCCCCAAGTTGCTTTCCACTCAAACCCTCTTTCCACGAGATCCAAATCCTATGAGAGAGAGTTGAGTATTGGGGAGACTATCATTTGAAGCACAAGAGCAAGGAGTTCATCATCAACACACCATTTGTTACTTCTTGGAGAGTGGTGTCTCCTAGATTGGCTAGGCGTCACTTGGGAGCCTCCGACAAGATAGTGGAGTTGAACCAAGGAGTTTGTAAGGGCAAGGAGATCGCCTACTTCGTGAAGATCTACAGCTAGTGAGGCAAGTCCTTCGTGGGCGACGGCCATGGTGGGATAGACAAGGTTGCTTCTTCGTGGACCCTTCGTGGGTGGAGCCCTCCGTGGACTCGCGCAGCCGTTACCCTTCGTGGGTTGAAGTCTCCATCAACGTGGATGTACGATAGCACCACCTATCGGAACCACAACAAAAACATTCGTGTCTCCAATTGCGTTTGGATCCTCCAAACCCTTCCCCTTACTTTCTTGCAAGTTGCATGCTTTAATTTCCGCTGCCTATATACTCTTTTCATGCTTGCTTGAATTGTGTGATGATTGCTTGACTTGTCCTAAATAGCTAAAATCTGCCAAACTATAAAATTGGGAAAAGGTTAAGTTTTTATTGGTCAAGTAGTCTAATCACCCCCCCCCCCTCTAGACATACTTCAAGGTCCTACAAGTGGTATCAGAGCTTTGGTCTCCATTTGCTTTGATTTCCATAGCTTTTGGTGGTCATAGCCTTGGTTTCACAACCTAGGAGAGTATGGTGTCTAGCGAGGGAAATTATCACCATACAGTTCCTTACTTTGATGGTACTAATTTTGCTAGTTGGAAGCATAAGATGAAAATGCATATTCTTGGACATAAGCCCGCCGTTTGGGCAATTATTTGTATTGGCTTGCAAGGTGAATTCTTCGATGGGAGAGAACCGAACCGTGAAGCTAATGCGGAAGAATTGAAGATGCTACAATACAACGCTCAAGCATGTGACATCATCTTCAACGGATTGTGCCCCGAAGAATTCAACAAAATCAGCCGTCTTGAGAATGCAAAGGAAATTTGGGATACTTTGATTGATATGCATGAAGGTACCGAGTCCGTCAAGGAATCCAAGTTGGATGTGCTCCAAAGTCAGCTTGACAAGTTCAAAATGAAGGATGGTGAAGGTGTCGCTGAAATGTACTCTAGGCTTGCTCTTATCACAAATGAGATTGCCGGCTTAGGGAGTGAAGAGATGACCGACAAATTCATCATCAAGAAAATCCTAAGAGCATTACCGTGTGCACATTGATCCAAATGATGCCAAACTACCAATATCTCAAGCGAACGGAAGCCATTGGAAGGATTGTTGCTCATGAGATGTCACTCAAGGATAAGGAGGAACTTCACAACAAGTCAAGTGGTGCTTACAAAGCCTCAAGTGAAGCCCCCACATCATCAAGTGAGAAACCAACCTTCAATGATCCAAATTCTACAAAAGTCGAACCAAAGAAAGAAGCTCCAAGTCAAGGTCTTACAATGACAAGAGATCTTCTAGTCGAGAGCGCAATTGCTACAATTGCGGGAGACCCGGACACTACTCCAATGAGTGTACATCACCCTACAAAAGAAGAGAAGATTCTCCAAGAAGAAGGAGCAAAAGAGAAGAATCACCACCAAGAGAGAGGAGGAGTAGAGATGATCGTTATGAACGAAGACCCTCACGGAGAAGCAAGGATTCGGAAAGAAAGGACAAGTCATCAAAGAGCTACACAAAACGAAGACATCAAGCTCATGTTGGTGAATGGGTTTCCGGCTCCGACTCCGACCATCACTCCGAGAGAAGTTATCACTCCGACTCCGAATATACTCAAGATGAAGGTGTTGCCGGTCTAGCACTTGTGTCAACCAACTCCTACGACATATTTGAATCACCAAATGAAGGTGTTGGAAGATGCTTCATGGCCAAAGGTCCAAAGGTAACACATCCCGAGTATGTTGATTTTAATAGTGATGAAGATGACTTGCTAGGTGATGATGATTTACTTGTTGACAACTCTAGTGATGAATACTATGATGGAATGTCAATTAATCATGCTAATCAAACGAATGACAATGATAAGGAGAAAATTGAGCTTCTAACTAAAGAACTAAACACTCTTCAGTTGGCTCATGAAACTATCTTCGAAGATCATCGAGAACTTTTAAGGGCTCATGAGAAGTTACGCTTTGAAAAGCTCAATCTTGAGCTAGAGCATGAGTTCTTAAAGGCAATCAATGATGATCTCCGCAAGAAAAGTTCTTCTTACATTTCCAAGCGTTTACTCTTATCTACTTACATGCCTCAAGTCAAGTCTAGTAACAAGTACAAGAAAGATACTTCCTCTAGTAGTAACAATAATAATGTCAAATCCAATGTTGTTGCTTCTAGTAGTTCTCTTGATTCCACTAATGATTCTCTTAGCCAAGTTACACTTGAGCAAGAAAATAGTTTATTGAAGGGAATTATAGAGAAAGGTGTTTACAAGAGCCTTGCCGGGAGTAACCAATTCGAGGAAATTGTACGCAAGCAAGGAAGGCACCGGAAGAATCAAGGTGTTGGTTTTGAACGAAAGTTCAACGCCAATGGAGTTGAGTGGGAAGAAGATCAATACCCCAAGACAAAGTTTGTTCCTCAACAAGAGAAGTATGATCCTACTTCCTTCAAGGGTACACAAGCTCAAGATGATCTTCCACCACAAGATCACAAGAACAAAGGCAAGGACAAGCTTCAAGAAGAGATTTATGCATTTGAAGAAGCACCTAAAGCGTCGTTCGAGTGGGTCCCCAAGACTACGTCAAGTTCTACTTCATCAAGTACAACTACAACTCCAAGGATTCCCATCAAGATGATGTGGATCCCGAAGAAGAAGAACTAGAGAGTTCTTGAGGGTGATTCCGCCAACATTCTTCACTCATATCTTTTTGGCAAGAACAAGTGCAATCAACTTTCACATCTTGCACTAGTTCAAGGAGTCACAAACCCTCATGTTGGTATGGCAAGGGACAAGGCAACCTAATGTTTTCATGGACATCATCTTGTGTGTGCATTACTCTATGTCTACGGATATTCTTGTTTGTTCCTTGTGGGACTAACCCATGTAGGCAAGTTGAAAGTGCAACTCACTCCAAAGGATTGCTCCAAATGATCTACATCAACATTGAGCATCTACATCTTCAACACCTACATGAAGTCATCATCGACAAAACCCAAGGTTAGTTCATCCCTCTAAGGGGGGATTTCACATCTAGGGGGAGCTTAACTCTAAGAATTGAGTCAAAGCAACTCTAATGGTGTGAACACATTAATGCATTATGTAAAAGTGGTAACGCCACTTGAGCTTAAACGATGAGTATGACCTATGATCAAATGTTCTCATTTGACTCCTAAGTCAATATACTCATATATAGATGACCTAGTCATCGCCAATTGCTTGATAGATGCTAGAATTGGTTGTGCATGCTTTGCCACATATTTCAATTGCCATTTTATTGTGTGAGCATGTTGGTGCATATTTTACTCATTCAAGGACATCCACTTGTTGTTTTGCTTGTTTGGTTTCTTTTCTTTGTGCCAAGTGGATGGACAAGAATGCCTAAGAACCTTATTTAGCTATCTATGCTTTTCTCGTCTCAAACTCTATTCATGCTACATCACAAAATTTGATCAAGTCAGATTCGAACCACTCTGTGTGAGGAGCACTCGGAGTCCCCGATTCGTCATAGACTTAAACTTCAAAAACCTCTTAATGATTCTCGGTCTGACCGATCCTTCCATTTCGGTCCTACCGAGATCATCAAGTTGATCTGAGTTTTCAATCTTGGTGCAACTGATTTGAACTTTTCGGTCTCACCGATTTGCTGTAACTGAACTCAGTTATGCATCTCGGTGCCACCGAGTTGTTCCACTCGGTCACACCGACAAGGTCGAGCTATATATAGCCACGGGCAAAATTTTGGAAATTTCTCCGAAACCCTTCGCCCGCGCAACAGCTCGCTCTGCCATCGTGGTCTCCGGATCGTCTCCTCGTCGCCAGCAGCCTCCTGTCGCTAGTTCTCGCCGCCGTCAAAGGATTTCGTCCCCGCCGTTGCCGCCGTAGCAAGTCCACCGCCAAGTTAGGGTATGGACTTAATCTTTGTGCTATCCACGTCTGATTCCTGGCACATTGTTTTTATATTGAATCTTGCCACGATTGAAACTCATCTATCCAGCCAAAGTAGTTCATAGATTAGATGTGATTCAAATTTTAGGTTTAGGTTTCACGAAACCATCTCGGACCCACCGAGTTGAAAAACTCGGTCTCACCGATATGGCTTATGCCATTGCACTAGTGACTCTCGGTCTGACCGAGAATTACTAATCGGTGCAACCGATTTGAGAATTCTGTGAAACCCTAGCAGTCTCGGTACCACCGAACTGAAACTCGGTCCAACCGAGATCATCAGTTTAGGTTCCAAAACTGCTTCGGTATCACCGAGTTTGAAAATCGGTGGATCCAAAATGCTTTCTGTGGAAAACTAAGACTGAACTTTTGAGTCATTCTTTTGCAAAAACCTCTGCATTTTTTGATGCTCATCTTTTCTATCTCATCTACAATTATTCAAAGGTTCAGCAGTCAGCTTTTGCAGTATGTCTAATCAAAGTGACAGCCACAACAGGTCAGAAGAGCAGATGGACTTAAGTGAGGGCACTAGTCCCTCAACTTCAGATGAAGGGAGAAAAAGTACTCCTAGCAACCTGCCTAAGGCTGCAACTAGGCAAAGGAGGAAAAGAACTTCAGATTTAGAGGATGAAGATTATAGAGCTGAGGAAGATGAGGCCATCTCCAAGAAAGTTGTGCTAAAGAAGGAATATGGCTCAGCAAAGAATGCAAAGCCAGGCATGAAGATCAAAAGGCCTGCAGGAAGACAACCAATGTCCAAGGTCAGAGAATCAACTAAACTGCCTGAGAAGCCTGATCCCAAAGAGCCTACTGCAGAAGGGAAGAAAAGAAAGGAAAGGGTCAAGATGACTGTTGGTGTCAAAACCGGCGGATCTTGGGTAAGGGGTCCCGAACTGTGCGTCTAAGGCGGATGGTAACAGGAGACAGGGGACACGATGTTTACCCAGGTTCGGGCCCTCTCTATGGAGGTAATGCCCTACTTCCTGCTTGATTGATCTTGATGATATGAGTATTACAAGAGTTGATCTACCACGAGATCATAGAGGCTAAACCCTAGAAGCTAGCCTATGGTATGATTGTTGTTGTCTGTCTATCGACTAGCCTGGCCTCGGTTTATATAATGCACCAGAGGCCTAGGATAACAAGAGTCCTAGCCGAATATGCCGGTGGGGGAGGAGTCCTTGTCTTGATCGCCAAGTCTTGTGGAATCTTCCTTGTATGCTGCAACTGTCCGGGCTGGCCCATGAGTATACGGCCATGGGGATCCTCGGCCCAATCCAACTGATCGGGAGACGACGTGGTGAGTACCCCCTAGTCGACACCGTCAGTAGCCCCCTGAACCGGTCTTCAAGTTGGGGACGCTCCTCGATTCTTCCGAACTGTTCTTCATCTTTGGTCGTCGGTCTTGAAAACTGGTTCAACAAATCTTCTCATCTTCGATCTTGAGGATCGCCGAAATGCATTCGACGAGTTTACACGTCGGGTATCCGAGGAGCCCCTTTAAGTTTTCGGCCTTTTTCAATGCCTTGTTATTTTTATGCCACACCTCGGGTTTGAAGTTGTTCCCGGGCGGCAGCGTCCTCTTGCGTCCGAGCTCCAACGCCGGACTGCATTCGAGGTATCTTTTGTAGCCGAGCACCAATACCGGACAGCGCTAACGCCGAACTGTATCCGAGGTGTCGTAAATCACCTTGGCTCAAAGAAGTTTGAAGGAGTTTAGCCGAGCTTAATGCCGGAAATGCCCTCTACGGAGCCAGCCACGAGCGCCCGAGCTTTATGCCGGACTGCTTCCGAGGTGGTGCACCACCCGAATGTGGGCCGATTTTTGTCAATATTTTTGATTAGTGCAATTTATTCTCTGCCGAGATACATAGCCAGTAGGCCTCAAGGTGGGTATCGGTCTAAAACCCGAGATGCACATGAAGGATGACATAAGACCGCTGATCCTCAGAGCACGAGACTCAAAGTTGATTTGCAAAATCGCTCGAGGATCAAGTCCTAGCTCGACAGAATACTTCGGGACACAAAAGCGGCGTGCTCAGTCCTCGAGACTCGGGTTGGGTGCGGCCGACCAACCTGAGGATCAAAATCTCCTCGGAAACTGTAATGCACTTAAAATTTTCTGCATAGAACAGGCAATGCCGTGGCCCCCGAGACACTGGTCGGGTGGCAACATCAGATCAGGGGATTGATGTGCCCCTTTAATATTTGTAAATAATAAGCCCATTAGCCCCCGAGCCTTAATGCGGGCACGGGTGGCCGAATTAAGGATCGATATCCATAGTAAAATCACAAATTATGTGTAATGACTCAGTGTAACCAAGTACTTTATGTCATTAATGCTCGGATCCGCATTGTACAAAACTTTGTTGACCGACCATCGGCTTCAACCTCCTCGGCCAGTAGCCGAGGAGTGTTTGTCCTACTTTATAAAGCCTTTATGAGGGCAAAGATTTACGACAAACAAGGCAATCTGGCCATACGGTTTTATAAACAAAGGTACGCAGAGAGATATGTTATATTACTGTTTAACGGAAGAAATGTCTTCCAAAGAAAATAGTCCCGCTATCGGTTCCTTTCTTTGGGTTGTCATGCTAAGCATGATCATGAAACCTCAGCTCCAATGTAAGAGCAAAATATTGAGGATTTAGTTTGGGAGGCCAGTTACTAGCCCCCGGTAGTGTTCGGCAACAGTCGAGGTCAAGCCGGAAACACTTCGGCCAATGTTATGAATGGCCCGTCATTTAATATAGTCATTGGATCGCTGACCAGTTTACACCTATTGTGACAGTCAGTTTTCGGCTTTCTCCACTGAGGTGCTTGACCATGCGAGCTGGAAGCACAATCGCAGTGGTTCTCCCTTTGCACACCTAGCCGAACAAAGCGGAACGTAGCCGAACAAAGTGGTTCTCCCTTTGCACACCTAGCCGAACAAAGCGCAACGTAGGAGGCAAGCGTGGGAGCCGGGCAACCCAACTATTGACCGAAGACACAATTCGAAACTGATGCGTATATAGAAATATCCGAGAATTTTTTTGCCGAATCTCTAAAGGTGTCCGGTGTTGCACTGCGAGACTTGTTCTGAAAACACACAAATAGTTTAAAAGTGCCAAAAGCTTGGAAAACCAAAAAACGTCAGTAAAAACATGATGTCCGAACAAGATCAAGTCCTCGGTGCCAATCCAAAAATTGGACTTTAGAAAAAAAAGTGCTTCTGTCGTGCTTTAACATGACACATCCTATCTCAAGACTTCAAGCGGGTCAGCCTACGGCTTCAGTCTCCCATCCCGAAGGCGGAGTACTTCTCACTAGGCCAGTTTAGAAAAATAAACTCTAGCAGTTTTGAGAGAGAAATTAGGCTCCACGGCTAGTGATCGCACACTCGTGTCGAGAAAAGGAGTGATAAATAATAATAAAAACTCTGCAACGACTAAGAAGAAAAACACTTATTATAAAACGGCTCAAATAAACATAAGAGCCACCAAGTGACTTGGGTAAAAGAATGATTCTATGTACCGAAGTACTTATATCATATCTATGTTCAACCGAACTTTAAACGCGTCTTAACCGACCGTTGGCTTCTCCCTCTTCGGTCAAGGACCGAAAAGTGTTATGTAATCCATCTGTCGAGAATATCGACGGTGTTTCCAATAACCAGGCAATCAGGTCATAAGGCTGTAACAGACAAAGTACGCTGAGGGAACTTATGCTATATTACAGCGAAGTGTAAGAAGCATCTTCGAAGAAAATAGTACCCCCACCGATACCTTTCTTCGGTGCTCATGTTATTATGAGACTTGTGCAATAGATTTTTTGTACTCATGAGTTCCGTTGTGTGCCGACCATCATTGAAAACTATAAGAGCGCTAGCTTTCGGCTTCACCCAGTCTGAGGCCCGGCTCGGATGACCCGATCGTGACAATCGCAGAGGTGCTCCCTTTACTCCCTAGCCGAACAATCGGGAACATAGGGGTAAACACAGGAGCGAGGCAACCCAGCTTGCAAATCGCTTAAGTCGATATGGTGCATATAGTGGCGTAATACACGAACAAGAAACGAAGCCGTACAAATATAATCATATGCAAGAGGAAAGGCTTCATGAAAGAAGCCCCCAAGTAAATTGGGTAT
This sequence comes from Aegilops longissima, assembly GCA_021605205.1. Taxonomy (NCBI): domain Eukaryota; kingdom Viridiplantae; phylum Streptophyta; class Magnoliopsida; order Poales; family Poaceae; genus Aegilops; species Aegilops longissima. The sequence goes on along the minus strand of CM038682.1, from coordinate 2,461,323 downwards.
TTGAATTTATGCGTCACAAACAAAGTTTGGACAAGAAATTTTTTTACAAGCAACATTTTTTCAAAAAAGTATAATGCTTGGTCGAACCGAAGACAAGTTAGAAATTAAAGCTTTGAGCATGAAAGCGACTTAGCTGGTTAATGTGTTCGGTATTGATGACGCGGTCCGAGCTTGATACGGGACAAGGTTCCATCCCCCAAGCCGGTCCCGAGGTGGCGGAGCAGAGAGCTCGACACGCCGAAGTGGTGACATAGCACGGTCAATGCAGACCGGCAGAGTGACGCCGAAGTCCCCGGATCATTTTCCTGTGCACAAAAAATAGTGCAAACCAGAGATAATAGTAATAATGATAATTAAAAAAAATAATTGCATAATAAATAATTTATGCAAAGTGAGTAATAAAAGAAATATGGCCTGGCGCCGAAGTCATTGTCGATGCAGGGCGTCGGCGTGATGCGGTAAAGGCGTGGCAAAGACTGAATTCACAAGTCGGTCCGAGCTCCGGATGCGGCGTTCGCCGGACTATGTATGGAAACTGACCGAACCACCATGCGACTGTCGTTAATGCGGCCACCATTTGATAGACCTGTGTACATATGATGGACAAACCAGAGTAATAATTCCTTGGGAAAAATGAACCCAAACAAAAAATACTGGGATTAATAGCACCTGGTTTATTTGTTGTAGCAATCCGAAGGAAGGTGATTCCCAAAATTGGGACTCGATCCGCGCACCCATTGCCTGATGGGCGAAAAAACGACGGCGTGGCAATGTTGGCAAAGGTTAGCTCGCCGAAGCAGAGCCCTCGGTCTAGCTAACGTGACGGAGCTGGTCGGCTAGTGACGCCGAAGTGTCCGGAGTAGGTTGATGAAGAGATGGCGAAGCCCCGGTCCAGCCGAGATGTCGAAGTAGGTCGGCGTGATGGACACCAGCTTGAAGTAGCAATAGTGCGGCCCTGTTGATGCAGGTCGTGACGTTGTCGATGCCAGCTTGATGAAGCGACCGTGCGGTGATGTCGGTATGTCCGCCCCATATTATCCGTGGGGCGGCGATGTTGGTGATGATTTATCCTCCGCGATGCCGGACTCTTCTTCGGCTTGCCAAGATGATGATCCGAAGAAGTTGAGCTCGGCTCAACAAAGTGGGACGTGTCTAGCGCAGGTCGGCAGCCGTGGAGCAATATTGCCGGACTGGTTTGACACGAGCATGATGTTGAAGATCATGTTCAAAGGATTTTATAGTTAGTGGGACGTGTTCGAGAACAAAAGAAAATACCCCATACAAAAACTTCCTTCAAAAAGGACGTCCGAAATCCCATTCATAAAACAGACGAACTCGGGTCGGATTCGTTTTCGTGCAGAAAACAGATCCGAAAAGTGATGCACTAATCGGAAGGTTCCCGGAGTTCGGACGGTCGGATCGAGCTGAAATTTTGAGGGGTGGTAGATATAGGAATTCCGCAGCCGATCAACGGTTGGATCTTCCAAAGGATGTCCAAGCTAGAAGCTGGACACCACGCCCTAAACTCGTCCGGATTCTCGTCCAGATTCAATGCGGCTCCGGTATATCGGAGATTGCCGGAGATTCCTCCATCGAAACTCGACGAAATTTTCCAGGGTTGTTGTAGACTCAATTCTGCACAATTCCACCGAAGCAATCGTTAAAACGACACTTGAGGAGGCGGTGGCGGCAGACACAAGTCCGCTGTCCAGAAAAACAGTACAGTCGCCCGAGGGCAATGTTGACGTTGAGCCCCCGGGCTCCCTGGATGATTCCTCCATGATCTTGATAGAGATTGGAGTTGACGTTGACGAAGGCCCTCATCCGAACATGATGATCGGAGGTAGGGCGCAGCCCTTGGTCAAACCAAGGTGACCAGTTGAGCTGGTGACGAAGATGCCGAAGTCGTAGTTGATCTACAGGAGAGCCATCGGCCTTTTGCCGAACACACAGCGAAACTCTCAATGAAAGCATCAGTGTCGGCGTCAAAACCGGCGGACCTCGGGTAGGGGGTCCCGAACTATGCGTCTAAGGCGGATGGTAACAGGAGACAGGGGACACGATGTTTACCCAGGTTCGGGCCCTCTCTATGGATGAAATACCCTACTTCCTGCTTGATTGATCTTGATGATATGAGTATTACAAGAGTTGATCTACCACGAGATCATAGAGGCTAAACCCTAGAAGCTAGCCTATGGTATGATTGTTGTCTGTCTATCGACTAGCCTGGCCTCGGTTTATATAATGCACCAGAGGCCTAGGATAACAAGAGTCCTAGCCGAATACGCCGGTGGGGGAGGAGTCCTTGTCTTGATCGCCAAGTCTTGTGGAATCTTCCTTGTATGCGGCAACTGTCCGGACTGGCCCATGAGTATACGGCCATGGGGATCCTCGGCCCAATCCAACTGATCGGGAGACGATGTGGTGAGTACCCCCTAATCCAGGACACCGTTAATGACCATGGCCAGAGTTATTGGGAAGCCTTCCATGATGGAAGAAGAGGATGAAATTGCTGCACCAGCTCCAAAGGCACCTAAGCTTATGGGTGATGCTATTAGATCAGGGGCTGCCACATCTAAGCCCAAGGAAGCACCCAAAGCTGCCCCCAAGGCCAAGTCTGCACCAAAGAGGAATACCAGGAGTATTCCAGCTGCTGAGAAGAACAAGGCCCCAGTGCCTGAGGATGCTGATGAGGAAGATGAAGAAGGACAAGTTTTGAGAAAGCTCAAGCCCAAGATACCAGACCACAATGATGCCCATCCTGTGGCTGAGGACATGAGAATCAGGAAGGATTCAGGGCTGAGGCTATGGAGGATGGAAGATCCATATGCTTCAAGGAGAAGAACTGCTGTTGACTACAGGTTCCATACAAAGGAACATCATGACTTTTATGAGACCATTCTGTTGGACAAGAAGCCCATTGTCTGTGACATGAGATGGGTTGACTGGAATTTCATGAAGGAGAATGAAGAGCACTATCCTGGAGTGCAAGACAACTTTATTGCTTGTGGAGTGGCAGATTTTGTTGGGCAAAAGCTCACAAATTGGAATGATGAGCTTATCATGCAGTTCTACTCCACAACACATTTTTACCCAGATGGAAGAATTGTTTGGATGTCTGAAGGTACAAGGTACCAGTCCACTGTTGAAGAATGGGCAAGTCTGATAAATGCCCCAGAGGAAAATGAGGATGACCTAGACATTTATGCAAAGAAGAATATGGGTCACAATTCAATGGCTCACATGTACAAGGAGATTCTACACAAAGCATTAGGAACTCACAAGTTTGGATCAGTTCACTTTCTGCTGTCAGGGTTGCCAACCATAAATTGGATTCTGAGGCACACTTTGTTGCCCAAGTCAGGTGACCACAATATGATCAGAGGGCATGCCATCAACATGTTGCATGTGTTTCATGTGCCACAAAAGTTCAAAGTCATGAGCCTGATCATAGAAACAATCAAGAGGACTGCAGCAGATCAGAAGAGGAGCTGTGGATATGCACCTCAGATACAAGAATTGATAAACTCAAAGATGGGCACAGGAAAATATAAGTTGGATAAGGAACACTTTCCACTTTATCCAGACTTTAAGGACAATGAGGTTGTCATGAATGAAGATGATCCACAATCAGTTCAAGCTCAGGAGAAGAAGGAGAAGGCAAAGAGGGAGAAAGCTGCCAAGATGCCAACTCAAGAGGAGGCATCTGTGTATTTCTTGAAGAACAAGCAGGAGCAGCTCGGATACTTGATAGCATCAACCCTGAGGATAGAGAAGGGATTGGCCACCCTCACTCAAAATCAGGAGAGCTTGGAGAGAATCATAGAACAAAAGTTCTATAACTTAGATGTGAAAGTAACTGAGATTCAGTCTGCAGTGGAGGAACTACAAGAGGACATGCAGGAGAGGAAGGGAAAAACAACAACTGATGCATTTGCCAGAGTGCCTAGAGCCCAGAGGTCATCTGCTGTGCCAGTGACTGACACAAGAGCAACTTCATCTGCACCAGCTACAGCCTCAGTGCCGCCAGCTCCAGCATCTACATCAGCTCCAACTCCATCTACTTCAACTGAAGCTTTCATCCTCGGCGTTATCCGGACTCCACCACCACCTAAAGATCAAGCCTGAGAGTCGATCTAGCACTATGCATTTTCTATGAACTTTTTGGTAACTTGTTGCCAAAGGGGGAGAAAAATGTATAGATCATAGGCTTCGAGAGAGAGAGCGTTGCTTTTGTTCTCTCTTGCTTTGTTGGTTTAAACTCGTTTGCTTTTTTGGTTGAGATACTATGCTTGTGAGACATTGATGATCATGTGTTTGATCATAAGCTACACTTAAGCATGCTTGATATTATCCTATCTATCTTATGTGATCACTCACAATGCTTGGTGATGAGTGCATATATTCATTGTTTATTATTTTGGGCGCTCCACCAAGATGTATGTGACATGGAAGAGTAACCCATGAGCCTAATTCATTGTGCATTTGCAGTCCAAAGCAAATCTAAAACTATGCACAAATTTAGGGGGAGCTCTTGCTTATCACATACTTCACAAAGCGACGATGTTATTTAAATTTTCTTATCATTTGTCGAAGCTTTGATCTATATGTTGTCATCAATTACCAAAAAGGGGGAGATTGAAAGTGCAACTATCCCTAGGTGGTTTTGGTAATTCATAACAACATATAGCTCATTGAGCTAATGCTATTCCAAGACTATTATTTCAGGAAAGCTCAATGAATGGCATGGCATGGATGATGAAAGTGGATCCCTCAAAATACTAAGGACAAAGGATTGGCTAAAGCTCAAAAGCTCAAGACTCTTCATTTACATTTTAGTGATCCAAGATCACGTTAAGTCTATAGGAAAAGCCAATACTATCAAGAAGGGATGAGGTGTTGCTTAATGAGCCTCTTGCTTCATGTGCTTAGTGATATGCTCCAAAATCCTCAACTACTTTCCCACATCCACATATGACCTAAACCTAAAGCCAAAATCGGTCACACCGATTCTTTCTATCCGGCGCCACCGATTCCAAAAGTCATAGCCACTGCCACAAACCCTAAGCAAATCGGTCTTACCGATAGGGATCTCGGTCTCACCGAGATGGGGCTGCAATCTCTCTGTTTCCCTTCGTAACGTTTCGGTCTAACCGAAGTGAGCAATCGGTCCCACCGAGATTGCAATGTAAACTCTCTGTTTCCTTTTTGTAACATTTTGGTCTCACTGAAAAGAGCAAATCGGTCCCACCGAGTTTACCTGACCAACTCTCTGGTTAGCTTATTACCAAAATCGGTCCCACCGAGTTTGTGTAATCGGTCTCACCGAGATTACGTTATGCCCTAACCCTAACCATATCTGCCTCACCGAGATGCATGTCAGTCCCACCGAAAATCACTAACAGTCACTAGGTTTACTAATTCGGTCCGACCGAGTTTAACGATTCGGTCCCACCGAGTTTGGTAAATTGTGTGTAACGGTTAGATTTTGTGTGGAGGCTATATATACCCCTCCATCAGAACAAACCTTCACTTCCAACTTACCAATTCTGAGAGGGAACCACCTACTCATGTGTTGAGGCCAAGATATTCCATTCCTACTATATGAATCTTGATCTCTAGCCTTCCCCAAGTTGCTTTCCACTCAAACCCTCTTTCCACCAGATCCAAATCCTATGAGAGAGAGTTGAGTGTTGGGGAGACTATCATTTGAAGCACAAGAGCAAGGAGTTCACCATCAACACACCATTTGTTACTTCTTGGAGAGTGGTGTCTCCTAGATTGGCTAGGTGTCACTTGGGAGCCTCCGACAAGATTGTGGAGTTGAACCAAGGAGTTTGTAAGGGCAAGGAGATCGCATACTTCGTGAAGATCTACCGCTAGTGAGGCAAGTCCTTCGTGGGCGACGGCCATGGTGGGATAGACAAGGTTGCTTCTTCGTGGACCCTTCGTGGGTGGAGCCCTCCGTGGATTCGCGCAGCCGTTACCCTTCGTGGGTTGAAGTCTCCATCAACGTGGATGTACGATAGCACCACCTATCAGAACCATGACAAAAACATCCGTGTCTCCAATTGTGTTTGAATCCTCCAAACCCTTCCCCTTACTTTCTTGCAAGTTGCATGCTTTAATTTCCGCTGCCTATATACTCTTTGCATGCTTGCTTGAATTGTGTGATGATTGCTTGACTTGTCCTAAATAGCTAAAATCTGCCAAACTATAAAATTGGGAAAAGGTTAAGTTTTTATTGGTCAAGTAGTCTAATCAACCCCCCTCTAGACATACTTCAAGGTCCTACACATTGGCATTGAACTTTCGTTCAAAACCAACACCTTGATTCTTCCGGTGCCTTCCTTGCTTGCGTACAATTTCCTCAAATTGCTTACTCCCGGCAAGGCTCTTGTATACTCCTTTCTCTATAATTCCCTTCAATAAGCTGTTTTCTTGCTCAAGTGTAACTTGGCTAGGAGAATCATTAGTGGAATCAAGAGAACTACTAGAAGCAACAATGTTGGATTTAGCATTGTTATTGTTACTACTAGAGGAAGAATCTTTCTTGTTCTTGTTACTAGACTTGACTTGAGGCATGTAAGTAGATAAGAGTAAACGCTTGGCAATGTAAGAAGAACTTTTCTTACGAAGATCATCATTGATCGCTTTTAGGAACTCATGCTCTTGCTCAAGATTGAGCTTTTTAAAGCGTAACTTCTCATGAGCCCTTAAAGGTTCTCGATGATCTTCAAAGATAGTTTCATGAGCTAACTTAAGAGTGTTTAGTTCTTTAGTTAGACGCTCAATTTTCTCCTTATCATTGTCATTCGTTTCAACTTGATTAGCATGATTAATTGACGTTTCATCATAGTATTCATCACTAGAGTTGTCAAAAAGTAAATCATCATCACCTAGCAAGTCATCTTCATCAACATCAAAATCAACATACTCGGGGTGTGTTACCTAAGGACCTTTGGCCATGGAGCATCTACCAATTCCTTCATTTGGTGATTCAAATATGTCGTAGGAGTTGGTTGACACAAGTGCTAGACCGGCAACACCTTCATCTTGAGTGTATTCGGAGTCGGAGTGATAGCTTCTCTCGGAGTGATGGTCGGAGTCGGAGCCGGATACCCATTCACCAACATGAGCTTGATGTCTTCGTTTTGTGTAGCTCTTTGATGACTTGTCCTTCCTTTCCGAATCCTTGCTTCTCTGTGAGGGTGTTCATTCATAACGATCATCTCTACTCCTTCTCTCTCTTGGTGGTGATTCTTCTCTTCTACTTCTTCTCTTGGGAGAATCCTCTCTTCTTTTGTAGGGTGCCGTACACTCATTGGAATAGTGTCCGGGTCTCCCACAATTGTAGCAATTGCGCCTCGACTAGAAGATCTTTTGTCATTGTAGGACCTTGACTTAGAGCTTCTTTCTTTGCTTCTACTCTTGTAGAATTTGTTGAAGTTCTTCACCATTAAGCTCAATTCTTCATTGAAGGTTTGTTTCTCACTTGATGATGTGGGGGCTTCACATGAGGCTTTGTAAGCACCACTCGACTTGTTGTGAAGTTCCTCCTTATCCTTGAGTGACATCTCATGAGCAACAATTCTTCCAATGACTTCCGTAGGCTTGAGATCTTTGTAATTGGGCATCATTTGGATCAATGTGCACACGGTATCATATTTTCCATCCAATGCTCTTAGGATCTTCTTGATGATGAATCTATCGATCATCTCTTCACTTCCTAAGCCGGCGATCTCATTTGTGATAAGAGCAAGCCTAGAGTACATTTCAGCGACACCTTCACCATCCTTCATTTTGAACTTGTCAAGCTGACTTTGGAGCACATCGAACTTGGATTCCTTGACGGAGTCGGTACCTTCGTGCATATCAATCAAAGTATCCCAAATTTCCTTTGCATTCTCAAGACGGCTGATTTTGTTGAATTCTTCGGGGCACAGTCCATTGCAGAGGATATCACAAGCTTGAGCGTTGTATTGCAACATCTTCAACTGTTCCGCACTAGCTTCACGGTTCGTTCTCTCCCATCAAAGAATTCACCTTGCAAGCCAATACACACAATATCCCAAACGGCGGGGTTATGTCCGAGAATATGCATTTTCATCTTATGCTTCCAACTAGCAAAATTAGTGCCATCAAAGGATGGACCTCTACGATGATAATTTCCCTCGCTAGACGTCATACTCTCCTAGGTTTTGAAACCAAGGCTATGACCACCAAAAGCTATGGAAATCAAAGCAAATGGAGACCAAAGCTCTGATACCACTTGTAGGACCTTGAAGTATGTCTATAGGGGGGGTGATTAGACTACTTAACCAATAAAAACCTAACATTTTTCCAATTTTAGACTTTGGCAGATTTTAGCTATTTTTGAACAAGTCAAGCAATCTTCACACAATTCAAGCAAGCATGCAAAGAGTATATTGGCAGCGGAAAATAAAGCATGCAACTTGCAAGAATGTAGAGAGAAGGGTTTGGAGGATTCAAACGCAATTGGAGACACGGATGTTTTTGTCGTGGTTCCGATAGGTGGTGCTATCGTACATCCACGTTGATGGAGACTTCAACCCACGTAGGGTAACGGTTGCGCGAGACCACGGAGGGCTCCACCCACGAAGGGTCCACAAAGAAGCAACCTTGTCTATCCCACCATGGCCGTCGCCCACGAAGGACTTGCCTCACTAGCGGTAGATCTTCACAAAGTAGGCGATCTCCTTGCCCTTACAAACTCCTTGGTTCAACTCCACAATCTTGTCAGAGGCTCCCAAGTGACACCTAGCCAATCTAGGAGACACCACTCTCCAAGAAGTAACAAATGGTGTGTTGATGATGAACTCCTTGCTCTTGTGCTTCAAATGATCCCATCTCGGTGAGACCGAGATCCCTATCGGTGAAACCGATTTGCCTAGGGTTTGTGGAAGTGGCTATGCCATTTGAACTCGGTGGCGCCGGATAGAAAGAATCGGTAGGGCCGAGTTTGACTTTGGGTTTAGGTCATATGTGGATGTGAGAAAGTAGTGGAGGATTTTGGAGCATATCACTAAGCACATGGAGCAAGAGGCTCATTAAGCAACACCTCATCCCTTCTTGATAGTATTGGCTTTTCCTATAGACTCAATGTGATCTTGGATCACTAAAATGTAAAATGTAGAGTCTTGAGCTTTTGAGCTTGAGCCAATCCTTTGTCCTTGATATTTTGAGGGATCCACTTTCATCATCCATGCCATGCCATTCATTGAGCTTTCCTGAAATATTCATCTTGGAATAGTATTAGCTCAATGAGCTATATGTTGTTATGAATTGCCAAAACCACCTAGGGATAGTTGCACTTTCACTTAGGCTCTTGCCACTCCTTGTTCCATAATCCATCAAAAGAATTCACCCAAAACTTGAAAACTTCACAACACAAAACTCAATAGAAATCTCGTGAGCTCCGTTAGAGAAAGAAAACAAAATAATACTTTAAGGTACTGTAATGAACTCATTCTTTGTTTATATTGGTGTTAAACCTACTGTATTCCAACTTCTCTATGGATTATAAACAATTTTATTAGCCATAGATTCATCAAAACAAGCAAACAACACACGATAAACAGAATCTGTCAAAAACAGAACAGTCTGTAGTAATCTGTAACTAACGCAAACTTATGGAACTCCAAAAAATCTATCAAAATTAGACGACCTAGAAAATTTGCTTATTGATCAGCAGCAATTGAAATCAGTATTTTATCACCTTCTGGTGAGTTTTAATAATTCGGGCACTGAGCACAAAGTTTCTGGAAATTACAGCAAGATCAAATAACTATTATCCAAGAAGATCCAATAGGTCTAGCTTGGCACAAACACTAATTAAAACATAAAACCACATCTAAACAGAGGCTATATGGATTATTTATTCCTAAACATAACCAAAAAGCAAGAAACTAAAATAAAATTGGGTTGCCTCCTAACAAGCGCTATCGTTTAACGCCCCTAGCTAGGCATTGAGATTTCAATGATGCTCACAAGAAAGACAAGAATTGAGGCACAAAGAGAGCATCATAAAACATGTGACAAACAAACTTAAGTCTAACATACTTCCTATGCATAGGCATATTATAGGCAAACAAATTATCGTGGCAAGCAAAAAACTAGAAGCGGAAAGGAACAATAGCAATCTTAACATAACGAGAGGTAATTTAGTAACATGAAAATTTCTATAACCATATTTTCCTCTCTCATAATAATTACATGTAGGATCATAAGAAAATTCAACAATATAGCTATCACATAACATATTCTCAACACGATCCACATGCATGCGGAGTTGACACTCTTCCGAAATAGTGGGATTAATATTAACTAAAGTCATGACCTCTCCAAACCCACTTTTATCAAAAACTTCATAAGATTGAACATTATCCAAATATGTGGGATTTAAAGTTGACACTCTTCCAAACCCACTTTTAATATTATTGCAAACACTATTATCAATCTCATATTCATCATGGGGATTAAATAAATTTTCAAGATCATAAGAAGAATCACCCCAATCATGATCATTGCAACAAGTAGAGGACATAGCAAAACTAGCATCCCCAAGCTTAGGGTTTTGCATATTTTTAGCACAATTGACATCAATAGAATTTATAGTAAAATCATTGCAATCATGCTTTTTATTCAAAGATCTATCGTGAATATTGCTGGTGTCTCAGGTCATTGGGGGGCATACGAGCTGCTACCTCTCTTTCAGATCTTGGATTGTTTCCATGCCCTTCTTTAGAGTTGGCACGTGGGGCAGAATGTTTCCCTTTATCACTTGGTAGCCTCTCTATAGACAATTGTGTGCTTGGGGCTGACTTTCTCTGCACTGACTGGGAATACATGGATGACATTAGCATAACCAATTGCAGAAGCACTTCATGCTTGTGTTTTGGTAGTCTTATCTATGTCAAAACATTCTCACTGAAGCACCTTCAAATAAACAGAAAGGTAAATTAGCTCCTGCCGACCACCTTTGCCTTCTCAAAGATATATAGCCTTGCGTAATATAATATTCCCTCCGTTTCTAAATATTTGTCTTTGTATAGATTTCAACAAGTGACTACATACAGAGTAAAATGAATGGATCTACACTCTAAAATATGTCTATATGTGGTAGTTATTTAAAATCTCTAAAAAGACAAATATTTAGAAACGGAGGGAGTATATAATTATATATGCATTCCGTAAAATTGCAGGCCCAAGATGCGTGCCCTCCAGCAACCTGTTACGGGATGGATTGCCTCAGGCTGGCTCATCCTACTGCTCCACCCTGTTTCCTACTTCACTGGCCGGTGCTGGTCCCCTTGCTCGGTCTCCTGCTTCATTGATTGTCTGATGCATTGCCTTCTCGCACTCCAGAATCACTTGCCGTGGATTTTGGACTCATGTCGTCAGTTATCTTTTTCTTCATGCTATTATTCATCAACTCACGTTGTGCTGTTGTGCTGTGTTATTGTCGCATGCTTCTATACTATGTAACCATAGTGAATTTTGTGAGAAAGGTCTCTTTTATCAATCACTCTCGTAGTGAGTTCTGTGATGAATTTGCAGTACGTGGCTTTCATACTTATACCCTTCTGTGTTTATCTAATGATCTTTCTCCGTCCCACCAGAGGAGCAGCAAGTATAAAACCCACGCATTGCCTTCTCCCACGAATGCTCTATTTTCTTATGGAACCACAAATGCTCTGTTTTCTTATGGCTTGTCTGATCTACTTCTTCCGTCCCATAATATAAAAACGTTTTTCACACTGGTGTAGTATTAAAAGTGTTCTTATATTTTGAGACAGAGGGAGTACTATAATATGCTGAGAGTTTGGAAAGGCCAGTGCTAGTTATGAAAGAGCTGATCAGCTTGTCTGTTAATTGTACAGATTGTCTGATCAACTTCTCTGTTTTCCTTTTATTAAAAGTGAAGTAGTTGTGCTCTCCATTGCAGCCGAGCAGTTGTGATGGACAAGTGCCGTTCGTTCCCTTTTGCTGACAAAACTGCTCTGCATATTGACGGTATCTGATTATTATTATTATTATTATTATTATTATTGTTTTGAGGGGGCGGTATATGAATTTCTTTGGAAGTTAAAACTGGTGACCTCACTTTCTGACGAAGAAGCTCACTACCATCAACACTGTTATTATACTTCCATCTTGCTGGCCGCCACCAGCCGAGTTTCTCTGGGACCGACTGCTGTGACTTTTTTCACCCGTACTAGTTTGTATACCCTCCGCTCAGCAATTTAAAATGTTATAGATGCTCTAGCATTTTTGTGAATCAAATGTATGTAGACACGTTTTACTGTGTTTATTTACTCATTTCAGCCCGTACGTAGTCTATATTAAAATATTAAAGACATCTTATATTTATGAAAGGAAGTGATACATATAGCGCCAAAACAGGGAGGAATGCAACATGATGAGCAAACATCACAAATCTCCTGTAGTTGCTAGTTTTTTTTTTTTTTGAGAAACTCCTGTAGTTGCCAGCTGTGTATGCACGTAGCATTGTTGGTAGAATATGTATGTACCTATGGGGCACAGCAGCTATACAGCGACGAGCCTCCACGTGGGCACGGCCAGGCTTGATCACTACACCAGACGACGGATTCCGAGAGACAGGCGCACACACTCTTTTGGGCTAAGATTGCAGTTATGGGTCGTGTGATCTTCGACTGGTTCCCATGCTGCGGACCTCCTGGGCCGGTCCTTCCCGAAGCAGCATGATCCGGCAGGCGCGTACCGGATCACACCGATGTTTTGTTGTACACTATTTTCACTAACCATAAGCTGGAATTTTTCATTTTTCAACGGTTAACTATATTTTTTCAGGTGTCTATAATTAATACGCTAATGGATAGATTGAAGATTGGCATATGCCTAATTTCTTATTCTTTCTCATTGTAGCAGACTGCTTTATTGTGGCTCCACGGAGATTCACGATGCCAGGTTATATTTGCTCGCTCCCGGCCTTAGGTGTCTCCAACCTTGAAAAAAAATGGGCCCTAAGGGTTTCATGGTCGACCTTAAGCGGCCTTAAGCATTGAAAGGGTGGTAGGAGTCGGTCATAGTGAGGAAGATAGTAAGGTCACCCTTAAGCCTAAGACCAGTCCATAAAGATAAAAATAGTATTTCCTGCAAAAAAAAAGATAAAAGCAATATTTCTTTCCTTTTTTCCTCTCCACCCTCTACATTGAGTGCAATCCCAAACTGTTGATGTAGCGAGAAAATAAAAAATATCCCACATGTGGGCTCCATCTTATGGTCCAAAGGTAGTCCTGGGCATTGTGAGTATTTTGAATTATTATAACACATATGGTGGAACCTACCTTAACGTTTACTTAAGATTTAAAACATTGGAGACACCATCTGCTTCAAGTATGTATGAAGTTTTATGATGCGTAGTTGCTCGAGAACGATTACCTCGAGTTGCTAGCAATGCCGATTCTAACAGTGAGTCTTAAAGTAGGCTTCGGCAACCCTCCTAATTTCTATACTTCTCATTCTCAATAGTACAAGTTTCTTGGGGTTTGTTTGTCCTAATTATCCCTACTATATTAATTTAATTCCATATAAATGAGATGGCTAATTTAAAGTATTTTGAGGGGTGCGGGAAGAGAGCAAAAAATATGGTCCTTGTTTCTACTAATACATGCACATGTGGAGGACTAATATATGGCCACCAATTTTATTTCTTTTTTTAGATTTTACATCTTACTATCTTTTTGACTAAAGGGTTATTAGCTAGGTGCTTTAAGTAGGCAGTCCCTCGTTTCAAAATGAACTGGATATCATATCTCATTATTGCAAGCTTTTTACCAATATTTACTCTATTAGTATGTAACTTCCCTGATACAAAATCAAACCATAAAAATACTATTGAATACAACTACAATCACATTAATTTTATGTCACATAAATATATATTAACAGAATAATCATTGATCAAAGGCTTTCCCTAACGAAATCTAATATGCTATGTATTCTATTAGAAAAGAGAGATAGCATAAGATAGAAGATTTCTTATATGTGAGTAAAATCCAAGACTTTTTTATTGAAAATATTAGAAATTTTTTCTGCGTGCATTTATAAATTTTGTGGGTATTGCCGATTATTTAATCCAAGGCTTGAATTTGAGAAAGTCAAGCAACAATTGTGTTCTATTTTTAATCATTTTTCTTACGACACAAGGTCCATGCGGCAACACGATTTGCGCGAAAATACTCCATAAATGGTCGTTGTGTTCTAAGTATATAACACTCCAGACTATGGAGTAAAGTAAGATCAGTGGGGTGTCATTTTGTGTGTTGGATTAAGTATTTTTTTTACTGGATTGTGATATATATGGTTGATGTTGTGTAGTGTTGAGAATAACAATGGTTGTGATGTGTAAACTTTGAAATGATATTGTGTGGTGTTGTATATAGTGGCATTTCAACGGAGAAGGCGCCCTATTTTTGTAACCTTTTACACTTAATATTCTGACATGACTAGAAGGGGGGTGTAAGAGGCCTATAGTAGTGTGGTACTGCCCCTAGAGAAATGTTAAACATAGAGAGTGGGAACTAAATATAGGAGGGAAACATGGTCCAACCTATGAGCCTATAAAGATGTCTGCGACTAGCAAAGACTAGATGATTGGATGTACATATGCGGCCTTTTAGCTTTCATAAGATTGTCTCAAAATAGACATGACGACTCGATGAGATTCAAGATGGGTCAGAAGAAATATGACGAACTAACTTATAGTTAACTTCACATCTCCAAATATGTTTTCTTAATGCGTGAGTTTTCTCAGTAAAAGTGTATTGTTTTTCACTTGCATTAAAATAAAAAAAACATTAATCGAGAAAAACACAATAAGAGAAATGAACATAAACGAAGACATAGAAACTCGATGAGTGTCATCTAGATATGAGATTTTCGTGTGACAGAGATGATGGATGCAGAGAAATAGGCGAGGGGGTCTGAGATGGAGATGGAGCACATCAACCTCGATATCAGATGTAATCGTTCTCATGTATTTACAATAAACATTTTCACTTAAAAGTTAAAAAAGAGTTATCTTGTCATTAAATATATGTCATTTTGTATTAGTTAATACATTCTTCAATAAACTATTGCATAATTAATAATATTTTTAAGTTAAAGCAGCAATTTAATGTTGACATTATGCCATCATATTTAGTAAAATACACATATTTACATTCCTTTTTTATGATTAGAACTATATTTCATTGTACTACTTAAAATATTATTATCTCACGGAATGTATTTTATTCGGTTTGACTTGTCCTTCTAATTTTTTTTTACAACACATTCCACCATAAATCTAAGCATCCACATATATGCTCGTGCATAGTATCCTTAAATATCTACCTAACATGGAACTTAGCTAGCTATTCTAAAATATAATTAAGAATCTAGCAAAGTATTTGGTAGAGATTTCTAGAATAGAAGACAAACAAGTTTAGGTGTACGTAAAAGAGAGAAATGAAGAGTGGTTGCAGTGTGAAATTTATCCTTCCTGCTCAGCTTGCCACTAAGGTAGCTCACTGGAAACTATATGGAACAGATTTGTTATGGATGATTCAAAAATGATAGTATTAGTGTGTGTGACTTTAAAGTTTGAAGAATTTACAAGGTATCACACAGTAGTGTGTGGTACTGCTCCTAGAGAAATGTTAAACATAGAGCGTGGGAATTAAATATAGGAGGGAAACCATGGTCCAACATATGAGCCTATAAAGATGTCTGTGACAAGCAAAGACCAAATAATTGGATGTACATATGCGGCCTTTTAGCTTTCATAAGATTGTCTCAAAATAGACATGACGACTCGACCGGATTCAAGATGGGTCAAAAGAAATATGACGAACTAACCTATAGTTAACTTCACATCTCCAAAATATGTTTTCTTATGCGTGAGTTTTCTCAGAAAAAGCACATTGTTTTTCACTTCCATTAAAATAAAAAAATGTTAATCGAGAATAACACAGGAAGAAAAAAGGACATAATCGAAGACATAGAAACTCGATGAGTGTTAGCTAGATATGAGATGTTTTGTGTGACAGAGATGATGGATGCAGAGAAATAGTCGAGGGGGTCTGAGATGGCAGTTGGAGCACATCAACCTCGATATGAGATGTAATTGTTCTCACGTATTTATAATATCAATTTCACTTAAAAGTTAAAAAAGAGTTATCTTGTCATTAAATATATGTCATTTTGTATTAGTTGATACATTCTTCAATAAATTATCCCATAATAAATAATATTTTTAAGTTAAAGCAGTGATTTAATGATGACTTGATGCCATCATATTTAGTAAAATACACATAGTTACATTCTTTTTTTATGATTAGAACTATATTTATTGTAGTATTTAAAATATTATTATGTTGCGGAATGTGTTTTATTCGGTTTGACTTGTCCTTCTAATTCTTTTTTACAACACATTCCACCGTAAATCTAAGCATCCACATATATGCTCGTGCGTAGTATCCTTAAATATCTACCTAACATGGAACTTAGCTAGCTATTTTAAAATATAATTAAGAATCTAGCAAATTATTTGGTAGAGATTTCTAGAATACAAGACAAACAAGTTTAGGTGTACGTAAAAGAGAGAAATGAAGAGTAGTTGCAGTGTGAAATTTATCCTTCCTGCTCAGCTTACCACTACTATCAGAATAGGCAGCTCACTGAATACCATATGGAACCGATTTATTATGGATGATTCAAAAATGATAGTGTTAGGGCGTGTGACTTTAAAGATTGAAGAATTTACAAGGTATCACACAATAATTTTTGACCTAAATCGCATGCAATGAGGGCATCCAAAAATGAATTTAGATCATAACAGACTTCCAAAGTCGATCTAGTGTGAGGGCGCCGAGATTTTTAGATAGGCAAACGTTTATGATGTCAACTTTTTAAATGTCATGCATATTTTTCTTTACGTTATGAACATTTTGTCAAAATTACGCGAACCAATTGCAACAATGCATGAATATTTTTAAAATGGTGACCATATTTTTAAATATGATAATATTTTTAAAATGTTGTGAACTAATTTTGAATGGTGAAAACAATTTTTACAAAATATAGAAACAAATTGTAACATTTTATGCTTTTTAATGTCATGAACATATTTGTAAACGTGTGAATATTTTTTAAAGAGATGACCATTATTATTAAAGGTATGAACTATTTTTTGCATGTACATTTAATTTTCAACGTGTGATGAATGTTTTAAAATTATAAAACTAGTTTGTAAAATATATTTAAAATATAAAAATAAAAACATGTTTCCTTTATTTTGTTTTGATCTCCAGGTGGCACTTTCTCCAGAAAACAAGCACTACAAAACCTAAGACGACGAAGAAGAAGAATAAACAACACAAAAAGTTGAACAAAGCTCGCAATAGGGGAACGACTTTGTCTCACTTGCAGCGAGACAAAAGCACGTCTTGCCTCAGGCGTTGTTACTATTGGGCCGGATCAGTAGCCTTTTTTTCATTCATTTGTTTTGTTTTCCTTTGTTTAAAATATGAAAAGAAAAGACAAAATATTTTGAGGTCCGCCGCACCATTACGTGCGCGAAATCGCTTTTTATCTACCTCGTATCAATCATGTCGGTGAGAAAAGAATGCACACGAGGTGCTTGACAAAATGCACGTTAGAGGGAGAGGAGAGAGAGGAACATTGCCTTTTCATTAAAAAAAGTAGAGAAACTTTTTGTTTTCGAGGGAAAGAGTTTTTTTTTTTGAGGTTTAAGAGAATCCTTTTTTTAGATTAAGAGATTTTTTTTGAGACATAAGAGAATCTTTTTTTCTAAAAATACTACCAAGGGACACAACACGGTTGGGCCATCCACTTGGACTTGGGCTTATTAGCCCACTACACCACTCACGCACCCACACACTGGTCACTCTCCCATTCTCCGGCGTCTCCGCCGCAAATCGGCACCGCCGGCAACTCCTCTCGTTTGCCCACACTGGTCTCTCTCTCCTTCTTGTGCGCCCCTCGTTTGCCCCCCGACCTCCGACTGCGTTCTCGGCCAGCGCCGCTACGCCATCTACGCGCCGCTCCCATCTGCGCCCCCAATCGACGATGCTGGTGGCCGTGATGCAGTCCTTGCCGGCGCTCATGCTTGCTGTGAGTGGTCGTAGAGGCCGCCACGGCGGGCCACCATTTGATTCTGCGAGGCTGGGCCACCGCGTGAGCCAACCTGTTCCCCACAGCGAACAAGGTCAAGGTGCAATTTTTTTTCTTCCGCATCTCCTCTCCTTCAATGTGGATCTTACGCAGCAAAAAATACTGGACCTCAGTCCACAATTCATCTAAATAATTTTATATAATTGTATATAGTCCAAAGCCGGCGAAGCTCAGTCCACCATACCAGTAGTTTAGTTCTGAATCTGAATTGCCTGCTGATCATCATTCGTTTAATTTCCTTCTCTGCTTTCCATGTATGTGTATGCAGTATGCTCAGTGTTGTTGTTACTGGACCTCAGTACACTTAATTACTGGACCTAGGTACACAATACTAGCTTGTTGTTAGCTCCTTGAGTCGCTACGGAATCTACGAAAACCACTATGTATACCGATACCTGAATTTCAGGCATCGACAATCACAAATGTTTTTTTTTCACTAAAAACTTATGCAGGGGATCAGCTCGGCGCTTGTGCCAATTGGGATCAATGCTCCGGCGCGACTGTTGAAGATGAGATAGTCGAAGCAGCGAATCCCAGGATCTGATTTGCAAAAGAAGCGGTATCTCCAGAGTATCGGGTGCTTCAGGATGATATGCATGCTGACTACTGACGCGCAGGATCTCAAGGGGAACCGTGTAAACTGTTACAGTATGATGAAGGGATCGATGTATCTACAGAGGCAAGCTGGTCTCTTCCTTCCTCGGGAACCAATAAATCTTCACAAAGTAAAGAGGTGGAAGACATGCATCACACAGCTGCGATGCTTGTCATAGACAAAACCGTTACCATGGACCCGCTGGTTGTTTCCTATGGCGACTCTGATGTGTCAATGCAGATGTTTTTGCCCTCTGGCGCTTGAGGAAACTATAAACCATCAAGGTGTTGGTGCGGTGAGTACATGACCTGACAGTTGAAGGCCAGAATAGGACATCCTCTGGGATTGCAATGTGCCTGCTGAAAGTGAAATGTTTATCTGGAATGGATAAGAGATGGAAACTGTCCACATAAATCTTTCAGTCGGAGCAGGAAGACACCTTCCGTGCTCTGATCCGGTTTCCGTATTCGCACTGTCATTGGCAAGCGATGGCAAGCTGCTGGGACCTTCCCTCTGATGAGATGGTGCAACGATCCGACCCTGAATGGCTGCTGCACCTGAGACAACAACTGTCCTGAAGTTCAGCAAACGATAGTGCTTATGTTGCTATGGCGAGTCTGGCAGGGCGTGCCCACAACGGAGCTCGCTCATGATAAACCAGCCCCTCCTCTGGAAATTTCCTGCAAGTTTCTTTGCAGCTACATTTATTCAATAATCCCCATCAAGCAGCATCCCCAAGCTGATTTGGTAATAAAAGGGAACATATGGTTGATTTCTCCCTTGGAATTACCAAGGCCATGTCAGATAACTGCAAGCAGCTGGCCGTGCAGTTAAAAATGGAACACACTGCAAAGCTAAATGTAGATGGGTCATTTGTTCACGTGGATGGATCAACGGGGGCTGGTATGATTCCGAGACACCATGCTCGGGTAGTCAACTTTGCTGCTTGCCCAGAGCTTTTGCACGGCTTTCATGCTGGATGTGGAACTGGTGGCGGTGCTGTATTTATTCACACAGCGGTGCTGTATTTGCAGGGTCCTCTAGTACTGATATCATTGCATCGAGTTCTGTGCCTGCTGCTGAAGATTTTCATACATAATACTCTATTGTGTGATGTCTCAAAATGTGAAAAGACGTGTCTAGTAGCCTTTTTTTTTATAAAAGAAGGGCTCTCCCCTTCCGATTTTCATTAAAGAAAACAAAAGCATCCGAACAAACAAGCTACCGAAGAAACAAAAGCACGGACTAAACCTGTGCTCCTCCCTCTCAACTCCGCTACTTGATGTACTTTAAATATTGATCAGTGAGCTGTCTCCACATCGGTTACTGGTTAGGTTATTAACAAGTCCAGTCAGCTAAACATAAGAAAGGCCAAATAGCTGGATCAGATATAGTATTTATGCCATGTTGGGCATTTCTACCACGTGATAGATAAGATTTACTTTTCACCTGCCTTGTCCTTGTCCTAGTGTGTTTATTCATCTCGCCTGTGTTAATTAGCACTTTATTGATGGATTCCTGCAATTTGACGCTGTACCTGCTTAGTATACCACCATAATGGTACCCAAATTTTCTTTTGGCATATCATATTCTCGCTGTAAAGGAGTTTTTGTTATCTTGATTATATATGGTGGACTTGACTTACAGTACAGGCATGCTTTCCTGTTTTCTGCTTCTAGGTGTGCAGTGAAGGACAGGCTGTAGTTCAGTGGGCAAAGCAGGGAAGGACAGGAAAGTGTTATTGTCCACAGTTGTCAGACATGAGATCGATACAATAGCTGCTTGTTAATGGCAAGGAAAAATGCTAGCCAAGGAAGGACTCGGAGGACATTCGCAAAAAAGAGGAAAGACTAGGAGGAGAATGAAATGATAAGCACACACCGGTTCATCATATGCCCTCTCCAGTTCTTATTGTAGTCACCAACTGTGGATTGTGACACGATGGAGTTGTATGTGCAGAGACATATCTACTACTGTCCTGACAGAGTTATCAGTTATGTATCCGCCACTGAAGCTTTTGATACAGAATACTCCATTGCATGATATCATATAATGCCTAGCTTACTTTATGTACTTTAATTATCGACCAGTGAGCTATGTCCAGATTAGTTACTGGTTAGTGAGCTATGTCCAGATCAGTGAGCTATGCCTAGCTTACTGGAGCTAGCCTTACGTACAACGTCCATATCTAGTGTCAAGTCTGTGCTGAAATGTATGGATCAGACTATAATAAGAAGTTTAAGATTGTATTCGCTGTTTCAAGTATCCACTCACGGTGACTATATTATTGGGTGGGTTCTTGTATGCAGTATGTCTATGTAGGACTTTTCAACAGTATATATGGGATGATTTGATCACCTTTGTGCCAATGATTTGTTATGCCGATGTTATCCAAACTATATTTGTTTATTCCCTGAAGAGGAGGTTCCTTCTGAAGTAACTTCTGATATCTTCTTGATTATTATTCTGGACTACTTGACTTACAAGCATGTTTTCTGATTTCTGTTTGCAGATGTACATGACAGACAGCAATTAAGCAGGGTAAAGCAGGGCAATGCAAAAGGTGTTATTTCCTGCTGCCTTCAACAAACGCCGAGATGTGAGATCGACTGGACAAGCAGACTGCTTGTGGGTTTCTGCCTCATTCTCTTGCAACACGACACTATTAGCTTCTACAATCTGCCTCTCCTGCAACCTTGCATCATCGTTGCACCGGCTCCTACAACTCTGCTTCTCACTTCTCATCTGTGTAAGCACACCACTATTCTCCTCTACAAATATGTCTGTTTATTATCTTCTTACAACCAGCTAATCTATCTCCTGATTTACCACTCCAATAGGTTGTTCATCCAGTGCTGTTATCATTGGTTGTTTCTACCTTCGGTCTAGAAGCACTTTCATTGCTCATCTGTCAATTATTCAGGTCATTCCCCACTCTCAAAATAGTATTATTTCTCTTTGACATTGTCTATAGATATGATCTGCCAGTAGGTTCCTTTTTTCTTATTACCATTGCAGTTGAGTAATTTATCTTGTCATTTCCCACTCCAACAGATTTTTCATCCATCACTGCGTCCAGAAGTGATTGCAGTGCTCGTCTTAAGCATTCACGAAACAAACACAACTCCCAACCCTGAAAATAGTATTTTCATTGCTCGTCTATCAATTATTCAGGTCATTCCCTAATCTTAAAATAGTAGTTTTACTCTTTGCAGTTGTCTAAAGATCTGATCTGCCAGTAGGCTTCTATTTTCTTATCACCATTGCAGTTGGCTATTTTATCTCGTGATTCCCCACTCTAATAGGGTTTTCATTCATCACTGCACGCATAAGCAATTCCATTGCTTGTCTTGAGGGTCTACAGAACAAACACAGCTCCTCTCCTCTACACCTAAAAAATAAACCCTGCAAAGCTGGCTAGCACTGCCTTAAGCGTTAGCTTAAAATTAGCCGCATCGCCGTTCTTGAAGGAACTCCTTGCTAATGCTTCGACGTACCTTGGAGTCGACATGGCACGTGAGCTCCATGATCTGGAGATCACTATCTTGCCGCAGTTTGAGCTGTTGATTGAAGCCATCCCGTCTCAAAGCTCGAGTGGAGACACTCATCACCGCTTGATCCGTAAGTATTCGATATGTAGCTATAAGCTAGGGTTCCCGATGCTATCAAGATTCTGGTGGTGGTCGTCTTAGTTTTCCATGGCAATGCAGTCTAGTGCCGAAGAAAAAAGAGAAGAAAAAAACTTTGCAAAATGTAGGAACATAGAATATTGTCAACAACGTACAGATATACGATCCTCCAACTGAATGAAGGACCATGGTAAAAGTTCTGTGAAATTCGGAGACTTCAAAGTCGACCGGGATCAAATACATATTGTATCCAACAACTTACATTACATGGCGCGCTTTGTTATGGCAGAAAGCCCACCAAATTGACATGCATGAGAACAAACTCATGTATTATTAGAAGTAAAAGTACTGAGAGGAGGAACTCTTTGCAAGCACTTTATCATATTCAGAAGACAGAGTCCATAGCCGTAGCAGCCTGTCTAGTACACCCAGCACCACCTGAGGACCAAATCCACCATTAGAAAGTTAGATACATTACAGGTTCTTTGTACTGCAAAGTTGAGCAACTACTCCAACAAACACCAAATTTCGAACGTCTCCAGTAAACTTCAAAATTGAACTAAACAAATCGTTAAAAAGAACAGTAGGACTCCCCCCCCCCCTTCCTTGTTGGAGTAGGAGAAAGGGAAGGAGAAGGAGAAGGAAGGAAGGGCGCCCCCCCCCCCCCTCCCTAGTCCAATTCGGACTAGTCGGAACCTTTCCGAAGTCCGAATATAGTCATCCAATATATCGATCTTTACGTCTCAACCATTTCGAGACTCCTCGTCATGTCCCCGATCTCATCCGGGACTCCGAACTCCTTCGGTACATCAATACTCATAAACTCATAATATAACTGTCATCGAAACCTTAAGCGTGCGGACCCTACGGGTTCGAGAACTATGTAGACATGAACGAGACACGTTTCCGGTCAATAACCAATAGCGGAACCTGGATGCTCATATTGTCTCCTACATATTCTACGAAGATCTTTATCGGTCAAACCGCATAACAACATACGTTGTTCCCTTTGTCATCGGTATGTTACTTGCCCGAGATTTGATCGTCGGTATCCAATACCTAGTTCAATCTCGTTACGGCAAGTCTCTTTACTCGTTTCGTAATACATCATCCCGCAACTAACTCATTAGTTGCAATGCTTGCAAGGCTTATAGTGATGTGCATTACCGAGTGGGCCCAGAGATACCTCTCCGACAATCGGAGTGACAAATCCTAATCTCGAAATACGCCAACCCAACATGTACCTTCGGAGACACCTGTAGAGCTCCTTTATAATCACCCAGTTACGTTGTGACGTTTGGTAGCACACAAAGTGTTCCTCCGGTAAACGGGAGTTGCATAATCTCATAGTCATAGGAACATGTATAAGTCATGAAGAAAGCAATAGCAACATACTAAACGATCAAGTGCTAAACTAACGGAATGGGTCAAGTCAATCACATCATTCTCCTAATGATGTGATCCCGTTAATCAAATAACAACTCATGTCTATGGTTAGGAAACTTAACCATCTTTGATTAACGAGCTAGTCAAGTAGAGGCATACTAGTGACATTATGTTTGTCTATGTATTCACACATGTATTATGTTTCCGGTTAATACAATTCGAGCATGAATAATAAAATTTATCATGAAATAAGGAAATAAATAATAACTTTATTATTGCCTCTAGGGCATATTTCCTTCAGTTGCCAACCGTGTAGCCAGGCAGTATTGAAGTAAGCTGCCGCGGAGCTCGAGGATGGCCAGGTCCTCTCAGATCCTTCTAACAGAAGCTGCAGGAGCCCATCCTTCCCGATCATGCGCTAGACGATTGCGTGACATCCAGATAGCCCACATCACGGTTACGAAGATCGCCCTTTCCTTGTCCGAAAACCGGGAATCACAAACAATATCTCTTTTCCACGTTTGTGGGTGGAGACGAGGTAGATGAACATCAAAGAGCAATCTTGCCTCCTCCCAAACCTACGTGCATGCAAGCAGTGCAACATCGCATGCTCCATATCCTCATCCATAGCAAGACAAATCTTGCATGTGCTGATAGTTCTCATGTGGCGAAATTTAAGAGTGCACTCATCGGGCAAGATGCCCCTCAATACCCGCCACCAGAAAACTCTGACCTTAGGGACTACTTTGAGTTTCTAAACTGCATTCCACAACTGTTGTTGATCAACTGAAGTGCCAGTAATCTGCCCCTCATCTAGAGCCAAACACTCTTTATGATTCACTAGAGCTCGATATGCCGATTTAACAGAATAAATGCCTGAATTCTCATGTGCCCAAGCAATGAAATCTTCGCCACCACCACGGCGCATCGGGATGTTAATATGGCTACCGCGTCTGGTGCGATGAAAGTGATCACTGTGTGTAGCAGTTTGGACCGTAATGGTGATGAGTTCAAGGCACTTGTCTTAGAGTTTATCTGCAACGGAAATTTAGATGAATGACTGCATCCAAACTCCATGACTAACAGCCGGAACTTTAGAAGGCTAAGTTTGATGGAAAGGCTATCCATTGCTCTTGATGTTGCAGAGGCATTAGAATATCTTCACCATCAAATTGAGCCATCCATAGTTCACTGTGATATCAAACCATGCAACATCCTTCTAGATGATGACTTTATTGCACACGTCACCGACTTTAGACTAGCAAAGATTATGCATACCGATGAATGCATGCACAGTGGTGGTGGAACTGAAAGCAGCTCACTTGTAATTAAAGGCACAATTGGATACGTCGCACCAGGTGAGCAACATTTTAAATTCATCTAGGAATATTTATCTTTATATTATTTGATTCGATATCAGTTTGGTAGATTTCACTTGGCAAACTAGATTGAATTGAGAGTGTATCTGTCAAATTTCTCTCTATCAATTACATGGCCAGTAACATCTATGTTTACATGTTTTTCAGAGTATGGCTCGGGATCTGAACCCTCCACGGATGGTGATGTATATAGCTACGGGGTGTTGCTATTGGAAATATTTACTGGAAGGAGGCCAACTGACAATTTCATGGATGGTGTGACAAGCCTGGTCGACTATGTCAGGATGACCTATCCTGATAAGCTACTGGATATATTGGATGACAGTGCAATCTACAGAGGAGACACGCAGCGTATCATAGAAATATTCTTATGTCCAATGTTTAAGCTGGGCCTAGCTTGCTGTGAGGATTCCCCAAGGCACAGAATGCAGATGAACAACGTAGTCAAGGAATTGAACACCATAAAGGAAGCATGCGCGGCTCACATGGCTGTTCGTGAATTCAGAGCAACCGCATGATCCTGGCAAGCAATAAAGTGATCGTCCTTATGGCTCTGCTATTGCCAGTCGTTACCGATGGCATTGTGGTACACGAAGCCTGTTTGTGATGGTTCGGAAGTTAGCATTTCCATTTTCCATACATTTTGTATATCCTGTATCCCTGTATTTGTTTCTAGAATATGCAGTATTCATTTTCCATCCATTACGTTTACTTCTCCCTGAAGTTGTATCGTCTTTAGCCTGAAAGAACTACCACTTCGATTCAGAGCGCTAAAACTCAGGAAAGCATTTGACGCAATCTGGTTGCTTCTCTGATTTAGACACCCAAAGTATATTATGTGGTTCTTGTGTTGTGCTGGCCTCTTCTTTAAGTTAGTCATATCTTGTTGCTTGCATTGGTTACCTCACATGAATATCGTGAATGCAATTTGTTCCCCTGTCTCACTTAGCTGGTTCTTGTCAATATTATGCAGCCTCTCAGTTACAAAATCATATTTCGACCGCCCCGGTTTAATTTTTTTATTGTAATGCTGTTCAAATTTATTCTTAAATTAATTGCTGGTCAAAATGTGTCGGGCAAGCTCATTTTAAGTGATAAGTTTTACACTTCAGAGGACCAAGGAAATATTTTCAAGCACATGTGGTAAGCTATCTACAAAATATGAAATGTGTGATTTTCAGATCAGTAGTCTGAAGAAAAAACAGAGCACCTATCTCCATCGGAACCTTGAATGGACTTTTGGTCTGTTGTTTCTATTGCAGGCAGGAAGCAGAGGACTAAGACAGTCTAACCGCCTGACTGATTATTCTCCATAAGAGCTTATTGTAAGGCTGGGGAGCTCCCAGCAACATCTGGGCTTAAAGTTGGAGCTGTGGATGTTGATGATTGCGGGCGCCGCTGGCCTTTGTGAAGGTGTTGTTATCCGTTTGCCTCCGTGCTTCTGTTCTGGACCCTGGAGGAAAGCCTGATTACATGTCTTCGTGGAACAGGCAGCGGTGGCGCAACCGCGCAACTTGCGGTGCGTACATTCCTGAAGGCGCCGTTTTCGGGTCAGCCTGGTTAACAGGTCCGAAGGCTGTTGCAAAGGCAAGTTGTTGTATGCTGCAACCAAATCGCTGTATGATTGGTGGGAGACTATCGTTTTGGAGACCATCAACACGTGATGCCCTTAGTGACCGTTGGAACGCCTTGCTCATTATCATCTGGTGGGCTACATCTGTGGCACTGTATTCATCCCAGAAAGAAAACAAGTTGTTGTACCTCCGGCACATTTCACTGGGTAAAGTAATCACAGTTAATGCCGCGCTGTAAGCCGTCTCAAGTTACTTCATGCATTGCTTGGATCAAGTGGTGCATGGTGTGGCACAAGTATTATTGACAGAGTGGACAAATCACGGCGTTCTTTCCTATGGGAAAAATGTTACAAGAAGGATGCAGACGTTCTTTCCTATGGAAGATTTCTCTTGTTTATTCTTGTGCTTGGCTTTGGTTTGTTGCTTCCTCTTAACAGGTCAACGAGCAAAGCTTTGTATTCTCCGTCCTCCTGGCAGCCAGTTTTTGTAAAGATCTCTACCTTTGTTTCATACTCCCGCCGGTAGACGAGCTTCTACTCTGATCCAGCACCTCCCCTCTCTTCTCATCAGCTTCATCGTCGGCCGCCGGCGGGCGTATCTCTCAGGTGATCAGATCCACCCCTTCGCACCTTCTCGTTTCCCCAGTACATCTATTCATGTTGTCGGGCTGGGTACGTAGCCGATCCCTCTGCTCCCACTGTGAAAAACTGTAGGAGCAGGATAAGGTGTAGTAGGAAACAGAGAAGTGGAAGCAGGAACTGAGATTGTAAATTTTTTTTTTTTTGACGAAAATGCAGGGCCACTGCTTTTCATTGCGTATAGACGGAAAAAAATGTTACAAAGCAAGATTACAGAGGGGGAAGGGGGAAGAACAAAACATCACATCAGTCTGGCTCTAGAGGTCTCTCTACTATTGCCAAGACACGTCGCCGTCCAGCATCAACCCAGTCCTGGGCCTCTAACTGAATTTTTTCGAACAGCCTTGCAGAGGTACACGACGTGTTCCTGAAAATTCTTTCATTTCTCTCCTTCCATAGCATCCACCATACAAGGGCCATGACCGATCTCCACGACTTTGCCGTCTCCTTGTTCATACCCTGAGAAGAGCGTTGCCACCAGTCTATCACGTCTTCATTGCCATTGATATTCAGGCTCTGGGGGAGGCCCAGCTTGCTGATTGCTAAGTGCCAAATCCCCTTGTCGTAGGGGCAAACTGAAAGGAGGTGGGAGGCACTTTCAGGAGCTTGCAAGCACAAGGAACAGGTGGGATTATGTGGCCAGCCTCTCTTAGCCAGGTTATCAGCGGTTAAACACTTTCCTTGAGCCGCGAGCCACACAAAAAATTGACATTTCATCCCCTTCCCCCTCCCGCGACGCTCCCTTGAGCGCGAGGGAACCTAGCCGCCGGCCCAGGGCCCTCCTTCCCCTCCTCCTTTCCTCGCCGCCGCCACGGCGAGCTGACAGGCAAACCCTGGGCAGCATCAGCGGCGGCGGGGCGTTCTCCTTCCCCTGCTCGGTTCCTGGTGGCGTGGGCCGTCGGAGTTGGGCGGCGGTGGCGCTGGCACGGGCGTGGCGACGCGGTGGCAGCAGCTGGCGGCGGAGGCGCGGACTGCTTGTGGCCGTGCGAAGGGGCTGTGGGCGTTAGAGGCGGCGCGCGGTTCCTCCTCTCGGTCGGGTGGTTCGGATCTGGCGCGCGGGCTCGCGGCTCGCTTCGGCGGCGGCTGGGCTGGGCCATGCGCGCGTGGAGGCGGGGTCTGGGCCTTCTTTGCCTGGCCCCCCTGGTGGTGGCGCCCCTGCGGTCCTCCGGTCAGGTCCGGCCAGCCCTGGTCTGGTCTTGACGCCGGCAGGGGGCGCGGGCTGCGGCAGCATGGGCCTGCCGGCGGCTCGCGGGGGCTGTTGCGCTCGTCGTCGTCGTCCGCATGGTGGTGGTGGTGGTGGTGGTGGTGCGTGCCGACCGGATTTTGCCTTTTTTCCGGTCGGCGGCGCGGGTTTGGGGCCCCAGCTCGGCTTGGCTGCGGTCCCGGCGATGGGCGGCGGCGAGGAGGTGGCTTCGCCGTGCCGACTCCATGGCAGCTCGACGGGTTGACTGCGGCGGCGGCTGGCTTTCCGGCGTCGGCTTGTCTGTAGGCGGCCCGTTTCGACCTTCGACCCTCTCGTCGTCTGGTTGCTACCTTCGTCGAAGGTTCGGCCATCCCTCGACTACGGTCAATCGCTCGTCTCGTGCTCGGCTGCAGGACTGAGTTCGTCTTGCGCCCGGCAACATGACCGACCTCGTCTCGCGCCCGGCAGCAGGATCATGCTCATCTCGCGCCCGGCACTAGGACTGTGCTCATCTCGCGCCCGGCAGCAGGATCATGCTCATCTCGCGCCCGGCACTAGGACTGTGCTCATCTCGCGCCCGGCAGCAGGACGTGTCGATGGAGGCCAATTTTGGCCGGCCTCTGGGTTTCGGCGTTGGGGGCAGCCCAGGGGTGCGAAAGGCGGTTCCTTTCCGCTCATATCTTCGATTGGGGTAGCGGCGGGTCACGGGTGAGGTGGTGTCGCGGTCTTGGATGCTGGGGCGGCGTCCCTGGTGGTGGTGGTTGCGTGGTGCTCTTGGACAAAGCCCGTTCCTTGGTGCTGCCCGGTCATCATGGTCGTGTGGGCGGCGTGGTTGCCGGGTGTGGCGTTCGGTGGCGGTGATTGTGGGCCGAGGTGAAAACCTGCTCTATCTTCGGACGGACCGGCGGCGGCGAAGATCGTTCCTTTCTTGAAGGCGTCGTCGCGGCTCTCATTGCCCGTCATGCGGCTCCGGAGGAAACTCTGATCCTTGGATCGGGCGGTGGCAGCGCTCCGGCGTCGTATCCTTCCTGAAGGCGCCGCTTTGAAGCGCATGGTTCGTCATATGTAGCTTTATTTCTTCGGGGCGGTAGTGCTAGGAGTGGTGTTGCTGCGCTCAGGCGTGGCGTGTTGTTGTCTGGATGCTTGTGGTTTGGTGATTTATATATAAAGCGGGGCGAAAAGCTTATTCGGTAAAATTGACATTTTGGCGGCGCGTCCGAGCTCCAGGCAAGTTTGGCGAAGAGTGGCTTGATCTGCGCCGACAGCACGGCAGCAGAAGCAGAAGCAGCCGGGAAAGTACCATTAGCTGTCCATCGCCAGGTCAAGGAGTCAGGCTGGTCCGGGATGAGCTGGGTGTGCTGCACAACATTCCATAGGCGGGTCAATGGCCATGATCTGAAATAATGGAAGTGAATAAAGCACCGAGGTGACAAGAGCCAGCCTCCCAGCCATGGGCAAGTTGAGCTTGTTCCACCCTGAAGTGTTGCGGTGGAGTTTATCAAAAACCGGCTGGTAATGCACTCTTTGCAGGCGAGAATAGCTAAGAGGCATACCCAAGTACGTGACGGGAAATTCCTTGATCGGGCAGCGCAAGAGTGCAACAAGCTCCAGGAGATTGATGTCATCACAACGAATGTGGCAGAAGCTGCTCTTGAGAAAGTTTATCCTTAGGCCGCTTGCGTTGTCAAAGGCATCTAGAATAGCTTTGGCCGCAGTGATCTCATGAGTAGTTGGCCTGACAAACATCATCGCATCGTCTGCATATAATGATATTCTGAGGTTAGGTATGCAGCGGCCAAAAGGGGCCAGCGCGCCAGCTTGCACCGTTGTACGCACCATTGCATCAAGCAAGTCCATGCACTAGTGGAGAACCGGCCTTTAGTGCCGGTTCGCAAACCGGCACTAAAGAATGGGGACTAAAGGTCCCCCTTTAATACCGGTTCGTCATGAACCGGCGCTAAAGAGCCATCATGTGGCACGAGCCCAACCGGTACTAAATGTTTGGATGTTTTTTTTTTAATTTTTGCTTTAATTTTGTGTTTTCAATTTGCCTTTATTTTCCATTTAATTCTTTTTTGTTTGCTGGTATTCCATGATACTACAAATTATACACGTTATGCATATATATAAATAGATTTTCTCGTCGTAGAACCATATATATATATATATATATATATATATATATATATATATATATATATATATATATATATATATATATATATATATATATATCTCACAGCTAACACCATTAACTATTCACACATACACATGTATATACATATAGAATTTCTTCTACATGTTGCCTTGGTGCCTTCGGAGCACGATGACAAGTGGTTCATGGGGGCGGTAGCGGGTAACAGTATTCTCCTTTGGGATCCATGACCTGGTCGAGCAAAAATCCAGCTATTTCCTCTTGAAGTGCTAGTATGCGGTCCGCTGATAGGAGCTTATCCCGCACCTCTCTGAACTGTTAAGAAGGAGATCAATGTGCATGTACATTAGTTGTGCTACAAGATATCGATAATGGTGTGAATAGAGTTCTGACAACGTACCCAGTCCTGTCTTTGAGATTTGCTCCTTTCGGATGCCATCATGCGAATGTTCTCGCAAACGTAGAATGCACACAGATCATTCCCCGACGCCTGCTTTAGGGCCTTTACGAGAATGAAATTGAATCAGATAATGATTAATCAAGCATGATAATTAATTAATGGTATTGAAACAAGAATTAAAGAGATGACTAGCTAGCTAGTACTACTGAATTACTTACCCTTGGTCGATGCCAAAACAACTTTTTTGGCCATTTGCCTGGAGTCACCTTGATGAACTTTGCCCAAGCTCTGCCCGCCAGCAAAGAAAATTAATAAAGGGGTTATTAAATAGTTCATATCAGGAAATGACGAACTAATAATAGGCCGAGATATAGTTAATAATGATTGAAATTACCTGTTGACTATCCTCTTTATGATGGTGTAGTCTTTATCTTCTTTAAGTAGCGAGTCGAGTACTTCAACTGTTGCTTTGTCAACTTTAATGACTAACAAGATCCAGTGGAAACTGCATGCGCACACGTTTGCATGTCTTAATTAAGCGGGCATGTGCATAAAATTAATCAACTATTGTAAACCATATACACTTAATTATTAACATCTAGCTAGCTAGTAAGCAAAAATAGAATTTGTATTAACTCACATGTTTTCATGAATATATGAGTGTTCTTGATCCTATCTTGCAAGTTATAGTCACCTACTACATGTTATGATCCGGCAACCCCGGAGTGACAATAGTCAGGACACTTCCCGGTGATGACCCTAGTTTGAGGAGTTCATGTATTCACTAAGTGCTAATGCTTTGGTCCGGTACTCTATTAAAAGTAGGGCTTAATATCCCTTAGTTTCCAATAGGACCCCGCTTCCACGGGAGGGTAGGACAAAAGATGTCATGCAAGTTCTTTTCCATAAGCACGTATGACTATATTCGAAATACATGCCTACATTATATTGATGAACTGGAGCTAGTTCTGTGTCACCCTATGTTATAACTGTTGCATGATGAATGCCATCCGACATAATTATCCATCATTGATCCATTACATTCGAGCTTTTCACATATTGATCTTTGCTTAGTTACTTCTCCGTTGCCACTGTTAGGATTGCTACAAAACTGCTGCTGTTACTTTTGCCACTGTTACCGTTACTTCCATACTACTTTGCTGCAGATATTAAGTCTTTCAGGTGTGGTTGAATTGACAACTCAGCTGCTAATGCTTGAGAATATTCTTTGGCTCCCGTTGTGTCGAATCAATAAATTTGGGTTGAATACTCTATCCTCAAAAACTGTTACGATCCCCTATACTTGTGGGTTATCAGTGCGCGTCCGTCAGCGTCATTCGGAATAGATTGTCCGCCAGGACCCTTTCTAAATATTAGCTTCAAATCCTTGACCATATCATGTACATCATCACCTGTACGGTGGCGAGGCTTCGTCCGGTGATCTGCCTCACCTTTGAAATGCTTGCCTTTCTTTCTTACGGGATGCCTGCTCGGAAGAAATCGATGATGTCCCAGGTACACATTCTTCTTACAGTTATCCAAATATATACTGTCGGTATCATCCAAACAGTGCGTGCATGCGCGGTATCTCATGTTTGTCTGTCCTGAAAGGTTACTGAGAGCAGGCCAATCATTGATGGTCACAAAAAGCAACACATGTAGGTCAAATTCCTCATGTCCGTGCTCATACCACGCACATACACCTTTTTCATTCCACAACTGTAGGAGTTCTTCAACTAATGGCCTTAGGTATACATCAATGTCGTTGCTGGTTTGCTTAGGGCCATGGATGAGCACTGACATCATAATGAACTTTTGCTTCATGCACAACCAAGGAGGAAGGTTATACATACATAGAGTCACAGACCAGGTGCTATGATTGCTACTCTGCTCTCCAAAAGGATTAATGCCATCTGAGCTTAGACCAAAAACCATACGTTCATTCTATCAGCTACGAAGTTTTCCCAGTGCTTTCTCTCTATTTATCTCCGCTGCGACCCGTCAGCGGGTACTCTCAACTTCCCGTCTTTCTTACGGTCTTCTCTGTGCTATCGCATCAACTTGGCATGCTCTTTGTTTTGGAACAAACATTTCAACCGTGGTATTATAGGAGCATACCACATCACCTTGGCAGGAATCTTCTTCCTGGGGCGCTCGCCCTCGACATCACCAGGGTCATCGCGACTAATCTTATAGCGCAATGCACCGCATACCGGGCATGCGTTCAAATCATCGTACTCACTGCGGTAGAGGATGCAGTCATTAGGGCATGCATGTATCTTCTGCACCTCTAATCATAGAGCAGAGAGCCTTCTTTTCTTCATACATATTCTCGGGCGATTCATTGTCCTTTGGAAGCATCTTCTTTAACATTATCAGCAACTTTCCAAATCCCTTGTCAGATACACCATTCTCTGCCTTCCGTTGCAGCAATTCCAGTGTGGTGCCCAGCTTTTTCTTGTCAGCTTTGTAATTTGGGTACAACAATTTCTTGTGGTCCTCTAACATGTGCTGCAACTTCAGCCTCTCCTTCTCACTTGCGCAGTTTCTCTTTGCATAGGCAATGACCCGACCTAGATCATCAGCGGGCTCATCTGATGCCTCTTCTTCAGCTTCTTCCCGCATTGCCCGCTCAGCTTCTTCCCACATTGCCGGCTCATCTTCTTCCCCCATTGTTGTACCATCGTATTCAGGGAACCCATTGCAAAGATAGTTGTCGTCGTCCTTTTCTTCTTCATTGTCTTCCATCATAACCCCTCTTTCTCTGTGCTTGATCCAAACATTATAGTGGGGCATGAAACCGGACTCAAACAGGTGGACGTGAATGGTTTTTGACTTAGAGTAATTCCGACCATTCTTACAACGAGCACATGGACAAGACATAAAACCACCCGCCCGCTTGTTTGCCTCAGCCGCAAGCAGAAAAGTACGCACGCCAAACGAACTGGGGACAGCATGGGTCATCATACATCCATTGCCGGCTCATCTTCATTACACACCACCGAATAGACCAAATTAATACAAGTTCATACATAAAGTTCATACAACACTTAAATGCAACATACAAATAACTCTCTAACTAAAGCATTTAAATGCAACAAAAAATGCGATCAAGATCGCAATTAAGGTAACAATTGATCCAACAGTATAATGATACCAAGCCTCACTATCAATGGCATATTTTCTAATCTTTCTAATCTTCAAGCGCATTTTCTCTATCTTGATCTTGTGATCATCGACGACATCGGCAAGATGCAACTCCAATTCCATCTTCTCCTTCTCAATTCTTTTCAATTTTTCTTTCAAATACTCGTTTTCATTTTCAATTAAATTTAACCTCTCGACAATAGGGTCGGTTGGAATTTTCGGTTCACATACCTCCTAGATAAAAATATCTATGTCAACTTGATGGGCATAATTTTTTATAAACACGAAATTCAACAAATAGTTATAAAAGAGAATATAGCACATCCGAATCATAAACCGGGAAAGGGCCGACGGGGACGGATATCAAAACCATGGCACTATGTATAACAAACAACGTACGTGTAAGATAATTATACAAGTAACTATATATCTAAATCACACAAACATGATCTTTTTATATAAAAAAGATAAGAACAAGAGGCTCACCACAAGGTGGTGCCGGCGACGGGACGGTGCGGGCGATCGATGGTGGTTAGGAAGGAGACGGGAAGGCACTAAGTAAATCACACCTACATATGCAAACTAAGAGTTATTTTGAGCTCAAATTGCATATAAATCAAATAAACTACCACATATAATTCCTCCCAAATTACTAAAACCCACAAATTAATCACTATATAGAGCATTGCAAGAGCTAATCTAGCAATGATAGATGAAAGGACAAAGTTGCTAACCTTTGTGATCACTTGAATGGATGAGGGCCTTCAAATCTTGACAAAATCTGGACAAAATGTGTGATGAGCTCGAGGAAGAGGGGAATAACAAAGAGGAGAGGAAAGGAAAGGGGAAGAACAGAGAGCTCGGGCTCGACGACGGAGTTTATATAGGATGATCTTTAGTCCCGGTTGGTTATACAAATCGGGACTAAAGGTGCTTCTCTAGTACCGGTTCGTGCCATGAACCGGGACTAAAAGTGTTGGCGGGGCCGTAGCTTGACACTAGCCTGCCCCCACCTCTTTAGCCCCGGTTCGTGGCACGAACTGGTACTAGAGGTTCGCCACGAATCCAGACTAATGACCACCGCCCGCCTAGCCGTTAGAACCGGCACTAATGGTCACCTTGATGCCGGTTCACTTACAAATCGGGACTAATGAGCTTCACATTAGGCATTTTTTCTAGAGTGAATTGCAAGAAACCACCACATTTGGGGCTTATCTTGCAGAAAACCACCTGGTCGCTAATCATTTG
This sequence comes from Aegilops longissima, assembly GCA_021605205.1. Classification (NCBI taxonomy): domain Eukaryota; kingdom Viridiplantae; phylum Streptophyta; class Magnoliopsida; order Poales; family Poaceae; genus Aegilops; species Aegilops longissima. Next base: position 2,425,746 of record CM038682.1, on the reverse strand, counting down.
CAAAAGCCACCGCGGATTCAGTAAAAGTGTTGCAAAAAGCACTGAACATGTGGTTTAGCCCGTTTAACCATTTTCTGACTAGTGGGGCCGGACTGTAAGGAGCTGATTTGGCAACAAATTGACATATACCTCCCTGGATCTTATAAAAGAAAAGCAATCAAGCCCCCCGCCCCACGGAGGGCATCTCCTTCCTCTCGTCGGGAAGAAGCAGGACGGCGGCAGTTGGGCGGAGCTGCAGGCGAGGAACGGCAGCGCGGCGGCGGGATCCGGCCAGGAAGGGCCCGCAGGCAGCGGATCCGGCGGAACTGGAGGCGGTGCGACAAACTGAGAGGGGGCGACGGCCTCGGCTCCTGCAGCAAAACGACGGCGAGGCGGAGAAGTCAGCAGCGGCGCGACACGAGGATAAGAAAGGGACCGGAGGCGGCGCAAGGAGCTTGAAGGAAATATGCCCTAGAGGCAATAATAAAGTTATTATTTATTTCCTTATATCATGATAAATGTTTATTATTCATGCTAGAATTGTATTAACCGGAAACATAATACATGTGTGAATACATAGACAAACAGAGTGTCACTAGTATGCCTCTACTTGACTAGCTCGTTAATCAAAGATGGTTATGTTTCCTAACCATAGACATGAGTTGTCATTTGATTAACGGGATCACATCATTAGGAGAATGATCTGATTGACATGACCCATTCCGTTAGCCTAGCACTTGATCGTTTAGTATATTGCTATTGCTTTCTTCATGACTTATACATATTCCTGTAACTATGAGATTATGCAACTCCCGTTTACCGGAGGAACACTTTGGGTGCTACCAAACGTCACAACGTAACTGGGTGATTATAAAGGAGTACTACAGGTGTCTCCAAAGGTACATGTTGGGTTGGCGTATTTCGAGATTAGGTTTTGTCACTCCGATTGTCGGAGAGGTATCTCTAGGCCTTCTCGGTAATACACATCACATAAGCCTTGCAAGCATTGCAACTAATAAGTTAGTTGTGAGATGATGTATTACGGAACGAGTAAAGAGACTTACCGGTAACGAGATTGAACTAGGTATTGGATACCGATGATCGAATCTCGGGTAAGTAACATACCGATGACAAAGGGAACAACGTATGTCGTTATGCGGTTTGACCGATAAAGATCTTCGTAGAATATGTAGGAACCAATATGGGCATCCAGGTTCCGCTATTGGTTATTGACCGAGAATGGTTCTAGGTCATGTCTACATAGTTCTCGAACCCGTAGGGTCCGCACGCTTAACGTTTCGATGACAGTTCATTATGAGTTTATAAGTATTGATGTACCGAAGGTTGTTCGGAGTCCCGGATGTGATCACGGACATGACGAGGAGTCTCGAAATGGTCGAGACATAAAGATTGATATATTGGAAGCCTATGTTTGGACTTCGGAAAAGTTCCGGATGAAAACAGGAAGTTACGGAACACCGGGGTTACGGAACCCCGGGGTCAATGGGCCTTGATGGGCCATAGGGAGAAGAGGAAGGGCCGGCCAGGGCAGGCGCGCCCCCTCCCCTCTAGTCCGAATAGGACAAGGAGAGGGGGCGCCTTCCCTCTTCCCTCCCCAATCCTATTCCAACTAGGAAGGGGAGTCCTACTCCGTGGGAGTAGGACTCCTCCAGCGCCCCTAGGGCTGGCCGCACCCCTTGCTCCTTTATATACGGGGTAGGGGCACCCCAAACACACAAGTTGATCTACGGATCGTTCCTTAGCCGTGTGCGGTGCCCCCTCCACCATATTCCACTTCGGTCATATCGTCATGGAGCTTAGGCGAAGCCCTGCGCCGGTGAAGTCATATCGTCGCGAGCTTAGGCGAAGCCCTGCGTCGGTGGAGCATCATCATCGTCCTGCACGCCGTCGTTCGACGGAACTCATCCCCGACGCTTTGCTGGATCGGAGCCCGGGGATCGTCATCGAGCTGAACGTGTGCAGAACTCGGAGGTGCCATACGTTCGGTACTTGGATCGGTCGGATCGTGAAGACGTACGACTACATCAACCGCGTTGTTATAACGCTTCCGCTTCGGTCTATGAGGGTGCGTGGACAGACACTCTCCTTCTCGTTGCTATGCCATCACCATGGTCTTGCGTGTGCGTAGGAAATTTTTGAAATTACTCGTTCCCCAACAGTGGCATCCGAGCCTGGTTTTATGCGTTGATGTCATATGCACGAGTAGAACACAAGTGAGTTGTGGGCGATATAAGTCATACTGCTTACCAGCATGTCATACTTTGGTTCGGCGGTATTGTGAGATGAAGCGGCCCGGACCGACATTACGCGTACGCTTACGCGAGACTGGTTTCACCGCTTCGAGCACTAGTTGCTTAAAGGTGACTCGCGGGTGTCTGTTTCTCTCACTTTAGTTGAACCGAGTGTGGCTACGCCCGGTCCTTGCGAAGGTTAAAACAACACCAACTTGACAAACTATCGTTGTGGTTTTTGATGCGTAGGTAAGAACGGTTCTTGCTCAGCCCGTAGCAGCCACGTAAAAATTGCAACAACAAAGTAGAGGACGTCTAACTTGTTTTTGCAGGGCATGTTATGATGTGATGTGGTCAAGACGTGATGCTATATTTTATTGTATGAGATGATCATGTTTTGTAACCGAGTTATCGGCAACTGGCAGGAGCCATATGGTTGTCGCTTTATTGTATGAAATGCAAAAGCCATGTAATTGCTTTACTTTATCACTAAGCAGTAGCGATAGTCGTAGAAGCAATAGTTGGCGAGACGACAACGATGCTACGATGGAGATCAAGGTGTCGCGCCGGTGACGATGGTGATCATGACGGTGCTTCGGTGATGGAGATCACAAGCACAAGATGATGATGACCATATCATATCACTTATATTGATCGCATGTGATGTTTATCCTTTATGCATCTTATCTTGCTTTGATTGACGGTAGAATTATAAGATGATCTCTCACTAAAATTATCAAGAAGTGTTCTCCCTGGGTATGCACCGTTGCGAAAGTTCTTCGTGCTGAGACACCACGTGATGATCGGGTTTGATAGGCTCTACGTTCAAATACAACGGGTGCAAAACAGTTGCGCACCCGGAATACTCAGGTTAAACTTGACGAGCCTAGCATATAACAGATATGGCCTCGGAACACGGAGACCGAAAGGTCGAACGTGAATCATATAGTAGATATGATCAACATAGTGATGTTCACCATTGAAACTACTCCATCTCACGTGATGATCGGACATGGTTTAGTTGATTTGGATCACGTAATCACTTAGATGACTAGAGAGATGTCTATCTAAGTGGGAGTTCTAAAGTAATATGATTAATTGAACTTTAATTTATCATGAACTTAGTCCTGGTAGTATTTTGCAAATTATGTTGTAGATCAATAGCTCGCGTTGTTGCTTCCATATGCTTTTATATGTTTGTTTTGATATGTTCCTAGAGAAAAATTATGTTGAAAAATGTTAGTAGCAATGATGCGGATTGGATCCGTGATCTGAGGTTTATCCTCATTGCTGCACAGAGAAATTATGTCCTTAATGCACCGCTAGGTGACAAACCTATTGCAGGAGCAGATGCGGCGTTATGAGCGTTTGGCTAGCTCAATATGATGACTACTTGATAGTTTAGTGCACCATGCTTAAAGGCTTAGAATCGGGACTTCAAAGGCGTTTTGAGCGTCATGGACCATATGAGATGTTCCAGGAATTGAAGTTAATATTTCAAGCAAATACCGAGTTGAGAGATATGAAGTCTCCAACAAGTTCTATAGCTAAAAGATGGAGGAGAATCGCTCAACTAGTGAGCATGTGCTCAGATTGTGCGGGTACTTCAATCGCTTGAATCAAGTGGGAGTTAATCTTCCGATAAGATAGTGATTGACAGAATTCTCTAGTCACCATCACCAAGTTAGTAGAACTTCGTGATGAACTATAATATGCAAGGGATGACAAAAGTAATTCCCAAGCTCTTCGTGATGCTGAAATCGACGAAGGTAGAAATCAAGAAAAGAGCATCAAGTGTTGATGATTGACAAGACCACTAGTTTCAAGGAAAAGGGCAAAGGGAAGAAGGGAACTTCAAGAAAACGGCAAGCAAGTTGTTGTTCGAGTGAAGAAGCCCAAGTCTGGACCTAAGCCCGAGACTAAGTGCTTTTGCTGCAATGGAACTGGTCATTTGGAAGCGGAACTACCCCAAGTATTTGGCGGATAAGAAGGATGGCAAATTGAACAAGAGTATATTTGATATACAGGTTATTGATGTGTGCCTTACTAGTGTTTATAGTAGCCCCGAGTATTTGATACTTGTTCGGTTGCTTGAGATTAGTAACTCAAACAGGAGTTACTGAATAAACAGAGACTAGTTGAAGGGAAGTGACGATGAGTGTTGGAAGTAGTTCCAAGATTGATATGATCATCATCGCACACTCCCTATACTTTCGGGATTAGTGTTAAACCTAAATAAATGTTATTTGGTGTTGGCGTTGAGCATGAATATGATTTGATCATGTTTATTGCAAAACGGTTATTCATTTTAAGTCAAAGAATAATTGTTGTTCTGTTTAAATGAATAAAACCTTCGATGGTCATACACCCAATGAAAATAGTTTTCAAAACGGTTATTCATTTAAAGTCAAAGAATAATTGTTGTTCTGTTTAAATGAATAAAACCTTCAATGGTCATACACCCAATGAAAATAGTTTGTTGGATCTCGATAGTAGTGATACACATATTCATAATATTGATGCCAAAAGATGCAAAGTTAATAATGATAGTGCAACTTATTTGTGGCACTACCGTTTGGGTCATATCGGTGTAAATCGCATGAAGAAACTCCATGCTGATGGGTTTTTGGAATCATTTGATGCTTGCGAACCGTGCCTTTTGGGCAAGATGACTGAAACTCCGTTGTTCGGAACAATGGAACGAGATACTGACTTATTGGAAATAATACATACCGATGTATGCGATCCAATGAATGTTGATGCTCGTGGCAAGTATCGTTATTTTCTGACCTTCACAAGATGATTTGAGCAGATATGGGTATATCTTCTTGATGAAACATAAGTCTGAAATAGTTGAAAAAGTTCAAAGAATTTCAGAGTGAAGTAGAAAATCATCGTAACAAGAAAATAAAGTTTCTGTGATCTGATCGTGGAGATGAATATTTGAGTTACGAGTTTGGTCTTCAATTAAAACAAAGTGGAATAGTTTCACAGCTCACGCCACCTAGAACACCACAACGTTATGGTGTGTCCGAACGTCGTAACCGTACTTTATTTTGATATGGTGCGATCTATGATGTCTCTTACTGATTTACCATTATCATTTTGGGGTTATGCATTAGAGACAGCTGCATTCACGTTAAAAGGGCACCATCTAAATCCGTTGAGATGACACCGTATGAACTATGGTTTAGTAGTAAACCTAAGCTGTCGTTTCTTAAAAGTTTGGAGTTGTGATGCTTATGTGAAAAAGTTTTCACCTGATAAGCTCGAACCCAAATCGGAGAAGTGCGTCTTCATAGAATACCCAAAAGTAACTATTGGGTACACCTTCTATCACAGATCCGAAGGCAAGTTTTTCGTTGCTAAGATGGATCCTTTCTAAGAGAAGAAGTTTCTCTCGAAAGAAGTGAGTGGGAGGAAAGTAGAACTTGATGAGGTAATTGTACCTTCTCCCTTATTGGAAAGAAGTTTATCACAGAAATCAGTTCCAGTGATTCCTACACCAATTAGTGAGGAAGTTAATGATGATGATCATAAAAACTTCAGATCAAGTTGCTACCAAACCTCGTAGGTCTTCCAGAGTAAGATCCGCACCAGAGTGGTACGGTAATCATGTTCTGGAAGTCATGTTACTAGACCATGATGAACCGACGAACTATGAGGAAGCGATGATGAGCCCAGATTCCGCGAAATGGCTTGAGGCCATAAAATCTGAGATATGATCCATGTATGAGAACAAAAGTATGGAATTTGATTGACTTGCTCGATGATCAGTAAGCCATGTTAAATAAATGGATCTTCAAGAGCAAGACAGATGCTGATAGTAGTGTTACTATCTACAAAGCTAGACTTGTCGAAAAAGGTTTTAGACAAAGTTCAAGATGTTGAATACAATGATATTTTCTCACTTGTATCGATGCTTAAAAGTCTGTCCGAATCATGTTAGCAATTGCCACATTTTATGAAATCTGGCAAATTGATGTCAAAACTGCATTCCTTAATGGTTTTCTTAAAGAAGAGTTGTATATGATGCAACCAGAAGATTTTGTCAATCCTAAAGGTGCTAACAAAATGTGCAAGCTTCAGCGATCCATCAATGGACTGGTGCAAGCATCTCGGAGTTGGAATATACGCTTTGATGTGTTGATCAAAGCATATGATTTTATACAGACTTTTGGAAAGGCCTGTATTTACAAGAAAGTGAGTGGGAGCACTACAGCCTTTCTGATAAGTATATGTGAATGACATATTGTTGATCGGAAATAATGTAGAATTATTCTGCAAAGCATAAAGGAGTGTTTGAAAGGAGTTTTTCAAAGAAAGACCTCGGTGAAGCTGCTTACATATTGAGCATCAAGATCTATAGAGATAGATCAAGACGCTTGATAAGTTTTTCAATGAATACATACCTTGACAAGATTTTGAAGTAGTTCAAAATGGAACAGTCAAAGAAAGAGTTCTTGCCTGTGTTACAAGGTGTGAGGTTGAGTAAGACTCAAAACCCGACCACGGCAGAAGATAGAAAAAGAATGAAAGTCATTCCCTATGCATCAGCCATAGGTTCTATAAAGTATGTCATGTTGTGTACCAGATCTATTGCATACCCTACCACTAAGCTTGGCAAGGGAGTGCAATAGTGATCTAGGAGTAGATCAATGGACAGCGGTCAAAATTATCCTTAGTAGAATAAGGATGTGTTTCTCGATTATGGAAGTGAAAAAGGGTTCGTCGTAAAGGGTTACGTCGATGCAAGTTTTAACACTAATCTAGATGACTCTGAATCTCAATCTGGATACATATTGAAAGTGGGAGCAATTAGCTAGAGTAGCTCCATGCAGAGCATTGTAGACATAGAAATTTGCAAAATACTTACGGCTTTGAATGTGACAGACCCGTTGACTAAAATTATCTCACAAGCAAAACATGATCACACCTTAGTACTCTTTGGGTGTTAATCACATAGCGATGTGAACTAGATTACTGACTCTAGTAAACCCTTTGGGTGTTGGTCACATGTCGATGTGAACTATGGGTGTTAACCACATATAGATGTGAACTATTGATGTTAAATCATATGGCGATGTGAACTAGATAATTGACTCTAGTGCAAGTGGGAGACTGAAGGAAATATGCCCTAGAGGCAATAATAAAGTTATTATTTATTTCCTTATATCATGATAAATGTTTATTATTCATGCTAGAATTGTATTAACCGGAAACATAATACATGTGTGAATACATAGACAAACAGAGTGTCACTAGTATGCCTCTACTTGACTAGCTCGTTAATCAAAGATGGTTATGTTTCCTAACCATAGACATGAGTTGTCATTTGATTAACGGGATCACATCATTAGGAGAATGATCTGATTGACATGACCCATTCCGTTAGCCTAACACTTGATCGTTTAGTATATTGCTATTGCTTTCTTCATGACTTATACATGTTCCTGTAACTATGAGATTATGCAACTCCCGTTTACCGGAGGAACACTTTGGGTACTACCAAACGTCACAACGTAACTGGGTGATTATAAAGGAGTACTACAGGTGTCTCCAAAGGTACATGTTGGGTTGGCGTATTTCGAGATTAGGTTTTGTCACTCCGATTGTCGGAGAGGTATCTCTAGGCCTTCTCGGTAATACACATCACATAAGCCTTGCAAGCATTGCAACTAATAAGATAGTTGTGAGATGATGTATTACGGAACGAGTAAAGAGACTTACCGGTAACGAGATTGAACTAGGTATTGGATACCGACGATCGAATCTCGGGTAAGTAACATACCGATGACAAAGGGAACAACGTATGTCGTTATGCGGTTTGACCGATAAAGATCTTCGTAGAATATGTAGGAACCAATATGGGCATCCAGGTTCCGCTATTGGTTATTGACCGAGAATGGTTCTAGGTCATGTCTACATAGTTCTCGAACCCGCAGGGTCCGCACGCTTAACGTTTCGATGACAGTTCATTATGAGTTTATAAGTATTGATGTACCGAAGGTTGTTTGGAGTCCCGGATGTGATCACGGACATGACGAGGAGTATCGAAATGGTCGAGACATAAAGATTGATATATTGGAAGCCTATGTTTGGACTTCGGAAAGGTTCCGGATGAAAACAGGAAGTTATCGGAACACCGGGGTTACGGAACCCCGGGGTCAATGGGCCTTGATGGGCCATAGGGAGAAGAGGAAGGGCGGCCAGGGGGCAGGCCGCCTCCCCTCTAGTCCGAATAGGACAAGGAGAGGGGGGGCGCCCTCCCTCTTCCCTCCCCAATCCTATTCCAACTAGGAAAGGGGGAGTCCTACTCGGTGGGAGTAGGACTCCTCGGCGCGCCCCTAGGGCTGGCCGCACCCCTTGCTCCTTTATATACGAGGCAGGGGCACCCCAAGACACACAAGTTGATCTACGGATCGTTCCTTAGCCGTGTGTGGTGCCCCTCCATCATATTCCACTTCGGTCATATCGTCATGAGCTTAGGCGAAGCCTGCGCCGGTGAAGTCATATCGTCGCGGAGCTTAGGCGAAGCCCCGCGTCGGTGGAGCATCATCATCGTCCACCACGCCGTCGTCTTGACGGAACTCATCCCCGACGCTTTCTGGATCGGGCCCGGGATCGTCATCGAGCTGAGCGTGTGCAGAACTCGGAGGTGCCGTCGTTCGGTACTTGGATCGGTCGGATCGTGAAGACGTCGACTACATCAACCGCGTTGTTATAACGCTTCGCTTTCGGTCTCACGAGGGTGCGTGGGCGGACACTCTCCCCTCTCGTTGCTATGCCATCACCATGGTCTTGCGTGTGCGTAGGAATTTTTGAAATTACTCGTTCCCAACAGTAGCTCACCAAAGGGCGGTGAGGACGACGCAGAGGTCCAAGAGCAGGCGAGGCAGGGGACGACGCGTCCTCTACTCGCCGACATGAAGCAGCGGCGGCACGCCGCAGCTCCATGCCATGGCCGTCGCTGAGTAGTGTGGCTCCCGACGAGTCGGGTCGTAGAGGAGGCGCGCCGCGTGTGGTCCATAGCTTGCCGGAGCTTCAAAGTGCGACCGGGCGCGCCGAGCAGGAGGCCAAGGCGCCAGCCGTAGGCACGCCGAGCGAGGCCGTCGGGGCTGTGCCGCAGATAGCGCCGACCTGCTCGCGGTCACCGTCCGCCACCGCGACACGCTCGAGCGCGCACGCCGCCGCCGATTGCTCGCTCATGTCCATCTCCTGCCTGCTCCACCTCCTCCTCGTCTCCATGTCCGCCTGCGCCGGCTCACGCTCGCCCACGGCATCCCGATGGTCGCAGGTCGAGGTGTCGCCGTGTCGGCCGAGCTCGCGCTGCTCCACAGGGGAGGGGTTGATTGCTTTTCTTTGTTAGATATAGGGGTGTGTGTGTTAATTGTTTGCTGAGTCAGATCCTTATACCCGGGTCCCACTTGTCGGAAACGTCCTCAACCGCGCCAAATTACATGTTCAGTGCAATCTGCAACATTTTTACTGAATCCGCGGTGGCTTTTGCAAATGATTAGCGACCAGGTTGTTTTCTGCAAGATAAGCCCCAAATATGATGGTTTCTTGCAATTCACTCTTTTTTCTACTAGTGGCCCGGCCGGGATCACGGCTTGCACGACGGACACTACCCAGCGCTTCGCTCTATGGACCCGCGATTGGAGAGGACGCCGGTTCGACCCCGCCCCTCGCGACGGGGCTATGGCTGGAGCACACCACGGGCGCATGGGTGTGTGTGGCTACCGCACATCACGCGTGGGAGGTGGGTAGGGGCGGAGAAGAGGAGCCAACGGGGATTCTTTTGGTGCTGCTTTTTCTAATGGCTCCACATACCAGAAGCTGCTGGATATTGCCAGGTGTGCTACGGATTGCAAAAAATAAAATCCTGGATGAGCACCTATTATAATCGTACTTGCTGTTGTTCGTTGTCACTTTCATTGTTTAATGTTCATGCCTATCAAATGTTGTCACATTATCACATACAATAAATTAAAGTGAGCGAACTATTAGAGGTACACGGCGTGACCTTCACATGAAATAACCAGAAAATTTTGCCTTTTTTATGGTGATGATGAGAGTGCGTGAGGTTTGATCTTTGTGCTAAGTTCAAATAGTGCAAAATTAAAAGAACATAACATAAGCTTGCAAACCAAGTGACCAACATTTTCTATAAAAAAGTCAACATAGTAAAACCTATTTGCTTTCGAATATTAACAAAAAAATTGTATATAAACAATCTCACTTGAATGCACCACTACTTTTCCATCCAAAATAAATTCATGCCTACCACATCTTATGAACACATTATCAGATACTATAATTAAAAGTGAGCGAAATATTAGACAAGGCGTACACATCATGGCCTCCACATGAAATTTACTAGAATTTTTTTCCTTTTTATGGTGACTTTGGGCCAAGTTCGAATAGTGCAAAAGAAAAATAACGGAACATAATCTTGCAAACCAAACAACCAACACTTTGTATTAAGAAATCAACATATTAAAAACATATTTGCTTTCGAATATAAAAAAAATGTATATAAACACTCCCATTTGAATGCACCACCACTCTTCCATCCAAAATAAATTCATTTGCATTTAAATTGTTTAAAAATTCTAAGAAAAAACTTTTGGATTAGTTATTAAATTCTCGATAGTATACAACAATTTCATCGTCTATATATCCCACTAAAACACTTACGTCATTCCTCTTCCACCCGATGATAATGCCAAGATGAAGGAGAAGCCATCAAAGTACATCCCGACGTTTTTCTCAAGTTTATACTATGTCTGGACACCAACAATCCTTTTTTTAAATGCGGACACCTAGCGTGCGTGTTTTTTTTAAGATAAAGAGTGTTTCAAATTTTTCTTACTTTACAAAACTTCATGCTTTTAACTATGTTCACCCTTTTCTTAAAAATGCACAAAACTCCCAAAAAAATGCTCCAACCTTTTTTAAGAAAATTGTTTAAAAACGATCACAAAATTTCAAATTCATATTTAAAAAATATGTGTTAAAAATGATCATCATCAAAATAAGTTTCAATTCTAACAAAAAGATAAAAAAAGAAATATTTAATTATTTTAAAATAAATAAATTATTTTGTGTTCCAAAAAGTGAAAAATAGAACCGATTACTAGACTATTCCATGCACTACTACTCTTCCATACAACTACATTTGAATTCAGAAAATCATAAGAGATGAAAGAATTCCAATTGTTACATAATAGTTTGAGAAACTGAGTGTGCTTAATGTATCTATAATTCACGAGTCTAATAAATAAGTTAGCAGAGATTGTATGGTACACTTGTCGAGCTTAGTTAGAGGTAATAGACATTTTCTAGAATGTATGAGGTGTAAAACTGAACAAGAAGGTTAAATAAGATAACTCAAACACTCCTCAGTTCTTGATTCAGTTACACTTAAACATTGTAGTCTTGTACTATAGAAACCTCTATCAAGTTATTTGCTAGAACTTTATAATCTAAAAGAGACAACTAAAGTTTCCAGTTGTGGCAATATTTACTAATACTATTGACAAGTATACATATGAACACACTATAATACATTAAGAGACACAAATATTAATGTTAGGATTAACGTGATATTTTAGTTGCTTAGATTTCTGATGATGTCTATTGTAACAAAGGAAATAATAAAATATGCCAAACCTGATTTTGTGACATAATATTATTTTAGACTAGTAGTACAGATGTATTGTGATCATAAATATTATAATTATATGTTTTCCTAAAATGTTTGAGTATGCATATTAATCACCATGTAATTGTTAATCTGTTTGTTGTATATAAATTTTTACTATCATAAGATATTATACTAAACAAGACTATGCATCTTAATTCTCATGTAATTGTTTAACATGTTTGTATTTAAAACATTAGTATCACAAGATATTTTATTAAAGACTGTATCAACTAATACAAACGATAGACCTCATATGGGGAATATGAATCATTTTGAAGTAACATTTACTATAAATATGTGTGAAGGGATTAGGTGGCATCATGCAACTGGTAAGGAGAAGGACACGCCTAGCACTACAATAAAAAACACTTGGCAGTTTGCACTTGCCGATTTAGATATAGGCTGAGTGTGAGTCTACCTCATACTCTGTTTACAGGCAACACGTGGCAGCAGCGTGAACCCTCGGCCAGTGACAGAACGCCGATAGGTAGCACACGGCTTATACGTAAGCCGTTACTTCAAAAAGGCCTCTCTGCTTACCTACACATACACGGCTTATTTGTAAGCCACACACTCTTCATAACACACGGCTAAGCTAGCTCTCACGGCTTACAAGTAACCGTGTATCCATGCCAGCACACGGCTTAGTAGACACTCGGCTTACAGGTGGGCCATATGGCACCTCCATGAGGTGTTGCCAGCCTTGATCTCACTATCTTCGTCGGGTGCTTCTGTATTATACTCGTCTTACATGCCGAGTCCCCGTTAAGTGACACCCGGCTTACAGCCCCAAAGATGAAACCTATTAAGTTGTGTGGGCTAAGCCGAGTGTAACACTCGTCGAACAGTTTGCCGTGTATGTTTCATACATGGCTTCAATTGTTTTTTCAATAGTGTAGTGAAATTCACCGTGGACAAATGACGAGATGACATGTAAATACTCTTATATTTCTTTTGGAGGAATTTCCCCACAACTGTGGCAGCCCTATGAAATGCGGCATCTACACTACCACCCGTGACGGGGTATGCCCTAAACTACCTTAAAGCGACTCTAGTAGACCCTCTATTCCAAGAAACAGTAAACGCAATTTACAGTTTGCACGGGGACGCTTATGCAGGCTCAAAATCGCCGCGGCTAAATAGAAATTGTATGCAAACCCGTAAAATTTAAAAAACTTGTTTCGCAAGAGAAATTTAAGCAAAAGCTTGCTGGAGCTCGCTCGCATAGATAGTTCTTCTTCATATAAGTTCGTACACAACATGCATATCTTTATCTTTACCTACTAATAAAGCGGCTATCGCTTCTGGTCGTACGTCATTATTAATTTTGCAAAAAAGTCCCTCCTGTTTTGCACAATTAACCCGCAGTCACGATCTAAGTGAAATAACTGTTCGTCTGGGAAAAAAAGTTCACCGCATCCTCCCACACGCACGCCTGCGCTCGCATCGCCCCCATGGCTTCGCCTCCCTTGGCACCGGCCCACCTCGCCACCGGCCCTCCCCCTCCCCTTCTCCCACCTCGCAGCGCCGGCGTGTGCCAGATCCGCCCGCATCCCCCACCCACCCATCCCTCTCACGTCTCATCTCTCTCTCCACGCGGCTCCTTGCTGCGCTACCTGCGGCGGCTGATCCAGACGACGTCCGGCGAATCCCACCACCACGAAGCACAGCCCGAGGCCCCCTCGCACTCGCGGCGCCCTATCATACGGCTAGATCCGGCGCTCACGGCCAGTAAAGCTCACCGGCGACCCTCCTGCCATGGCTTGGGTTTCGGGCATCAGCTCCGGCGCCGGTGGCCAAGTCGCCCTCCTCTCGTCCGGTGAGTGCATCCCCTCCCCTGGCTTCGCCCTCTCTCTCCCTTTCTCTAACCTCTGCTCTTCTCTTCCCCTGTAGACGTGGAGGGAGGTACTTTGGACAGCCTTGCTGCTGCTCGGGACGAAGTAGTCATGGAGTTTCCTCCTCCTCCTCTGGCTTCAGGTGAGTTTTCCGCCGTGATCCATCTAACGGCCAGCGCGATGACCTAGAAAGTAGGGCAGGGCCTGGACATGGTAGGTCACAAGCATCCATCTATTTTGCCCTCCTGTACATATTTTGATGTTGGATCGGTGCTGTGTTTCAATTGCTAAGAAAGCAGATTAAAAGGGCTATGTTCTGTGGTTAGCACCTGGACCTAGACGTCTCCATATCATACCTCAACAACGAAAAGATCATACTAAATCTACTATTATGTGAGTTTGCCCATATGCACAATTTACCCTTTTCCTAACAAGTTCCTATCCTCACCCCTTCACTAGCTACTTATTCATGGTGCTGGTCAATGCACTGTATGTGGTAAACTGCTACGAGGCTCTATTCTTTTTCTTCAAAATAAATTACTTTAATTATAAGAGATAGAGTTTTTTCCAGGAATATTTGACTACTGTTTGGTTCGATCAGCTAGGGATACCATATTTTTTTAAAGCAATCAAAATCTGTTTCTGGATAGATGCACTGCAAAAATACCAGCATCATGAGACCATAAAGATAGGGATGTGCTTAATAATTACCCTCAGTGTCCTAATTATAGTTCTCTTTGTTCTTGCAAAGGTGCTTATTAATCCACTGAAACCATGTTATAAGATGCATGTTTTATCTCCTGAAAAAGCATGAACATTTGTTTCTTTTAGTAATTAATTGAAACCACTTGTAAGCCTGCAATGAAGCTTCTATTATTTGCGTCTCATCAATTTGGTAGCTATTTTATGCAATATGTTTTACTTCAATTTCAGCAGAGGGAACATCTATAATTTGACATATGAACTGGTCTCTTTTTCTTTTCTTGACGAAGCGCACCTGGGCTCTTGAACGGCATTCAATACCCTGGTCATATCCTCAAATTAAGCCGATCTCACCATGGGTCTTATTCGCTGCCACCGTTGGCATGTTTCCAGCCGACCACCCAAAGACACTAACTTCATGCAAAATCGCATTGCAGATCGCAGGTGCAGCAGAGTTGACCCCCTTAGATTGATCCCACACTTAGATTCGTCTGATGGTAATCCATGTCGTCGTTAGCATGATGCCTTGCAAAGTGGGGCTAGCCAGGGTAGTGTCTGTACACAGTGGGTCATAAGCCTCTGCTGCTCTGTCGTACAAGCTATATGACGCGTTTGGTTCATAGAAAAACAGCGGTTTCCGATTTCAATGCTGCCTGAAATCATACCATCCTGTTTGGTACGCCCGCACTGTCATTCGTAGCCACGGTTTCTGATGCAGGACTTCATGAAACTGAAAACACCCATATCGGAGTTGATTGGGAAAACGAAACGCATCTCCATCAACCAAACGAAGCGCGCTATCCATAAAAGTAATCGGAAACGGAGCTTCCCGATACGATAAAATCAATACGTTACCGGAGCCGAGCCAAACGCGTTGTATGCTTTTGCTGATGCTGTGTGTTTCACTTCATAATATTTTTCATCAGCATATTCATCACATCTTACACTACGGTCTCGGCAGGAAGTAGTACGTCATAATAAAGAGAAAACTGTAGATATGTTTTAAAGGCAGACTGGTCATCGTTTGCTACCAAGATGTGGGCGAGAGCGCGTAATCGATGATAGGCTGAGGAGGCTATGCCGATATGCAGTGGCTGGTACCTGCTGGATGTCATTGACGGCTATGGCACAAGACGCCAGCAAAGGGATTCTCAACACCTGCTAAACTGGCCTGAGAATTTGATTGTTATTCTGCTTTAGTTACGGGTACTGTTCTCCTATCCGATTGAATGATTCTCACGTGATGCATGGCTGGGTCTTGGCTTCATATAATATATTTTGGAGCATGCGCTCCAATGGATATGACGGTCTGCAAGTGTAGGATGGCTGATGCTTGCCTTCATATATCTGGATTTTGGTGTTGGTCTGATTGCTCCAGTTTTTACTGTTAGTACATGCATTAGCATGAAGTAACTAACAAAAAGTGACTATATCATAGGAGCTGATATTTGTTAATGCCATACTTATAAGCGATCTAAATAATTCATAGCTGTAATGACATTTAAATTTCTCAATGCATTGCTTCTGAACAGTTGTCAATAATCATGCCTTTTTGCTAGCATCATGTCGATATGGCACTTGTGAAAACTGAAGATTTGGTATGGAGTCGCAAAAACTGCAATACTCTCGGTAATGCAGAAAAAACAAAGATTTCATGGCCTTCAACCTTTGTGTGTGACTAATATCCTGCCTCTATACTACTTGCATCATGTTAATGCATTGTGTATTAACACTTCATTTTATTATTTTCTTTGTAGATTCGAAAGATACATGGATGATTATATGGGTGCGTGGCAAGTATACTGCAACGATGATGATGTTTCGGTTCATGATGATGATGATGGATGCTTTTACTTTTATTTAAGTTGTAGGGATTCTGTTCCTGTTGGATGATGTTTCTTGGTTAAGTTTTAGTTAAGTTGTAGGTATGTTGATGAATGCTTTCAGTTTAAGTCTCGTTGTCAAGAAATATTCAATTTTCTGTAGGTCCGTGTTTCTTTTGGTGGGATCTATTTAATTTGAAGTACTTTCTACAAAGACAGCTTGTACACAAGGAGTGTGCTTCCTTCTACCGAGGCAGCTGATACACATGGAGGTAGTGAAACACATAGAAACACTTGAGATATTCGCCCCATATTGTATTTTTAAGCTGGTGATTGTTGTTATTGTTTTGCTACGATTTAATAGATCCTTCTGTTTTGTGCCATGTTTATGCACACATTAACAGTTGACAAACTCTTATCGTCGATTAATTAGTGATCTCCAGCCAGTTTAGTGATAGAGATGTAATTGGCAGTATATGATACTGAACAATTCCATTTTGTTTCCACAATTACCACTCCACCAAACTAATTCCCTTGCCTAATTATAGTGAAACTAAATTGAGATAATTTTTTCCTTTTATTCTGTGTCATGTATCCTAAAATGAGTTGCCAATTATTTGTACAGGGTGGTCAAGGCAATGTCTATTTGTTGTTGGGCCAATATGTGTTTTTGTTCTTTGGTATTGTACTATTTTGTTCAATGAAATGCTTCAGAATGAAAATGCGACAACATATGTAAACATTCTTTACTACTTTCTCAGTCTGTGATGAAATCATTGAATGTTGTAGGCCTTTGTAGATTTGATGCTAGCTCTTTCTGCGGCTGGAGATAAGACTGCTACATTGTTCTTTAATTGTAGGTTGCATCAATGGTAACGCTGGTTTCCCAAAAACAAGATTGCTAGGATATGCTGCTTATCATTACGGTGAATACATTATTGTTCCTTTTGTTTGTGGTTTGACAAACCGTTACAAAATGATTTCTACATTGTACATTGTGGCACTCGAAAAGAGCACTCCATTTCCTATTAATTTGATGATTAAAAGGGTTATGTTTGACTACTGTCATGTCAAGTTGGATGTTTTGCATCATTATTTTTACTCCCTAATAGCTTACTCTTTATTTCGGAATAATAGATTTTTAACAATCTTTAGCATCACCATCTCACTTATAGAAAGTACTGATATATATGTGTGCCTGATAAATTGTTGTACAAGGTTCTGATTTCATCCTATATATTCTTTACAACATATCATTTTCTCCTTTCTTTTTAATTTTCAGGTTGGGTTCATTTCTCGTGGTGGCAAAAAAGATGGCACCCACCTTATATCTTGTTGTGGGCCAAGGGTAGGAAGGGACACTTTGCAGATGGAAGGGACACTTTGTAGAGCGGTTACTCTAAAGGAAGGAATGGAAAAAAGGGAGAGGTCTTTATCGTCGAAAACTAAATTTGCATGTACCCATCTTATGTGAATAAGCATGTAACCAGCTTATATCGATATTTTCATTGTAATGGAGACATAAGACACAAGTGACATGTTAAATTCAAATAATATTTTTATTAGTATCTCAAAGCTGGAAATGCACGAGAGTGTGATATGGTGAGAGAAGAAGAAGAAATACACGAGGATTTGGAACGCATACATTAGACACAATTGGTATTGAACAACTATTATATATGCCCCGTAGCAACGCACGGGCTTTTTACTAGTATAAATATAAAAGTTCGCCGGAGCTAGGCCGCCTACGCTACCGTACCACTACACAAAACTGAGTTCACCGGAGCTCGTGCGGTAGCTGACCAGCGGTGGCGCTCAATCTGAGTCGGAGGAGTCGAGCTCGATATAGAACTTTGGCTGCTCCGCCTTCATCAGTCGCAGGCCAGCCTCCTTGGACGCGTGCGCCTGCGACACGGCGGCGCCCATCTGGAGGAAGAGCTGCTCGTACTCTAGCTCGCGGCAGATGCCCTCTTCCAGCTCCTCCTGCTCCCTCACCAACTGCTCGAGGACGACGCGCTCGAGGAGCTCCTCCTGCCCCGGGGGGAGGTAGTCCTCGGGCCAGATGACGCCTCAGTGCGGCGGCGCATCGGGCTCTACGGAGCGAGGCGAGAGCTCCTCCTTTGGCTCCTTCTTCACCAGAATGAGCCGCGAGCTCGATACGCCCGCAGCTGGGCTCCCCGCGGGCCAGGAGCCGGAGGAGGCATGGCGGCGGCTGGTGAGCTTGCGATCGAACTCGTCCAGCTCGTGGCGGTCGAACGCCAGCGGCGGCCGGCTACCGCGGTTGAGCCACCGACGCGTCCCCCCGCTTGCGCGCGGCATCAGATATATCGTGGCGGCGGCGCTCGGCCTCATCCCCGGAGCTACCATAGCCGTCCATGGCTTTCGCAGGCTCGCCGGCGGCGAGAAATCGAGCGGGGTGGTGGCGAATCGGGGGGAAATGCGGCGGCGGGCGAGCGTGTGATCAGACTCGACAAGCTCGTGACGGTCGTACGGCGCCGCCGGCCGGCTACCGCGGTTGAGCCACCGACGCGCCCCCACTTGCGCGCGGCATTAGATCCGGCGCGGCGGCGGCGCTCGGCCTCATCCCTGGAGCTACCATAGCCGTCCATGGCTTTCGCAGGCTTGCCAGCGCCGAGAAATCGAGCAGGGTGGTGGCGAATCGAGGGGAATCGCGGCGGCGGGCGGTTGCGGGGGGATAGGGTTTCGACCCACATCTGCCTCGCAAACCCGTAATTATACTGCTTCGGGGGTAACGTTTGCGGGCCGTGACAAAAAAATTACTCGTCCACCGCGGCTGCACGCTAGGCATAGGATTCAACAAACAAGTTGCCAAGGCCGCTCCACGGCCCATGTGTCATGTGGATGGTGGGCCCCGCATGTCAGTTTGGTAGGGCCCATCTGTCATGTTGGTGGTTGGTCCCGCACGTCAGGTTGTTGTTGGGTCCAACCTGCCAGCGGATAGCGGTGGTGGGCCCCGCATGTCAGTTTGGTAGGGCCATGTTAGTGGTGGGTCCAGCATGTCAGGTTGCTGTTGGGTCCCGCCTGCCACTGGATAGACGGTGTAGGACTTCATGGTCAACAGTCAATGTGTAGGTCCCATGTTTTAATGGTAGGTTTAAACCTACTGCGATACAGACATGTAAGCGAAAATTGACACATGGATATGACACATGAGCAAAATTGATGAGACGGTGATCAGTCATATCAGTGCATTCACTTCTACGATGTCATGACCATCTAGATTGGTCGTAACCAACTAGAAATAAGGCTATCGACCACTGCTGTCTGCTCTATAACCATTTTGTGTAAAGCAATTATGTCCTTTTTGTCAAAAATTGTCCTTATAATTTAGGGTTTGGACCCTCCCAACCAGCTTACGATCAATTGGTTCAAAATGGTCGTGTATTAATGACTATTTTATCCAAAGTCATTGATAAAAGGTCACAACTTAGCATATTTCTTGTAGTGGTAATACCTCTCAACTAGATTGTGGCCTCTGCAATGTGTTGTCAACGTAGTCAACCATCGAGAACCATGGAGAGACATCTGGAGGGTGCACCGCACGAACTCTGCATAATTCGATGGGGAGTGGAATTGCACAGCAATTCATCGCAAGGTGGAGCGGCGGAGAGCCCGTACGTCGGTGTGGCAGATGAGCTTCCCGCAATAACCCTACATGTGGCGGAGCAGTAGACTTTTTAGAGCACATTCAATCGTTGAAGAGTAGGTTTGGACTGTAAGCACCTCATCATCATGAGGTAATCCACATGAGACAATTAGCAAAGCAGAAAACCAACTGATCAGCACCGGCCGGTGAGGTATGAGACTGAGTTGAACTGTAAGATGGCCCAGCCTAATTAAGTCACTCCTGCTACTAACTGGTTGCCGCAGGCCACACACCATGGGCCTGCTATAAATTTGACGTAAACAAATGAATGGAACTTTGAAATTAATGGACTGTTTGGAAGATTAAAAACATTTAGCGAAATGACCAAGATTTTTGAGAGTGCAACGGTGGCTGACAGGAGCTAATTTACCTTTTCCGTTTATTTGTAGCTGGGAATCTAACTTCCACTTCATTCATAAGGTGCTCAGCACCTCTCCTTCAGTAGCTCAGAACAACTCGATACACGTATCTCCTGGAGGGAGGATGGCAGATCTGTTAAAGATGATAAGTTGGGGCAGCTAAAGATGTCAAGCTCTTCAGATTGGAGAAACACTTCAGATTTGTTGTGAGGGAAATCATTTGACAATTAACGGAACCAAGGCCCATGACAGATGTGTGTGAGCATGTTGTTGAGTATTACAGGACTGCTCACAACTGCATCGAGTGTGCGCTGGCTTGAAAATATGAGTTTCGGAACATCAATCAAACATACGCTGGAAAGTTGCAGCAGGGAACATCAATCTGGCAAGTGAAGCGGAAATCAGGCCTCAGAAATTAGAGGCAGAATAAGTCTAGACTAGCTAATTAAATGGAAGGATTTTGAAGCAAAACATTTCCTAATTGGACAAGGATTTTATTCTTCAATCATTTACCTATTTTTTCTTTACTAAATTTGAGAGTTTGTTTTTAAAAAAATCTCGTGGATATCTCTTTTTTGCCCCCACTCATTTTGCTTGCAGCGTCCACCCGCATAGCCTCAGCACGGCAACAAGAAATTCGGCCAGCTAAATGGATGGATAATATCTGTGTTGATGGTGGAGACCTTCTTAAATAGAACACCCCTTAAGTAGTGATCAGGTCATCATTTCTCAAGTCCAAATGCAGATACTAGTGGTACCGGTCAATTTGCAGAGCAGTTTGCCAGTAAACCAGAAACTAGCAGCAGTTGGCTCCATTTCTCTTGTTTTTTTGAGCGAAAAAACAACTATCCCATCAGACAATTTGAATAGTCCAGGCACACAATGCCGAATTGGGCTAACAACATACTCCCTGCGTACCATAATATAAGATGTTTTTGCAGTTCAATTTGAACTGCAAAAACGTCTTATATTGTGGTACTGGTGATTAGCTGCAGTCTTCATAGCATTCACACATGCCTGGAGTTCTGCATTAACACAGGAGTAAGTGCACGCATAAATCAGCCATATTGCTCAGTCATGATAACTGAATTAATGTCTTGCAGGGCAATTGCCAATCAGCCATATCTAACTCGGATAAGCCATATATGTAAATTTTTCTACTCCCTCCATAAACTAATATAAGAGTGTTTAGAATACTAAAATAGTGATCTAAACGCTCCTATATTAGTTTACAGAGGGAGTAGATAATAAACAAAACAAGGAATTCTACCTACCTTGTGCTACGTTTCCTCCCTGGATGTGGGTGATTCAGCTCAAACACAGGACACCGAGTGTGGCTGAATAAGCACTGAAAATCTCTGTCAAAACATCATACGCCTAAAACTATGGTATACAGGTGAACAGACAGAGATCAGTTGACCTTATCTTACCCCATCAATTCGACAGAATTCTGGATGACTGAGCGGGGCTCCGTCACCGATGATCAGTGACTTCAGCCATGGGACTAGGCCGACAATAAATACAATTATCAGCCAGGATGTGGTTGACACCAAATTCAGTCAAAAACCAGGAGTGGGGCCTCCTGCAATTATGTACTTCCCAGTCATTTTCTCTGAAACTCTGAACATGTCAACAACACTAGAGCAGACAACTGACATGGAAAACCATGAAAACTTACAATCTGGTTACCTTCATTGTGTTCGTAAGGGCCAGATGCCAAGAGAGCCGCTTCCTCACCCGGTGCTCCTCGTCGCTGTCGGTTGGCTGCATGCACACAGGCACGGAGCCAAATTAACAGCCTGGTCTCTCGGCGTCAGACAACAGGCAACAACAGAGCCTACTGTTTGAGGCAATGTGGCCGAAGATTGTGCTCTTACAGCCATCGGCAGCGACTATCAGGACAGCCCAAACGGTACCAACGTTGTCAGCAGGTGAGTCTTGCTCGTTCTGCAGTTCCTAGATGCAGCCTTCCATTGCAGCCGAGCCACCAATGTCCTGAACTCCTGATTGTTCATAGAAGAATTTCAGTGATAGCATGCACCACCAAAAGATGATTACAGTTATCTGCTAGCTAGGACCAATTAAAGTGCCATATACAAACTGGTGCTCATTTTGTCTCATAACTAACACAGGCCTTGCCAAACTGTCATAATATATATACAATTAAAGTGCTCATTCGGAAATCAGAACACATGAGATAGATGAACTTGGCAATCTAACCTGCCGGTAGCTACTGAACCAAATGGCACACCAACACTATGAACCCTTTGCCAGTCACATTAATTCAGACGTACCTCCAGAAGATATTCAAGTGAGAAAAACTGTACATGACGACAATGCCTGAAGATCTGAAGCTACATATAGAAGTGTAAATGAGAAAAATAAACAGAGCAGGGAATGAGCAACTAGAAAGTCCAGTTCCAACCTCACTTCCCAATCATAAAGTCACATTAGCAACTGTAAGAATAAACAGATCTGAAGCAGCAGACCCATCAAAAGTTTCAACATGCAAGAAAACTGGCTGTGGCCTGTGGCACATGGAACACTGTATCAGATGTCAAACCCAAGTACTGCAATACATCACATAACTAGTTATGGGAGTGAATCGTCAAACAGAACTTCAGTTACATGGTGTGTAAGAACACAAAAGAGATAAAGATTACAATCTGTACAAACTTATAGTATGACGTACTCCACGAGATGGTAGCAGAACAATACTGCTGAATAAATAGGCAATTTTTCGACTAATTTAATCCATAAGTAGATGACTAGCATGACATTTACAGAATTAACGACATACTCATACTAATCTAAACAAGCACGTACTACGCAAATAGTAGACAAATCTACACATGATGCTAGTACAGCTAATATGGAAATAATCAGGAGAGGGATAAACGCGTTATACCCTCCAGTAGGCCATGCAGAAGCCGCCGCGGTGATGGCGGCAACAGCAGCGTCCTCGGCGGCCTTCTTGTCGGCCACGGTCTTCTCGGTGGTGGCATGTTCGGCGTCGGTGGACATGGTGATGACGAAGACGACGCAGACGTAGAGGAAGTAGTGGATCGGAGGCGAGCAGTTCCATAGTCGCTTCCCAAAAACCTATTCGCATCTCTCCCGTACAGGAACCAGAGAGATAGGGTTTCAGAGACCTACTCTCCCGTCAGCCGTGTACGCGGGGGACGGGATGGAGTCACCGGCGGCAACAGCAAAGGAACGACGTGGGCGGTTCGCGTGGGAGCAGATGTGATATGTTCATGGCGGCTAGGGTTAGGAGATACCACACACTTATATAGGCGCAGCCACGTGGAGAAACGTGGGCTTGACCCACGTCCGAGTCCGTGACAGCCCACGATCCGACGTCTCAGATCGTGGCCCAGCTGTCACAAACTCTCCGTTAGTGACTGACAAAAATAAGCGCGTAGGTGTGAGCTCGGCTCGGCTCATTCCCGCAACCCGCGGTGCGTCGTGACGAGGCGTGGCGAGGCGGGCGGCGAAGAAGGAGTGGGCGAGGGCCTTTTCTCTTCTCAAGCTCCAATAGTATGTAGAAGAGAAACCCTTATAAGGAGGTCCAACTCCACTTCCACTTCGGGGGTGGGACTAAACTTCCCACTACACCTAGTGCCAATAAACCCACATGGGCCCTTAGAGATTTTAAAAAATTCCTATATGAGCCTAAAGCCCATCCCAAATTTCAGCAATCCCCCACCAGATCTCGAGGGCCCATTGTGTCCTCTGCTCCAATTGTTGTTTCGATATACTAGTGTTTCAGTGAAGACCTGTTAAGGTTAAGCCTCACCTAGAGCAAGTAGCTACACTCCTTCACAACTGAACAATGGACTATGCCTTGAATTGTCAGTTTGGCGTAAAGAAGCTTCACTACATGTCTTACTAGTACTAGGCTGCCGAAGGCTGACCCCTCGGGTGGAGCATATAAGTGACACTCCTGGCCTATTCATGAGCTTACTAGAGATCACCCCAATCTCCACTACTGGAATCAACTTCTTTGCCGTCTTCCATGGCGGACAGCAAAGGCATGGATGACAGATGGCAAAGTCCTATGCCGTCCGCTGGCGGACGACAAACTGTCCATCTGAACGAGTGCCGACAAAGGCCTTCTTTGTCGCCTGCTTCATAGAAGCGGACGACAAAGGGTTGTGCCGTCCGCCGTCGGAGCCCAGCAGACGGCAAAGATCATGGATGGCAATGGCGTGGGGTGAGAGCCGTTAGGGGTTAACGACAAAGAGCTCAGCTTGGCCAGCAATGAGAAGCCGCCACGTGGCGAGCTATGTCGTCCGCCAGCGGATGGCAAAGAGCTTTGAATCTTTGCCATCCGCTGGCAGACGACATAGATGGCCCTGTTTGCCAGTCCTATTTGGTAACTTTGTCGTCTGCTGGCAGACAACAAAGTGCCCAAATAGGCAGCCGAGTGTTCCCAGTTTCTACAAGTAGCTGCCACGTGGCCTCTTTGCCGTCTGCTAGCAGTCCGCAAAGTTCTTTGCCGTCCGCTAGCAGACAGCAAAGAGGCTATATATCCCATGTTTTTATTTGAATCCATTTAATTTGGCAGGATTTCACACACAGATATACATACATACAACTCCAACATATCCAACAACATATAACAGCATGTCCAACAACATATTTCATCAAATCCAACGTATCCAACAACATAGTTCAACAAAGTCCAACATATCCATATATACATACATATCCAGAAACAAGTTTCCAACAACATATCCATATAGACATACATATCCATATAGACATACATATCCAAACAAGTTTTCATAAACAACAAGGAAGCGACAGAAGAATAGGACACTCCATCAATGCAAGCTTCCTCATTATCGGTGTCAAAACCGGCGGATCTCAGGTATGGGGTCCTGAACTGTGCGTCTAAAGCTAATGGTAACAGGAGGCGGGGGACACAGTGTTTACCCAGGTTCGGACCCTCTAGATGGAGGTAATACCCTACTTCCTGCTTGATTGATTTTGATGATATGAGTATTACAAGAGTTGATCTACCACGAGATCGTAGAGGCTAAACCCTAGAAGCTAGCCTATGATTATGATTATTCTTGTCCTACAGACTAAACCCTCCGGTTTATATAGACACCGGAGGGGCTAGGGTTACACAGAGTCGGTTACAAAGGAAAGAATCTTCATATCCGAATCGCCAAGCTTGCCTTCCACGCAAAGGAGAGTCCCATCCGGACACGGGACGAAGTCCTCTATCTGTATCTTCATAGCCCAACAGTCTGGCATATGCATATAGTCCGGCTGTCCGAGGACCCCTTAATCCAGAACTCCCTCAGTAGCCCCTGAACCAGGCTTCAATGACGATGAGTCCGGTGCGCAGATTGTCTTCGGCATTGCAAGGCGGGTTCCTTCTCCGAATACTCCAAAGTAGATCTTGAACATAAGAATCGTGTCTGGCTCTGCAAAACAAATTCTACATACCACTATAGAGAGTATAATACCCCACGGGTCCAATCTGCTGACAACTCATAGCGTGACATCACGCCACGGTCTTTATATGAACCGTTTATATCCTGCCCCTCCGTATTTCGAGGTGCGGTTTCATTGGCACGTCTTGTCAAAGCAGAGATCGTGTCCCCTTATCACGAGATTCTCATCAATGCGGGCATGGGTAACTCAACCGTGCCATCTGCACGGTGCTTGGTGAATAGGCGGATTTTAAGGCGAGTGGGGAGGCGCACGACCTTGACTGTCTTTATAAGGGGATAAGGATGCCTCCTCGTTCACCCACGCCTTCTCCTTCCTCTGCTCGTTCATTCTTGAGCTCCAACGCCCAAGCACCAGACGTTGCTGGAGCTCTTCCGTACGACACACGAAGACATCTGGAAGGTGCTCTTTAAGGCCAGCGAGGTACCACCGCCCACGACCGAAGATCGCGGGCTTAGCACAAAACGTCGGGCTAATCCGGTAAGTTGTTTTATGTTTGCAAGGTATACCTTTTACCGGCATATCTGCCGGAGGAACCTAAGCCTCCATGCCAATCTTTCAGGCCTGGGTAACGATAGCGAAGCAGATTAACTGTCCGGCTCCGCTACCTGAAGATTCAGAAACGCCTCCTCTGACGAAGATGCTGTTTCCGGCACCTTATGAGGTGTTGGAGAAGAAAGCCAAGAAGGCGGCCAAGGGGAGCAGAGATGGTCTCCGACGCAAGGGTGCTTCGGACGTGACATTCGAAGAAGCCGAGACACACTCCTCCACCGTAAACGACGAGGAGGAGGAGGAGAAAATCCATTCCCCCCCCTCTACTAGGGGGAAAAAGAAGAGGAAGGCCTCCACACATGGGGAGGCTGAGGCGTCCAGGAAGGGAAAAATCTCCCTTCCGGACTACTCCGCCGCAGCCACCAACAGCAGCGGGAGTGGGAGCCCAGGGTCAAGCCCCTGGCCAAATTGTAAGTATCCGGACACGGTAATATTTCCGGCCTTTTCACTTTATCATTTTTTAATGAGCTAGACCATGCATCTGCAGTCTAGCCCAGTCCAACATCGAGCTATCTTCCTCTTCGGAGGGGTCGCTGGACCTGTCGACGATAAACAACGGGTTCCTTCCAACGGCCTCCTCCCCCAAGGCCGCGGACAACATCGAGGTATTTTCTCGAAGGATACCAGGCCAAGGGGAGACCGTTCCGATGATGCCGGAGGATAAAACCCCGGTTGCCGAACACATGGGGGGAAAGACCCCTACGGACCCCTACGATGGGGACCGCATCCAGTTCAGCCCTTAGCCGAATACAGCTCCGGAGACCCAAGTGGCTCCGGATTCTGGCAGGCAGCCTCTCCCGAACGATGGGGGCAAGACGCCTCCACCAGTGACCTCTGTCCATCCAGATGCACTGGATAGATTGCTGGAAGCACTACAAGGCGCTTCCATTGTGGAAGAACACCATACTCTTATGAGTACGGTGATTGAGAAAGTCCAATCCGCCAAAAACTGACTGACTGAAACCTGCATTAGCCTTCTAACAGGCTTTGAGGTAAGTAATATAGTTGTAAAAGAATATCACCTTGTAGACAGTAGCGCTTGATGCTATGTTCGGTGTTTGGAAAGAAAAACCGAACAGAGGATCAAAATAATTTTTGTAGGAGTCTAACATAACATGTCTATGTGAATAAGCAGGCGTCACTGCTGGCTGCTGCCGCTCATACTGTGGAGGTCTCCGGCTTGAAGCAGAATCTGGAGCGGGCCGAGGAAGAACTCAACCTCGTGAAGAAGAAGCTGGAGGACAGCCAAGGTATGCACTAACCGGTGCTTTATATTTAGGAGGATGAAAGGTTCGTACTGACTAAAGTGTCATGAACTTTATTAGGGGCCGCGACCGAAGTAGTGGCCCTCAAGAAGGCGTTGGCCGAGGCCGAGGACAAAGCGGGTAAGGAACGCACCGTGCGCGAGAAGCAGGAGGCCCGGGCCAGCGAGGTCCAGCAAGAGCTCCAGGACGCCGTCAAAAAGTACGAGTCCTTGGAGCGTGATTCTAAGACTCAAGAGTCTAAACTTGCCAAGGCCCGCCAGAGCGCGCAAGATGCCCGAGCCGAAGCCCAGAGCGCCCTCCAGGAAATCCAGGCGGCCAAGAAGATCGCGGCGGGTAAGGCTTTTATTATGCAAAACAAGTATGTGAAGGAAACATTCCTTTTACTTACCCGAATTTGGAGTTCTCCAGGAGCGTTTGCGGATCTGCCGCGTAGCATATGAGATGATGTAGAGTTCTTTCGAGCCGAAGAAGGGAGCTCTACGGAGAAGCTGTTCTGGTCTCAATACCTTGGACCAGAACATCCGGTGTCCTTTAGCGACCAGCTAAAACAGTTGGTCGAGCTGCACAAGGCGGCCGAACTAGCCATGAAGGACCTATGGTCTGTCGAGCCTATGCCCAGTAGCTACTTCGGACTCGTGAAGCAGCTGGTCAGTGCCTGCCCTCGGCTTGATGCCGTCAAGCGGTCGGTCTGCATTGAAGGTGCGCGGATGGCTTTCGCCCGCGCCAAGATGCACTCGGCGAAGATGGATGCCACGAAGTTGATGACCGAGGGTCCGCCCGCGGGTAAGGAGCATCGCAAGCCCGAGATGTATTATGACAGTGTCATGGAGGGATCCCGCCTTGTGGCGGAGCAATGTGCCAAGGATATTATTTTCCCATGAAAGCATTATTTTATCCTGTCATGTAATATGGAACAAGGTCTTTATGTAATATAATACTTGTTATTTAAAATTTTACCTCCTGTGCGGCCGTTTATGAAATCTGATAGTTGGCCAGTCGTCGGCTTCTGCCCCCATGTAGCTAGTACAGGGGTGTTTGGGATAAATTTAAACACTCTTTATCCAAATTTTTGGTCTTTTAAGGAGGTGTTTAGCGCAACGAACAAGGCAATCAGACTATACAGCTTTATCACCCTCACTTTGTTGGGGAACGTAGTAATTTCAAAAATTTTCCTACGATCACGCAAGACCATGGTGATGGCATAGCAACGAGAGGGGAGAGTGTCCGTCCACGTACCCTCGTAGACCGAAAGCGGAAGCGTTATAACAACGCGGTAGATGTAGTCGTACGTCTTCACGATCCGACCGATCCAAGCACCGAGCGACGGCACCTCCGAGTTCTCGCACACGTTCAACTCGATGGCGATCCCGGACTCGATCCAGCAAAGTGTCGGGGATGAGTTCCACAAGACCTGACGGCGTGGTGACGATGATGATGCTCCACCGACGCGGGGCTTCGCCTAAGCTCATGACGATATGACTTCTCCGGCGCAGGGCTTCGCTAAGCTCCGCGACGATATGACCAAGTGGAATATGGTGGAAGGGGCACCGCTGCGGCTAAGGAACGATCCGTAGATCAACTTGTGTGTTCTAGGGTGCCCCCTGCCTCAGATATAAAGGATCCAAGGGGAGGGGCTGGCCGGCCATGAGGGGCGCTGCCAGGAGTCCTACTCCTCCGGGAGTAGGATTCCCCTCAATCCTAGTTGGAATAGGATTCCCGGAGGGGAAAGAGAGAGAGGGGCGGCCCACCTTTCCTAGTCCTAATAGGACTAGGGAAGGGGGCGCTTGCGCACCACCTAGGGCTGGCCCTTTCTCTTTCCACCAAGGCCCACTATGGCCCATATAGTTTCCGGGGTTCGGTAACCTCCGGTACTCGGTAAATTCGATTTCACTCGGAACCTTTCCGATGTCCAAATGTAGGCTTCAATATATCAATCTTTATGTCTCGACCATTTGAGACTCCTCGTCATGTCCGTGATCACATCCGGACTCCAAACTACCTTCGTACATCAATACTTATAAACTCATAATGAACTGTCATCGAAGCGTTAAGCGTGCGGACCCTACGGGTTCGAGAACTATGTAGACATGACCTAGAACCATTCTCGGTCAATAACCAATAGCGGAACCTGGATGCCCATATTGGTTCCTACATATTCTACGAAGATCTTTATCGGTCAAACCGCATAACAACATCGTTGTTCCCTTTGTCATCGGTATGTTACTTACCCGAGATTCGATCGTCGGTATCCAATACCTAGTTCAATCTCGTTACAGTAAGTCTCTTTACTCGTTCCGTAATACATCATCTCACAACTAACTCATTAGTTGCAATGCTTGCAAGGCTTATGTGATGTGTATTACCGAGAAGGCCCAGAGATACCTCTCCGACAATCGGAGTGACAAAACCTAATCTCGATTCATGCCAACTCAACATATACTTTTGGAGACACCTGTAGAGTACCTTTATAATCACCCGATTCGTTGTGACGTTTGGTAGCACACAAAGTGTTCCTCCGTAAACGGAGTTGCATAATCTTACAGTTGCAGGAACTTTGTATAAGTCATGAAGAAAGCATAAGCAACATACTAAACGATCAAGTGCTAAGCTAACGAAATGGGTCATGTCAATCACATCATTCTCCTAATGATGTGATCCCATTAATCAAATGACAACACATGTCTATGGTTAGGAAACATAACCATCTTCGATTAATGAGCTAGTCTAGTAGAGGCATACTAGTGACTATCTGTTTGTCTATGTATTCACACATGTATTATGTTTCCGGTTAATACAATTCTAGCATGAATAATAAACATTTATCATGATATAAGGAAATAAATAATAACTTTATTATTGCCTCTAGGGCATATTTCCTTCAGTCTCCCACTTGCACTAGAGTCAATAATCTAGATTACACAAGAATGATTCTAACACCCATGGAGTCTTGGTGCTGATCATGTTTTGCTCGTGGAAGAGGCTTAGTCAACGGTCTGCAACATTCAGATCCGTATGTATTTTGCAAATCTCTATGTCTCCCACTTGGACTTGGTCCCGAATGGAATTGAAGCGTCTCTTGATATGCTTGGTCCTCTTGTGAAATCTGGATTCCTTTGCCAAGGCAATTGCACCAGATTGTCACAGAAGATCTTCATTGGTCCCGATGCACTAGGTATGACACCTAGATCGGAAATGAACTCTTTATCCAGACTCCTTCATTTGCTGCTTCGAAGCAGCTATGTACTCCGCTTC
Source organism: Aegilops longissima (assembly GCA_021605205.1). NCBI lineage: Eukaryota > Viridiplantae > Streptophyta > Magnoliopsida > Poales > Poaceae > Aegilops > Aegilops longissima. The sequence goes on along the minus strand of CM038682.1, from coordinate 2,394,882 downwards.
ACATGTAGATCCCGCCACGACGCTTTGTTTAGAACTGCACCAACTGACAGCTCCACCGTTTAATAAAAATACGTATCCGGTTTGCGATTTAGAATCGTCCGGATCAGTGTCAAAGCTTGCATCGACGTAACCATTTACGACTAGCTCTTTGTCACCTCCATATCGAGAAACATATCCTTAGTCCTTTTCGGTATTTCAGGATGTTCTTGACCGCTGTCCAAAGATGATCCACTCTGGATTACTTTGGTACCTTCCTGCCAAGCTTACAGCTAAGCATCGTCAGTCTGGTACACAGCATTGCATACATGATAGAGCCTATGGCTGAAGCATAGGGAACATTTTTCATTTTCTCTCTATCTTCTGCTGTGGTCGGGCATTGAGTCTGACTCAATCTTACACCTTGTACTACAGGTAAAAAACCTTTCTTTGCCTGATCCATTTTGAACTTCTTCAAAACTTTATCAAGGTATGTGCTTTGTGAAAGCCAATTAAGCGTCTTGATCTATCTCTATAGATCTTGATGCCCAATATGTAAGCAGCTTCACCGAGGTCTTTCATTGAAAAACTTTTATTCAAGTATCCTTTTATGCTATCCAGAAATTCTATATCATTTCCAATCAACAATATGTCGTCCACATATAATATCAGAAATGCTACAGAGCTCCCACTCACTTTCTTGTAAATACAGGCTTCTCCAAAAGTCTGTATAAAACCATATGCTTTGATCACACTATCAAAGCGTTTATTCCAACTCCGAGAGGCTTGCACCAGACCATAAATTGATCGTTGGAGCTTGCACACTTTGTTAGCACCCTTTGGATCAACAAAACCTTCTGGTTGTATCATATACAACTCTTCTTCTAGAAATCCATTCAAGAATGCAGTTTTTACATCCATTTGCCAAATTTCATAATCATAAAATGCGGCAATTGCTAACATGATTCGGACAGACTTAAGCATCGCTACGGGTGAGAAAGTCTCATCGTAGTCAACCCCTTGAACTTGTCGAAAACCTTTTGCAACAAGTCGAGCTTTGTAGACAGTTACATTACCATCGGCGTCAGTCTTCTTCTTAAAGATCCATTTATTCTCAATAGCTTGCCGATCATCGGGCAAGTCTACCAAAGTCCATACTTTGTTCTCATACATGGATCCAATCTCAGATTTCATGGCTTCAAGCCATTTTGTGGAATCTGGGCTCACCATCGCTTCTTCATAGTTCGTAGGTTCACCATGATCTAGTAGCATGACTTCCAGAATAGGATTACCGTACCACTCTGGTGCGGATTTTATTCTGGTTGATCTCTGAGTTCAGTGATAACTTGATCTGAAGTTTTATGATCTTCATCATTATCTTCCTCACTAATCGGTGTAGGTGTTACGAAACTGATTTCGTGATGAACTACTTTCAATAAGGGAGCTGGTACTATTACCTCATCAAGTTCCACTTTCCTCCCACTCACTTCTTTCGAGAGAAACTCCTTCTCTAGAAAGGATCCATTCTTAGCAACGAATGTCTTGCCTTCGGATCTGTGATAGAAGGTATACCCAATTGTCTCCTTTGGGTATCCTATGAAGACACATTTTCTGATTTGGGTTCAAGCTTATCAGGTTGAAGTTTCTTCACATAAGCATCGCAACCCCAAACTTTCAGAAGCGACAACTTTGGTTTCTTGCTAAACCATAGTTCATAAGGCGTCGTCTCAACGGATTTTGACGGTGTCCTATTTAACGTGAATGCGGCCGTCTCTAAAGCATAACCCCAAAGCGATAGCGGTAAATCGGAAATAGACATCATAGATCGCACCATATCTAGTAAAGTACGATTCGACGTTCGGACACACCATTACGCTGAGGTGTTCCGGTGGCGTGAGTTGCGAAACTATTCCGCATTGCTTCAAATGTAGACCAAACTCGTAACTCAAATATTCTCCTCCACGATCAGATCGTAGAAACTTTATTTTCTTGTTACGATGATTTTCAACTTCACTCTGAAATTCTTTGAACTTTTCAAATGTTTCAGATTTATGTTTCATCAAGTAGATATACCCGTATCTGCTTAAATCATCTGTGAAGGTGAGAAAATAACGATATCCGCCACGAGCTTCAACATTCATCGGACCACACACATCTGTATGTATGATTTCCAACAAGTCTGTGCTCTCTCCATACAACCGGAGAACGGTGTTTTAGTCATCTTGCCCATGAGGCACGGTTACAAGTACCAAGTGATTCATAATCAAGTGATTCCAAAAGTCCATCTGTATGGAGTTTCTTCATGCGTTTACACCGATATGACCTAAACGGCAGTGCCACAAATAAGTTGCACTATCATTATCAACTCTGCATCTTTTGGCTTCGACATTATGAATATGTGTATCACTACTCGTCGAGATTCAACAAGAATAGACCATTCTTCAAGGGCGCATGACCATAAAAGATATTACTCATATAAATAGAACAACCATTATTCTCTGATTTAAATGAATAACCGTCTCGCATCAAACAAGATCCAGATATAATGTTCATGCTCAACGCACCAAATAACAATTATTTAGGTCTAAATCTAATCCCGAAGGTAGATGTAGAGGTAGCGTGCCGACCGCGATCACATTGACTTTGGAACCATTTCCCACGCGCCGTCACCTCGTCCTTTGCCGGTGCTCGTCTATTCCGTAGTCCCTGCTTGAGTTGCAAATATTAGCAATGAACCAGATCAAATACCAGTGCTACTACGAGCTCTAGTAAGGTACACATCAATAACATGTATATCACATATACCTTTGTTCACCTTGCCATCCTTCTTATCCGCCAAATACTTGGGGCAGTTCCGCTTCGAGGTCGATCTTGCTTGCAGTAAAACACTCGATTTCAGGCTTAGGTCCAGACTTGGGTTTCTTCTCTTGAGCAGCAACTTTCTTGCTGTTCTTGAAGTTTCCTTCTTCTTCCCTTTGCCCTTTTCTTGAAACTAGTGGTCTTGTTGACCATCAACACTTGATGCTCTTTCTTGATTTCTACCTCCGCTGCTTTTAGCATTGCGAAGAGCTCAGAATTGTCTTAGTCATCCCTTGCATATTATAGTTCATCACGAAGCTCTTGTAGCTTGGTGGCGTGATTGGAGAATTCATCAATGACACTATCATCCGGAAGATTAACTCCCAGCTGAATTAAGTGATTATTATACCCAGACATTTTGAGTATGTGCTCACTGACAGAACTATTCTCCTCCATCTTGCAGCTATAGAACTTATTGGAGACTTCATATCTCTCAATCCGGGCATTTGCTTGAAATATTAACTTCAACTCCTGGAACATCTCATATGCTCCATGACGTTCAAAACGTCGTTGAAGACCCGTTCTAAGCCGTAAAGCATGGCACACTGAACTATAGAGTAGTCATCAGCTTTGCTTTGCCGACGCGTTCACAACTTCTGGTGCAGCTCCTGCAGCAGGCCTGGCACCCAGCGGTGCTTCCAGGACGTAATTCTTCTGTGCAGCAATGAGGATAATCCTCAGGTTACGGACCCAGTCCGTGTAATTGCTACCATCATCTTTCAACTTTGCTTTCTCAAGGAACGCATTAAAATTCAACGGAACAACAGACGAGCCATCTATCTACAGTAAACATAGACAAGCAAAATACTATCGGTACTAAGTTCATGATAAATTTAAGTTCAATTAATCATATTAAAAACTCCCACTTAGACAGACATCTCTCTAGTCATCTAAGTGTTTACATGATCCAAATCAACTAAACCATGTCCGATCATCACGTGAGATGGAGTAGTTTCAATGGTGAACATCACTATGTTGATCATATCTACTATATGATTCACGTTCGACCTTCGGTCTCCGTGTTCGAGGCCATATCTGCATATGCTAGGCTCGTCAAGTTTAACCTGAGTATTCTGCGTGTGCAAAACTGGCTTGCACCCGTTGTAGATGGACGAGAACTTATCACACCCGATCATCACGTGGTGTCCGGGTACTACTGAACTTTTAGCAACGGTGCATACTCGGGAGAACACTTCTTGATAATTTTAGTGAGAGATCATCTTATAATGCTACCGTCAATCAAAGCAAGATAAGATGCATAAAGGATAAACATCACATGCAATCAATATAAGTGATATGATATGGTCATCATCATCTTGTGCTTCGATCTCCATCTCCAAGCACCGCCATGATCACCATCGTCATCGGCGCGACACCTTGATCTCCATCGTAGCATCGTTGTCGTCTCGCCAACTATTGCTTCTACGACTATCGCTATCGCTTAGTGATAAAGTAAAGCAATTACATGGCTTTTGCATTTCATACAATAAGCGACAACCATATGGCTCCTGCCGATTGCCGATAACTCGGTTACAAAACATGATCATCTCATACAATAAAATATAGCATCACGTCTTGACCACATCACATCACAACATGCCCTGCAAAAACAAGTTAGACGTCCTCTACTTTGTTGTTGCAAGTTTTACGTGGCTGCTACGGGCTGAGCAAGAACCGTTCTTACCTACGCATCAAAACCACAACGATAGTTTGTCAAGTTGGTTTTGTTTTAACCTTCGCAAGGACCGGGCGTAGCCACACTCGGTTCAACTAAAGTGAGAGAGACAGACACCCGCCGGTCACCTTTAAGCAACTAGTGCTCGGAGCGGTGAAACCAGTCTCGCGTAAGCGTACGTGTAATGTCGGTCCGGGCCGCTTCATCTCACAATACCGCTGAACCAAAGTATGACATGCTGGTAAGCAGTATGACTTATATCGCCCACAACTCACTTGTGTTCTACTCGTGCATATGACATCAACGCATAAAACCAGGCTCTGATACCACTGTTGGGGAACGTAGTAATTTCAAAAATTTTCCTACGATCACGCAAGACCATGGTGATGGCATAGCAACGAGAGGGGAGAGTGTCCGTCCACGTACCCTCGTAGACCGAAAGCGGAAGCGTTATAACAACGCGGTTGATGTAGTCGTACGTCTTCACGATCCGACCGATCCAAGCACCGAACGTACGGCACCTCCGAGTTCTGCACACGTTCAGCTCGATGGCGATCCCGGACTCGATCCAGCAAAGTGTCGGGGATGAGTTCCGTCAAGACGACGGCGTGGTGGCGATGATGATGCTCCACCGACGCAGGGCTTCGCCTAAGCTCATGACGATATGACTTCTCCGCGCAGGGCTTCGCCTAAGCTCATGACGATATGACCGTGGAATATGGTGGAAGGGGGCACCGCACACGGCTAAGGAACGATCCGTAGATCAACTTGTGTGTTCTAGGGTGCCCCCTGCCCCCGTATATAAAGGAGCCAAGGGGGAGAGGGCTGGCCGACCATGAGGGGGCGCGCCAGGGAGTCCTACTCCCTCCTGGAGTAGGATTCCCCCTCCAATCCTAGTTGGAATAGGATTCCCCGGAGGGGGAAAGAGAGAGAGGGGGCCGGCCCACCTTTCCTAGTCCTAATAGGACTAGGGGAAGGGGGGAGGCGCGCGGCCACCTAGGGCTGGCCCTTTCTCTTTTCCACCAAGGCCCACTATGGCCCATATAGTTCCCGGGGGGTTCTGGTAACCTCCGGTACTCCGATAAATTCGATTTCACTCGGAACCTTTCCGATGTCCAAATGTAGGCTTCCAATATATCAATCTTTATGTCTCGACCATTTGAGACTCCTCGTCATGTCCGTGATCACATCCGGGACTCCGAACTACCTTCGGTACATCAATACTTATAAACTCATAATGAACTGTCATCGAAACGTTAAGCGTGCGGACCCTACGGGTTCGAGAACTATGTAGACATGACCTAGAACCATTCTCGGTCAATAACCAATAGCGGAACCTGGATGCCCATATTGGTTCCTACATATTCTACTGAAGATCTTTATCGGTCAAACCGCATAACAACATACGTTGTTCCCTTTGTCATCGGTATGTTACTTACCCGAGATTCGATCGTCGGTATCCAATACCTAGTTCAATCTCGTTACCGGTAAGTCTCTTTACTCGTTCCGTAATACATCATCTCACAACTAACTCATTAGTTGCAATGCTTGCAAGGCTTATGTGATGTGTATTACCGAGAAGGCCCAGAGATACCTCTCCGACAATCGGAGTGACAAAACCTAATCTCGATTCATGCCAACTCAACATATACTTTTGGAGACACATGTAGAGTACCTTTATAATCACCCAGTTACGTTGTGACGTTTGGTAGCACATAAAGTGTTCCTCCGGTAAACGGGAGTTGCATAATCTTACAGTTGCAGGAACTTTGTATAAGTCACGAAGAAAGCATAAGCAACATACTAAACGATCAAGTGCTAAGCTAACGAAATGGGTCATGTCAATCACATCATTCTCCTAATGATGTGATCCCATTAATCAAATGACAACACATGTCTATGGTTTAGGAAACATAACCATCTTCGATTAATGAGCTAGTCTAGTAGAGGCATACTAGTGACTATCTGTTTGTCTATGTATTCACACATGTATTATGTTTCCGGTTAATACAATTCTAGCATGAATAATAAACATTTATCATGATATAAGGAAATAAATAATAACTTTATTATTGCCTCTAGGGCATATTTCCTTCACACTTAGCCATAGTAGTTCTATAATTTTAAATTTTGGCGTACCCCCTGGTATTCGGAAGGCCAAAGTTGGGGCGCTATACACGCCTAATCGGATAAAAATTGATTCCTTGCATAAAGCAGAAAAAATCTCTAAGGATTTGAAAACCTCTCGAACAGCTGACCAGCTCTCGCCGCATCATAACAGTCAGTTTTCGGCTTTCTATACTGAGGTGCTCGTCCGGAAGAACCGGGACACAGTCTCAGTAGTTCTCCCTTTACTACCCTAACTGATATAGCGGAACGTAAGGTAGCAAGCACAGGAGCCGGGCAACCCAACTATTGACCAAAGACATGATTCGAAGCCGATGCATATAATGCTATAAGTTCGGGGTGCCAAACGGTACTGTAAAAATGTTCGGACTTTCTTGCCATGTTATGGGGCACAATGAAGCCCCTGGCGAATTAAGGCGTACCAGAATGTATGGGTGCAATTGAAAATAAATAGACAAGGAAAAAATTAAGTAATAAGCAGATGCTGCAAATTATTTTTCATTGTAGATTAATACGTCAAGGCGTATGTGTACAAGTAGTGCAATAAGCAAATAAGGCTATTTAACATGCCACGACCAAGAGTGAGCTGCGTGCGGGTATTTAAAACAGGTATGGCGATCATTAGCAAAGACCACCTGGGTATTCCCTTGTACGTCCGAGCCCCTAGCTTTCTTGGTGTATCCTTCCCACTATGGGTCCGATGAGCAGGTTTATCAGAAAAGGCCTCGAGAAGAGAAAAAACGTGAAAGAAAGAGAAAAAGTGAAGGTATGCGGATCTAGGAGCGGTTGAGCCGCATTGTGGACCGCGGTCTAGCTGTGCCTCCGTCTATGCCGATGGTATTTTAAGTGCGTAGTTGTGTACGCGTGGCACGAATTTCACCGCTTTATTGGGGCTGGTATGAAGGCTGGATTGCTAGTTGAGCTTTGGATGAGCCGGACGGTCCTGTTGCAGAGTAGCTCGGACTCGCTTGATGGTGTCCGGGGGCTTTATTGCTGAATTGAGGTTTTGCCTAAGAAGGCTATTATGTACTTCTGCTGCAAGGGCCGCGGTGTGCTCCTTAGTACGGAGGGAGCGCTTCATATTTCCATTGACTGTTATAACACCGTGAGGTCCGCGCATCTTGAGCTTAAGGTAGGCATAGTGCGGCACCGCATTGAAACGAGCAAATGAGGTTCGTCCGAGCAGTGCGTGATAACCACTGCAGAAGGGGACGATATCAAAGATTAATTCTTCGCTTCGGAAATTATCTGGGGATCCGAAGACCACTTCCAGTGTGATTGAGCCCTTACAACAGGCCTCTACACCTGGTATGACACCTTTAAAGGTGGTTTTGGTGGGCTTGATCCTTGAGGGATCGATACCCATTTTGCGCACTTTATCCAGATAGAGCAGGTTCAGGCTGCTACCACCGTCCATGAGGACGCGTGTGAGGTGGAATCCGTCAATGATAGGGTTTAGCACCAGTGCGGCTGAACCGCCATGACGGATACTAGTCGGATGGTCCCTTCGATCAAAAGTGATCGAACAGGAGGACCACGGGTTGTATTTCGGGGTGACTGGCTCCATCACGTAGAAGTCCCTTAGTGCGCGCTTCCGCTCCCCCTTGGGGATATGGGTAGCATATATCATGTTCACCGTTTTAACTTGGGGAGGAAACTTCTTCTGTCCCCCTGTGTTCGATGGCCGGGGTTCCTCGTTGTCATTGCTTTGTGGTCCCTTTTCCTTGTTTTCGGCATTTAACTTGCCGGCTTGTTTAAAGACCCAACATTCTCTGTTGGTATGATTGGCTGGTTTATCGAGGGTGCCGTGGATTTGACATAGACGATCGAGTATGCAGTCCAGATTGGACGGTCCCGGGTTGTTTCTCTTAAATGGCTTTTTCCGCTAACCGGACATGGAGCCACTGAATCCGGCATTGACGGCCGTGTCTTCGGAGTTATCGCCATTATTTCGACGCTTGTGTCTGTTGCATCGGGGCTTGTCGTTGCTATCTCTGGCTTCAGAAGTGCCAGCTTTACTTGAGGTGCGGTTGCTACGAGCTAGCCAGCTATCCTCGCCCGCACAAAAGCGGGTCATGAGCGTCGTAAGAGCTGCCATGGACTTCGGCTTCTCTTGGCCGAGGTGTCGGGCGAGCTAGTCGTCATGGATGTTATGCTTAAAAGCCGCTAGGGCTTTGGCATCCGGATAGTCGATGCTATGTCTTGAGCTTGCATTGGTTTTCCTTGAAGAGGAAAGGGTGATGCAGCAATAGTAGCATAAGTATTTCCCTCAGTTTTTGAGAACCAAGGTATCAATCCGGTAGGAGGCTCCTCAAAAGTCCCACGCACCTACACAAACAAACAAAGAACTCGTAACCAACGCAATAAAGGGGTTGTCAATCCCTTCACGGCCACTTGCGAAAGTGAGATCTGATAGAGATAGTATGATAAGATAAATATATAGATTGGAAAAGTAAAGATGCAAATAAAAGTAGACTGAAAGCTTATATGATAAAAGATAGACCTGGGGGGCATAGGTTTCACTAGTGGCTTCTCTCAAGATAGCATAAGTATTACAGTGGGTGAACAAATTACTGTCGAGCAATTGATAGAAAAGCGAATAATTATGAGATTATCTAAGGCATGATCATGTATATAGGCATCACGTCCGCGACAAGTAGACCGACTCCTGCCTGCATCTACTACTATTACTCCACACATCGACCGCTATCCAGAATGCATCTAGAGTATTAAGTTCATAAGAATAGAGTAACGCATTAAGAAAGATGACATGATGTAGAGGGATAAACACATGCAATATGATATAAACCCCATCTTTTTATACTCGATGGCAACAATACAATACGTGCCTTGTTGCCCCTGCTGTCACTGGGAAAGGACACCGCAAGATTGAACCCAAAGCTGAGCACTTCTCCCATTGCAAGAAAGATCAATCTAGTAGGTCAAACCAAACTGATAATTCGAAGAGACTTGCAAAGATAACTCAATCATACATAAAAGAATTCAGAGGAGATTCAAGTATTTCTCATAGATAAACTTGATCATAAACCCACAATTCATCGGATCTCGACAAACACACCGCAAAAAGAGTTACGTCAAATAGATCTCCACAAGAGAGGGGGAGAACATGGTATAGAGATCCAAAAAGAGAGAGAAGAAGCCATCTAGCTAATAACTATGGACCCGAAAGTTTGTGGTAAACTACTCACAACTCATCGGAGGGGCTATGGTGTTGATGTAGAAGCCCTCCGTGGTCGATTCCCCCTCCGGCGGAGCGCCAACGAAGGCTCCAAGATGGGATCTCGCGGATACAAAAGGTTACGGTGGTGGAAATTGTTTTTCGTTGGCTCCTTGGATGTTTTCAGGGTACGTGGGTATATATAAGAGGAAGAAGTACGTCGGTGGCCGCCCGAGGGGTCCACATGATAGGGGGCGCGCCCTATAGGTGTGGGCGTGCCCTCCACCCTCGTGGCCGCCTCGATCGCTTCTTGACTTGCACTCCAAGTCCTCTGGATCACGTTCGTTCCAAAAATCACGCTCCCGAAGGTTTCATTCCGTTTAGACTCCGTTTGATATTCCTTTTCTTCGAAATACTGAAATAGGCAAAAAGCAGCAATACGGGCTGGGCCTCCGGTTAGTAGGTTAGTCCCAAAAATGATATAAATGTGTAAAATAAAGCCCATAAACATCCAAAAGAGGTAATATAATAGCATGGAACAATCAAAAATTATAGATACGTTGGAGACGTATCAAGCATCCCCAAGCTTAAATCCTGCTCGTCCTCGAGTAGGTAAATGATAAAAACAGAATTTTTGATGTGGAATGCTACCTAGCATAATTCTTAATGTAATTTTCTTTATCGTGGCATGATTGTTCAGATCCAAATAATTCAAGATAAAAGCTTATAAAACATAAAAATAATAATACTTCGAAGCATACTAAGAAATAATCATGTCCTATCAAAATAACATAGCCAAAGAAAGCTTATCCCTACAAAATCATATAGTTAGGCCATTCTTCATTTTCATTACACAAAATACTTCCATCATGTACAACCCCGATGACGAGCCGAGCAATTGGTTCATTCTTTTTAACGCACTTCAGCTTTTTTCAACTCTTACGCAATACATGAGCGCAAGCCATGGACATAGCACTATGGTGGTATATGGTGGTGGTTGTAAAGACAAAAAGGGAGAAGATAGTCTCACATCAACTAGGCGTATCAACGGGCTATGGAGATGCCCATTAATAGATATCAATGTGAGTGAGTAGGGATTGCCATGCAACGGATGCACTAGAGCTATAAATGTATGAAGGCTCAACAAAAGAAACTAAGTGGCTGTGCATCCAACTTGCTTCCTCACGAAGACCTAGGGCATTTGAGGAAGCCCATCAATGAAATATACAAGCCAAGTTCTATAATGAAAAATTCCCACTAGTATATGAAAGTGACAACATAGAAGACTCTCTATCATGAAGATCATGGTGATATTTTTGAAGCACAAGTGTGGAAAAGAGATAGTAAAATTGTCCCTTCTCTCTTTTTCTTTCATTTTATTTATTTTTTTAATTTTTTTCTTTCTTTGGCCTTTCTCTTTTTTTTCTTCTTTTTGGACTTTCTCTTTTTTTCTTTTTTTTTCTTTTTTTTTTCTTTTTTTTCTTTCTTTCTTTAAAGTCCAAAGTCTCATCCCGACTTGTGGGGGAATCATAGTCTTCATCATCCTTTCCTCACTGGGACAATGCTCTAATAATGAAGATCATTACACTTTTATTGATTTACAACTCAAGAATTACAACTCAAAGGTAGAACAAGATATGACTCTATATGAATGCCTCCGGCGGTATACCGGGATATGCAATGAATCAAGAGGACCGTGCCTCTGCCTCTCGTAAAAGCACAACCGTGTCTCTCATGGAAGCAAAACAGTTCCTCTCACGAAAGAAAATAACACAGAAAAAGTGTTATTTTCCCTTTCCGAGAGGCACGGCCAGCACAACCAAGACTCTCGCAGAAGCAAAACTGTGCCTCTGGCGACAGAAAAAAACCGAAAAATGTGTTTTTTTTTTCGTTTCTGAAAGGCACGGCCATGCCTATGGTGAAAAGCACAATCATGCCTCTCGCGGAAGCAAAACCGTGCCTCTCACGGAAAAAAAACATAAATGCGGTTTGCTCCCTTTCCGGAGGCACGGAGGCACGGCGGTGCCTCTCGTGAAAGCACAAACGTGACTCCCAAGGAAGCAAAACCATGCCTCTGGGGAAAGGAAAAAAAAACAAAAACCCATTTTTTTTCGTTTCCGAGATGCATGACTGTGCCTCACGCGAAAGCAATACCGTGCCTCTCATGGAAGCACAAAAAAGAAACACGTTTTTTCATCCAAGAAATTTTTTAATTTTTTTTGTCCAGAAGCTTAGGAAGACCGGTGAAAAAACAAAATGTCAAAAAAAAAACCCCCGAAAAAAACGTTTAAAAAGCAAAAAACGCATGCGAACAAATAAAAAAATGAAATCCGAAGGAGCGTCTAGAGTGCGACAAGTGGCGGGCGGCTGAAAGCGCGCCAGCTAGCGCTGATCGTTGCCAGGCTCCCAAAGGAGTGCTCGTCAACTAGTTGCTCTCACAAACAGACGGCAGCCTAACGAGTGGCCGACTAGAGGGAAAGCGTTCACTATTTAACGGTTTAGGGACGACAAGCTGCTTAACTGCGACCTTATTACAGTAAAAAATTGCCTCTATAATTTAGTTTGCCATTTTCCCTCGTGTACTCTGTTTCACGTTCTGCTGTCAGGTTTACTCTTTTTTGTGCCTCTATAACGACAGAAAATTAAAACTGCATCGAAAGAAAGGCAAAGACATTATTAGAAAATTGGCAAAAGTTTTTGAGATTCGGTCCACAAGACAAGAGGCCAGACACAAGACAAATGAGGCCATGTTTTCGCTGCTCGGTGGCAGCAGGCAGCGAGCACCGCCGGCCAGCATCGACAACCACCAACTGATGGCAGAGCATGTGACCTTCGTTTTGCTTTGCTCCTCTTTGCGCTGTGCGTTGACCCAGTGGCGGAGCCAGCTCATCCTTGTAGCCTATTTATGATCTAAGAGCATGGAAGTTCATCGGCATTTTTCCAAACAAGCTCTTTATTGGACCAACTTTTTTCTGCTGGAGTTATAAGGACATGCACCGTCGGAGTGATGAATCTTCTTCAGAATACTCTGTCTCTTCATCGGAGTCCTCTTGATTTTGGACTTCTTCAATATGGAATGTGCAAGTGTGGTACTCTTCCCCCTCCGTAGGGTCCGTGCAAAACCAATCTTTATCAAAGCTGCAAAATCGTTTTTCTTTCAGATACTTCAATGTACAGGTAACACACATGAAATGTACCTGATTAAAACTTACATGTTAACTGTAAATTCATGCGTGCAAGAAAGGCGGCACAAGAAGTCTGCTAAATGATCATCAAAGTACCACCATATGGCAATATCTGCATCTTCAACGGTCTGTGGAAAATTTACAATTTACTCCATATAGCACTTTACCATAATAACACAGGAACAAGAAAATGCCTAAAAAAGAAAAATAGTAATCATACCAGATTTGGTCGACTTGGATGTGAAAGGAAATTCCGGCAAAAGGTAAACCATGACCTTTCGTTGTCATAATATGCAGTGCTACTTGACAATAGGCTCCGCCTATAGAGGTATACTGGACTAAAGTCACGATCACATTCAGCGAGCCAACCCCAGGTATATGGAGATTGTAGAACGGTATCCATTGAAAGATGGTGCTGAAACTTGATGTATCTATGCACTTCTAGTATAAGCCCTTGCCTACTGGCGGCTGACATCATGCAAGGGTGATTTCTGAGGAACAACTTGAATGTGTCTGATGACTCTGCACCCGAGGGCATTTCACGCATAATTTTCAGCAAATGAGCTACGTAAGCTATCTTTCCATGCGAAGATTCCAGCTTTATCATGCAGACACTTTCAAGTACTCTACCCAAAGCTTTAATGTCCTTCTTATATCCATCTGGGGTGAAATCCACAACTTTCAGTCTGTCTACACTACTTTGAAGAAAATGGTGACTAATTATCATATAACTATCTGCCGATGGTACGTATATGATATCCCAATACCCAAATGTACCATCCAAACACTTGTTCCTCGCATGATACAGGGATAGCATTTCAAATAGTTTTTGAAACGTCTGTCTCCCCACCTTACTTAGCACCTCTGCCGAATACTTTGTCTCGACCCATTTATCTCTGGACGGCAAATCATTCATCCGATGCATAAATTTCATAGTCTTCAGTTTAAGATTTAGCCTGCATGAATTTTTTTAACATATCAGAGAATGACTATGATTCTCTTAAATATGAGTTATATGTTAAAAAATATACCATTGAAAGAATCTTTTGAATATGAATGCATTAGTATACCTTTCTATGGCATATAAGTTATATTTTAGTAGATTAATGCATGATCAAAATTTGACATGAAATACGAGGGTCTTACAAACTCGGACAGATGCAGTAGTAGTTATGTGGAGTGATGTATCTTTTATACTTACTCTCCAGCGCCACCCCTTATCTTAAAGTGTACCATAATTGTAGAATCAGGGGTAATGCCTTCATCTGCCAGAGATGTGTCCATGTGCAAGTATCTTTCTCCAGGCGCAAAACCTGGGAGTTTCCACGACAAATCTGCAAAAAGGATCATCTGGGGTCAGCTCTAAAACCATCATATCATTTTTAGAAAGAAGCAATAACTAAACGGTGCTGCTAAATGTCAGCGACTGAGAGTTCGCGAAGTCTCGGTTGACACACCAAGTATTGGATGCACATTGCTTTAAGATTCGTGATTATTGTTTGTCCCCTGTCGTTTCAGCCTGATATGGCGCGACGGGCTTGTTCCTTGTTTTGTTTTGTTTTTCCCCTTGTGCTGGGCAGGGGTACATGATGGGCTGGGTGCCACGGAGGGGGGCTCTTCCTTATCTGAGGGCCTTTTTCCTGGGCGTGCAAGAAATCTAGTATGCGTGAATTTTTTTTCTAAACTCAGTGTATGTGTGGATTGAGATTAGAGGATTCTAAGCTACATATTTTTTTTCTCAATTTGGTTGTTCGTTTCAATTATTTTTGTTGCACTTACTATTTCTGATTGTCAAGGCAAGTTGTACAAATACAAGCACATCTTCATTTTTTTGTCTTTTTATGCTCATTGCGTGAAGGAAACTATATTTGTAGAGACCCTCTCTCCGACACTTCTAGGTGAGCGGCGAGGGGGCTCATTTTCTGTGCTTTCTCACACGTTCGTTATCCACCCTGAGCCGCAATTGTACACATTGCAGATCGACTACAATTGCACTCTTTAACAAAAGGGTCCAAAGTGCCTCAACTTACAGAGGAGGGGCATCAAGACTTTTGTGTGCCTTTTGTTTGTCGGGGTTGCAAAACTCGGTCGACTGAGTTTTAGCCAAGTCTCAACAACACCTTGGTCATTAGATTGTTCTTGCTTCTAGATTTGTGCTGCTCTGACTGTCTTGTATTGAAATCAGCATGTTTAGGTGATGTTCCTTTTTCTTCTATTGTTTTCTTTTTTCCCATCTGTGTTCCTTGTGATGTTGACTTTTTTATTTGTATATTTTTTCCTTTTCTCTTTTGATAACTCTTTTCAATCTTCTTTCTTGCTAATAGTAAGATAGTTGCTACTTTTAGTTTTTTAGTTTCTTATTAAAGAACAACTTTTAATTTGAAAATTACAAATATTGTTATTTGGTCGGACATTCGCCCGGACTGCAACTCAAGTGATGTTTCTTAGAGCATCTCCAGCCATGCCCCCAGGATGCCCATCCAAGCCAATTTTTGGATGCCGGCGGGCAAAAAAACGCCCCACTCGGACACCCAGAAGCCTATTTTGCACCGAATTTAGCGAAAGTTAGCGCCGGCACACCCACCCCACACCCAGCCCCCTGGGAGGCAGCTGGGGACGCCGGCATGTCTTTTTTGCATGCAGAGGCCCACTTGGCGGCCCCTCTTTCTACCCTCTCTCTCCTCTCTCCTCTCCTTTCTCCCTTTTCTTTCTCCTCACTCCTCTCCTTTTCCCCACCAACCACACACAGCCGGAGCGGAGCACGCATGGCCGGGGAGGGGCTCGTGCCCGGCGCAGAGCAGAGCGCGCATGGCCGGGGCGGGGCTCGCGCTCGCCGGCCATCCTCGACGTCTGGCGAGAAGTCCCCTTGCATCACCACCAGCAGCTTCCCCACTGCTTCAGGCGCGGCTGCCAGCGCCTCCCTCATCTTCTGCTCCCCGCCCCCCGCGCAGCAGGATAGCCACAGTAGCGCCACCGCGGCCACCTCCACCGCATCCTCGGCGATGGCTGCTTCACCGTCGCTGCAGAGGGCCGCCTCTACTAACAACATCAGCGCGGACTCTGCCGCGGCCATGGGCCCCGCCGCCACGGCGAGCACGGGCGGGAGCACAGCGCCGGTCGGACCATCGATGCTGGGGCGGGCCGCCCGCATACCTGCACGGCCGTGGTCATGCACATGATGGCTGCTGGTGACGCGGCCTCCTTGAGGATCCTCACCAGATCGGGGAACAGCTCCGACCTATCGGCGATTGCGGTCTTCACATCGGCGTCCGCGCACTCCACGGCGCCCTCGCCGACGGCTGGTGCGAGAGGCAGCGACGGAAGGACGCAGGCGGGTGTGCTTCTCCAGCATCTAGCGTCCTAGATCGCGGTGCCGGCGCCCCATGCGGCGCGGACACGTACTCGGCGAAGTGCGCGCTCTTGCGCATGGCGGAGAGCGGCCACGGCCAGGCATGGGCGCGAGCTGCTGGAAGGCAACGCGTTCGACGACCTCGCTTTGGGGTGGAAACGACTGGAGATGTTTTCATCCCCAAGCTAAAATTTTCGCCGACAGCCCCCCAAGCGGCGAAAGAATGCCTCCTGGGGGCTCAACGGCTGGAGATGCTCTTAGGAAGGGGGGCAGTTGCAAGACTAGCACTAGTCACGCAACTTCAACTATCGTGTCCCAACTGCATCTGCATATCTTTGAAGTGACTGCATCTTTGTAGTGTTATGTCCGGCGAAGGGCCAGTTACCTGTCTACTACTAGGCATGCAGTTACAAGTGGCGCCCCGACTGCAACACTGTGTTGTTTCGTCGGGAGGCATATTTGCTTGCCCGCCGATAGGCATGCAACTGCAAGTGTCACCCCCGAACGCAACAGCATGTCTTAAATTAAATTACAATTATGGTGTTTTGTTGAGTGGGTGCTGTTGCATGTCTGCCACAAGGCATGCAACTGCAAGTGTCGCCCCTGACTGCACCTCTGTGTTGTTTAATTGAGGGGAAGGGCAGTTGCATCGCTACCACTAAGCGACGGCAATTGCATGTCTTCCATGCGATTACAACTTAGTGGTGTTTTGTGTGTGTGTGTGTGTGGGGGGGGTTGGGGGTTGGGGTTCGTATCTGCTACTAGGTATGCAATTACAAGTGCCACCCACAATTGTAATTGTATGTTTTCAACTTGACAACATTTTTATTGCATTTGGGGGGGTGGGGGTGCGGAGTTGCATATCTACCCCTACGCACGCAACTGCAAACGTCTTCTCCGATTGCAACTGTATGTCTATAACGAGACTTCCACTTCATGTCTATAACGAGACTGCAACTGCATGTCTTCAACGTGACTACAACTTGGTGATGGAAGTTGTCTTTTTGGTTAACGGGGAGGGGATTTTCTTGTCAGCCACTAGGCACAAAACTGCAAGTGTTGCACGTGATTGCAACTGCATGTCTTCGGTGGACTCCTATTGCTTGTCTTCAGTGCGATTGCAACTTAGTGATGTTTTGTTGATCAAGCGGCTAGTTGCATGTCCGCCACTCCGCACACAACTGCAAGTGGTTCCCCGGCTACAACTGTATACTGTTTCCATGCAGTTACAACTTACTGATGTTTTGTCAAGCAAGGGGCAGTTGCATGTCTGCCTGTATGCATCCAGTTGCAAGTGTTTCCTTGACTGCAAATGTATTTTTTTCAACGGGAGTGCAACTTAGTGATGTTTTATTAGGGAGGAGGCGGATACATGTCAGACACACAACTGTAAGTGTCGCCCATGACTGTAACTGCATTCCTTCAACTTGACAGCAACTTTATGATGTTTTGTTTTGGATGTTAGCCGGTCGCATGTCCACCACTATACATACCAACTGAGAGTGCTGCAACTCGACTATGAATGGCAAGGCCCACGACGTGACTGCAACTGGGCTGGGAGGGGTTGTGGGACAGTTGCATGTCCACTGGGCATATCAATTGCAATAGCAAGTGTTTGAACCCTCACTACATTTGCATGGCTCCCAAGGCAACTACAAATAAGCCACTTTGCGTGCCTAGCATTAAATGTGCAACTACAAATGTTGCAACACGACTGCAACTGCCCAATGAATCTATAACCGGGGAAGTAGAGGGTTGCCGGTCAGTTGTATGACCACCACTAGACATGCAATTGCACTCGTTATAACATTACTGTAACTGTATGGCCCACAATGCGACTGCATGTCATGGATAGAAGAGTGTTGTTGGTTAGTGCATGTCCACAAACTTTTTTAAATGGTCATGATTTTTTTAGTTTTCGCTTTCAATTTTTTTAAGAAAAACATGACTTTTCTTAAACTTGTGAGCTTTCGTTAAAGTCATGTTTTCTTCAAAAAAGATTACTACTCCCTAGTGTCAAAAAGGTCTTACATTACGGGATAGATGGAGTAGGAATTTATGAATTTTTTCAAATTCATGAACATTTTTTGAATTCACGAGCTCTTTTAAATTCACAAACATCTTTTCAAATTCATGAACATTATAGAAAAATATCATGCTTGTTGTAACTACATTTCTCGTACGTTGCTTTCTCATGTCATAGCATATTTTTGCAAGCGGCACATTTTCACATGTGTGTTGTGATGTCTCATAGTTGGGCTTTCTTTGTCATTTGTTTCCTTTTTCTCATCCATTTTCAGGTCAAAAAGCACTAGACAAAATAAAAAAGACAACAGCCAACGGCAGCCCCACATATGAATGTGGACAGCCCAAAATAATGAGGTCAACAACAACAGAAAAAAAAAGACAGAACACAACAAGGCCTGAGAAAAGCACAAACGGAGTAGATCATGTGACGAAATAAGCACAAGACAATGCACATCGTACATGACATGTAGAATGACGTCAGATGACTGAGAGTTCGCGAAGTCTTAGTCGATTGAGTGCTAGTCAGACTTGTGCTAAAACTAAATTTAGTGAAGTATTTAAAAGAATCGCTGGTGTTATTTCACACCAGTGCCTATACGAAGCATGCCAGACCAATATATTCGACAATAGGAGTACCTCCATCCTGGTATGTAGCATTGAATGGGAATATCCTCTTCTTGGCTTTTGAGAATGCTAAATATATTGCCGATTCCACGGAAGAATAAAGAGTTACTTGAACCGGTATAATGTCAGAACATCCTTCAAAGGCAATGAACATCCGAAACTACAAAGAGCACAAATAAATAAATCCATGGTTAATGAATCTGTTTGAACACAAACCAAAGTATATGAACAGTTGAAGGCCTCATCTGCAGGAACTGAGATCTTGCAATTAAATAAATGTCAAGCAAATCGAAATTCACAAGAAACACAACTGGCTCTATTCATTCCAGACTTGGAAGCATCTATTCAAAGAGGATGTGGATTTGCTTGGATAGTTTCAAAGTTTTAATCTTTTAATCGTCATGTTTACTAGAGCTGGAATAGGTTGATCTCTCTTGTTGTTCTTGGGATAGTTTGTTTTTTCTTTTCTCTTTTTCTCCGCCCTTGGTACCATACTATTTATACTTTAATAGAAATTACCATAGAACTATTGTTCTACGGTTCGGGGCTACCAAAAAAAAACAGCAGATACCTGCTCTGAAACATGCATACTTTTTCAAATAAAGGAAGCTTTCTCTTGATCTCGTTCCCATATCAAGACGTATGGTACAACCCAGAGCTCAGCTCACTGGCCTTAGTATAGATAGGACACAGTATAATAAGAAAAAAGACGAAAGAGACTAAGGTCGCACTCTAGGGTATCCAGTGGTTGGATGGTTAGAGGATCATGGTATCACATGCAGGGCTTCAAATCACGTGCTTCGCATTTATTCTGGATTTATTTGAGATTTCCGCGATCTTGCATTCGATGGGAGGAGACGTTCCCGTCGACGACGAGGCGCTTATGGTGACTTCGTAAATCGAGTATTTAACCAAAAACTACCACAATTCACGGAACCGTGATGAAAAACTACCACTTTACAATTTTATACGAAAAACTACCACTTTTTTCTTAAACCGTGGCAAAAAACTACCAAGTCTGAAAAGAGCCCGCTTTGGCTCTTTTAAGCGCGTTTCTGACAGAGTTGGCCCACACATAAGCAGGCTAAAAAAGCAATCAGGTCCCTAGTTTTTTTTTCAAAAAAGCAATCCAGTCCTTGGCGAGGCCCAGCACGCTCGCGGCGACGGCGGCGGCGGCTGCGCACGCACGCAAGCCAGCCGGTCAGTAAGCGACGAGCGTAGTGGCGGCGGTGTTCGTGCTCCTCTACTTCTCCTCGCTACAGCAGCCCAGCCCCTCTTCTCCTTCTCCATTGTCTCCTCTCCGTCTCCTTCTCCTCTGCCTCCTCTCCTTCTCTTGCAGCAGCAGCACGGGCACGAGCTCTTCCTCTCGCGCAGCCCCGCCGCACTGCACAGCCGCACCTCGTCGCAGCCCGACTGCCGCACGCGCACACGCAGCCGTGCGCACAGCCCTTGCGCAGCCGCTCGAGCAGCCGCCCCGCCGGCTCGCCGCAGCAGCGCGTGCAGGATCCTCCCCTTGCCTGACGTAGCCGGGCCCCATGGTGCGCGCAGCTCGCAGGGCCGCCGCGAGCTCGCCACGCTGCCGCCGTCGCGCATCCCAGCGCCTCCTCGCACGCGTGCACGCAGCCGCCCGTCCCCTCCAGTCGCTGGAGGACTGGATTGCTTTTTTGAAAAAAAAACTAGGGATCCAATTGCTTTTTTAGCCTGCTTATGTGTGGGCCAACTCTGTCAGAAACGCGCTTAAAAGAGCCAAAGCGGGCTCTTTTCAGACTTGGTAGTTTTTTGCCACGGTTTAGGAAAAAAGCGGTAGTTTTTCGCATAAAATCATAAAGTGGTAGCTTTTCGTCACGGTTCCGTGAATTGTGGTAGTTTTTGGTTAAATACTCTCGTAAATCTCAAGATGATATGCCGGCTCAGTCTTTCGGAGGTGCTCATAGGGGTAGGGTGTGCGTGTGTGCGTTCATAGGGGTGTGTATATGAGCGCTTGTGTCTGTATTGATGTTCAAAAAAAAAAAGTTCCCAGAAAAAGCTTGCCTCCCTAAAAAAACATGTTTATTCAACCAAATAATATTCACGCCTCAAGCTAAAAGAGAACACACGTCCCGTTTCTTACACAAAAAGCACTTGCATGTTCGCTTAGGCCACGAAAACCTGAACATACAAGTTTGATGTCCTCAAACAAAGAACAACCCACGTCAGGATCTCTAAAAGAAAGAAAAACCTTACTTTGGAGAAACCTAAATATAATGGCTCAGATCTATTGAATGAAACTACCAGTATGCATGTTCTGTTTTTTTTTTTTTTTGCCACAATAGTATGCATGTTCATGAAGCTAATCGAATGTCAAAAGAGTTCCTCTCCGTAAAGTAGGCAGACCATGGTCCAAGAACACGCAGCCGCACGGCATTGCATAGGGAAACTAGAAGAAGGGAAGGCATGCATCGACGCCAACCGTGGTTGTAGCGTCAGTTAGGTGGGAAGGGGCGAAGATATTTGTGCTAAGAATTCCTAGACACAAAACCGATCTCGACAAACCCAACCCCCTTGAAAACTTCAAACGTGAGCAATAGCATTCTCAATGGTTTACATGCATGGAATGAACATACCTGGGTAGGTGCGTCAGGATCAATGCACGCAGCGTCGCCAACCCCGACCTGGCGCCATGCCGCCGGACGGCGGCCAAACAGAACAGAGAAGAACCCACCCATTTTCTCTTTCCCTCTGAAGCTAAACTAGGGACTTGAGAGAGGACCGAGAATTCCAGGCTCTTCTTCAGCTCCTTAAGCTATTTATCATTGAAGGTGGCATACATGCGCACTTTGTCGATGTAAAGTAAGACGAACGGCACTAGGAAACATATACGGTCAAACATAAGATGGCCATCCGGTTGTTCAGACACACAGATGCGCCCGTACGCTCCCGGTTGCCAGCCTCGACAAGAGTCACGGGGGAGCATGTAAACTAATGCAAAGCGCTATCATTTTAAACTAATCAACTCAATAGCCCATGCAAACTGCAGTTTTCCCACAAGTTTATTACTAGTAAAGTGGATCTGGTCTTGTATTTAGCGTGCTAGACTTTGCCAAAGATTCCTTTCAACACGATGCAAGTGTCAAAAGAGAAAAGCGAGGTACGTAAAGTGCGCGAATAATATAGTATTTTCGTACACATCGTGCTGCCACTTGCTGCCATGCCAAAAGGACTAATGATAGAAACCGTTGATGTTTGAGTTGCTTGAGGTCTAGATTTTTTTGAGGCTAAACACACACGCTTTATTACACACGAATGTTTTGCGGATTTGCTATTTTACAGTCGAGTGTTTTTTAATTCATCGTCATTCAAATTTGTGTCCGTCTATCGTCGCGCGGAGATTCGCGCTGATTTTCTTTTTTCTTGCTGGCGCTGTGTTCGCTCGGGTTGGTTTTTCTTTGTCTCGACCCGAAACCGCACCCGTCCCGCCACTGTTGGTTTTTGTCCCATTTGAATATTGGACTCGGTGTCGTCTCCCCTTTTCATTTGGGTACTCTGTTTCGATAAGGCTAGGGAGCGGCGGAGGAGAGAGGCGATTCCTTATGTTCATGGCGATTCCGAGCTTTTCCGCCGTTCGATTTTGATTTGTCCTTCCTATTCTCTTCGTTCCCCTTATCTCTGGCGCCTCCCCCTCCCCCCGTATGTTTCTGCTTGTGTTGTGGTCGTGTGTAGTTTCAGATCTAGGATGAGTTTTCATCTCCGTGGATCCATGGTTCATCTGTTTGTTTGTTGTTCATGGATCCCCCTCCCTTTTTGTGCTGTAGATGGTGGAGGTATGCGGGTTCTAGGGTTTCTCCCCTGCTTTTTCACGTGGATGTAGGCTTGTATATGTGGATGTAGGCTTATTGGTTGTTGCAGCGGTTGATTTGCCCGTATTTTCTGCTAGATTCTTTGCCGTTAGATGATAGTTGGAGATGATTCGGGTAGTTATTTTTTAACCTGATTTTGCAATGTAGTTTTTGTAGTTGTAGGTGGCTGCTCATGATTTTCCCCTGGTAGTTGAGGTGTGTCTGAATGTGTTCCAGCAATCTCTCTGAATTTGATGCTTCTATTTACTGTAGCTCAAAGTTACAGTGGATGTTACCCCCTAATTACTGTGTATCCTTGCAGATGTTAAGTCTAATTTATCGTTCAATTACATTGTAATTTGTCCTAGCAGTATTGTGTAATTTCCCCCCTAATTCCAGTGCAATCCTGATTACAGTGTATGTTCTGAGATATGCAAGATATTCAATGTATGTGCAGATTTTCAGTGTATTATGCTCTGGAATCACTGTGTACTTTGTCCTAGGATTTACACAGTAATTTAGCCCAACTACTAAGTAAACTACAATGATGTATCACAGTGTATGCCCAGATTTACAGTGTATATGCCCAGATTTACAGTGTATATGCCCAGATTTACAGTGTATATGTCCTAGGATATTCAGTGTATATGCCCAGATTTACAGTGTATTATAAACTGGAACCACTGTGTAGTATGTCGTAGGACTTCACTGTAGTTTACTTAGTAATTTAGCCCGAATACTCATGTAATTACTGTGTAGTTTGTTCCAGAATCATTGTAGTTTACCCTCCATTTTACTGTATTTTGTGCAAGAATATATGGTAGCTTCTCCTGCATTTTTCCCTGTTAGTTGCCCCATATCTTCACTGCAACTTGTAATGTAGAGCTTCACTGCTATCTTATGCGCCCTACTAAATTGCACCTTTTGTAGTAAGTACTGTGAAACTGGCCCCCCTAATTTCTGAGTGGATAACTTGTCCTTTAGTTACGCCTAATTTCACTTAATTTTGTCACATTCTATCCTTTTGGTCACATTCTCATCCTTTTTTCTGAAGGTGCCAATGTGTTGTTCATCTTAACATGTGTATATTGTCATGTATTTTTTACATTGCAATCCCATGTATATTAACATTGTATTTTTTCATGTAATTTTCACTTAATTACACTGTAATCCCATGTATATTTCTGTGCAGGTTGGAGTGTAATTTTCACTCAATTACAGTTTATTTGCTGTGTTAGTTTGTCTTGATTTCTTACTATAATCAGATGCGTATTTACACTGTAAATTTTGTAGTATAGTTTTCACTTTAATTTAGTGGTGTAAATTTCTCTATAATTACTGCATAGATGATCCTGTTTGTAGTGTAGTCTGATGCGTTATTACAGTGTACATTTACCCTTAATTACCGCGTAGTTACTCTGTAGTCACACTGTTTTTATACAGTTGCCGCCGTCGCCGAGAATGAAAGCTGCTATCACCAAGAACAAAATCTCCGCCGCCGTCGCCGGCTCATCGCCAAGAACGAAGCGGGGGCGTGGGAGGGGTACATGTTCAGACAGGCACCGGGACACGTTTCACCTGATGCACTGCCAAGTGGGGCCCGTAACTAGATGCACTGCCAAGTGGGACCCATATGTCTTAAATATAACCTCACTCCCGTTGACGACCAGTTTAATCGCCCGAGTGGGCCTTGGCTATTTGGGCTTCTAAAACGTAGCACCAGAGCTATTTTTGTCAACTATGTCGCACTCCTTCCATTGCACCTCAAAGATGTCGCACAGGAGCTATTGACCCCCTTTCCACCTGACCCTGAAATGCTCTTTGCCATTGGAGGTTTGGCTCCTGGTTTCTTCTTCGTGGACTGGTACTCGGGCATTTAGCTTCAGGGCCAATTCCCGTGTCTCCATTACTTCCCGGTAGAGTTTTATGATCTGCACCCTCCCCGAGAAGGACATAAGAGCAACCATCTACACCTGCTAGCACATTTGGAAGGAGAAAAACAGATGAGTTTTCAAGGGTTCTTGCTTTAGCGCTACTGCCCTTCTTAGCCTCATCAAACATGACATCTTGCAGTCTTCATCTTCTCAAAAAAAAAAAAAAAAAAAGAATAAAAACTCACTGGATGTGGGATGACGAAAACTACCCACCTCCAAACCCATATTTGTACTAATATTTGTGTGATGTAAACTACCCACTTCCAAACCAGGATCAACTTTGCACTCCCGTGTACTGTTCTGGGCACCTACGCCCTTTGAGGGCTCCTTTGATTCAAAGGAATTCTAAAGGATTTTTGAAGGATTGAAATCCTTTGAAAATTTTCCTACGTTTGTCCTTTGATTCATAAGATTGAATTTCATAGGATTTTTTCCTATGAAATCTTCTGTACTACATTTCATAGGAAATCTAGCATCCACTCTAACCACTTTTTACAATTCATTTGTTTTTTTTTTTGCAAAATCAAACACTCTTTGCTAATCCTATATAGGATACAATAGGATTCAAGTGGGCATTGCCACTCCAATCCTATAGAACTCATGCAAATCAAAGAGAACCTAAAACTCTGTATCAACTTTTCTACGTTGCTCCCTTCTTAAAAGCATTGTCAGTTCCTCAAACAAATATCCATATATAGCCATAGCTCGCGACACACATATCAATACACGAGTTCCCTAACATAACCTACTACTCGTTCATAACTCACAACTAGCTGATAAAAGACGAACACCCATACAAACAGCTCGGAGTTCTATAACATACTGAAGTACTGATGCATGACTGATAGGCATATTAATACATGAGTTCCATAATATAACCTACTACTCGTTAAGAGCTCACAGCTAGCTGATGACAAGACGTCTCAGCTTGTTCTACTAGTTCATCACCTCAGCTTGTTCTGCTAGTTCGTATCCATCACCTCATCTTCTTCCGCTAGTTTATAAGGAATGAAAAGCGTTATGACTTTCACCACAGCAGCACAACAGGCCATATGTTTCAGAGAAGCCCAAAGATCCTTCTTGATTAGATCAGACCTCTCCTTCTCCTTCCTTCAGGAAAACCATGTATAGTTACATGATTATTTAAATGATAGAAACAAACTAGTATTAATAAGCATTAGAAAAGGGAAATAAAATCATACTGAATACGGTCCACAAGCTCATTGATCTGTTCCCTTAAGAAGGTTGCCTCACGTTCGAGCTCCTCTTTGCTAGCTGATTCCAAGTTAATTCTTGTGCGCTACAATAAAAATAGGAAAAAAAAATCCTGTAAGGGATCTGGTTAAATAAGAAATCTCACCTCCTTTGTACGGCATGCTTGTACTTGTATCCACTTTACAAAAGTTGCTGAAAAATGATACTATAGCTAGGATCACCAAATAACAATGATTATCCCACCATTTAGTGTTTACAAGATAAAGGAGAATGCACACTATTTAAGAACGCGCCATAGAATTATATATATACTTGCACAACGAAAAATAAACATCTAAAAAGATCATTCGTCTAAGATCTAAAGTTCGAAATCCCAACAATCATCCAAGGAAGCGGCAGAAAGGGGAAGATTTGACTAATCTATGCTTGTTCAACCTAGATGCGTCATGCTCATGCTACAATTTGTAATGGGCAGGGGTAAATATATTTCTACTAAAAAAAGCCCTATAGCATTTTTTTTGGAATTTTCCCCTATAGCATATTCAATGTCTATATAAGCTGCTGTTTCTACCAGCCTGACCTTTAAATGCTGTTTGATACAACATGTCTAGAATCTTTTCACAAAGGCCTTTATCTAGAGCAATGCCTAGAATCTCAGGGTTGGTTCCAATAAAATGTTATTGCATTTTCTAGAATTTTACATAACAAAACTGGTGGCAATTTTACATACCAGGAGTGCCCCAAAGATTACAAAAATATAGCAGTTTTATGCTTCTAAAGATTATAAATCACTAGGGTACTAGTATCCAAACTTATCCTATTCACGTTTGATATGTGTGTGAGATTTGCATACAAAATTTAGCTCCTGCATTACCCATGGTCGAATCTCGAACCATCTCAGCAGATCATGGAAGATATTAACAACATGGCTGCACATGCATCTATTGACGCCTAGCCATTGGTGGAGCTAAATGAGGACATATTGAACAAGACGCATCAAACAAATTAGAAGAAACTTGAGTAGAACTAAGACTTTAAGTAGACTTTGTGGATACTGATTCCGCCAATGCGCACAGCCATCTATCTGCCCACATAAACTCCACGCTAAGCAATAATGATACTCTCTCTGATCCGGATTAATTAACGCAGCCTCTATACAATACTTTTTTTGGGGGGAAAGAGTACATAATCTACTCTTCAGCCAACATAAGGTCGGCAACAACTAGCCAGCGTTCAGATCATCTGGAACACCCGCTACCATGTACATTCCATCCAATTTCCTAGCCCGGGCCGCCAGTAGATGAGCCACTTTGTTTTGGTTCCTGCTGATATGTTTGACCTGAGTGGCCGCAAACTTTGCCAGCTCCACCTTGGTATCAGCGAGTACTGGATAACATGCAGATAAATTACTTGTGCCCGGCCTAAGCTCATCCGCCATGTGCAAACAGTCTGTCTCCGCGATCATTGGGCCACTATAAAGGGCGGACAAGTGTCGCAACCCGGCCAGCAGTGCCTGCGCTTCAGCTTCCTCAGCGGACTTGCAGTTCAAGCCATTTTCAGACAGCGAGAAGATGACATAACCCCTCTGGTCTCGGGCAGTTGCACCCGAGTGTGCTTCACCGCTACCGGTTAAAAACGCTGCATCCATGTTCAGTTTGACCGTTCCCGCCACAGGGGGCCTCCAATGGCTGATAGTAGGAGACTCAGTGGCTCCCACCTCTTGTCCTTCTATCCCTGCTGATAGGGGGAACAGAGAGAACCCCTTCGCCAATGCATGCTCTCTCTGCAAAGCCTTCTGCTTGCCCTTTATATCAGTTTCCACTAGTAGAAAAAGGGTCAAATGTGAGACACATTAGTCCAACGGCTAGGCGGGAGGAGCTCTTTAGTACCGGTTCGTGGCGAACCTTTAGCACCAGTTCGTGCCACGAACCGGTACTAAAGAAAGTGGTGGCAGGATGTTGTCAGAGTGGGGCCCTTCCAGCACCTTTAGTACCGGTTCGTGGCACGAACCGGTACTAAAGGTCGTCCTATATAAACCCTTCGTCCACCCGCACTCTGTTCTTCCCCCTTTCCCTTCTCCCTCTCCTCTGTTCTTCCCTTCTTCCTCTCGAGTTCATCACAAAATTTGCCCCAAATTTGTCAAGATTTGCAGGCCCCCATCCATTCAATGATCACCAAGGTTAGCAACTTTGTCCTTTCATCTCTCATTGCTAGATTAGCTCTTGCATTGGTTTATATAGTGATTAATTGTGGGTTTTAGTAATTTGGGAGGAATTATATGTGGTAGTATTTGATTTATATGCAATTTGAGGTCAAAATAACACTTCGTTTGCATATGTAGGTGTGTTTTACTTAGTGCCTTCTAAATCTCCGTCGTAACCACCGTCGATCGCCCGCACCGTCCCGTCGCCGGCACCACCTTGTGGTGAGCCTCTTGTTCATGAAATTTTATATAAAAATTGATGTTTGTGTGATTTGGATATATAGTTACTCGTATAATTATCTTACCCGTATGTTGTTTGTTATACATAGTGCCATGGTTTTGATATCCGTCCCCGTCGGCCCTCGTCCTTGTTATGATTGGGATGTGGTATATTCTCTTTTAAAACTATTTGTTGCATTTCGTGTTTATGACAAATTATGCCCATCAAGTTGACATAGATATTTTTATCTAGGAGGTATGTGAACCGGAAATTCCAACCGACCCTATTGTCGAGAGGTTAAATTTAGTTAAAAGAGAAAACGAGTACTTGAAAGAAAAATTGAAAATAATTGAGGGGGAGAAGATGGAATTGGAGTTGCATGTTGCTGATGTCGTCGATGATCACAAGATCAAGATGGAGAAAATGCGCTTGAAGATTAGAAAGATTAGAAATTATGCCATCGATAGTGAGGCTTGGTATCATTATGCTGTTGGATCAATTGTTACCTTAGTTGCGATCTTGATCGCATTTGTTGTTGCATTTAAATGCTTTAGCTAGAGAGTTATTTGTTTGTTGCATCTAAGTGTTGTATGAACTTTATGTATGAACTTGTATTAATTTGGTCTATTCGTGTTGTGTAATGAAGATGAGCCGCAATGGATGTACGATGACCGATGCTCTCCCAGTTCGTTGAGGCGTGCATACTTTTCTGCTTGCGGCTGAGGCAAACAAGCGGACGGATGGTTTTATGCCTTGTCCATGTGCTGGCTGTAAGAATGGTCGCAATTACTCTACGTCAAGAACCATTCACGTCCACCTGTTTGAGTCCGGTTTCATGCCCCACTATAATGTTTGGACCAAGCACGGAGAAAGAGGGTTATGATGGAAGACAATGAAGAAGAAGAGGACGACGACAGCTATCCTGGCCATGGGTTCCCTGAATACGATGATACAACAATGGGGAAGAAGCTGAGCGGTAATGCGGAAGAAGCTGAGCCGGCAATGCGGGAAGAAGCTGAAGAAGAGGCATCAGATGAGCCCGTTGATGATCTAGGTCGGGCCATTGCCGATGCAAAGAGAAACTGCGCAAGTGATTTGGAGAAGAAGAAGTTGCAGCGCATGTTAGAGGATCACAAAAAATTGTTGTACCAATTGCGAGGTGACAAGAAAACCTGGGCACCACACTGGAATTGCTGCAATGGAAGGCAGAGAATGGTGTATCTGACAAGGGATTTGGAAAGTTGCTGGTAATGATAAAGGATATGCTTCCAAAGGACAACGAATTGCCCGAGAGTACGTACGAAGCAAAGAAGGCTGTCTGCCCTCTAGGGTTAGAGGTGCGAAGATACATGAATGCCCTAATGATTGCATCCTCTACGCGGTGAGTACGAGGATTTGAGCGCTTGCCGGTATGTGGTGCATTGCGGTATAAGATCAGCCGCGATGACCTGGTGATGTCGAGGCGGCGCCCAGAAGAAGATTCCTGCCAAGGTGATGTGGTATTCTCCTATAATACCATGGTTGAAACGTTTGTTCCAAAACAAAGAGCATGCCAAGGCGATGCGATGGCACAGAGAAGACCGTAAGAAATACGGAAAGTTGAGAGTACCCGCTGACGGGTCGCAGTAGAGAAAAATCGAAAGAAAGTACGGGAAGGAGTTTGCAAATGACGCAAGGAGCGTATGGTTTGGTCTAAGTGCAGATGGCATTAATCCTTTTGGGGAGCAGAGCAGCAACCATAGCACCTGGCCTGTGACTCTATGTTTGTATAACCTTCCTCCTTGGTTGTGCATGAAGCGGAAGTTCATTATGATGCCAGTGCTCATCCAAGGCCCTAAGCAACCCGGCAATGACATTGATGTGTACCTAAGGCCATTAGTTGAAGAACTCTTACAACTGTGAAATGGAACAGGTGTACGTGCGTGGGATGAGCACATGGGGGAAGAATTTGACCTAAAGGCGTTGCTGTTCGTGACCATCAATGATTGGCCTGCTCTCAAGAACCTTCGTGACAGACAGACAAGGGATACCGCGGATGCACGCACTGTTTGGATGATACCGACAATATATATTTGAATAGTTGTAAGAAGAATGTGTACACAGGACATCGCCGATTTCTTCCGAGCAGGCATCCCGTAAGAAAGAAAGGCAAGCATTTCAAAGGTGAGGCGGATCACCGGACGAAGCCTCGCCACCGTCTTCGGTGCTGATGTACATGATATGGTCAAGCATTTGAAGGTGATATTTGGAAAGGGTCTGGCGGACAACCTGTTCGAAGGACGCCGACGGACACGCACCCATGTGGAAGAAGAAATCTATATTTTGGGACCTGCCATATTGGAAAGACCTAGAGGTCCGCTCCGCAATCGACGTGATGCACGTGACGAAGAATCTTTGCGTGACCCTGCTTGGCTTCTTGGGCGTGTATGGGAAGACAAAAGATACACGAGGCACGGAGGACCACCAACGTATGCACGGAGAAGATGGCATACATCGGGGTCATGCAAGCTACGCTCTTACCAAAGAAGAAAGGAAATCTTCTTTGAATGCCTGCTCGATATTAAGGTACCGTCGGCTTCTAAATCGAATATAAAGGGAATAATAAACATGACAGAGAAAAGTTCCGAACCTAAAGTCTCATGAATGCCACGTGATTATGGCGCAACGCTTCCGGTTGCATTGAGGGGCTTCTACCGAAAAACGTTCGATTAGCCATTGTGAAGCTATGTGCATTTCTCAATGCAATCTCTCGAAGGTAATCGATCCAGAAATCATACCAAGGTTATAGAATGATTTGGTGCAATGTCTTGTCGAGTTTGAGTTGGTGTTCCCACCATCCTTCTTCAACATCATGGCGCACGTCCTAGTTCACCTATCTTGAAGAGATTAACGTTTTGGGTCCTGTATTTCTACACAATATGTTCCCCTTTGAGAGGTTCATGGGAGTCTTAAAGAAATATATTCATAACCGTGCTAGGCCAGAAGGAAGCATCTCTAAGGGCCATCAAAATGAGGAGGTCATTGAGTTTTGTATTGACTTTATTCCTGACTTTAAGCCGATTGGTGTTCTGAATCGCGCATAAGGGCAGACTGGATGGAAAAGACACGCTAGGAGGAACAAATAATATGTATGGACGGACATTCTCTCACCGAAGCACACTACACAGTTCTACAGAATTCCGCCTTGGTGGGTCCGTATATGGATGAACACAAGAATTTGCTACGCTCCAAACACCGGGCGGTCGATGACTGGATTACACGTGAACAAACCAGGAGTTTCGCCAGCTGGTTGCGAACGCACCATGCATGACACCTCTATTGAAGATGACCTGTACTTGCTGTCCTAGTTACCATCTTGAATATAATGACTTTCAAAGTGTACGAGATAAATGGTAATACATTTTACACGATCGCCCAAGATAAGAAGAGCACCAACCAAAACAGTGGTGTCCGCTTTGATGCAGAAACCAAGGCGGAAAGGAAACATATTATGGTTATATACAGGACATATGGGAACTTGACTATCGGCGTGGTTTAAAGGTCCCTTTGTTTTGGTGCAAATGAGTCAATATGACACGAGGCGGGGTAACGGAAGACCCGCAGTACGGAATGACAACAGTGGATCTCAACAATCTTGCATATGCAGACGAACCATTCGTCCTAGCCAATGATGTGGCACAGGTTTTCTATGTGAAGGACATGTCTACCAAGCCAAGAAAAGAAAAGATAAGGAAGCGAATGCATCGTACGATGAGCCAAAGCGGCACATAGTTCTTTCTGGGAAGATAAACATCGTGGGAGTGGATGACACGACAGACAAGTCAGAAGATTATGAAAAGTTTGATGAAATTGCTCCATTCACAGTGAATATTGACCCGAGCATCCCGTTAAATGATGAAGATTTTCCATGGTTACGGCCCAAAGGGACACACGCGAAGAAAAAGTTTCACACCCAAAGATCTGGGATGTGATCGGCTTCACTATCATCGCTTTCTTCTGTGTTTCACACCCAGAGGGGAATCTCTGTAATAGTTAGGGTAGTTATGTGTTTTGGCATTTGAAACGCGAAGAAATTTTATGTGCAAACAAATTATTTCATGCCTTTACAGATTTTTAAAGTTAAGTTATTCACAAACTAGTGATTTACACTAATTTCAAATAATTCAAAATTAAAACCAAATTTGAAAACTACGGGCACTACAGAAAGTTTGTAATTTTTTGTACCTAAAGCAAAATTATTCACAAAGAAACTCTAAATACACAAAAAACAACACAAAAATAAATAAAGCAAAAAAAAAGCCCACGTACTAGGCCAGGCGGCCTGCATCGACTAGAATCCCAACCTGTTGTTGGGCCGGGATGCAGGCCATAAAAGGCCAAGTGGGCCTGAGGCAACAAAGAACACGTAGGCCCAGTGGGCCTGCTTTGGAGAGGAGCTGAGAGCGACCGCACGGGGTTTATAAACCAGTGCGGTCGCCCCTCGGCTAGCGAGTGGGACTAAACTTGCACGCATCAAGATTCTGCGCTAATAAGACCTTTAGTACCGGGTCGTGGCACAAACCGGTACTAAAGGGGGGGCCTTTAGTACCGGTTTGTGCCACCACCCGGTACTAAAGGGGGTCGCTTCCCGCCGCTTGGGCTGGCCAAAACTGGCCTTTAGTACCGGTTGGTGGCACAAACCGATACTAAAGGCCCCTCCTATATAAACAACACTTACGAAAATTTCAGTTTCTCATCTGGCTTCTTCTCCTCTCGCACCGCCGCGCCGCCCCGTCTTTGTGGCGCCTGGTAATTATGCTACAGAATCCCGCTAATGATGCCACGTCACTTGAATTCTATCGCTAATCTCGTGTTAGTTCGAAACCGATTTAAATTCAATTCAAAATCGAGCAAACAATAAAATATTTTGAAATATGAAGACTAAAATGTTCGGAGGAACTAAATAAAGCATAGGTAATTATGGTGGAGAACCAAACTTTGATAAGGTGTGTAAAAGCTCTAAGATAGTTAAAACGGTAGTAAAACAATAAAACACATGCCTATTGAATTTTATAAAATATTAAACTATTTTATTTTCTGTTGAGAATTGAGGTGGCGTAGAATATTAATGAATACAAATTTAGATGCTAGTGTTTATTTTTATAAAACTGTAATAAAAGAGAACTTAAAATAAAATGGAAAACTAGTAAAAAGAAAACAAGAAATAAAAAGGAGAAGGCCCCCCCGGGCCACCTGGCCCAGCCGGCGGACCTACCAGCCAGCCCACCGCCCACCAGCAGCCCAGCCTATAGGCCAAGCACACCCCAAACCCTAGCCTATCGCCCCCCCTCACTCCTCGCCCGATCGGATCGGGATCGATCCCCCTCCCCTCGACCTCCCTTCCTCCCCCTATCGATCGGGCGAGGACCTCCGACCCCTTCGCCTCGCCCGCCCCGCCCTCATCCCTTGACGCCTCTGCCCGGCCGTGCCGTGCCCCTCCCCCCCCTGCCTCGACGCCACCACTCGCCGGCCCCGCCCTCGACCCAGATCCTCCCGCGACCACCCCCTCCACTCCTCGATGCCGGCCCGCCCTTACCGGACCTCGGCAGCAAGGTCCCGCTGCCCCGCCGGTGGATCTGGATCGGGGCAACCGATGCCCGACCTGTCTTGCGCGCCGCCACCACCACCCGACGCCGACACCTCGCGCTGGCCTGCCTCGTCGGCAGCCACCTCGCGGACTGCCCCCTCGACGCCGACGTCCCGACCTCCTCCCCGCCCCATCTGCCCTCCCCTACACGTGCGGTGAGGCCTCGCGCCCCCGCGTCCTCGCTCCCCTCTTCTCCGTCGCCGTGCCGTATTCCCCCACATGCTGCGGTTGCCGCCCGCCGTGGGCGCGCGCCGCCGCGCCCGCCCGTGCTCTTTCCTTGTGGCCTCGGGCGCCCGCCCACTGCTCCTCCTCGCCATCCACGCCGGTGTGGCTTGCCGCTGCTGCCTTGGCCGCCTCTTCCGCCCTGCCTTGCACCACCTGTCTGGCCACTTGCGCACACACCGCGCCTGCCACTCCGGCCAGCCGCTTCGCGGGGCCTCGCCTGCGCCCCATCCCACGCTGGGATGGCGCAAGGCTCCTCAGGAGCGGTCGTGCTCCCACCGTGGCTGAGGCCACTGCACATGGGGCCGCCCCCTTTAAAAACAAAAAAATGAAATGAATGAATAAAGAATTGATAATAAATAAATAAAGATATTAATTAATTAGTTAATTAAATTAATTAACTTAATTAATTAGGTACAGTAACTATCTAACTAGCCTAACTAAACCTGTTAGTTAACTAGGCAGACAATGACAGGGGGGCCCACCCCTGTTGACCAGTCAAACCAGTCAAAGTTTGACTGGTCAACCGGGTTCCCCTGGTCCCACTTGTCAGCCTGTGTACAATTTTTGTGTACACTGTGCTGGGTACATCTAGCAATTTAACATTAAATTTGAATTAAGATAAATTAAAAAATGAATTAAACTAATTAACTAATTAATTAATTAATTAAGTAATTAATTAATCTAATTAACTCCGAATTAATTAACCCTAATCATTAATTAACCTAATTAATCAATGTTAATTAAATCTGATTAGGTTAATTAGTCATTAGTGGATGACATGCGGGACCCACCTGTCAGGGTTGACTCAGTCAACCCTGTTGACTGATGACGTCAGCATGACATCATGCTGATGTCATAAATGCATTTTCGAAATTAATTAAATAATTAATAAAATTCCAGAAATTAATAAAATCTTTTAAAAATCATATCTTTTAATCCGTAATCCGGATTAAAATATTTTCAACATGAAAGTTGCTCGAACGATTTAGGCGAATCCGGATACGCAATCCGTTCGTCCACCACACGCCTCTAACCAATCGAACCTACAAACTTTCCTCCGGTTCATCATCTGACAGACGTCCGAACAGGAGCACTTCCCGGATGTCTCCCCCCTTAACCAGTATCACCTCATACCGCGTTAGGGCACACCGAACACCGCGTATTGTCTTGTTACGCTTTGTTATGCTTTGATTGCTCTGTTATTTATTATGTTCCCCCCTCCGTTACTTTTTCCGGTAGACCCCGAGACCGCTGCCGGTACCCCCCCCTGTGATCGACTCACGGTGTCGACGACCCTCTCTCTTGCCGAGAGCAACCAGGCAAGCCCCCTTGATCACGGATATCGCCTACTCTTCTCTATCTGCTTGCATTAGAGTAGTGTAGCATGTTATTGTTTTCGATTACTCCTATCTTGTTGCATAGCTTTGTCCTTGTAACTTCATTGTTACCTTACCGCAATCCTATATGCTTAGTATAGGATGCTAGTACATTCATCTGTGGCCCTTCATACTTGTCCGTCTGCCGTGCTATACTATCGGGCCGTGATCACTCGGGAGTTGATCACGGTATATACTATATACCTTACACTATACATTACATGTGGTACTGTTAGGAGATGGGGCTGAAAGGACAGTGGCTCCATCCCGTAGCGGTGGGCACGGGTTCCCGACGGCCCCGATCGATACTTTGTGGCGGAGCGACAGGGGCAGGTTGAGACCGCCTAGGAGAGAGGTGGGCCTGGCCTGCTCGGCGTTCGCAGATATGCTTAACACGCTTAACGAGGTCTTGGTATTTGATCCGGGTTGGCTCTGAGCTTATACGCACTAACCATCTACGCGGGAGTAGTTATGGGTATCCCGGCGTCGTGGTATCACCGAAATACTTGAGACGTCGTGACGGAGCGGCGCTAGCCGGATTGGACCGAACGCTGATGGGCTAGGTCTGCTTCGGCCACAGACGCAATGTGCAGGTGTGTGCTCGGGCGATGGGCCTGCCCTGCGCGCTTAGGTTTAGACCGGCGTGTTGGCCTCTCTGTTGTGCCTAGGTGGGGCTGCGACATGTTGATCTTCGCGGCGGACATGACCCCGGAAAGTGTGTCCGCCAAATGGGATCAAGCGTCTTTGGGTAAGATGGTGCACCCTGCAGGAAGTTAATCTATTCGGATAGCCGTGATCTTGATAACAGGGCGACTTGGAGTTATACCTTGAGCTTATGACAACTAGAACCGGATACTTGATAAAACACACCCTTCCAAGTGCCAGATACAACCGGTGGTCGCTCTCGCTTAGGGTTATGAGCAGGGGATTGCCGGGTAGGATTATTGCTATATGATGTTACTTGGAGGACTTCCGTTGTCCTCTTCTGTCTGTTGCAAGACCGGTGTCCAGAAGCGTAGTCTTCGTTAAGACTAGCTATCCCCCTCTTATTCTGGCATTCTGCAGTTCAGTCCACTGATATGGCTTTACACATATATCCATGCATATGTAGTGTAGCTCCTTGCTTGCGAGTACTTTGGATGAGTACTCACGGTTGCCTTGTTCCCCCTTTTTCCCCTATCTCTACTCGATTGCTGCAATCAGACGATGGAGCCAGGGAGCGACGCCGCCGCCTATGGCGACTACTACTCGGGAGGTGCCTACTACTACGTGCAGCCCGGCGACGGCGACTCAGAGTGACCTAGGAGGATCCTGCAGGAGGCCCGCTCCTCTTCGATCTGTATCCCAGTTTGTGCTAGCCATCTTATGGCAACTTGTTTAACTTATGTGCGTACTCAGATATTGTTGCTTCCGCTGACTTCGTCTATGATCGAGCACTTGTATTCGAGCCCTCGAGGCCCTGGCTTGTATTATGATGCTTGTATGACTTATTTTATTTGTAGAGTTGTGTTGTGATATCCTCCGTGAGTCCACGATCTTGATCGTACACATTTGCGTGCATGATTAGTGTACGATTGAATCGAGGCGTCACAAGTTGGTATCGAGCCATCGCTCTGTAGGAATTCCCTTCCAACTCCTTGGCGAAGTCGAGTCTAGACATTGTAAAAACTTTTACTAACTTGGCTGTGTGCCTTACGGGCCCACGTCGCCATTGGGTGGTATTAGGATCTTTTACTCCTCGATCTTTACTCTGGGACTCTGAGCTCTCTTCTATTCGGGTTAAACGATTTTTACTAAAATCTAACCTTAGGTTCTCGAAAATACTTTCTCCGGAGAGCCCCTTCATCCGGTGATCGCCGCTGCACTGAAGATTTCAAGATACTCTCGATTTTCTCTCGAGACCTTGTGCCCGTTGCTTTTGCAATTCCCGACCACCGATAAACCCTTATGGATAACTACTTACACTTGCCATTCTTACGATCATCCCCCATTGATCTTGTTATTACAAGATACCCCGAAGTTTTCTCTATTGTTTCGAGAATACTTTGTGCCTACTGCCTAGCAGTTCTTTGCCACATGAATACCCCTTCAAATAAATCCTCGCACTTGTCGAGTATCCGCTCATCCCCGGTTGTTCTTGTGTTTCACAAAAGTCTTCAAAATACTATTCGATCTTCCGAAAATCCTCTGGAGCCTTGGCTCTTGAAATTCTTGCTTGCTTGCATTATGGTTAATCCCATAAGTCTCGTAGTCTTATTGACATTCCTTGTCATTATCATTTTGGGTCTATTGACTCAATATGTTTGTGAATACACGCAATCATCATTGATCCTTATAAATTACCTTTCCGGCTGAGCTGCCATTCTTTTAACTGGAATTGGTTCTCGACCAATCCAATTGTCGTTGATTGTACCCCTAAGTCTATTCAGCTTATCCATTCTTGATCAGAGCATTTGCTCCTGATCCCTTGATTTGAAAATCATAATTACTTTGCTAATTAAGCGTTGAACTATTCAGCTGTTCTATAAACCGATGCATTTGCAATCTTTCTTCCTCTGATTGGGTATCGTTACTCATATCAGCCCCATTGTGGATCGCCATATCCACTGTTGGATTATTATCCGACAGTGTCCTTCATAATTAATCACTTTGTGAGTTCTTTCTCCGATACATAATGCCTTTGGTAAATTGTATCCTTCCCTTTTGTCAACCATGCTCTGCTTTCGAGTTGGTGATATTTACTCTTGAAGCTTATGGTATATGTTCGTAAGAAGCCCCGATGGGATTGAACCAACGCCTTCCCTCATCGGTGTGAACCTGAAAGATTTCACGAGTCATACTTATCTGGTATTGCACCAGGTAAAACTTTCAACAACTAATGTCATCTTCGAAATACGAGAAGTGAATGAAAGGTTATACATTGAAGAAGTGAGAGTCGACCTTGAACCTTGTGTTCATGCCCATGGACACGATGTAGATCCTAACATGGCAGCTTCTTGTAATAACAACTATTTTCTTGATCAATATCATCAAGTAAATGTGAATTGATCCTTTGCAACCGTGGTTCCGGCCATGATTGTTCTTCTTTGATCCATTTCTCGGACAAGTTAAAACAATTGTCTTCTATGGATCAATACACCAGTCCAATCTTACTTTGATCTCGTGTCGAGTATTACCCCCTGGTATCTCGGGATTATCATGGAACTGCATAACTTCTTATGAGTTCTTCATCAAGTGCTACCTTCCCACTGATTCCAATTTTTCACGGGCTCGAGGTATTAAACACTCAAAGACACCGATAACTGAAACCAGTCCGCACTACGGTTCAACAACTCTTCAATAAGCTTCTATAAGTACGAGTTTGTACCCGATCACGCCATTCCTAGCCTGTTTGGCTATATCATTGTCGTGTTGATTTTAACTGTGCTACCCGGTCCTTCTTCACGGAGCACAATTTTCGACGATGAACTAACCTTACGTCGAATCCTCATCGTCATATCATTTCGCCTTGAACAACAAGCTTGGTTTCGAGTTTGTGTCGTACCCTTGGTTCCAATAACCTTTCACTTCATCATTACTTTGACTTGATGTCGTCGCCGATCGATTACATCTTCATGAACTCTCGCGACAAAGGTGTCGTGATCGTCAGCATTATGAGCTCATCCAGGATATCAATTGAATTCATGATGAGAAATACCATCCTTGCCCTCGATGAATTGTATTATCATCGACCACTTTATTGCCTTCCCACCAAACACAAGCTTGTTCATGTTTGGTGTTATACCGTGAGTTCCTTGCTACCCAGCAATTGTTCTTCTTTACCTTGGAGTATTACCATCCTTTATGTCAAGAATGTTCTGAGATTTGTTCCACCTCTTGAGAATTCTTGACATAGAAATACTTCTCACCATCACCATTCTTTCTTGGTCCCCGTGTTAATTCCAACAAGTGAACGGTGTTGTTTGGATTCTTTCCTTCTAGCAACCCTATTTTTTTGAAGTTAATGGTCGAAGGTTCATTCTTAGGCTATCGATTATTGAATCACCATTCTGACATTGGTCGTGCAACCCAACCCATCGGGCGCACCTTTCAACCAATGTTTACTTGTGTATGTTTTCCTCGAGCATACTTCCTTATATCATTTGATCTGACTAATGTTATCTCCTTGTTCACTTAATTGTGGAAGTCCATTTTTTGGGAATCTCGGTGAATTGCCGTTGAGTCCACCAGACACCTCCTTGTCCTCTCCTTGGGTTAATGATGGACTCTTGATAACGGAAATCACTTCATAGTTCATTTCCCCGAGAATCTTACAATGTCATCTCGTCAACTTGCGTTGCACCTTTTCTTCTCAGGTATCCTAAGTCTGAGGTATCCTGACACCAATCGGATCTGAATCTCGGTCAGATATGATGGTTGGGACAACTTCTAAGAGTTATGATGTTGATCCTTTGATGAACCGGTAGTATGACGTCATGCCTAGCACCCACCCCCCCCCCCCGGCTGGAGGACCTATCATTATAGATTCCTTTTCAGCAGGGTTATCCTTTTATCCATGAGGGAATTGTAATACTGTTTCTACCAGTTATTCCTGATGAATCCTTCGTGATTCCAAGTCTGATCTTCGCCTGAAGGCCATGTCAATGCTATCTCGAAGCATGTCTGTGATACTCTGATTTTCAACAAGAACATTCGGAGCCCAATGCTAAATGTTTCTTGCTCAATTATCCGAACACCGTTGTATGGGCAATGTCATGAAATTTCTCTCCCCTTACCTAAAGGGTTTTCTACATTATATCCTGTCATGGGTATCATGCTCCGCTTATCCTTGGCAAGGGTATATCCCTGAAATATGTATTTAAACACATTTTCCTTTCCATTGTTCTGTTTAATATGATAATCATATTTTACTTTCCATTGGTTGTTTGAACCTTCTTGGGATATACATAATCTAAGCAGTGATAATCCCCTGCTTAGGTAAGCACCTCGTTGTACCACTCTGTAAGTAAGACCCTATTACTATTGTTGATGACATTCCGGTAACCACCGATGGGCGAGAACCTTGCCTATTGGTCTGCCTCGTTCAACGAAAGCGGGAAAATGGTTCTCTTCGTCCCTCGCCCTTGGTACCTATGTTGTTGCCGACATGACCCTCAGACTCTCCTCTGACATGCCTAGCTTACATGATCGTGCAAGATGTCACCAACCTTTCTACTTTTTACCACATGGTGGGCCCATAACCCACAGTTTCACAGGATCGAAACCGGACTCTCCTGTAACCCCCTGTTCCCAAAGTTATTCCTCCCGCGTGGACTCGTATGTAATTCACGGGCCACCGTCATAGTGATCTATTCTGGTATCAGACGCGATACTTACTCTCGCTACTCTGAACCCCCTTCTCACCCGCTTGAAGCCTATTATGGTACCTTCGTACCTTACTCTCGAGGTATTTCAAATGTTCAACTCGAGAGCTAATCTTTTCCTAATTCATGGGTTAGCCCCAGATTGTTTCCCTTAAAAGCATTATTTCGTAGTGAGCTGCCCCTTTCCTTTCGTAAGTACGATAGAGTTCCCGAAGAAATGATGACCAGCTTATCATGTTGCATCGGAATAAAGGATTGAAGACATCAACGAAGGGGATTAACTTCTTCGAGAAGATCCGTTAGATTATCGTAACCAGACCTTTCCCCCTTGCTCCCCTCTTAAATCTCGGGACGAGATTTCTTGTAGTGGAGGAGAATTGTGACGCCCGGGTAATTATGCTACAGTAATCCCCGCTAATGATGCCACGTCACTTCGAATTCTACCGCTAATCTCGTGTTAGTTCGAAACCGATTTAAATTCAATTCAAAATCGAGCAAACAATAAAATATTTTGAAATATGAAGACTAAAATGTTGGAGGAACTAAATAAAGCATAGGTAATTATGGTGGAGAACCAAACTTTGATAAGGTGTGTAAAAGCTCTAAGATAGTTAAAGCGGTAGTAAAACAATAAAACACATGCCTATTGAATTTTATAAAATATTAAACTATTTTATTTTCGGTTGAGAATTAAGGTGGCGAGAATATTAATGAATACAAATTTAGATGCTAGTGTTTATTTTTATAAAACTGTAATAAAAGAGAACTTAAAATAAAATGGAAAACTAGTAAAAGAAAACAAAATAAAAAAAGGAGAAGGCCCCCACAGGCCACCCGGCCCAGCCGGCCTACTACCAGCCGCCCACCGCCCAACCGGCAGCCCCAGCCTATAGGCCAAGCACACTTCAAACCCTAGCCTATCGCCCCACTCACTCCTCGCCCGATCGGATCGGGATCGATCCCCACTCCCCTCGACCTCCTTCCTTCCCCCCGTCGGATCGGGCGAGGACCTCAGACCCCGCCTGCCCCGCCCCGCCCTCATCCCTCAAGCGCCTCTGCCCGCCGCCGTGCCCCCTTCCCCCAAGGCCTCGACGCCACCACTCGCCGACCCCGCCCTCGACCCGTAGTCTCTCCCGCGACCACCCCCTTCACTCCTCGATGCCGCCCGCCACGCCACCGGACCTCGGCACGCAAGGTCCCGCCGCCCCGCCCCGGTGGATCTGGATCGGGGGCAACCGATGCCCCGACCCGTCTTGCGCCAGCGCCCCACCACCCCCGACGCCGACACCCCGCCGCGGCCTGCCTCGTCGACGGCCACCTCGCCGGACTGCCCCCCTCGACGCCGACGTCCCCGACCTCCTCCCACGCCCCATCACCACTCCCCTACACCGTGCGGTGAGGCCTCATGCGCCAGCGTTCTCGCTCCCCTCTTCTCGTCGCCGCGCCAGTATTCCCCCCCCGTTCGCGGTTACCGCCCCACGTGGTCAGCCGCGCCGCCGCCCAGCCGTGCTCGCGCCTTGTGGCCTCGGCGCCCCGCCTTGCTCCCTCCTCGCCATCCACGCCCGCGGTGGCTCTGCCGTTCTTTGCCTTCGGCCGCCTCTTCCGCCCCGCCTTGCACCACCCGTCACAGCCACCGCGCGCACACCGGCGCCTGGCCACTCCGGCCAGGCCGCTTCTGCTCGGGGCCTCGCCCTGCGCCCCCCATCCCACGCGTTGGGATGGCTGCCGGCGCTCCTCTGTGAGCGGTCGTGCGTGCTCCCAGCCGTGGCCAGAGGCCACTGCACATGGGGCCGCCCCCTTTAAAAACAAAAAAAAATGAAATGAATGAATAAAGAATTGATAATAAATAAATAAAGATATTAATTAATTAGTTAATTAAATTAATTAACTTAATTAATTTGGTACAGCAACTATCTAACTAGCCTAACTAAACCTGTTAGTTAACTAGGCAGACAATGACAGGGGGGCCCCACCCCTGTTGACCAGTCAAAGTTTGACTGGTCAACCGGGTTCCCCTGGTCCCACTTGTCAGCCTGTGTACAATTTTTGTGTACACTGTGCTGGGTACATCTAGCAATTTAACATTAAATTTGAATTAAGATAAATTAAAAAATGAATTAAACTAATTAACTAATTAATTAACTAATTAATTAATTAAGTAATTAATTAATCTAATTAACTCCGAATTAATTAACCCTAATCATTAATTAACCTAATTAATCAATGTTAATTAAATCTGATTAGGTTAATTAGTCATTAGTGGATGACATGCGGACCCACTGTCAGGGTTGACTCAGTCAACCCTGTTGATCGATGATTGTCGGCATGACATCATGCTGATGTCATAAATGCATTTTCGAAATTAATTAAATAATTAATAAAATTCCGAAATTAATAAAATCTTTTAAAAATCATATCTTTTAATCCGTAATCCGGTTAAAATATTTTCAACATGAAAGTTGCTCGAACAACGAGGCGAATCCGGATGCGCATCCGTTCGTCCACCACACGCCTCTAACCTATCGAACCTACAAACTTTCCTCTCCGGTTCATCACTCGACAGACGTCCGGGCCGGAGCACTTCCTGATGTCTCCCCTTAACCCAGATCACCTCATACCGCGTTAGGGCACACGAACACCGCGTATTGTCTTGTTACGCTTTGTTATGCTTTGATTGCTCTATTATTTATTATGTTCCCCCTCCGTTACTTTTTTCCTGAGACCCGAGACCGCTGCGGTACCCCCCCGTGATCGACTACGGTGTCGACGACCCCTCTCTTGCCGAGCAACCAGGCAAGCCCCCTTGATCACGGATATCGCCTACTCTTCTCTATACCGCTTGCATTAGAGTAGTGTAGCATGTTATTGTTTTCGATTACTCCTATCTTGTTGCATAGCCTGTCCTTGTAACTTCTGTTGTTACCTTACCTGCAATCCTATATGCTTAGTATAGGATGCTAGTACATTCATCTGTGGCCCTTCATACTTGTCCGTCTGCCGTGCTATACTATCGGGCCGTGATCACTCGGGAGTTGATCACGGGTATATACTATATACCTTACACTATACATTACATGTGGTACTGTTCGGAGATGGGGGCTGAAAGGACAGGTGGCTCCATCCCGGTAGCGGTGGGCCTGGGTTCCCGACGGCCCCCGACTAATACTTTTAGGCGGAGCGACAGGGCAGGTTGAGACCGCCTAGGAGAGAGGTGGGCCTGGCCCTGTTCGGCGTTCGCGGATACTTAACACGCTTAACGAGGTCTTGGTATTTGATCTGGGTTGGCTACGAGCTTATACGCACTAACCATCTACACGGGAGTAGTTATGGGTATCCCGGCGTCGTGGTATCGGCCGGTACTTCAGACGTCAATGACGGGCGGGCGCGCGGATTGGACTGGACGCGCTGATGGGCTAGGTCTGCTTCGGCACAGACGAGCGTCTTGCGTGTGTGCTCGTATGGCGATGGGCCCGCACCCTGCGCGCTTAGGTTTAGACCGGCGTGTTGGCCTCTCTGTTGTGCCTAGGTGGGGCTGCGGCGTGTTGATCTTCTGCGGCGGACATGACCCCGGAAAGTGTGTCCGGCCAAATGGGATCAAGCGTCTTTGGGTAAGATGGTGCACCCTGCAGGGAAGTTAATCTTTCGGATAGCCGTGATCTTGATAACAGGGCGACTTGAGTTGTACCTTGAGCTTATGACAACTAGAACCGGATACTTGATAAAACACACCTTCCAAGTGCCGATACAACCGGTGGTCGCTCTCGCTCGTGGTTATGAGCGAGGATTGCGGGTAGGATTATTGCTATATGATGTTACTTGGAGG
The DNA here is from genome assembly GCA_021605205.1 of Aegilops longissima. Lineage (NCBI taxonomy): Eukaryota > Viridiplantae > Streptophyta > Magnoliopsida > Poales > Poaceae > Aegilops > Aegilops longissima. The sequence goes on along the minus strand of CM038682.1, from coordinate 2,350,081 downwards.
ACTTCCGTTGTCCTCTTCATGCATTTGCAAGACCGGTGTCGAGCGTAGTCTTCGTTAAGACTAGCTATCCCCTCTTATTCGGCATTCTGCAGCTCAGTCCATCGATATGGCTTTACACATATATCCATGCATATGTAGTGTAGCTCCTTGCTTGCAGTACTTTGGATGAGTACTCACGGTTGCCTTGTTCCCCTTTTCCCCTATCTCTACTCGATTGCTGCAATCGGCGATGGAGCCAGGGCGAGACGCGCCGCCTATGGCGACTACTACTCCGGAGGTGCCTACTACTACGTGCAGCCCACCGACGGCGACCAGGAGTGACCTAGGAGGATCCCGAGGCGGGAGGCCCGCTCCTCTTCGATCTGTATCCCGGTTTGTGCTAGCCATCTTATGGCAACTTGTTTAACTTATGTCGTACTCAGATATTGTTGCTTCCGCTGACTCGTCTATGATCGAGCACTTGTATTCGAGCCCTCGAGGCCCCCGGCTTGTATTATGATGCTTGTATGACTTATTTTATTTGTAGAGTTGTGTTTGTTGGGGAACGTTGCAGAAAATTAAAATTTTTCCTACGGTTTCACCAAGATCCATCTATGAGTTCTACCATGCAACGAGTAACGAGAGAGAGTTTGCATCTACATACCACTTGTAGATCGAATACGAAGCGTTCTTGAGAGTGGTGATGACGAAGACGTTCCCAGCGTGATTCCGATCACCGATGACCAAAGTATTGAAAGGACAGCACCTCCGTGTTCAACACACGTGCGGGACGATGGCGTCTCCTCCGTCTTGATCCAGCAAGAGAGAAGGAGAGGTTGAAGAAGACAATCCCAATGGCAGCACGACGGGCGTGGTGCAGCTGGTGCGGTAGTTCTCCGGCAGGCTTCGCCAAGCTTGCGTGAGAAAGAGAGGTGTTGGGAGGGAGGGCTGCGCCTACAACTGTGTTGGCAGCCCTCCCCCACCCCTCTATTTATAGGAGGAGAGGGTCAGGGGGCCGGCCCTCTAGGGCAAACCCTAGGGGCGGCGGCCAAGGGAGGAGGGAGGAGGTGGCTTGCCCCCAAGCTGAGGCGCCCCTTTAGGCTTCCTCCTCCCCAAACCCTAGGCGCATGGGCCTAGGTGGGGAGGCGCACCCAGCCCACCAGGGGCTGGTTCCCTCCCACTTAGCCCATGTGGCCCCCCGGGAGAGGTGGCCCCTCCCGGTGGACCTCCGGAACCCTCCCGGTGGCCCCTGTGCTTTACCCAGTATACCACCAAACTTCCCGAGTCCGTTTAACCACTTTCCATATATAAATCTTTACCTCCGGACCATTCCGAACTCCTCGTGACGTCCGGGATCTCATCCGGACTCGAACAACATTCGGTAATCACATACTTGTCTTCCTATTAACCCTAAGCGTCACCGAACCTTAAGTGTGTAGACCCTACGGGTTCGGGAGACATCTGATATGACCGAGACTACCTCAAGTCAATAACCAACAGCGGGATCTGGATACCCATGTTGGCTCCCATGCTCCTCGATGTTGTCATCGGATGAACCACGATGTCAAGGGTTCAAGCAACCCGTATTCTATTCCCTTTGTCGACGGTGTGTTACTTGCCCGAGACTCGATCGTCGGTATCCCAATACCTCGTTAGTCTCGTTACGGCAAGTCACTTTACTCGTACCGCAATGCATGATCCCGTGACCAGACACTTGATCACTTTGAGCTCATTATGATGATGCATTACCGAGTGGGCCCTAGTGATACCTCTCCGTGTACGGAGTGACAAATCGATCTCGATCCGTGTCAACCCAATGGTCACTTTCGAGATACCTGTAGTGCACCTTTATAGTCACCCAGTTACGTTGTGACGTTTGATACACCCAAAGCACTCCTACGGTATCCGGGAATTGCACGATCTCATGGTCTAAGGAAGAGATACTTGACATTGGAAAAGCTCTAGCAAAACGAACTACACGATCTTTGTGCTATGCTTAGGATTGGGTCTTGTCCATCACGTCATTCTCCTAATGACGTGATCCCGTTGTCAATGACATCTGATGTCCATAGTCAGGAAACCATGACTATCTGTTGACCAACGAGCTAGTCAACTAGAGGCTTACTAGGGACGTATTGTAGTCTATGTATTCACACGTGTATTACGATTTCCGGATAATACAGTTATAGCATGAATAAAAGACAATTATCATGAACAAGGAAATATAATAATAATGCTTTTATTATTGCCTCTAGGGCATATTTCCAACAGTCTCCCACTTGCACTAGAGTCAATAATCTAGTTTACATTGTGATAAATCGAACACCCATAGAGTTCGGTGTTGATCATGTTTTGCCCGGAAGAGGTTTAGTCAACGGATCTGCGACATTCAGATCCGTATGCACTTTACAAATTTCTATGTCTCCATTCGAACATTTTCACGGATGGAGTTGAAGCGACGCTTGATGTGCCTGGTCTTCTTGTGAAACCTGGGCTCCTTGGCAAGGGCAATAGCTCCAAAGTGTTGTCACGTAAGAGTTTGATCGGCCCCGACGCATTGGGTATGACTCCTAGGTCGGTGATGAACTCCTTCACCCAAATTGCTTCATCGCTGCCTCCGAGGCTGCCATGTACTCCGCTTCACATGTAGATCCCGCCACGACGCTCGCTTGCAGCTGCACCAGCTTCTGCTCCACCATTCAACATATACACGTATCCGGTTTGTGACTTAGAGTCATCCAGATCTGTGTCGAAGCTAAGCGTCGGCGTAACCCGTTCTGACGAGCTCTTCGTCACCTCCATAAACGAAAACATGTCCTTTGTCCTTTTCGGTACTTCAGGATATTCTTGACCGCTGTCCGGTGTTCCTTGCGGGATTACTTTGGTACCTTCCTACCAAACTTACGGCAAGGTTTACATCAGGTCTGTACACAGCATGGCATACATAATAGATCCTATGGCTGAGGCATAGGGATGACACTCATCTCTTCTTTATCTTTTGCCGTGGTCGGGCATTGAGCTGAGCTCAATCTCACACCTTGCAATACAGGCAAGAACCCTTCTTAGACTGATCCATTTTGAACTTATTCAAAATCTTATCAAGGTATGTGCTTTGTGAAAGACCTATGAGGCGCCTTGATCTATCTCTATAGATCTTGATGCCTAATATATAAGCAGCTTCTCCAAGGTCCTTCATTGAAAACACTTATTCAAGTAGGCCTTAATGCTGTCCAAGAATTCTATATCATTTCCCATCAAAAGTATGTCATCTACATATAATATGAGAAATGCTACAGAGCTCCCACTCACTTTCTTGTAAACGCAGGCTTCTCCATAAGTCAAGATAAACTAAACGCTTTGATCATCTCATCAAAGCGAATGTTCCAACTCCGAGATGCTTGCACCAGCCCATAAATGGATCGCTGGAGCTTGCATACTTTGTCGACATTCTTAGGATCGACAAAACCTTCGGCTGTATCATATACAGCTCTTCCTTAAGATAGCCGTTAAGGAGCAGCTGTTTTGGCGTCCATCGCCATATCTCATAATCATAGTATCGGCAATTGCTAACATGATTCGGACGGACTTAAGCTTCGCTACGGGAGAGAAAGTCTCATCGTAGTCAATCCCTTGAACTTGCCGATAACCCTTAGCGACAAGTCGAGCTTTATAGATGGTGACATTACCATCCGCGTCCGTCTTCTTCTTAAAGATCCATTTGTTTTCAATCGCTCGCCGATCATCGGGCAAGTCAGTCAAAGTCCACACTTTGTTTTCATACATGGATTCTATCTCGGACTTCATGGCTTCTAGCCATTTGTTGGAATCTGGGCCCGCCATCGCTTCTTCATAGTTCGAAGGTTCACCGTTGTCTAACAACATGATTTCCAGGACAGGGTTGCGTACCACTGCAGTGCGGAACGTGTCCTAGTGGACCTCTGAAGTTCAGTAGTAACTTGATCCAAGTACCTTGATCATCATCATGAATTTCCTCTTGATTGGTGTAGGCATCACAGGAACATTTTCCTGAGCTGCACTACTATCCTGTTCAAGAGGTAGTACTTCATCGAGTTCTACTTTCCTCCCACTTACTTCTTTCGAGAGAAACTCTTTTTCCAGAAAGATTCCGTTCCTGGCAACAAAGATCTTGCCTTCGGATCTAAGGTAGAAGGTATACCCAAAGGTTTCTTTAGGGTATCCTATGAAGACGCATTTTTCCGACTTGGGTTCGAGCTTTTCAGGTTGAAGTTTCTTGACATAAGCATCGCATCCCCAAACTTTTAGAAACGACAGCTTAGGTTTCTTCCCAAACCATAATTCATACGGTGTCGTCTCAACGGATTTAGACGGTGCCCTTGTAGCTGTCTCTAGAGCGTATCCCCAAAATGATAGCGGTAAATCGGTAAGAGACATCATAGACCGCACCATATCCAATAAAGTGCGATTACGACGTTCGGACACACCATTACGTTGAGGTGTTCGGTGGCGTTAGTTGTGAAACGATTCCACATTTTCTTAAGTGTGTACCAAATTAAGTGACTTAAATATTCTCCTCCACGATCTGATCGTAAGAATTTTATCTTTCGGTCACGTTGATTCTCTACTTCATTCTGAAATTCTTTGAACTTTTCAAAGGTCTCGGACTTGTGTTTCATCAAGTAGACATACCCATATCTACTCAAGTCATCTGTGAGAGTGAGAACATAACGATATCCTCCACGAGCCTCAACGCTCATTGGACCGCACACATCGGTATGTATGATTTCCAACAAGTTGGTTGCTCGCTCCATTGTTCCGAGAGAATGGAGTCTTGGTCATCTTGCCCATGAGGCATGGTTCGCATGTGTCAAATGATTCATAATCAAGAGACTCCAAAAGTCCATCAGCATGGAGCTTCTTCATGCGCTTGACACCAATGTGACCAAAGGCGGCAGTGCCACAAGTATGTGGGACTATCGTTATCAACTTTACATCTTTTGGTATTCACGCTATGAACATGTGTAATACTACGCCGAGATTCATTAAGAATAAACCATTGACCATCGGAGCATGACCATAAAACATATCTCTCATATAAATAGAACAACCATTATTCTCGGATTTAAATGAGTAGCCATCTCGCATTAAACGAGATCCATATACAATATTCATGCTCAAACTTGGCACCAAATAACAATTATTAAGGTTCATAACTAATCCCGTGGGTAAATGAAGAGGTAGCGTGCGACGGCGATCACATCGACTCGGAACCATTCCCGACGCGCGATCGTCACCTCGTCCTTCGCCAGTCTCCGCTTATTCCGCAGCTCCTGCTGTGAGTTACAAATATGAGCAACGGCACGGTATCAAATACCCAGGAGTTACTACGATTCTGGTAAGGTACACATCAATTACATGTACATCAAATATACCTTTGGTGTTGCGGCCTTCTTATCCGCTAAGTACTTGGGGCAGTTCCGCTTCGGTGACCCTTCCCTTGCAATAAAAGCACTCGGTCTCGTGCTTGGGTCCATTCTTTGACTTCTTCCCGGCAACTTGCTTGCAGGCGCGGCAACCTCCTTGCCGTCCTTCTTGAAGTTCTTCTTGCCCTTGCCCTTCTTAAACTTAGTGGTCTTATTGACCATCAACACTTGATGTTCTTTCTTGATTTCAACCTCGGTGACTTCAGCATAGAGAACACTTCAGAATGGTCTTTACCATCCCCTGCATGTTGTAATTCATCACAAAGCTCTTGTAGCTTGGTGGGAGCGATCGAGGATTCTCACAATGACCGCCTCATCGTGGAGGTTAATATTCAGCTGGGTCATACGGTTGTGCAACCCTGACATCTTGAGAATGTGCTCACCGACAGAACTGTTTTCCTCCATCTTACAACTATAGAACTTGTCGAGATGTCATATCTCTCGACCGGCGTGAGCTTGGAAAACAAGTTTCAGCTCTTGAACATCTCATATGCTCCGTGATGCTCAAAACGCTTTTGGAGCCCGGTTCTAAGCTGTAAAGCATGCCGCCTTGAACGAGGGAGTAAACATCAAGACGAGACTGCCAAGCATTCATAATGTCTTGGTTCTGCGACGGAGCTTCACCTAGCGGTCCTTCTAGGACGATTGTTTCTGGCAGCTATGAGGATGATCCTCGGGTTCGGACCCAGTCCGTATAGTTGCTGCCGTCATCTTTCAGCTTGGTTTTCTCTAGGAACGCGTTGAAGTTCAAGTTGACATGAGCGTTGGCCATTTGATCTACAAGACATATAATTCAAAAGTTTTAGACTAAGTTCATGATAATTAAGTTCATCTAATCAAATTATTAATGAACTCCCACTTAGATTGGACATCCTCTAGTCATCTAAGTGTTACACGATCCGAGTCAACTAGGCCGTGTCCGATCAACACGTGAGACGGACTAGTCTCGTCGGTGAACATTCTCATGTTGATCGTATCTTCCATACGACTCGTGTTCGACCTTTCGGTCTCCGTGTTCGAGGCCATGTCTTCACATGCTTAGGCTCGTCAAGTTAACCCTAAGTGTTTCTGCGTGTGTAAATCTTGCTTACACCGTTGTATGTGAACGTAAGAATCCATCACACCCGATTAACACGTGGTGCTTAGAAGCGACGAACTGTAGCAACGGTGCACGCTTAGGGAGAACACTTCTTGAAATTGTTCTAAGGGATCATCTTATTTACTACCGTCGTCCTAAGTAAACAAGATGCATAATCATAATAAACATCACATGCAATTATAAAGTAGTGACATGATATGGCCAATATCATATAGCTCCTTTGATCTTCATCTTGGGGCTCCATGATCATCCTGTCACCGCATGACACCATGATCTCCATCATCATGATCTCCATCATCGTGCCTCCATGAAGTTGTCACGCCAACGACTACTTCTACTTCTATGGCTAACGCGTTTAGCAATAAAGTAAAGTAAATTACATGGCGTTCTTCAATGACACGCAGGTCATACAAAAATAAAGACAACTCCTATGGCTCCTGCGGTTGTCATACTCATCGACATGCAAGTCGTGATACCTATTACAAGAACATGATCTCATACATCACAATATATCATCATTCATCACAACTTGGCCATATCACGTCACATGACAATTGCTGCAAAAACAAGTTAGGCGTCCTCTAATTGTTGTTGCATCTTTTACGTGGCTGCAATTGGGTTCTAGCAAGAACGTTTTCTTACCTCGAATAACCACAACGTGATCTTGTCAACTTCTATTTACCCTTCATAAGGACCCTGTTCATCGAATCCGCTCCCACTAAAGTAGGAGAGACAGACACCCGCCAGCCACCTTATGCAACTAGTGCATGTTAGTCGGTGGAACCGGTCTCACGTAAAAGCGTGTAAGGTTGGTCGGGCCGCTTCATCCCACAATACCGCGGAAGCAAGAAACAACTAGTAACGGCAAGTAAGTTGACAAGATACACGCCCACAACAAAATTGTGTTCTACTCGTGCAAAGAGAACTACGCATAGACCTAGCTCTGATACCACTGTTGGGGAACGTTGCGAAAATTAAAATTTTTCCTACGGTTTCACCAAGATCCATCTATGAGTTCTACCATGCAACGAGTAACGAGAGAGTTTGCATCTACATACCACTTGTAGATCGAATACGGAAGCGTTCTTGAGAGTGGTGATGACGAAGACGTTCCCAACGTGATTCCGATCACCGATGACCAAAGTCTTGAAGGACAGCACCTCCGTGTTCAACACACGTGCGGGACGATGGCGTCTCCTCCGTCTTGATCCAGCAAGAGAGAAGGAGAGGTTGAAGAAGACAATCCCAATGGCAGCACGACGGCGTGGTGCAGCTGGTCGGTAGTTCTCGGCGGGGCTTCGCCAAGCTTGCGTGAGAAAGAGAGGTGTTGGGAGGGAGGGCTGCGCCTACAACTGTGTTGGCAGCCTCCCCCACCCCTCTATTTATAGGAGGAGAGGGTCAGGGGGCCGGCCCTCTAGGGCAAACCCTAGGGGGGCGGCGGCCAGGAGGAGGGAGGAGGGTGGCTTGCCCCCAAGCTGAGGGGCGCCCCTTAGGGTTTCCTCCTCCCCAAACCCTAGGCGCATGGGCCTAGGTGGGAGGCGCACCCAGCCCACCAGGGCTGGTTCCCTCTCCACTTAGCCCATGTGGCCCCCGGAGAGGTGGCCCCCCGGTGGACCTCCGGAACCCTCCCGGTGGCCCCTGTACTTTACCAGTATACCACCAAACTTCCCGAGTCCGTTTAACCACTTTCCATATATAAATCTTTACCTCCGGACCATTCCGAACTCCTCGTGACGTCCGGGATCTCATCCGGACTCCAACAACATTCGGTAATCACATACTTGTCTTCCTATTAACCCTAGCGCCACCGAACCTTAAGTGTAGACCCTACGGGTTCGGGAGACATGCGAACATGACCGAGACTACCTCAAGTCAATAACCAACAGCGGGATCTGGATACCCATGTTGGCTCCCACATGCTCCTCGATGTTGTCATCGGATGAACCACGATGTCAAGGGTTCAAGCAACCCGTATTCTATTCCCTTTGTCGACGGTGTGTTACTTGCCCGAGACTCGATCGTCGGTATCCCAATACCTCGTTAGTCTCGTTACGGCAAGTCACTTTACTCGTATCCGCAATGCATGATCCCGTGACCAGACACTTGATCACTTTGAGCTCATTATGATGATGCATTACCGAGTGGGCCCTAGTGATACCTCTCCGTAATACGGAGTGACAAATCCAGCCTCGATCCGTGTCAACCCAATGGTCACTTTCGAGATACCTGTAGTGCACCTTTATAGTCACCCGATTACGTTGTGACGCTTGATACACCCAAAGCACTCCTACGGTATCCGGAATTGCACGATCTCATGGTCTAAGGAAGAGATACTTGACATTGGAAAAGCTCTAGCAAAACGAACTACACGATCTTTGTGCTATGCTTAGGATTGTCTTGTCCATCACGTCATTCTCCTAATGACGTGATCCCGTTGTCAATGACATCTGATGTCCATAGTCAGGAAACCATGACTATCTGTTGACCAACGAGCTAGTCAACTAGAGGCTTACTAGGGACGTATTGTAGTCTATGTATTCACACGTGTATTACGATTTCCGGATAATACAGTTATAGCATGAATAAAAGACAATTATCATGAACAAGGAAATATAATAATAATGCTTTTATTATTGCCTCTAGGGCATATTTCCAACAGTGTTGTGATATCCTCCCGTGAGTCCCTGATCTTGATCGTACACATTTGCGTGCATGATTAGTGTACGATTGAATCGGGGGCGTCACACGTACGTCTCCATCCCTCGTCGCTGCCCCCGTCGCCGCCCCGTCCCCGTCGTCGCCGCCGCCCGTCGTCCCGTCGTCACCGCCGCCCGTCCTGGCCGTCCCCGTCGTCCCGTCCCGTCGTCGGCGCCGCCTGTCTGTACGTCCCGTCGTCGCCGCCGCCCGCCCGTCTGTCCCGTCCCGTCGTCGCCGCCCGTCCCTGTCCCGTCGTCGTCATCCCCGTCGTCGCCGCGACCGTCGCCGTCCCCGTTGCCGCCCCCCGTCGTCCCTCGCCTTGCCGGTGAGCGCGCACACACACACACATACATTTTTTGTTTTTTAGTTATACAAATAGTTAGAAATTTTTCTGTTTTTTAGAAACTGTTAGAAATTTTTCTGTTTTTCAGAAATAGTTAGAAATTTTAGAATTGTTAGAATAGTTAGAAATGTTAGAATTGTTAGAATAGTTAGAAATGTTTGAATTGTTAGAAATTTTTCTGTTTTTTTAGTTATAGAAATAGTTATAAAAATGTTAGTTATATATATAGAAATGTTATAATTTTTTTTTCTGTTTTTTAGTTATAGAAATATTAGAAATCTTATAGAAATGTTAGTTATATATAGCATTGTTAGAAATGTTATAGAAATGTTAGTTATATAGAAATGTTAGAAATTTTAGATATCAAAATCCAATCATTAAAAAAATGTTACTTTTTGCGGGCATATAGCTAGTATTTATTGTCGACGATGCCCGACCCGCATCCTCGCCGTCGACACGTCCGCGACGACGTCCGGCTGACCCATGTCCGGGACTGGGCTCCGCCGGGCTGGCACTGGGAGGTGCTGCCTGGAGGGGCGCGCCGCTTGATGAGGAACCCGGCCCCGGGTCCCGTCGTCGACCCTGATCTCGTTTGGTGGCGTTCGCGTGGGCCAGTTTCGGCGCGGAGGGAGCCGGCCCAGCCGGAGGTGGTACGTCGCCGTGTCAGGGAGGAGGACGAGCACGTCCATCGCTACATGGTTGCGTTAGAGGGCGGCAGGTTCTCCAATACCTGGTAGTTTCTTCAGGGATCTCACTTCAGCTATGATCCTGTGAGGGTTCCTTCTCTTTGGGTGTCCACCGCCCGCGCCGCAGGAACCGCGAGTGTCCTAGATTCTTCTGTAGTATTCGATCTTTATTAGCTACCTAGCCAGTGATGTATTCGATATTATATCTATTATTCGAGATGATGTATTCGAGATTATATCTATTATTCGAGACGATGTATTCGAGATTATATCTATTATTCGAGACGATGTAATTTGAATACTAAATTGTTTTATATTTCTTTTGGATTAGTTAAATAAAAGCTATGGCGGACAATACCGGCACAGAGGGAGAGCAGGCCATGTTCGATATGATACGCCATCCTCACGGGCCAGATGATGATCAGAATGAAGAAGATTATGACGGCTATTTCTAAACAACACCGGAGAGGGTGATATGATATTCGATCGCGACGACCGAATTGATGAAGTCATGAACTATGATTATGATGATGACGAAGAAAATGTTGATCTTGAAACAACAAAGACCGGCGAGGTATATATATTTATATAAGCAGGCATCTGGTGATCATCACATGTTTTAAATGACTTGAAGATATATTAATGAATCGATCTTTGTTCTTTCAGTCATCCGGATTGAGCAAATCTTCAGGTAAAAGGACGAAACGAGGCCCGAACAAAAAGTTGAAGGAGGGCGTAAAGTACAATATCGAGGCAATCAGACCTAATGGCGAACCATTAGCGCCTAAGAAGATTGCGGACAAGTTCGTTCGTCAGTGCGGAGTTGTTGTGAAGTACCAACTCCCGATCTCCCTTCAAGAATGGAGAGAGCCAGCAAAAGACAAAAGACAAAAGACAAAAGGACGCTGCTCCACGTCCGGATGTTACTTTTGTCGACAAGAGACAAAAGATCTGCTTTGTGATACTCTCATGGAACATTTCACCCTACCAGATCATTTCACGAAGCGAGATGTGCAGAAGTCAAGGACGCTGCTCTTAGGAAGATGGCGGTTGCATTCAAGAACCACAAGAATCGTGAATGGGACAAGTACGTCAAGGAGGAAGGAAGACTCCAGATTCGAGGGAACACTAGAGAACCAACGTGCTCATTGGGACGATTTCAGTAAAATTCAAGGATTCAGAATTAGCTAAGGAACGGTCGAGAATAAACAAGAAGAATGCGAAAAAAGGATAAGTTCCATAAGTGGGGCCAGGTGGCTATCGGTGGCAATGCCTAAGTGGGATAAGTCCGAGAAAGAGATGGAGGATGCGGTGTCACTCCGGTTACTAAGAGCTGGCCCCCAGTGCGGGACTTGGTTCTATGCGCATGGGGAGTTGGACCCAAGACGTGCAATGTTTCGACGAGGGCAAGTCTGAAGGGAGCCGACGATGCGATAATTGTTGCAATAGAAGAGGCACGATCGGGGGTATTCCAGCCCAATAGAGAGAACGACGAGCTTACGCGTGCCTTGGGAAATCCTGAACACCCGGGAAGAACACGAGGCAAGGGCACTATTCCGTGGTATGAGGGGTTTTCAGACTGGAACACCGACTACAGAACCCGTGCGGGAAAGAAGATTGCGGAGGAGAAGAAGAGGAAGATGGAGGAGGAGCAGAGGAAGCGGGACTATGAACGCCTTCAAGGCCTAGAAGCAAGTCAAGCGGAATTGGCAGTCAAATTCCAGCGGCAGCAAGAGCAGATCGACTCACTTACCCAGCAAAGGGGGTCTCAGCAGCTGCAGCAGCTAGCGAATGATCCAGCATTGGATAGCACCGCCCCATCCATGCCGAGAAGCAGCGTGGGTTCCGCCCCGGACGACGCAATGCTGGATAGATACCCCGTGGATGACATCACGGAGAACACTAACTACGAGCTACACGTCAAAATGAAGAACATATCCATGAAGGTGGCGGACGCCGTTGCTTTTACAAATCCCCCCGAGGCAACCTTCCATTGCAACCCGATTCCAGCGGGCTATGCTCGTGTCTTGGTTGATGAGGTGGTGGACCCATATTCGGAGCTACAGCTTGACATTCCTGGAGGTGACAACGAGCACTTTCTCGGAGAGGCCAAACATCATATCATCCTATGGAAAAAGGATTGCATCATCTTTGAAGGCCACCGACACGCGTCACCGACTCCTCGTCGAAGTCCGCCACCGAGTCAGCAGACTCCGCTCCTGCAAGTCCACCAAGTCCGCAAAGTGTCAGCCACTCCTCCTCCAAGTCCGCAAAGTGTCAGGCCACTCCTCCTCCTCCAAGTCCGGCAAAGTGTCAGGCCACTCCTCCTCCTCCAAGTCCGCCACAGCGTCAAACGTCCACTCCTCCTCCAAGTCCGGCACAACCTCAGGCCACTCCTCCTCCAAGTCCGGCACAGCTTCAGGCCACTCCTCCTCGTCCAACTCAGCCCCGTCAGCCGTCTCCGCTGCCTCAGCAATCACAGAAGAGACACCCAGCAGCTATGGTGCGTATCGGTACGAGTCGAGGTAGTACAGGAAGTACAGGCGAAGGCAAGCGATATAAATATGGTCCAAGCCTCACGCCTCTTCCGCAGAGGCCTTATGACAAGTCCGAGGAGGAAAACGCAGCCATATCGAAGGCCGACGTGGAAGCCCATTTTGCACCGAAACCGCCACCGCCGCCAAGGGAGAAAGTGCCTGAGGAAACGATTGACCACTTCATTCGTATGGCTGAACCACCAGCTCCCAAGCCTGTTGTCACAGACTATGAGCGCCACATCAGGAAGTTAAATCGAGCACGTCTACGTAAGGAGGCGAGCTCGGGATCGAGCAAACAACAAGCAGCTGCCAAAAATGCGGGAAAACCATTCCCCAGGTGGGAGAACAGGTGGCGCAATCGATCCCCTCGCTTGTTGTGCCAACAACACGTGACAGTATGCGCGCCCAATATTATTGTGTGCAAACAGTTTACGTTCCCGAGGTGGGCAATGTGGTAATAACCAAGGACCATATAATGCAGGCTGAAGTTCTCAACATCACTTTTGGACAACTCCTCGAGATCGAGCCCATGCCTGTGCTTACAGAGGATGAAATAAAACGGAAATATGTCCGGGGCCAACCTTTGGTCGAGCCAGACAAGGTCAAGAACCTTCCAACGAGAATGTATGAATTGCATCAATGGTACATGAACATTACCAAGATTTCCAATCGATTGTCCCTCATGGTGAATGTCAAGGAGGAGCATTACTTCCATGAGAAAGCTCTGTCCATTGAGTATTCTGAACTGTTTCAGTTATACAATCAAGACGCACTCAACAAATATATCGTCAGTTGCTATTGTCTGTAAGTGATTTCTTTCTGTAATTTAAGTCTCAAGCTAGCTGTAGTGATCCTTTTGATCAATCATTAACTGTAATTATCCTCACTATATTCTTTTCTGTGGTATTATGCAAGATGAAGATGTATGAAATAAGAAAAGGTGGACGCTTTGGCATTGGGTTCATTGACCCAAACACCGTTAATGAATACACATGGCTAATAAATCCACATCATGAAAAGGCCGTAGAGGACAACATGCTAGAGTTCTTGAAGCGCCTCAAATACAATGAAGATATACTACTTCCTTACAACTTCGAGTGAGTCACACTGTCTTGTACTACAAATTCTCTGTTTTTGCCTACTAGCTAGCTACATGTTTTTGCTTACATATGCCCGCTTAATTAAGACATGCAAACGTGTGTGCATGCAGATTTCACTGGATCTTGTGTATCATTAAAGTTGAGGCCGGAACAGTTGAAATACTGGACTCACTACTCAAAGCAAATACTGACTATAACATCTTGTTTGGGATAGTCAATAGGTAATTTTAATCATTATTAACTATATATCTCGGCCTATTTAGTTCGTCATTTCATGATATGAACTATTTAATAACCCCTTTATTCATTTTCTTTGTCGGCGGGCAGGGCTTGGGCAAGGTTCATCAGTGTCACGGAAGGCGAATGGAAAAAAAGCTTAAATGGTTTCGACCCAAGGTAAGTAATTAAGTAGTACTAGCTAGCTATCTAGCTGCCATCTCTTTAATTATCATGCTTGCTAATTATTATCTGATCAAATTCCATTCTCGTAAAGGCCCTGAAGCAGGCGCAGGGGACTGATCTGTGTGCATTCTGCGTTTGCGAGAACATTCGCATGATGGCGTCCGAAAGGAGCAGATCTCAAAGACAGGAATGGGTACGCTTATCAGAACACTATTCACAATTTTTACACCATTATCGATATCTAGTCACACAACTAATACACATGCATATTGATCTCCTTCTTAACAGTTCAATGAGGTGCGGGAGAAGCTCCTAGAAACGGAGCGCGTAGAAGCACTTCAAGAGGAAATAGCGGATTTTGCTCGACCAGGTCATAAATACTGAAGGAGAATACTATTACCGCTACCGCCCCATGAAAACCACTTCCAATTGTCATCGTGCTCAAGGCACCAATTAGGCTAATGCCACTGGCTCAAGGCAACATGCATATGTAGGAGAAATTGTATATAGCTATACATGTGTGTATGTGAATTAATTAATATGGTGGTTTGTGAGACATTGATGATATATATATGCATGATTGGTTCTACTAGAAATATATATATATATATATATATATATATATATATATATATATATATATATATATATATATATATATATATATATATATATATATATATATATATATCTGTGTGTGTGTGTGTGTGTATGCATAACGTGTACAATGTGTAGTATCGTAAAATACCAGCAAACGAAAAAGAATTAAAATGGAAACACAAAATTAAATGAAAAAGAAATCATAAAACTAAAAACCCCCAAACCTTATAGTACCGGTTGGTCTTACCAACCGGTACTAAAGGGCTCCAGGCCCCCGGAGCTGGCTCGTGCCACGTGGTTGCCCTTTAGCACCGGTTCGTGCTGAACCGGTACTAAGGGGGCTTTAGTGCCGGTTATGGAACCGGCACTAAAGGGCCTTACGAACCGGTGCTATTGCCCGGTTCTGCACTAGTGTTCCTCTCCCAAGACTCCGCAGGTTAGTTCCTCCACGTACTGTTTTAAGAACATAATGGATCGGCTTACCAGCTCCTTCCCTGCATTATGGATGCAATCGTCTCGAAGAAAACAACATCACCACAGCAGCAGTAAAACTTTTGTTCTAGTTTCTGGCTTGCATGGGCATAGAAGAATCTGTAGCCAATCATCACCTGTGAAACTGAATTTATCCTCGCTAGGTAGCTCCCAAACTACTCTCATTTCATGTCTCAGTGCCTTGCTCTTTGTGCACGAAATGACAGCGTGAAATTCATCTTCCTCACCGTTCCCGCAAATGTTGCACGTGCTGTTCACTTCCAGGGTGCGCGTCCATTTATTCTTTTTTGTAGCCAAGGTGCAAGTGGCTACTCTCCACCCAAAGATATTGATTTTCTAAGGAACCTTTGCCTTCCAAATAATGTCCCAGGTACTTCGATTATCCCCTTCGTTAGTGGAGCTGGAGGCAGGGGCCCTAGCTAGGTTTTGGATCGAGACCGCCAGACGGAATGCACTCCTGACCGGAACACTCTGATTTTCATAGTGCCAAGCCAGGACGTCCCTGCCACCTGCCCTTGGTAAAATGATGTTGCAGATTTCCTCAGCGTCGAAGGGATAGAACAGCTGATTAACTAGGTCCGAATTCCACCCACTGCCATCAGCTAACATCAATTGGTTAACCCATCTAAGCTTGGAACGCCGAATAAAGTTGGCAGGCTTGAGCCCTTCCTTGCGCGGAATCCAATTATCTCTTTGGATGTTTATCTTTCTTCCATCTCCGACCTTTCAAATGAGGCCAGCCTTGAGCAGTTCGAGTCCATACTCAATCCCTCTCCATACCGGTGACACTTCAGACGCAAAAACCGTGTCAATCAGCTCTCCATGCGGGTAGTACTTGGATTTGAGAACACGTGCACAAAGACTATCCGGTCTCTGAATCAGTATCCAAGCTTGTCTTGCTAGCAAAGCTTGGTTGAATAGTTTCATATCTCTAAAACCAATGCCTCCCCCTCTTTTGGGTTTGATCATTCGCTCCCACGACATCCAATGCACTTTCCGGTGTCCGTTTTCCTCCCCCCACCAAAAATCACGTATTAATTTTTCATACTTATCGCAGAAACCTTGGGACATCTTGAACACGCCCATGCAATAGGTGGGCAGTGCTTGCAGGACAGATTTTACTAGGACCTCTTTAGTCGCATGCGACATATGTCTTTCAATCCAGCCTGAGCATCTCTTAATAAACCTTTCCAGAATTGGCTGGAACTGTGAATCTTTCATTCGACCCTCCGGGGTAGGGAGGCCTAAGTACTTACTTTCAAAAGTAGACATGGATATTTCCAGCTCAGATTTGACTTCTATTTGTACTTCTTCCGGGCATATCTCGCTAAACAAAACCGAACACTTGTTGTTGCTCAGAAGCTGACCAGATCCCCTTTGGAACTTCTCCAGGACCTCCATAATAGTCTTGGCCTCCTCCTTGCATGCCTTGAAGGAGAGCAGACTATCTTCATCGAACAAAAGATTCGAGATACCTGGGCTTCCTCTGGCAATTTTTAGGGGCGTGATCGTCCCTTTACTGATTTCCTTTTCTATCAGAAAAGAGAGACCTTCCGCGACGAAGAGAAACAGGTATGGGCTCATCGGGTCGCCCTGTTTGAAACCCCTCGAAGGAGAGAATGGCTCCAGGAGTTCTCCATTATACTTTACTGTGTATCTCACAGATTTCACGCAACACATAACCCAGCCGATCCACTTTTGGTCAAAACCAAGTTTCTGAAGGACCTCCTTCATGAACTCCCAGTCCACTCTATCGTACGCCTTTGCTAAGTCCAGTTTGAAAGCACAATGGGTGTTCAACTAGTTTTTACTGTGTTGAATTTTGTGGAAGCACTCAAAGGCGATCATGGCATTATCCGTGGTCAGCCGCCCGGGGATGAATGCACTTTGCATCTCTGAAATAAGCTCATCCAACAGAGGTCGTAATCGATTCACCAAGCACTTGGAGATCACCTTGTAAATGACATTACAAAGGCTAATGGGGTGAAAATCCTTCAGGTATTCTGGTTTATTGTTCTTTGGGATAAGCACGATTACTGTATTGTTTATACCTTCCGGCATGACACCCTCCTTAAAAAATTTCAGTACCGCATTCACCACATCTTGCTTGACTGTGCTCCAATTCCTTTGGAAGAACCTTGCCGGGAACCCATCTGGGCCCGGGGCGTTCAACGGGCCAATTTGGAAAAGGGCATCCCGCACTTCTTTCTCGGTAAACTCCTTGGTTAGGGCCTCATTCATCTCGCGCGTAACTCTTTCAGACATGCAGTCCACTATCATCTTCGGATCAAGCCCTTCCTCCTTCGTGTAGAGCTGCTTGAAAAAGTTTGTGGTAATTTCCTGTAGCTTTCTTTTATCCTCCACCCAAACTCCTTCCTCATCTTTTAGTTTGCTGATAGTATATTTTTGCGTCTCCAAGAAGGTTTGCGTTGGAAGTATTTTGTATTCTTGTCTCCCTCTCGTAACCAAAGCGCCCTCGAACGCTGTCTCCACATCATCTCTTCCCGATGGAGAAGCTCATCAAGTTTGAAGAGACTGTTTTAATCTCCTTGTCTCTCACTACAGAAGGTTGCCGCTTCCAAAGGTTTTCCAGCTGTTTCCTTAGGTTAGCAGTCTGTTTGATTATAGAACCAAACTTGCTTTTTGCCCACACGCTAAGTGATCGCTGTAGGTCTGACAGTTTGGCATGTATATCAGCTAGGTCCGCAGCCGTCGATCTCTCCTTCCACGAGGCAACAATTGCGTCTGACAAAGATTCTAGCCTTTCCCACATATGCTCATCCTGAAAAGCTTTGTTTAGGGGTCTCCATTCCACTGTCCGCCCAAATCTGAGAAGAAGAGGAAGATGATCGGACCTCGATGAACAAATGTGTTCGATCGAAGCTTCAGGAAATATGGAACTCCAGCCCTTATCTGCAACACCGCGATCTATTCTAGCCTTCACATTGTCTATCCCACTTTGCTTATTATCATACGTCCATTTAGGGCCTCTGAAACCCAAGTCGAAAAGCTTGCAGTCTGACAGTACACCTCTGAAGTCTGCGATATTCCTCTCGCTCCTTCGGGCTTTTGAGAAGTGCTCATGTTGCCATGCCGTTTCGTTAAAGTCCCCTATCATCATCCAATGTTCGTTAGATAGGGGTCTGATCCTTCTTAGCAGATCCCGCATGTGGTGCCTTTCGCTTGCTTTGGGCTCCCCATAAACAAAAGTGCCACGCCATTGCTTACTGTGGGGATTGAGACGGATCAACACATCGATGTAACGCGGGCCAACATCGAGCTTTTTTATTTCAACTTGCTCATCATAGAAGAGAGCAATGCCTGCACCTTTTCCCTTACCGAGATGGGATATGCAGAATTTGAGGCCTAACCTCCTACGTAACTTATTGACATACTCCTCGCTGCTCCTAGTTTTAGAAATAAAAACCAGTGACAGACGGTAGGTGCGCACTAAGCACACCAATTCCTGAACTGTCCGGGGCTGCCCTAGTCCCCGACAGTTCCAGCCCAAGATCGTCATGGCTCCTGGAGGGTGCTCACAGGCGCACCCACCAGTTGACCGAGAGCCCCGGGCTCGGTAGCTTCCTGTGCACCTTCCTGGCCATTTCCTTCCATGCCTGCAAGTTCCTATTTTCCTTTCTTTTTCTTGTTCTATTCAGAGCCTGAGTCCCTCCCTGCTGAAACTGCTATCACTGTATCATGCTGTCCCCGAGCGTCCCTCTTGCCAAGGACCGACCAAGGAAGGAAAGAGACCCCCCGGTTGCCCTTGAGAGGCATCTTCCTTCGCCTGTTTCCGCTCCCCTTCCCTACAAGGTTTCCTTCCTGTATGCCTTCCTTGCTCGCCAGAAACACACACCCTGCATTCAGCAGCTGTTTTGCATCGACGGCCCACTCCATAGCCTGGTTTCCTTCCACAGTCCCCTCTGCACTTTCTTTTTTGCTGATTGCTTCCTCTGTATCATGCACAATCTTGAGCGCCTCCTGGTCCTGGGGCTCAGTCCCGTTCCCCTTACCACCACCCGCAAAAAGCGGGACAGGGCCAAAGCCTGGAGGGGGAGGTGTTTGATCGTTGTGCTTTTCCACACCGGTAGCTCCGCCCACTGCCGATTCCATGTTCATCACATCAGCCGCCTGTGACTCATCGACGAGGAGGCCTGGTGTGGAGCCCAGAAGAGTTTCTGGTTCCTGAGGCTCGCCCCCGTTGCCATTCCACACCGGTGTGGTCGCTGGAGATTGGCCTGGAGGGGAGTTGTCGTTGTCGACCCCAGTCCCGGCCTGGGTATTTGCTTTGGGAGGAGCATGCACAATCACCTGATTTTTGGCACCGGAACCAGTCTTCACTGAGTCCAGGCGTATCGCACTCACCGCCGCGATGGCCTGTTGTACCAGCGGGTCCGCCAGCACCTCTTTAGGCACTCTGCCATAGCTTGCCTTCGCTGGTCTGTGAGGAGCCCCGCCGTGATCATCTTTGGCCTCTGACTCGAAGACGAGGAACCGACGGGCGCTACTCGCTTCCGGGACCACAACACCACCCCTACTACTACTCCTTTTAAAGGGAGAAGAGCGCATCGCTGCCGAAAATCTCATCTCTTGGAGATCTTCGGGCAGCTTACAATCGCGCTGGCCGTGTCCCAGATGGCCACAGGAGCTACAAAACCTAGGCAGTCTCTAATATTTTACAGTCATCTTATACAACTTGCCATCGGTACTGTCATGAGATTCTAGCTTGCTACGGATAGGCTCATCTACATCATGATTGATACGGACTCTCATAAACTCTCCCCAAATCCTGCCATCTCTGTTAGCATCCACCTCGATCACCTCACCAAGTTCAGCTCCAAGCTTCCTGGAGACCGACTCAAAATACGTTATTGGGGGAGCATCATAGATACACGCCCAAATAGGCATGAAGGCAACCTCCACATCGCCTGGCCTTGCGCTCCCGTCGACCGCCACCATGAGGAATGCGTCGCCCTTGTGGGTCCAAGGGCCGTTGTTGAGGATGAACCGGAGATCTCCTTCCCGCTCGAACTCGAGGAGAAAACAGTTGTTCTTCAGGGGCGTGTAGCTTATCCGCCCCCGAAGCCCCCACTTGCTCCTGAGCTCATTGAACAAGCCCACGAAGCCGAAGATCTGCACCGAGAAGAACAGCCCTACGGCTATCCACCTTGAGCGCATGGCCGCTCTTTGGTAAGATTCAGCTGTATTATGGGACGGAGGGCGTACAATAGAGGCTGCGTCAATTAATTCGGATCTGAGGGAGTAGTTTCAATATCAATACACCCAGGAAACAAGCAAACATATTTCCTTTATTGGACCTAGTGGCTGACATGATTTATTTGTCCAGGGATTGTGTGAAATAGCAAAGGGAAACCATGTGCATGCAGAGATGAGGAGGGGTCGAAACAACAAATTTGAACAAGCAGAAAAGTGTATGAGAGATGAGAAGGTGTCGGGAGGTACCAGGAATCTTGTGGAGATGAGGCAGGGTCGGCCGCTAGCCGGCGGGGAGAAGCAGGGGGCGGCGGCGGAGTGGAAGTTGGGGCGGCAGCCGGGCAGATGGGAGAGGCCGAGGGCCGGCGTCTGGAGACGGAGCGCAGCGGCGGAAGTCCGCGCCCTCGCCGCCAGGGTACGCAGCGCCATGGCGGATCAGGCTGGAGGCTGTGGGCGGCGATGTCTCTGGAAGCAAGCGGACTCGTGGTATATGTCTGTCTGTCTGTCTGCGACAAGTAAGGTCTCTAGAAGCCTCTTCGTGGTCCAAGCGGTACATGTTTTTTTTTTCCTTTTTAGCAATAGCAAATCCGAGCGGTACATGTGCTGTCGTACGATGACAAAATTGCACCGAACGAAACAAAGTCCGGTTATGGCCAAACGAGGCCCCAGGACAAATACCCCTCACACTAGAATTTGGTAACCAAGAGATGCTTGATTAACATTTTTAAACAGTTGTTCAACATTTTTGAAATGATTTTATTAACATTTTAATATACATTACCAAAAATTTCATCATTATTTTAATACAGGGTCAACATTTTTTATACACATTAACCATTTTTCAAAAGCTTGATTAACATTATTCAAACACCTGTTCAACATTTTCTCAGATGCTTGATTAACAAATTTATATACATGTTAAGAAAATTCATCAATTTTTTCATACATGGTCAACATTTTTCAGATGCTTGATTAACAAATTTATATACATGATCAAACCATTTCATCAATTTTTTCATACATGGTCAATATTTTTCAGAAGCTTGATTAACAAATTTATACATGATCAAAAATATTCATCATTTTTTCCATACATGTTTAACATTTTTCTATAGACAAATAACATTACCCAAATACTTGATTAACATTTTCAAACACTTGTTTAACATTTATTTCAAATTCTTAATTAATATATATATATATATATATATATATATATATATATATATATATATATATATATATATAGGAAAAGCAAACTTATGAAACTTCACCAGGACGGCCCGTTTGTGTTGGGATCTGGTCCTTGCTCTTTACCTCTTTTGATTTCTTTGATATTGAGTGGTTGAACGTTATTTCCTTATATAGACTAAGCAGGACCACCCGGGCTGCAAATGGCCAGTAGTGAGGCTGGCAAAAGTGGCAGGTGGCCAGACTTGGGCCCAGCCTTATTCGGCTTGGGGGAGGACTTTCTGCTCAGCTACTCGCTCGGTTCCAGCCTGTGTGCATGGTTCGCATGAACGGTTCGCAGGAAACCTTTTTTTCCGTGTGTACCATTTTTTAGTAGCATCGTAGTTAACATCTGACTCATCGGGACATAGGATCGTAACTATTTTCTAGACTAGTGTGTGCACTTGACTCATCGGGAAAAGCAAAGAATTTTTTTGCACTGGACACGCCGTTTCCCTCGCGTGATCAAGCATTTCGTACACGTGTCATAGAAATCGAAGCTGGTTATCACCGCTAACCTGGTCGCCTATGTGTTTGGTTCAGCGTTGTAAACACAAACGTAATCGGTATCAAGTAACGCTGGTAATGTAAAGGGAATGAGGTAAAACACAAACGTGTTTGGTTCATATAACCATATGGAATCGCACTGATCCCAGAGACGAACGGATTTTGGGCTGCCGCATGTTGCCTTTGTTGCAATGGACGCCGGCGAGAGGAAAACTCAACAACGTCGCAGGACAAGCGCGTCAACAGAAGGCAGTAGGCTGACACCACGTCAACGCGATGCTGCACTAGCTGCGGCAAGGGTCGGACAGGTCCGTCTGGTTGGCGTCCGACAGCCGTGGCAGTGGCGGCGGAGGCAGCCGGCCTGGACCTTAAGAAGAGAGCCGTGAGCTTGATCAGCTGAAGCATCTCCGGCGCTTGTCCCCGGTGCAGCAGCCGTACCCGCAACGGCGGTGGAGGCCGGCGAGCTCACCTCCGCCTGCCGCGTCCCCACCGAGCATCCCGTAGCACAGCAGCAACAACAGGGGCCCGTGACGCAGGTAATGGTAGGCCACGGCGACGGCGAGCTAGAGAATAGAGGTGCTGCTCAAGGCGTCGGCCTGCCTATATCCTCAGGGCCACCGGGTCGAGCGTCGTGTACAAGTTCTTGCTCGCCGACGGCACCACGCTGGCCTTTCTGCGCATGGCGAGAGCAGCGACGCCGATAAGCTCAAGAACTTCGAGGCGTAGCCACGTAGGTGCACGTCGTCGACTGATTCAGCCACCTCAAAATCCTCACCCATAACGCATTTATGGAGCCGCAGTTCCATTATGGTGCAGCATCGTCTTACCTTTTGCTAGACTAAAAATAACAGGACATGTCGCAGTCCAATTCCTAGTTCCATAAGGCGCCGAACCTTTGACCGAACATACGAAAATGGAAGTTCTTACCATGACCGTCCAGCACGCCGGACCAAGAACTTTTAGCACATTGCCACCGTCGGTCAAATTCGTAACATGCCCCAAGTAGCTCCTGTAGCGGTCTGCATTTTCAAAAAGGCAAAGCTGCTCCTGTTCTGAGTGTGCCTGTATAGCCACAGAGTAGGAGGGCCTGCCACTACAGAAAGGTCCAGCCGACCATTCCCAATATGCCATGGCGAAATTCAGTAATCCAGAAAATCAGAACCTTATTCACTTAAAAGTGCGGATCCTAAAGCCAACCAACGGTTCCGATAACAACCACTAGAGCTAGTGTGGATAGCAAATCCATCCTCTCTCTCTCTCTCTCTCTCTCTATATATATATATATATATATATATATATATATGAAAAATGCATCCTACTACCGGGTGTAGTTACACCCATTTCTCATATACTACCATGTGGTAGTATATACTCTACTTTATTACTTTTAGTATGCTCATATACTATATCTAAGATACTCCAAAGCGAATTATGTGAAAAAATTGCATGTGAGCCCATGTTTTTATAATATTTGTGAAATACATACATATTTGTACGTAAAAAGGAGTATGCTCAAAATATACTACATACTACATAAAAAATAGTATATATACTACCTAAACATTCTTACATAATACATAGTACGCGTACATACTCTCCGATATGATAGATACTACCTAGAACGTATGAAACAAAAGTGGGAGTAACTACACCCGGTAGTAAGAAAAATTTGTTTCATATATATATATATATGAAAATTTTTATCTACAAGCAGTGGTAGTTACCCCCTAGCCGTCTGTCCTCCACGTGTCTCTTCTTATCTCTAAGCCAAACGGGTTGGTGGATGGGAAAGAATCCAATAGCCGCCAACTAACTAACATCTAATTAAATAATTAAATAAATGGTGAGAGTTAGTTCAACAACCTGCTATTTCCTAGGCCGGCCGAACCAAACACCATGAACAGATAAGATCTTTTTATAAGTTGAACGTGCTGGCCCAAACATCTCTTGTATTTATTTGAGTAATCTCTTGTATACTTCTGACTCAAGTTAGTAGAACTACATGGTTTGGAAAATAGTATATTGTTTGGGAAAACACTATGTAGTATATTGTTTGGAAAATAGTATATCATGGAGTTTAAAAAAGAAGTATATTTTGGAGCTGTGAGTATATAGTTTGTAGCATGGAGTATATGTACGGTGCGAAGTTGATAGGAGTATACAGTATGGTAGTATGTAGTATGGAGTACACAGTGGAATTGAAAGGGGTATATACAGTATGGTAGTATGTAGTATGGAGTACATAGTGTGGAATTGCAAGGAGTATATGGTATGTGCGGACGAGTATATATAGTTCTGAAAACATATATTTTTGGTGTATACGTATACTTCTGGTTACAAAAAGCAGTATCGATATATACTTACAGTGGCATATGTTCATTTAATTTGCATGCCCATGTATAGTCATGTGCATATGATTATAGGCATGTGAAATAATCTATTTTGGAAGACTGCAGAAGCATAATCGGAGGGTATACTCTTATAAGAGTATGTACGTATGTGTGTAATATAATTTTTACATGGTATAGGATAGACTAATTTTCCGAGGCAGGCAGAATATACAAGTGTGGAATGTGGAAGACTGCAAGGAAGTATATGTTTTTTCTTGAGGGAACCGCAAGGAAGTATATACTATAACCATAGTTAATGCATTTCAGTGTTAAGTACAACTTGTATATGCATGTCACATATTACATCACCCCTTGCATAAGGGGAGGTACGTTTATACATCGATTAGCAAGAAAATAGTGTTTTTCCCCGCAAAAACAAAAAGATTTGAATACATATATACATTCTGAGGGACGCCTTGCTGTTGATGGCTTGCTGCTCATCGTCAAGTTGAACGACCTGCTGTTCCGCGACCATGTCCATACCTACTTGAGTTCTGTATCATCATGGTGGAAGCCAGTGATCAATATGGTGGTGATGGCTGAAGAATTACGGGCCAGAAGGGAGATCTGTTTTGGGACGGAGGTGCGGTTGGGCGGTCGGCCGTACCATAATGCATTCGATCTATTTCTTAGTGAAGGCGACGTGCGCTCGGCCAACATATGGATCTGCATACAGCATGAGGGAAAATGAAAAGCATCCAAATCTCCAAATTGATTTTACGAAGGGATTAGATAGACATACTTATACACACAAGCATGCAAGGTCGATTCAATATTCCAAGGTGGCGGCAGGTGCCGCAAGGTCGCGGACGTCGATGGTGGCGACAACTTTCGTAGGCGCCACTGGTTGGCGGACGATGGGGGTGCAGCTATAGGCATCAGGATGGTTACGTCGACGCAAGACATGCCATGGCCAACGACCGAAGAGTGATCTGAGCAACGTCGGAATTCAACAAGACCAACAAAAAAATCAATTAGGATGCTGTATGCAAATCGACTAGATCATGCATACCTTTCTATTCGTGTCGTTCGTTGACTCGCCGGTGCATTGATGCATCGTTCTGATCTAATCGTAATATAAAGACGACCAAAACGAATGGATGAGCCAAGAAAATCGGGAAGTCAACTAACTAACGTGGAGCAAATAAAATCCAGTTTTTCTCCATCGTGACCCGTTAAGAAACGCTCGGATCTAAAAGCAATCGGATGGCAGTAAAGATAGGGGTAACTACCACCCAGGGTGCAGAATAAGTTATTCTTCACCCGAGGTAATCTTACAATCATTTCATAAATAAATTACATTTGAAATACATATAGTTACATTCATATTGATTTACTGCAGAAAATTTGGCATAACAAAAAAAATATAGGTCAAAAATTGTATTTTATGTACATTTTACACTATATTTTTACATTTGTAATTTTACATAACATAAATTTTTTTACGACTATTATAGGTTTTCTTACGTTCTCTTTTTATGTCTAAAATAAGACAAAATTTATGAAACGTAAAATTACGGTGCATAGATATCAAAATAGAGGTGGGTGAAGAATAACTATTCCTTACCCAGGGTGACGATTAGTCAATCCCTATATAAAAAGTCCAAAGTTTTTTTTAAACATGATCAAAAAATTTGAATACACGTTTAACATTTCTGAATGCTTGATTATTTTTTTTTCAAATATTTATTGAATGCTTGATTAACGTTTTTTCAAATGCGTGATTAACATTTTTCAAATATGTAACATCCCCAGCATTACACTACAGTAATCTCCCCTAATAAGGTCATGTCATCATGATCATCATGCCAAAATGCCACTTGTCCAAAATCTACTTCAAATTCTAATTCAAATTGCATGTCAAATATTTGCTTCTTCTTTCATGCAATAAAATAGTTCACACTATGACAAGTATTCTCTAAGTATTTTTCATGTTAAAACCAAAATCTTTGGAGATCCCAAATTGCCCCTGGAAATTAATTAGAGTTCCAGCAACATTTAAATATGACATTCCCAATTTCTGAAAATTCCTAGTCAAATCCTCTTGCCTCCAAACTATGTGTGGAAATACCTAAAAATGTGGAGGAATTAAGTGGCCAAGTCCCATATTTTTCCTAAATCCTTTGGATGCTCAAATAAATCTTTTCCTCTCTCTATTTTAATTAAAAAAAGGAAAAGAAAAGGAGAAGCGGTGGGAGAGCCCCTGGCCTCCCCTTGGGCTTCGGCCCATCCCAGGAGACCGGCCCACCTACCTCCCCGGGTGCTCTCCCCTCCCCCTGTTCAACCGACCGAGGGTGCACGCCCGCGCGTCGCCGCCGGACCACCTCGCCGTCGACGAGGAGGATAAGGCCGCCAGCGTCCCGATGCCTCGGGCCTCCTCCCCCACCTACCTCCATCCACTTTCCCGCTCCTTGCCTCACTCGCTCGCCTCTCCCTCTCCTATTGTCCCGATCTGGACCTCCCGCGCGCCGTCGTCGCCGCTGTCTACCACCACCGCGACCACCACCCATCCTGCGCCTCGCCAGCACGTCCACGAGACGCGCCGTCGACCTCTACCTCGATTGCGCCTCGCCATCGAGCTTGGGAACGACCGCATGGTCGGGATCGAGCTTGTCCCCATCTTCTCTGTCGCTGGTGACCGCCATTGTCTTCGGCCACCTCTAGGCTCCTAAGCTGTCGCAGGCTTTTCGTAGCCGCTCGGTGAGCTCCTCCCTCCCTCCATTCTTCTCCTCGCACCGCATGGTTCTCCCTAGCTAGCTCGTCGCCGTTGCCGTGAGCTCGGCGCCGCAGATCACCTCACCGTCGTGGCCACCGTGGCCCGAGCTTGCGTCCGACCTCGTAGCCGAGCTCCTGTGGCTCGTTGGAGCCCAACTATGCTCTTCGCATCACTTGTCGCGCCCCACATCCCCGTAGCCACCAACGCCCGATTCCGGCGTCCGCCGCCGATGACCTAGCGCTCGACTCCATCTGTTTTAGCTCGCGCTAAGGCCACATATCAACGCGGGACGTTGTTCCCGTTCGAACGCGACCAACCGCCGTCGATTTGGTCGCCGGACGACGAAACCCGAGCCCCTACCGCACGCGCCGCCGCGTTTTGGGTCGCCGGAGTTGTCTCCGGTGCCGTCGCCGACGTGGCCTGTCAGGTGGGCCGTCTGTGCCACTGACGCTGTGCCCCACGGGTCCCCGTTGGCTGGTTTGACCAGTCAACATGCTGACTGGGCTTCTTTGTCACGCTGACATGCGGGCCCCACCGCGTAATTAGTTTAACTAAACCGGTTTTATAATTAAAATTAATTAGTTAGTTAATTAAGACACTGACAGGTGGGATCCAAGTGCTAATTAACCCCGTTTAGTTTTAGTTAAGCTTTGTTTTTCCCTCTAGCTATGACATGTGGGTCCCTGTGGCCCCACTGGCCAGGTTTGACTCTGGTCAGCTTGGTTTGACCTGCTGATGTCATGGTGATGTCATGCTGACATCACCTTTCACTGTTTTGGATAATGTTCAATTTAAGTAATTATTAAATAAATTTCAGAAATCTTTAAAACTTTGATAAATCATATAAAATAAACCGTAACTCGGATGAAAATGTTTTCTACATGAAAGTTGCTCAGAACGACAAGACGAATCTGAACACGCTGTCTGTTTACCTGTCAGATGCCTCTAACTACCTGAACATGGAACTTTCCCTCTCCGGTCATCTGTCTGACACAGGTCCGGAACCGGGAAAACATTCCCGGTTGACTTCCCCCTTCACCGGTATCGTGTAGCACCACGTTAGAACACGTCTAACTCTGCCTGTTCTCCTGTTATGCACTTGCTTGCTATGTATTTACTGTTTCTCCCCCTCTTCTCTTCGGTAGACCCCGTGACGATGCTGATGCCCCTGTGATCGACTATGTCGACGACGACCCTTCTCCCCTTTTCAGCGGAGCTTCCAGGCAAGGCCCCCCTTTGATCATCCCGATATCGCCCATTCCATTCTCTCATGCTTGCATTAGATTTTGCTACTGTTATTGATAGCTCCTATTCTGATGCATAGCTTGCTTTTGTATCTGCTGTTGTACCTTACCTGCTTACCCTAAACTGCTTAGTATAGGTTGGTTAGTAATCCATCAGTGACCCCCACCTCGTCCTTGTTGCCCCTGCTTCATCATCGAAGACCCGATCAACGGGATAGAAGACCAGGCCCCGGCACCACACATCACTTTCCCCTTAGTTCCTCGACACTTCTGGGTTACTATCGAGTGACGAGGATGAGACCTCTACAGCACTTCTGATGTTAACCCTGTAGTGTAGCTATTCGGTCGTGGTCATCGAGGGTGATTCCGCCTTAACCACATCCGATATGACTCTATGGTGCAACACCTCAAGTGTGAACCTCGGGGGTGATTCCTCTTACGTTCACCTTGATGATTATATAGAGTGGAATTCACCGGGGGTGATTCCTCGGGTTTTTCCCTTGATGTTTGGACACACGGTTACTATGGTTACTATGACTTTACACTGAACCATGTTACTAAAGACGGGTCGACCCTGAGGGGTACCCGCGCGAGCATAATTGCGAGTGATGTGGAGACGGGTTGACCTGGAAGGTGCCCGACAGATAATACGAGGCGTGGCTGGGCATTCTTAGCCCTTGCCGCAAGTCCTCGAGACGGGGCAACGGGGCCACATCTTTCGTGAGTCTCTGCTTGTTACCCCGCGTTCCTAATCCACTATGATTTGGATATTTGATCCGAGGGGCCTCTGGCCTGATAGCACTAACCATCACGTGGGCATAGTATGGGCGTTCTGCGCCGTATGCATCACCCGAAGCTTAATAGACGTCAGCGACTGAGCGCGTAAGCACCTGTCTTGTTGAAGGAGGTAGCTAGGTCTGCTCACCGGCCGCGTACGCAACGTGCAGGAGTTTCCGGGGAGATGGCCCATGACCCCTGGGGGCATAGGTTTAGTCCGGCATGCTTGGCCTCTCTATTATGTCTAGGTCGGGTTGCGGCGTATTGTTTAGCCGAGGCTGGGCATGACCTAGGAAAGTGTGTCCGGCCGGAGCTAATCGAGCGTGGTGGGTAAGTTGGTGCACCCCTGCAGGGAAGAAAACATCTATCGATAGCCTGTCCTACGGTAACAGACACTCGGAGTTGTATCCCGATCGATACAACTAGAACTGGATACTTGTGATGAGAATTGGATTGTGATGACAATTAGATAGTATGGCTCTGGGATTGCTTTCACGCAGAGAGTCGAGAAAGGATCTCTGGCCGAGGTTGATAACACTACTACTACTTTACTTTATGCTACTCTACTCCCTCCTGTTTGCTGCAAGATGGTGGTTTCCAGAAGATGCTAGTCTTTGATAGGACTAGGCCTTCTCTCTATTCTGGCATTTCTGCAGCCCAGTCCACATACACAGCCTTCCTTTGATAATGTTGGATATGTAGTGTCGATCCTTGCTTGCGAGTACTTTGGGTGAGTACTCACGGTTGCTTTGCTTCCCCTTTTCCCCTTTCTCCTTCTTTCCGGTTTATGCAACCAGATGTCAGAGCCCAGGAGCCAGATGCCACCGTCGATGCCTACTACTACGTGGAGACCGCCGACGACCAGGAGTAGTTAGGAGGATCCCAGGCAGGAGGCCTTGCCTTATCGATTGATGTTGCTTTTGTGCTAGCCTTCTAAAGGCAAACTTGTTTAACTCATGTCTGTACTCAGATATTGTTGCTTCCGCTGACTCGTTTGTATTCGAGCTGATGTATTCGAGCCCTCGAGGCCCCTGGCTTGTAATATAAAGCTTTTATTATTTTAATTTGTATCTAGAATTGTGTTGTGATATCCTCCCGTGAGCCCCTGATCTTGATCGTACACATTTGCGTGTATGATTAGTGTACGACTGAATCGAGGGCTTCACAAGTTGGTATCAAAGCCGACTGCCTGTAGGATCCCCCTTTCCAACTCCTTGGCCGAAGTTGAGTCTAGAAACTGAAAACTGTTTTACTAACTTGGATGTGTGGCTTACGGGTCCATGTCGCCAATTGGGTGGTATTAGGTCATTTTATTCCTCGTCTATACTCCGGGACTCTGATCTCTCTTCCATTCGGGTTAAACAATTTTGCTAACTCTAAAATTAGGATCTCGTAACTACTTCCTCCCGGAGAGCCCCTTATCACAGATGATCGCCTGCTGCACCAGAAGATTCCGAAGATACTCTCCGATGTTATCCCGATAACTTGTGCTCATCGTGTTTGAAATTCCCTACCACCGATAAGCCCCTATGACTAACTACATACACTTGTCATTCATACAATCATTCCTTGTTGCTCTTGTTATTTCAAGATGCCTTGAAATACTCTCTGTTGCCCCGAGAATCCCTTGAGCATACTGTCTTGCAGTTCTTTACCACATGAATACCCCTACGGATAATTCCTCGCACTTATCTAGTATCCGTTCATACCCAGTTGTTCGTATGCTTCATAAGATTCTCTTATATACTATACGATCTTCCGAGAATCCTCTTCAAACTACTGCTCGGCAATTACTTGACTGCTTACATTGTGGATGCTTCACATATGTGTAGCAATATTCATTAGTATCATTTGACACCGTCGTTTTCTTCCTATTGATTCAACATGTGAGCGAATGTGCGCAATCATCAGTTGATCCTTTTAAATGATCTTTCCGGCTCTGACGTCACTCCGGACATGAGCTGGTTCTCGGCAAACCAAACCTTAATTGATTGTCGATCTATATCTATTCAACTTATTTGTCTTTTGATCAGAGTGTCTACTTCTGATCTTCTAATTTGGAAATCATAATTTCTTTGCATTAAGCATCGAATTATTCAGATGTTTCTATAATCCAATGCCTTTCCATTCTTTCCTTCTTCTGATTGAGTACTGATACTCAAATCAGATCCATTGAGGACCGTTGAATCCTTTGTTGGATTATTATCCGGCAGTTTCCTTCATATTCAAAATTTTGTGCGCTCTTCCCCTGATACATATTGCCTTTGGTAAATTGTATTCTCTGCTTTGTCAACCATGCTCTGCTTCCGAACTTGAGTTAATTACCTCTAAAGTTTTTGCAAATGTTCCTAAGATGCCCCGGACGGGTTGAACTAATGCTTTCCCTAATTTGTGTGAACCCGGAAATTTCTATGGGTCATACTCTACTGGTGTTACGCCGGATAAAAATTTCTACACTACAATTTTGTCAAAAAGGAGGAGTGAATGAAAGATTATGCATTGAAGAAGTGGGAGTCGACCTTGAACCTTTGTGTTCATGCCCATGGACCCGATGTAGAACTTATCATGGAAGCTGCTTGTAAAAATTATTACCCCTTGTTATAAGTCCATCTTGTATCGGTGGTTTGATCATTCATAATCGTGGTTCCGACCATAGTTTCTCCTTAATACCATTTCCCTAACAAGTTAAAATACTTGTCTACTGCAAGTCATTTCAGTTGTCCAACCTCTTATTTGATCTACCTTCAAGTATTGCCCCATGTTATCTCGAGGATATTGTGTCATTGCACTACCTCTTGTAAATTCTTAATTGAAGTGATACTCCATCACATCATTCCTAGCCTAATTGGCTACATCATTATCGTCCTAAATTATAACTCTGCTACCTGGTCCTTCCCGGAGCACAATTTTTCAACGATGAGCTAAGCTTACGTCGCTCTTCCTCATCTTATCATTCCACCTTGAACAACAAGCTTGAATCCGAGCTTGTGTCTCCAGTGGTTTCAATAACCTTTCGCTCCATCATTCATTTGACTTGATGTCATCGCCGATCTATTACATCTTAATGAGATCTCTCGACAAATGTGTCGTGATCATCATCGACAATGATTTGCCTTCTCCCAAGTTGTGAATCGAATTCATGATGGGAAATACCATCCTTTCCCCTCGATGATTTCTTATAATAGACAACATTATTGCCTTCCTTTCATCACAAACTTGTTCGTGTTATGTATGCACCTTGCTATCCAGCTTGTACTATGTACTAACTTGAAGCATTACTGTCTTTTGATGCTAAGGATATTGTGAGGATTGCTCCATCTCTTAGGAATTCCTGGTATAGAGATACTTCTCGTCATATCCATTCATTTCTTGGTCCCCGTGTTGTTTCTAACCGGAATACCAGTAAATTGAACTATGACGTGTGAATTCAAAACTTCTAGCAACTCTATTGCTTCGAAGTGAATGCTCGATATTTTCATTCTAAGTCTTTTGGTTATTGAATCACCATTCCAACATTGATCATGCTACTTGGGCCATATTTCCAGGTGCATTTTCGTTCAATGTTTAATTAAGGATGTTCTCCTCGAACATACTTCAGTATATACTTTGGCATGTCTTATGCTATCACCTTGATCACTTAATTGTGAAAATCCATGTTCATGGAAATCTCAACGAATTGTTGTTGAGCCCGTTGGCAACATCCTCATCTCTTACTTGTTGAAATTGTATGACTTATTTTATAAGTTATTCCTGATGGATCCTTTGTGTATCCAAAGTCCGACCTTTGCTTGAAGGTCAAGTCCGTGCAATCTCAAAGCATGTCTATGGTACTCCGAATTTCAATAAAAACTTTTGAAGCACAATGCTAATTTTTTTTCTTATCAATTATCCAAACACCATTGTATGGGTAAACCTCATATCTTCGTGCCCCTTTGTCCGAATGGTTTAATACTTGGAGCCCTATCATGATCTGCCTTTCCTTGGGAAAGTTATCCTGTAATACTTGGGTACAAACACCTTTCCTTTCCATTGGTCTGATTATTATAATAATCACATTTTCCTTTCCATTGTTTTGTTTCACCTTTCTTGTAATCTAACCTGCTTGAGCAGAGATAAATCCATGCTTAGGTAAACACCTCGGTGTACAATTTGTCAGTAAGGCCTTGTTATCATTGATGTTGGCATTCCTGTAACCACCGATGGACGAGAACTTTGCCTATTGGTCCGCCCTGTTCACCGAGCAGGAAAATAGTTCTCTTCGTCCCTCGCCCTTGGTACCAACGTTGTTGGCAACATAACTGACAGTCTCTCTTCTGACATGCCTTGCTATCGGTCCCCTTTCTACTTTTAACCCACATGGTGGGCCCATAACCCACAGTTCCACAGAATCGTAACCTGACTCTCCTTTACAACCTTGATGCTGAAGTATCTTATGCTCTCGGCTTTGTGTGTTATCACGAGCCACCCTCCGAGAGATGATCTATTCCCGATGCTCTGAACCCCTTCTCACACTCTGTTCAGGTATCGATTATTTGTCTATTCTCTTGAAACTTCCTATTGTACCTTCATACTTTGCTCTCGATGTTTATTAAGTTTCAACCCGAGAGATACTTCTGCCTCGTTCCCTGAATTGTTCACCAGATAATTAACCCTATAAGGGTCAGTTCTTCCGAAGTTACCCTTTACTTCCCCACATAAATTTCGGGACGAGATTTCTTGTAGTGGAGGAGACTTGTAACATCCCCAACATTACACTACAGTAATCTCCCCTAATAAGGTCATGTTATCATGATCATCATGCCAAAATGCCACTTGTCCAAAATTTGCTTCAAATTCTAATTCAAATTGCATGTCAAATATTTGCTTATTCTTTCATGCAATCAAAATTGTTCACAATATGACAAATATTCTCTAAGTATTTTTCATTTTAAAACCAAAATATTTGGAGTTCCCAAATTGCCCCTGGAAATTAATTAGAGTTCCAGCAACATTTAAATATGACATTCCCAATTTCCAAAAATTCCTAGTCAAATCCTCTTGCCTCCAAACTATGTGTGGCAATACCTAAAAATGTGGAGGAATTAATGGGCCAAGTCCCATATTTTTCCTAAATCCTTTGGATGCTCAAATAAATCTTTTCCTCTCTCTATTTTAATTAAAAAAGGAAAAGAAAAGGAGAAGGGGTGGGAGAGCCCCTGGCCTCCCCTTGGGCTTCGGCCCATCCCAGCAGACCGGCCCACCTACCTCCCCGGTCGCTCTCCCCTCCCCCTGTTCAACCGATCGAGGGCGCACGCCCGCGGGTCGCCGCCGGACCACCTAGCCGTCGACGAGGAGGATAAGGCCGCCAGCGCCCCTACGCCTCAGGCCTCGTATCCCACCTACCTCCATCCACTTTCCCGCTCCCTGCCTCACTCGCTCCACTCTTCCTCTCCTCTCATCCCGATCTGGACCTCCCGCGCGCCGTCGTCGCCACTGTCTACCACCACCGAGGCCACCGCCCATCCCGTGCCTCACTAGCACGTCCACAAGACGCGTCGTCGACCTCTACCTCAACCGCACCTTGCCATCAAGCTTTGGAACGACCGCACGGTCGGGATCGAGCTCGTCCCCATCTTCTCTGTCGCCGGTGACCGCCGTCGTCTCCGGCCACCTCTACGCTCCTAAGCTGTCGCATGCTTTTCGTAGCCGCTCGGTGAGCTCCTCCCTCCCTCCATTCTTCTCCTCGCACCGCGTGGTTCTCCCTAGCTAGCTCGTCGCCGTTGCCGTGAGCCCGGCGCCGCAGA
Organism: Aegilops longissima; assembly: GCA_021605205.1. Lineage (NCBI taxonomy): Eukaryota > Viridiplantae > Streptophyta > Magnoliopsida > Poales > Poaceae > Aegilops > Aegilops longissima. The sequence continues at coordinate 2,314,823 of CM038682.1, read as the reverse complement.
TCACCTCACCGTCGTGGCCAGCGTGGCCCGAGCTTGCGTCCGAGCTCGTAGCAGAGCTCCTGTGGCTCGTAGGAGCCCAACTATGCTCTTCGCATCGCTTGTCGCACCCCACATCGCCTTAGCCACCAATGCCCGATTCCGGCGTCCTCCGCCGACGACCTAGTGCTCGACTCCATCTGTTTTAGCTCGCCCTAAGGCCACATATCGACGCGGGACGTTGTTCCCGTTCGAACGCGACCAACCGCCGTCGATTTGGTCGTCGGACGACGAAACCCGAGCACCTACCGCATGCGCCGCCGCGTTTTGGGTCACCGGAGCTGTATCCGGTGCCGTCGCCGACGTGGCCTGGCAGGTGGGCCGTCTGTGCCACTGACGCCGGGCCCCACGGGTCCCCGTTGGCTGGTTTGACCAGTCAACATGCTGACTGGGCTTCTCTGTGACGCTGACATGCGGGCCCCACCGCATAATTAGTTTAACTAAACCGGTTTTATAATTCAAATTAACTAGTTAGTTAATTAAGATACTGACAGGTGGGATCCAAGTGCTAATTAACCTTGTTTAGTTTTAGTTAAGCTTTGTTTAGCCCTCTCACTATGACATGTGGGTCCCTGTGGCCCCACTGGCCAGGTTTGACTCTGGTCAGCTGGGTTTGACCTGCTGATGTCATGGTGATGTCATGCTGACATCACCTTTCACTGTTCTGGATAATGTTCAATTTAAGTAATTATTAAATGAATTTCAGAAATCTTTAAAACCTTGATAAACCATATAAAATAAACCGTAACTCGGATGAAAATGTTTTTACATGAAAGTTGCTTAGAACGACGAGACGAATCCGAACACGCTGTCCGTTTACCTGTCAGATGCCTCTAACTACCTGAACATGGAACTTTTCCTCTCCGATCATCTGTCTGACACAGGTCCGGAACCGGGAAAACATTCCCGGTTGACTTCCCCCTTCACCGGTATCGTGTAACACCACGTTAGAACACGACTAACTCTGCCTGTTGTCCTGTTATGCACTTGCTTGCTATGTATTTACTGTTTCTCCCCCTCTTCTCTTCGGTAGATCCCGTGATGATGTTGATGCCCCTGTGATCGACTATGTCGACGACGACCCTTCTCCCCTTTTCAGCGGAGCTTCCAGGCAAGCCCCCCTTTTGATCATCCCGATATCGCGCATTCCATACTCTCATGCTTGCATTAGATTTTGCTACTGTTATTGATAGCTCCTATTCTGATATATAGCTTGCTTTTGTATCTGCTGTTGTACCTTACCTGCTTACCCTAAACTGCTTAGTATAGGTTGGTTAATGATCCATCAGTGACCCCCACCTTGTCCTTGTTGCCCCTGCTTCATCATCGAAGACCCGATCAACGGGATCAAAGACCAGGCCCCGGCACCACACATCACTTTCCCCTTAGTTGCTTGACACTTCTGGGTTACTATCGAGTGACGAGGGTGAGACCTCTACAGCACTTCTGATGTTAACCCTGTAGTGTAGCTATTCGGTCGTGGTCATCGAGGGTGATTCTGCCTTAACCACTTCCGATATGACTCTGTTGTGCAACCCCTCAAGTGTGAACCTCGGGGGTGATTCCTCTTACGTTCACCTTGATGATTACATCGAGTGGAATTCACCGGGGGTGATTCCTCGGGTTTTCCCCTTGATGTTTGGACACACGGTTACTATGGTTACTATGGCTTTACACTGAACCATGTTACTAAAGACGGGTCGACCCTGAGGGGTACCCGCGCGAGCATAATTGCGAGTGATGTGGAGACGGGTTGACCTGGAAGGTGCCCGAGAGATAATACAAGGCGTGGCCGGGCAGTCTTAGCCCTTGCCGCAAGTCCTCGAGACGGGCCCACAACTTTCGTGAGTCTCTGCTTGTTACTGCGCGTTCCTAATCCACTACGATTTGGATATTTGATCTGAGGGGCCTCTGGCCTGATAGCACTAACCATCACATGGGCATAGTATGGGCGTCCTGCGTCGTATGCATCAGCCGAAGCTTAATAGATGTCAGCGACTGAGCGGCGCGCGCCGGGTTGGACTGCGTAAGCACCTGCCTTGTTGAAGGAGGTAGCTAGGTCAGCTCACCGGCCGCGTACGCAACGTGCAGGAGTTTCCGGGGAGATGGCCCATGACCCCTTGGGGAATAGGTTTAGTCCGGCGTGCTTGACCTCTCTATTAAGTCTAGGTCGAGTTGCGGCGTATTGTTTGGCCGAGGCCAGGCATGACCCAGGAAAGTGTGTCCGGCCGGAGGTAATCGAGCGTGGTGGGTAAGTTGGTGCACCCGTGCAGGGAAGAAAACATCTATCGATAGGCTGTCCTACGGTAACGGACACTCGGAGTTGTATCCCGATCGATACAACTAGAACTGGATACTTGTGATGAGAATTGGATTGTGATGACAATTGGATAGTATGGCTCTGGGATTGCTTTCACGCAGGGAGTCGAGAAAGGATCTCTGGCGAGGTTGATAACACTACTACTACTTTACTTTATGCTACTCTACTGCCTCCTGTTTGCTGCAAGATGGTGGTTTCCAGAAGATGCTAGTCTTCAATAGGACTAGGCCTTCTCTCTATTCTGGCATTTCTGCAGCCCAGTCCACATATACAGCCTTCCTTTGATAATGTTGCATATGTAGTGTAGATCCTTGCTTGCGAGTACTTTGGATGAGTACTCATGGTTGCTTTGCTTCCCCTTTTTCCCTTTCTCCTTCTTTCCGGTTGATGCAACCAGATGTCGGAGCCCAGGAGCCAGATGCCACCGTCGATGCCTACTACTACGTGGAGACCGCCGACGACCAGGAGTAGTTAGGAGGCTCCCAGGCAGGAGGCCTTGCCTTTTCGATCGATGTTGCTTTTGTGCTTGCTTTCTTAAGGCAAACTTGTTTAACTCATGTCTGTACTCAAATATTGTTGCTTCCGCTGACTCGTTTGTATTCGAGCTGATGTATTCGAGCCCTCGAGGCCCCTGGCTTGTAATATAAAGCTTGTATTATTTTAATTTGTATCTAGAGTTGTGTTGTGATATCTTCCCGTGAGCCCCTGATCTTGATCGTACACATTTGCATGTATGATTAGTGTATGATTGAATCTAGGGCGTCACAAGTTGGTATCAGAGCCGACTGCCTGTAGGATCCCCCTTTCCAACTCCTTGGCCGAAGTTGAGTCTAGAAACCGAAAACCGTTTTACTAACTTGGTTGTGTGGCTTACGGGCCCACGTCGCCAATTGGGTGGTATTAGGATATTTTATTCCTCGTCTATACTCTGGGACTCTGATTTCTCTTCCATTCGGGTTAAACGATTTTGCTAACTCTAACATTAGGATCACGTAACTACTTCCTCCCGGAGAGGCCCTTATTACAGATGATCGCCTACTGCACCAGAAGATTCCGAAGATACTCTCCGATGTTATCCCGATAACTTGTGCTCATCGCGTTTGCAATTCCCTAGCACCGATAAGCCCCTATGACTAACTACATACACTTGTTATTCATACAATCATTCCTTGTTGCTCTTGTTATTTCAAGATGCCCTGAAATACTCTCCGTTGCCCCGAGAATCCCTTGAGTTTACTGTCTTGCAGTTCTTTACCACATGAATACCCCTACGGATAATTCCTCGCACTTATCTAGTATCCGTTCATCCCCAGTTGTTCGTATGCTTCATAAGATTCTGTGATATACTATTCGATCTTCCGAGAATCCTCTTCAAACTATTGCTCGACAATTACTTGACTTCTTACATTATGGATGCTTCAAATATGTCTAGAAATATTCATTAGTATCATTTGACACCGTCATTTTATTTCCTATTGATTCAACATGTGAGCGAATGCGCGCAATCATCACTTGATCCTTTTAAATGATCTTTCCGGCTCAGACGTCACTTCGGACATGAGTTGGTTCTCTGCAAACCAAACCTTAATTGATTGTTGATCTATATCTATTCAACTTACTTGTCTTTTGATCAGAGTGTCTACTTCTGATCTTCTAATTTGGAAATCATAATTTCTTTGCAGTAAGCATCGAATTATTTAGATGTTTCTATAATCCAATGCCTTTGCATTCTTTCCTTCTTCTGATTGAGTACTGATACTCAAATCAGATCCATTGAGGACCGTTGAATCCTTTGTTGGATTATTATCCGGCAGTTTCCTTCATATTCAAAATTTTGTGCGCTCTTCCCCTGATACATATTGGCTTTGGTAAATTGTATTCTCTGCTTTGTCAACCATGCTCTGCTTCCGAACTTGAGTTAATTACCTCTAAAGTTTTTGCAAATGTTCCTAAGATGCCCCGGACGGGTTGAACTAATGCTTTCCCTAATTTGTGTGAACCCAAAAATTTCTATGGGTCATACTCTACTGGTGTTACGCCGGATAAAAATTTCTACACTACAACTTTGTCAAAAACGAGGAGTGAAAGAAAGATTATGCTTTGAAGAAGTGGGAGTCGACCTTGAACCTTTGTGTTCATGCCCATGGACCCGATGTAGAACTTATCATGGAAGCTGCTCGTAAATATAGTTACCCCTTGTTATAAGTCCATCTTGTATCGGTGGTTTGATCATTCATAATCGTGGTTCCGACCATAGTTTCTACTTAATTCCATTTCCCTAACAAGTTAAAATACTTGTCTACTGCAAGTCATTTCACTTGTCCAACCTCTTATTTGATCTACCTTCAAGTATTGCCCCATGTAATCTCGAGGATATTGTGTCATTGCACTACCTCTTGTAAATTCTTAATTGAAGTGATACTCCGTCACATCATTCCTAGCCTGATTGGCTACATCATTATTGTCCTAAATTATAACTGTGCTACCTGGTCCTTCCCGAAGCACAATTTTTCAACGATGAGCTAAGCTTACGTTGCTCTTCCTCATCTTATAATTCCACCTTGAACAACAAGCTTTATTCCGAGCTTGTGTCTCCAGTGGTTTCAATAACCTTTCGCTCCATCATTCATTTGACTTGATGTCATTGCCGATCTATTACATCTTAATGAGATCTCTCGACAAATGTGTCGTGATCATGATCGACAATGATTTGCCTTCTTCCAAGTTGTGAATCGAATTCATGATGGGAAATACCATCCTTTCCCCTCGATGATTTCTTATAATCGACAACATTATTGCCTTCCTTTCATCACAAACTTGTTCGTGTTATGTATGCACCTTACTATCCAGCTTGTACTATGTACTAACTTGAAGCATTACTGTCTTTTGATGCTAAGGATATTGTGAGGATTGCTCCATCTCTTAAGAATTCCTGGTATAGAGATACTTCTCGTCATCTCCATTCATTTATTGGTCCCCGTGTTGTTTCTAACTGGAATACCAGTAAATTGAACTATGCTGTGTGAATTCAAAACTTCTAGCAACTCTATTGCTTCGAAGTGAATGGTCGATATTTTCATTCTAAGTCTTTTCGTTATTGAATCACCATTCCAACATTGATCATGCTACTTGGGCCATATTTCCAGGTGCATTTTCGTTCAGTGTTTAATTAAGGATGTTCTCCTCGAACATACTTCAGTATATACTTTGGCATGTCTTATGCTATCACCTTGATCACTTAATTGTGAAAATCCATGTTCATGGAAATCTCAACAAATTGTTGCTGAGCCCGTTGGCAACATCCTCATCTCTTGCTTGTTGAAATTGTATGACTTATTTTATAAGTTATTCCTGATGGATCCTTTGTGTATCCAAAGTCCGACCTTTTCTTAAAGGTCAAGTCCGTGCTATCTCGAAGCATGTCTGTGGTACTCCGAATTTCAATAAAAACTTTTGAAGCTCAGTGCCAATTCTTTTTCTTATCAATTATCCAAACACCGTTGTATGGGTAAACCTCATATCTTCGTGCCCCTTTGTCTGAATGGTTTAATACTTGGAGCCCTATCATGCTCTGCCTTTCCTTGGGAAAGTTATCCTCTAATACTTGAGTATAAACACCTTTCCTTTCCATTGGTATGATTATTATAATAATCACATTTTCCTTTCCATTGTTTTGTTTCACCTTTCTTGTAATCTAACCTGCCTGAGCAGAGATAAATCCATGCTTAGGTAAACACCTCGGTGTACAATTTTCAGTAAGGCCTTGTTATCATTAATGTTGGCATTCCTGTAACCACCGATGGACGAGAACTTTGCCTATTGGTCCGCCCCGTTCAACGAGCAGGAAAATAGTTCTCTTCGTCCCTCGCCCTTTGTCGCGGAATTGTCACGGCAGATGTCCTTAGTGCGAGGACTTAGTCGTGAGGCCAACGCATCTATGTGGTAGCTTGAGAGGGGTTGAGCGGAATCGAGAGATGCAACACAAGACAAGGGTTTAGGCAGCTTCGGGCCCCGGGAAACATCATCCGGTAACAACCCTACATGCTGTTTGAGGCTAGATCTCATTATCATCACGAGGGAGTCGCCGTAAACCGGCTCTCCTCTAGTTGTGTCTAGCCCTAGAGATTGTTTCTTGCCAAGTCCTCTTTGGGGCGCCTTGCCCCTCCTTATATAAGTTGAAGGGGCGGCTTACATGTAGAGTCCTAGTAGGATTAGAACTAACTTATTCTCTATTACAAGTCGGATACAAGTACGGGTCTTGCTTCCTTGTAAAGGAAATATTCTTCATGCCTTCCGTCTTAAGCCGGCCCACAATAACATGAGCCGGCCTACTGGGCCTTTAGGCCTTTGTCATCCGTCTGACTGCAGGGGCCATCATTAAGTCGCCAGGCTCGTGAGTCGTCACACCAGTGAACCGCCAGACCCGTAAGTCGCAAATCCTCTGGCGGGTTACGATAAGGCGCCAAGTCTGGCCGGGTTATACCTCCGGCCGGGTCATACCGCGGGGAATATCCCCGACACCCTTGGTACCAACATTGTTGGCAACATAACTGACAGTCTCTCATCTGACATGCCTTGCTATCGGCCCCCTTTCTACTTTTAACCCACATGGTGGGCCCTTAACCCAAAGTTCCACAGAATCGTAACCTGACTCTCCTGTACAACCTTGATGCTGAAGTATCTTATGCTCTTGGCTTTGTGTGTTATCACGAGCCACCCTCCGAGAGATGATCTATTCCCGATGCTATGAACCCCTTCTCACACTCTGTTCAGGTATCGATCGTTTGTCTATTCGCTTGAAACTTCCTATTGTACCTTCATACTTTGCTCTCGATGTTTATTAAGTTTCAACCCGAGAGATACTTCTGCCTCGTTCCCTGAATTGTTCACAAGATAATTAACCCTATATGGGTCAGTTCTCCCGAAGTTACCCTTTACAGTAATCATGATCATCATGCCAAAATGCCACTTGTCCAAAATTTGCTTAAAATTTTAATTCAAATTGCGTGTCAAATATTTGCTTCTTCTTTCATGCAATCAAAATAGTTCACAATATGACAAATATTGTCTAAGTATTTTTCATTTTAAAACCAAAATCTTTGGAGTTCCCAAATTGCCCCTGGAAGTTAATTAGAGTTCCAACAACATTTAAATATGACATTCCCAATTTCCAAAAATTCCTAGTCAAACCCTATTGCCTCCAAACTATTTGTGGCAATACCTAAAAATGTGGAGGAATTAATGGGCCAAGTCCCATATTTTTCCTAAATCCTTTGAATGCTCAAATAAATCTTGTCCTCTCTCTATTTTAATTAAAAAAGGAAAATAAAAGGAGAAGGGCTGGGAGAGCCCCTGGCCTCCCCTTGGGCTTCGACCCATCCCAGCAGACCGGCCCACCTACCTCCCCGGTCGCTCTCCCCTCCCCCCGTTCAACCGACCGAGGGCGCGCGCCCGCGCATCGCCGCCGGACAACCTAGCCGTCGACGAGGAGGATAAAGCCGCCAGCGCCCTGACGCCTCGGGCCTCCTCCCCCACCTACCTGCATCCACTTGCCCTCTCCCTGCCTCACTCGCTCCAGTCTCCCTCTCCTCTCGTCCTGATCTGGACCTCCCGCGCGCCATCGTCGCCGCTGTCTACCACCACCGCGGCCACCGCCCATCCTGCGCCTCGCCAGCACGTCCACGAGACGCGCCGTCGACCTCTACCATGACTGCGCCTCGCCATCGAGCTTGGGAACGACCGCACGGTCGGGATCGAGCTCGTCCCCATCTTCTCTGTCGCCGGTGACCGTCGTCGTCGCCGGCCACCTCTACGCTCCTAAGTTGTCGCAGGATTTTCGTAGCCGCTCGGTGATCTCCTCCCTCCCTCCATTCTTCTCCTCGCACTGCGTGGTTCTCCCTAGCTAGCTCGTCGCCGTTGTCGTGAGCTCAGCGCCGCAGATCACCTCACCGTCGTGAGCTCGGCGCCGCAGATCACCTCACCGTTGTCGTGAGCTCGGCGCCGCAGATCACCTCACCGTCGTGGCAGATCTGCGTGGTTCGAAACGAGCAGACTACGGGGCCACCTTGGGGAAACTTGAGGGTTGGTTTTACTCGTAGGATGTCTCATCCGGTGTTGCCCTGAGAACGAGATATGTGCAGCTCCTATCGGGATTGTCGACGCATCGGGCGGCTTTGCTGGTCTTGTTTTATTGCTGTCGAAATGTCTTGTAGCCGGATTCGAGACTGATCGGGTCTTCCGGGAGAAGAATATCCTTCGTTGATCGCGAGAGCTTATCATGGGCTAAGTTGGGACACCCCGCAGGGTTTGAACTTTCAAAGCCGTGCCCGCGGTTATGTGGCAGATGGGAATTTGTTAATATCCGGTTGTAGTAAACTTGAAGCAAACTCTTCTAAAATACACCAACTGTTGGGAGATAACTCATGAGTGTGAACATACGGAGGGGCCGGGTTACCTCGTCCAAGATCAGGGCCCACGGAGGAGGCCCGAGCCCGAGGCGAATTAAGGGTCCGTGATGTAAACCGCCTTAGTATTGTAACTTGTGCTGTAAGATTAGAGAGAAGAGACCGGCCGGACACTAGTATGAGCTGGTCGGGACTCAGAGAACTGGCGAGGCGTCAACCCGTGTATATAAGGGGCGACCAGCGGCGGTTTAGGGACGAGACAATTGAGGCTTAGGCAAAGCTATTGCTCCTAGTCGCCAAATCACATCAATCCCATCACAACTAGGCGTGGGCCTTTCCTTCGCCGAAGGTGCCGAACTAGTATAACTCCGTGTCTTTGTGTCACCTTAACCCCTCTAAGTTAACCCGTCACGATGGCCCCGCGACTAAGTCCTTTCACGAGGACATCTGCCGTGACAATTCCACGACGGTTGGCGCCCACCGTGGGGCTATCGCCACGATGGTTTGATGATCTTAGAGGGCAAGTTGAAGGACTCGAAGGCTATCTGTGGGCGGATGACTAAGAGTCGTCGCGGCAAACTCTACATCGACGATGCGGATTTGGGGCCCGAGGCGGCTCGATTGATCTGGTACCGGGTCCCCTTTGGTGGCATACACGTGTTCATCGGCAAGATCTGCGAGCGAGGGCTGGGCGGACGTCGCACCGACCTCGTTGAGACGGCTCAGCGGACGAAGAAGAGTCCCGCCCTGGCCAAACCGGCTGTCAAGCGTGCTTTCGTGGGAGTCGTCCACGGTGACTATGAGGGCGGATCAGCATCTGGCGGCGAAACCGTTGTCTACTCTGGCGACGAGTCATCCGCCGGAGAAACCGAGTCTTTGTACCAGCTGCAAGATGGCCAGATCGGGGGCTATTCCGACGGAGAGAGTATTCCGGACTCCTTTGATCTGCCCAGCGGGTTGGAATTTTCATGGCGTTACACAGCGGCGCTTCACTCTTCGACCATGGCGCCCGCCGTCGCCGGTTCAGCAGCGGTGGTGGCAGCCGGGAAGGAGGCCTGTCGCCCGCCGATCAAGTTCTATCGAGTTATTTGACGCGTGGCTGCGCTCATGGCGAGAAGCTAACCCGGCGGATCAGGACCTGCACAACGCAGAGATTGCAAGGGTGAAGAACAGATCGCTAAAGCTAAAGCGGATCGGCAGCCGGGCGTGAGGATGGCGGCGGGCGGGCGCTTTGGATGCTGAGCTTATAGGCTCATCTTTGGATCGAGTGCATCACATGAAGTCATGAAAAGGAAGTACAGATCCCGTTTGCCTTCGGTTTCGAGGAAGAGAGCTCTTCAATACCCGGGAAGGACGATAATCCGCCACGGAGGTAAACCGGCGGAAGCACAGGGCGGCGCGCCCGGTTCAGCCCGTGTGATAGATCTGCCTCGCCATCACACCGGCGCGCCCAGGCTGTCGCGCGAACACCTCTCGGGTCACTACTCCAACCCGATGGATAACCTTATCGCAGCTGCGGCGCGATTGGGCGATTCGATCGAGGCGATTCACCGCAGCGGTATAAACTTCGCCGGGTCAAGGAGCTCCTCGGGGCGGCCACGGCTCGGCGAGCGTATTCATACAGTCGGGATCGGATCCACCACCCCGCCAAGCGGAGTTATAGCGGCGCCGCAGATGAACCGGCCGTATCAAGCAACACGCAGCGCGGTCCGCCCGAGGCAACAACCCGGCGGTGGCCGAAGACGCTCAAGTGGTGGTGGACGGGCCAGAACGCGAGGAGGCGAGTTAGCGGCGCAACATGAGGACCATCAGCTCGCGCGGTTCGTCCGACCATCTTGAACCGGGGTCACGTCCGGCTCATTGGGGTGCCTTGCCTCGTCCCGCTTTACGCAATGTGCGTTTGCCTAAGGACTTCAAAGGGCCCGCAAGGTGCCCAATTACACCGCCGATTTGGCTCGAGCGTGGATAGAAAGCTATGAGATGGCCATGGAGATGCTGGATGTGGGCGAAGCTGCGTGTGCAAAGTATTTCACCATGATGTTGGAAAGTGCGGCCCGTGCTTGGTTGAAAAATTTGCCACCCAACTCAGTTAGTTCGTGGACTCGATTCACGGACCGGTTCATTCAAAATTTCAAAGACACTGTAAACAGCCCATGTGCATGGTGGATTTGGCGGCTTGTGTCCAGCAGAGGAGAATCAACAACACATTGGGTGCGCCCGCGTTTGAGAGGTTTACATTCATCGGACGGATCAACCCTGATTCCGCTATCTTAACCCTAGAAGCCAACTGCGGTTTGAACCGTTGAAGTTAAAGTTGGAGTCGCATGAAGCGTTTTGCAATGACATGGGCACGCTCATGGGCGTTACGGTAAAGTATGCTGATTCGATAGTACCAAGGATCCTGAGTGCGAGGATGACGGAGTAGGGAAGGGAAGCGAATAGCAACTCCAGAGGCCAGCAGCACCATTCGGCAGCAATGGGGAAACAAGCGTAAGGCTAACGGTAATATGGGCCGTAGCCAACACCAACGCTAGCAGGACAAGGGTCAGCGGCGCAAAGGTAACAATCAAACCGGGCGGTGCACAAGGTCACAATCCGGGCGTTTGAATTACCTATTGAATCAACCTTGCCGAAGCATGGGGCGAAGGAGGCACCGGCGAACCACCTCTGGAAGGATTGTTATATTATGCAGGAGTTCAAAATTCTAATGCTTTCGGTATGATCAAGGGCCCGGCGGTTCAGGGTCCGCCCGGATTCTGTGGAGGAAATTCCGGCCCAGGGTTCGGTGGTAATCCGGGCGGGCAAGGCAATCAGAACAATCAGAATAATCAGAACCAAGGGGGTTACAATCAACAACAGCAGTAGTCGGGTTACCAAAGTAACCCAAAGCAGTTGAACGGCGGTTTCAGTTCATCAAAAAGGTGATTTTCCGGTTTGGGTTTCCACACAGCATCATCACGGACCCTTATATAAATATATATAAGCGTCACAAGCCGGCTGGCGACACAAGCCGCCGTGGCGGTTTAAAGAATTTGTGATTGCAGGCGAACTAAGTTGACGGTTCATCAATCCACAATATCAGTATCACCATGCAAAGGATACAGACTGAGGTCATAAAGGCATTGTTCAAAACAAAGTGCTGACTATCCTATTACAAAGCCTTCCAAGGCCCGGTGTTTCGCGTGGCGTTATGACTAGCAGTTCCGGAGGCGTCACCCGGCTTGACGGATTAGGCTTCTTCGCCAGGTTGACGTGAGGTAGAGGGGGCGCCTGGCGTCGGTTCAACTTCTTCCTCTTCATCACCCAAAGCCCGGAAGTCATTGGTAGACCAGTCAATCCGGGTTAAGGCCTGAAAGACAGCTTCTTCACTTATCAGCTCAGCGGATCAGCGTCGAGGGCATAAGTGTGCTTACGGATTGGAGGAACAAGGCTCGCACTTCAGGAATGACAAACTCCACCCGCTAGTTATTTGCGTCATAAAAAGCGGTGAACGCCAGTTGGCTTCTGCTGCCGATTGACTTCGCCAATGACGCATCTCCTTTGTTATCCGTTTGAGCGTCGTTATCAAAAGCTTCACCATTCTCTTGGCGCTGGAAACCCTTGGCTATGTCGGCGGATCAAGATCCGCTATCCACGCCTTGGAGCGAGTCGAGCGATGGGTGCCAGCCCGGGCCGCGGATCGCTTCAACTCTTCAAGCTGCCCCGGAACCATGGACAGCCGGTCCAGTGTATCTTTAATCAGGGACGGAGCCGTGTTGTCGTAGGATGTGGCACATATGACTCGCTGGGCGCCGGTATACAGCTGCTCAATCAGCGTATAAGCGGCCTTGAGCTTCTTCCGCACATCAGAGCCCATATGCGCAATACGCTTGCCTGCACCGTTTTCAGACAGCTCAGGTTAAACCGGCGGAAATATCAAAATTGAGATAATCAGTGCAAATTTTCTTACCAAAGATGGCAGAGGTCATGGCATGCACTTGGCGCTTGAGTCCGGTAAGCTCTTCAGTCACCGGTTTAAGAGCTGCTTCAGCTTCTTCCGCCCGTTTTTTCAAACCGGCCTTCTCGGTGTCCCAGTTGGCCCGTTCGGATTTATACCACTCCTTCAACTGTTCCATAGTGGCCAAGGCAGTTTTCAATTCGTCCTTGGCCTTGGTGGTTTCTGCTTGTTGAGTTTCCAGATTGGCTCGAAGGTCCTTGAGTTGCACGGTTTGCTGGTATATTTCATTCTGATAACAAAGGGAGCACGTTAGTTGTTTCATTATAAAGTCCCAAGCTCAATATAAATATTCAACTTGGCACTTGGGGGCTAATGGCTAGTTGATCTCAGTTTGCTATGAGGATACAGAAATTCAGTCCCGGTTTAACTATGCTAAGTTGAACCGACCCTTGGGGGCTACAATACTGCAGTTCAAAGCGTATGTTTTTTATGCAAAGTTAAGTCCCGGTTTAACTATGCTAAGTTGAACCGACCCTTAGGGGCTACTATACAGCCAAAGTACAAGAAACTATACAGCCAAAGTACAAGAAAGGCATAACCGTTACCTCATAGCGGTCCTTCATACGGTTTACTGACCAGCTTCAAAGTCACGGCTGGTATAGAGCGGTTCGAAACCGGAGTGAAGTTCTTGGGCGAGAAGTTGTCATAAGCTGACAGATCAGTTTTCCCTTATCTTTACGCATAGTGGCAGACTCGTCCTTGGCGCTGTGTTTTGCTAAAGCGACGGTTGGCGGGAGTGGTGTAGCGATGCCGTCACAATAACATCATCATTTTTGACTGGGCTGGCGGATTAGCGGTCTTCTTTGGGCTTGGTGCCTTCATACTCGGCTCGGCGGTTCAACGATTCGACCGCTCTGTGGCGGACTTCGGTGGAGCAGGATGCGAGGTTTCCACTTGGGCCTCGGTTCAGTTTCGGGCGGATCAGCAATGTCGTCTCGGTACAACTCGCGAGAGCTATTTTGGCGACTTCAGGATTTTCATGGGTTTGCTCTGGGGTCTTTTCGGATCAACATCCGCATAGGATCAAGGGTTTTCGCTTTCTTACTCAAGCGAACCTTGGTGCTACAATATTCAGAATGGATTAAGACAAATCGACCAAGGCAATTGTAAACCGAATTGGCGGACAGCAGTTGCGTACCCTGCGGCAACTTTAAGCGGAGGCAGTTGCGTGGTTGATGAACCGCGAGAAGAGTTGGAAGAGGCCTGATAATTGGTCGAGGCGGATTGAGAGGACATCGAAAGAAACCTTTTAAGGGATAACGCTTTTCAGGAGAACAAGTCACCTCTGGACGACGCTTCCGGGTTGGTGTGTCTGGTAAACCGGATGAGGTAATCCGTTGGCCACTGTGCCGGGTCGTACGGCGCTCTTCAGCCTGCTGCGTCTTCAAGGAAAGGTTTGGATTCAAGTAAGCACAGGAATGATATTTTTTCACTTTCCGGACGGCGCGACGAATTCTTTTAACCGGCGCAAGGTCGGATTCGGAAGAAAGAATGATTACCTCAACAGGGTCGGCATGACTGGCTTCACATCATCCTGGGAGGTAAAATTGTCGATAAAAAGGAATGCAAAGGACAAATCATAAGCAAGAAGAAACACAAAGCGGAAAGCGGTTTACTGGCGGCTCCCTCGTAAGAATATCAAGTTTTACCTCAACTTCGATTCTTCGTCCTCCGGCGGATCGAGGACTCGGCGGTTTTCTTCTTGCCTGCCTTCTTGGTGGCCTTGGACTTTACACGCGCCCGAGCGGTTTGGTGCGCTTCGAAGGAGCTGTCAGCGAGAAGTAACAAGGATTAATGTATATCAACAAAGTATTAAGGGCCCGGCGGTGAGTAGAGCTTTACCGCGGCGGTTTGTTGGCAACACAGAATGGAGCCAACCGGTTAGGCTGCGAGCGGAGATCGGTTCATCAAGCATCTTCTTCACAATCTCTGTGACCTCAAGTTCAGTTATGGGCAACTCGTGGCGTCTTTGAGGGTCTTTGAGGCTGCCGGTGTACTCGTGCATCAATCCGGGCGGCGGCTTAGTGGCAAGACGCCCCAAGAAACCCAACACCGCACAAGGTCCACACCAGTTAAGCCATTGGCCATTAGAGCCGGAGCTTGATAATTTGGTAGCGAAGTTCTTCCGTTCATGGCGGTTAAGCGTAAAGGTAGCGGATGATGGTTCTTGAGCGGTGAGGGCGGTACCCGCAAAGGATTCTCGTTGGCGGGAGCAGTGTTCGGCAGTAGAACCAGGTTTGGTTCCAATCTTTTGGATGGCTGTGGTGTTTGGCGTGAGGAAAGTCCACTTCCTTCCTCTTCGGATTGAAACGCCGCCCAGCTCTGTGTTGGGACCATCAGAAAATTTCTGTCTGACGGTTCAAGTGGAAGAAATCCCGGAACAGCTCCACAGATGGTTCTTCTTGAAGATAGACTTCACGAAGACTTGAAAATTGCATATGTTTGACACGAGTTCGGGCCAATATCCTGCGGATGGAGTTTAAAACTTGCAAGGGCGTCCGGAAGAATTTTGAACCGGGCGGGCAGAATCCCCGGTCTAAGTGCTGCATAAACACAATTACTTCTCCTTCTTGAGGCTCGGGGGCATTCGCCATCCGGAACACGCCATGGAGGACATTTTTGGAGCCAAAGGCGCCAGGTGGTGGCGTAACCGTTGAGTTGCGTTTGATGATCTTGGACCGGACCCAATTGCAAGCTGAGAATTGAGGGCCATTCGGAAGACTAAACTGCGAAAAGAAAAGGAAAAGCGGTTCACCGTTAAAGGTTCGAGCACATTATACAATGATTAAACCGGCAGTTTGGCGGCTAGCTTTCAATTCCGGTTTAACTGAGGACTAATGGAGTGACGGATTAGCTATCAAAAGTCAAACCGCCAAAAGAGACAGAACTGACAAATCTACTAAGTGTGGACGAAACAGTTTTCACATACGAATGGAAGTAATCTAGATCTACGAAGTTTGATAAGAAAAACTTCTCGACCTATGCAAGCCTCATAAAGAGCGGGAAGGTTGGGCGTGCTAAACTAGAGGATCGGAGCAAAAGGAAAAGATGCATAAAGAGTCAAACTGATGGCGGGGCAGTCACCCGCACAGGATGCATAGTGCGGTTGAGTTATACGGCCATGGCAGAGCAGGTATGAAGAAACTGATATGAACACCTATGAACTACGAGATGAACAGGATCTTCAGATGGGATCTAGGGCTTGAAAGGGACCTTACCTGATGAGCAAAACCGCGGAGGAGTGCCGAGAACTTCTGATACGATCAGGTTGATGCAGCGGCCCGGCGTTGACGCGGCGATTGGAAGGTCGGAGGCGACGGCGGAGCTTCAGGGCTGGAGCGTCGCGAGGAAGGAGAAGAGAAGAAGAAGAGAAAGGGGCCTGCCGGTCTATTTATAAGGGACCGGAGCAATTAACAGGCGCGAGAATCGAGGAGTCAAAAGCGGCGGACGGCGCAGCGGTCGCCTCGGTTTCGAGGATAGCATTAAAGGAAGGAATCTTCTGCTTGGATTTCTTTATTAAAGATGACGTCGGCATACGACACGGGATCGGAGGATGACGTCACGGCGGTTCAAGAAGATGGCGGTTTACGAAATATGAAGGGAGATCAAGAGTTTCCTGAAGATGTTGAAGATTAACATGAACCGGTTCAAGTCAATCTGGGGCCTAATGTTGGGGAGATAACTCTCGAGTGTGAACATACGGAGGGGCCGGGTTACCCTCGCCAAGATCAGGGGCCCACGGAGGAGGCCCAGAGCCAGGGCGAATTAAGGGTCCGTGATGTAAACCGCCTTAGTATTGTAACTTGTCTTTGTAAGATTAGAGAGAAGAGACCGAGGCGGACACTTGTATGAGCGGTCGGGACTCAGAGACCGGCCAAGCGTCAACCCGTGTATATAAGGGGCGACCAGCGGCGGTTTAGGGACAGAACAATTCGAGGCTTAAGCGAAGCTATTGCTCCCTAGTCGCGAAATCACATCAATCCCATCACAACTAGGCGTAGGCCTTTCCTTCATCGAAGGGGCGAACTAGTATAACTCCGTGTCTTTGTGTCCACCTTAACCCCTCTAAGTTAACCCGTACGATGGCCCTGCGACTAAGTCCTTTCACGAGGACATCTGCCGTGACAATTCCACGACACCAACCGTGTGCGTAACCGTGAGTGTCTCTTTTCGGGGTTGATCGAGAGGAGAACACGGTTTCTGGGTTATGTCTGACGTAAGTAGGAGTTCAGGATCACTTCTTGATCATTACTGGTTGACGACCGTTCCTTTGTTTCTCTTCTCGCTCTCATTTGCGTATGTTAGCCACCATATATGCTTAGTCGCTGCTGCAACCTCACCACCTTACCCCTTCCTTTCCCTTTAAGCTTTGCTAGTCTTGATACCCATGGTAATGGGATTCTTGAGTCCTCGTGGCTCACAGATTATTACACCAACAGTTGCAGGTACAGGTTGTGCGATGATCATGGCCTTGAGGCGATGTTTGCTTGTGTTGGAGTTCTTCTTCTACTTCTTCTTGATCGGGGATAGGTTCGGTCGGCAGCCTGGGCTAGCGAGGTGGATGTCGTTTGAGCTTGTTTATGTTTCATCCGTAGTCGGATGTTGATCTTGTATATGATGTTGATGTATTCTTGTGGCTTTCGTGCCTTATGTATGTATCCCCATCTATTATGTAATGTTGATGTAATGATATCCACCTTGCAAAAGCGTTTCAATATGCGGGTCTATCCTTGGTGGGACCGTCGAGTTCCTTTTGGATAGGGTCGATATATTAGGCGTGACAAGTTGGTATCGAGCCTCGACCGACCCTAGGAGCCCCTTGTTTGATCGTGTAGTTTGGCCGTTGTTGAGTCTAGAAGAAAACTATTTTGAGTCCAGTTATATCGAGAGTAGGAATTCTTTTACTCCTCAGCCCTTAAATCGCTCTGGTAAGGAACCTTGGCGTAGGTGTTTTGAATTACTTCTCTTCCCCTTCAAATTCTTCTTTAGGATCATGCAGTTGGTTTTTCGATCGTTGGCTCTCAGCTCTTTTCATCCGGTGCATTTCTCGTCAAGCCGACTCGAGTCTCTTCATCGTTGCCAAGTTCAATCCTCAGTTCTTCCTCCGACGTTGTTGTTTTTCCTTGTCCGAAGTTGTCCTTGTTTTTCCCACCCGCCCACCCTTTTCTTCTCGGAACCGGAGTCCGTAATCGAGTATCCTTCCTACTCGTGCGAAGTCGTTGCTTTCTATCCTCATTGTTCTCAACTGATGTTTTCTCTTCAAGATATTCTTCGTTTTCCCCTTCCAAGTTGTCTTTGTTTTCCCACCCTCCCACCCTATTCTTCCCGGAGCCCGAGTCTCTGTTTCGAGCATCAATTTCATTCATGTGGAACCTCTTCAGTCTTTCGTAAATTATTTCAACTGGTGAATTCTTGTCTCGTTCGTCATTCTCCATCTATTTTTCTTCTCCGGTGGACTCAATTCAAGTTTTTCGTTGTCGATCGTATTCTTTCCCTCAGCTCAAATATCTCCCTTTGCTCGTTCGCCTCTCGCCAATTTATCCTTCCGGAGTGTTCAACACATCTCAGGAGATTCGACTGTGTTCCAATTAATTCGAGGTTGTCACCCAAGTCAAATATTTCAGTTCTTCAGGTGCATCATCTATCTGTTCAACACCCCTTTCCAACGGTGTTTTCTTTTAGTGGGCCCTAACCCGCAGGTTTTTCCCAGGATCTTACCTGACTCTTTTAATTTCCCCGGAGTTTTTCTCAAATTATTTTCGAAAGTTCACGTAAGTATGAATGTCATCAGTCAGATGCCATCTCCAAGATCGCTTTCAAATTATTTCCATCTCGGGTTCTACCTTTCCTCTTTTTCATTATTCCGGAGTTTCTCAACAATTTCGGTGGAGTTTCTCGTCGTCTTTCTCAACTCTAAAGATTGAAGAAGAGTTTTTCCTCTAAATCTTGCCCGTTCTCTCGAAGATTCGTGGCTCTAGCTTCTTGTTACCCTCTCGAATTATTCCGTCTGTCGGAAGTCCCTTTTCTCACCTATCCGGAGTATTTCAGGAGTTACTTTCCGTCTCAATCATCCGGAGGCCATCTTTTCGGAAGATTTCTTCGTTCCAAGTTTTCAAAGTCGTTCTCCAATTATTCTATATCCGTGCCCCTTCGTTCGTCTCAATATTATCCCGGTGCTTCGTTCAAGTGTTCTTTAATCAGCTCATTATCTTTTTGTTCTTTTGAATCTAAATCCCCTCTAGCATATTGGTTCTTCTAATTCTTCCTGGTGGTTCATTCTCTTTCATCAGTCATTTCCAAATTCTTACGGTGGTTCGTTCAAGATTCTTTTTCCTTGACTATCATTTTAATTCATTCGTTCTTTCCAATCCTACCGGTGGTTCATGAAGACCTTCTCAAGTTTGCGATATGTCACTTCTCAATCCTTTTCAAGAAGAATAAGTAGTATGCAAAAATCCATTGCTTGTCATCAATTTAATTTGATGAAGGATAAGCATACAATAAATCTTATTCTTATTTCATCCAAGTGAGTAATCCCTTCCTTCGGAGTCTGTTCATGAGGAATAAATTCTAGTTCCTAGTGTTTTCATCTTTTCTTTTCCGGAGTTCAAATTTCCTCGGCCATCTCGTCGGAACCTCCATCTAAATCATCGCAACGCTCATCTTATTCTTTCTTCCTTTATTCTATCTCATCATCCTTTTGTTACCGGAGTTCTTCATGGTGGTTCTTCATGATTTAATTCATTCTTCAAGAGCTCATCAAGTATCTTTCCATCCTCTCAAGTTCATGTTCTAATCCTTCCATTTTCAGCAGGAGTGCTGCCTAAATCCTTTTAGTCTTATTCGTTTCTTATCTCGTTCGAACCGGAGTGGTTCATAGCCTATCTGATTATGTGATCTTTCTATTCTCGTCATTCTCGTCGTTCCTCTCTTCTTCTCGAGTGCTCTCGATTCTTTGCTTCTTCTCTTGAGTTCTTGTTTCACCTCTTCCCTTTTCTCTTCCGTCTCGGTCCTAAGATCTCAGGACGAGATCTCTTGTTAGTGGAGGAGTGTTGTAACGCCCCGGATTCGATGCGCCAGGTGTCTTCCATTTATTCGCCGTCTTTGCCATGTCATGTGCTTGCGTGTTGCACTTTGCCATGTCATCATCTGCATTTCATATCATGTCATCATGTGCATTTCATTTTGCATACGTGTTCGTCTCATGCATCCGAGCATTTTCCCCGTTGTCCGTTTTAAAATCCGGCACTCCTATGTCTCCCGGCGCCCCCTTTTGCCTCTTTTCGTGTGCGGGTGTTAAATGGTCTCTGAAAGGAGCGAGGCTTGTCAAGCAGCCTTGGTATAGCACCGGTAGACCGGCTGTCAAGTTTCGTGCCATTTGGAGGTCGTTTGGTACTCCAACGGTTAACCGGGTAACCGCAAAACCCCCTTTCTCTTTGCAGCCCAACACCCCTTCCAAGTGGCCCAAAACCCAGCAAACTCCCCTCTATGCTCTCGGTCGTTCGATCACGATCGTGTGGGCGAAAACCGCACCTCATTTGGACTCTCCTAGCTCCCTCTATCTATAAATAGGTGCTCTCCCCCGAAATTCGCGGATGATTCTCCCCCTAACCCTAGCCTCTTCCTCCTCCTGCCGCCGGACGTGTCCGTCCAGCCGCCGGACACGTCCAGCCGCCTCCCGCCTCCAATCCGCCCGCCGCCACCTGTCCCCACGCCGCCCCGTCCGCGCGCTGCCCTTGCAGCCACATCGAGCCCAGGGGCCCATCTCCCAGCGCCTCGCCCCAGCAGGCCAGGCCCGGCCGCCCGCCAGCGCCCTCCGGCAGCGCGCTCCGCCGCCGCCCGCCGACCTCGCCGTCGCCCGACCTCCGCGCCTCCGCCCGCGCCCAGCGCTGGCGCCCGCCTCCGGCTGCCGCCCGCCGCTGCCTCCCGGCCTCCCCTCCGCTCGTCGCCCCGCCGGCGCCATCTCCAGTGAGGGGCCGGTCGGATCCGGTGACCCCGACCGGCCGGCGTCCTTCTCTGGTCCTCTCCGGCCGCCGCGCGCCCATCTCCGGCGAGAGCCGCCGCCTGCCTCGGCTTCCGCGCGCCAGATCCGATCGGATATCCTCGATTGACTTTCTTCTCCTCCCCCGAATTCCACTAAGTCATATTCTGCCATTAATTTTGTTGCATCTTCATCGCATCACATCTCTCTGCATATTGCTCCGTTTCGTGCGTGTAATATGTCAAATTGTTCGTCTCGTAGAGTACATCATTTCATTCCATTGCATCATTTTCATTTGAGGTCATATTTATGCCTGAATCTTCGTTGAAAAAGTGCTATATGATGTTAATCTGCTGAAACTGTTATAACATGCACTTTTGTCATTTTTGCCATGATTGATGTGTGCACCCTATGAACTTGAGTCCTACATGTGTTTTGTAATATGCCATGCCATCTTTACAGGGGTGTATGCCACGTATTTTTGTGATCTCTGTGGTGACTAGCACAAGCATGCAAACTAGGCTTCATGATGTTGCTGATTTCAGCCTGCTTACTGCGATATTTTTATGCCATGTAAACTTGATGCTACAGAGAGATCCATGCTTATTTTGAGATACTTCAGTAAGGATGTTTTGAACATATGGTTATGCTCTATCCATCCATGCCCTTGTTTGCAATTATGGAGTGCCATAAATCGAGCTCTACATTTGCTATAAAATGTTTCCTGGCAGGTTGTTTACATGTTATTCAATTTTGCCAAGGTTGTTGTAGCTGATCCGTGTATGCTATGATGTTGTTCTTGCCATGTATAGCTTCTATGCCATGTCTTATTACTGTGAGTTGCCTTGCCATGCCATGTATTGCTCTGTGGTGAGTGGTTCAAGCTCACCAACATGCCTACTTATTGTTGTTCCCGCCATATATGAATCTGTCATATAACTTGCCATGTTTACATGGGTGCCAAAATATTTTCTGATCCTTTTTGGCTTATGGTCAGTAAGGGACTTTTGTTCTATGCATTTAGTAGTATCATGCCATGCCTTTGTTTTCCATGATAAGTTCCTGTAACATGTTGTTTGATAGCTCTAAACATGTTAACCTGATGTTATTTCTGCCATGTCCTGTGAATTCTGCTAAGTCTGAAACTGTTATTATTTGCAATCTTGCCATGTGTTTTTGAGCATGTTCTAGTGATTTCTGGAGATAGCTCAGTGTTCATGTTTTGTCATGCTTTACATGTACATCATGACCAGGCCTTTTGTTATTACATTGAGATGATGTAGCTTAGTGTTTTGATGCTTGTAATATGCCTAGTTGCTGTTTTGGAGAGCTTGTCCTTTAACTTGTATTGTGTGTATGTGTTGAACCGTTGCTCCGTTTTGAGTGTGCTCTATATGAAACTTGCTTGATTTTGCATGTAGCTTCATATTATCATGTTGGATCCTTGTTTTGAGGTATTTTCTTGATGTTTGAATGCATTTTGCATCAATGCCATGTTTAACTTGTTTTGCTCATATCTTCTAGGCCGTAGCTCCGAATTTAATGAACTTTATATGTAACTTGACTAGAATTTCGTGTAGATCATCATGGTGCATCTTAAATTGCTGTTTAATAACTTGAACATAAGGTTTATTCAGATCTGGACCAATTTCGAAATTTGCATATGAGGACTTACCGGAATTGTTATATGTTGTTTCCGGCCTCATTTAAACTTGCTTTGATGTGTTGTTCTTGTTTGCATCATCTCTTGCCATGAGTAGCTTCATCTAGATTTGTCTTGCATCATGCTTGTTGTGCATCATGTCTTCTTCATGTGTGGTGTGTTTACTATGTTGTGTGCTTCTTCTTGTTAGTTCCTGTTTTGTTGCGATCGTGAGGATTCGTTCGTCTACGCTTGGTTCGTCTTCATGGCTTCATCTTCTTCATGGTCTCGTTCTTCTTCCTTGCGGGATTCCAGGCAAGATGACCGCTACCCTGGATCTCACTACTATCATTGCTATGCTAGTTGCTTCGTTCTATCGCTATGCTGCGCTACCTTTTACCTGTTTATCAAGCCATCCCAAATTGCCATGAACCTCTAACCTTTGACTCCCTTCCTAGCACACCATTGTTTGGCTATGTTACCGCTTTGCTCAGCCCCTCTTATAGTGTTGCTAGTTGCAGGTGAAGATGAAGATTGCTCCATGGTGGACAGGATTTTGGTTGGGATATCACAATATCTCTTATATTATTAATGCATCTATATACTTGGTTAAGGGTGGAAGGCTCGGCCTTATGCCTAGTGTTTTGTTCCACTCTTGCCGCCCTAGTTTCCGTCATATCGGTATTATGTTCCCGGATTTTGCGTCCCTAACGCGGTCGGGTGATTTATGGGACCCCTTGACAGTTCGCTTTGAATAAGACTCCTCCAAAAAGGCCCAACCTTGGTTTTACCATTTGCCTCACCACCACCTACTTTTCCCTTGGGAGTCGCTCTCTCGAGGGTCATCTTTATTTAGCCCCCGGGCGGTGCTTCTCTAAGTGCTGGTTGAAACAAAGCAGACTGAGGGCCACCTTGGGGAAACTTGAGGTTGGTTTTACTCGTAGGATGTCTCATCCGGTGTTGCCACGAGAACGAGATATGTGCAGCTCCTATCGGGATTGTCGGCGCATTAGGCGGCTTTGCTGGTCTTGTTTTATTCTTTGTCGAAATGTCTTGTAGCGGGATTCCGAGACTGATCGGGTCTTCCTGGGAGAAGGAATATCCTTCGTTGATCGCGAGAGCTTATCATGGGCTAAGTTGGGACAACCCTGGAGGGTTTGAACTTTCGAAAGCCGTGCCCGTGGTTATGTGGCAGATGGGAATTTGTTAATATCCGGTTGTAGTAAACTTGAAGCAAACTCTTCTAAAATACACCAACCGTGTGCGTAACCGTGAGTGTCTCTTTTCGGGGTTGATCGAGAGGAGAACACGGTTTCTGGGTTATGTCTGACGTAAGTAGGAGTTCAGGATCACTTCTTGATCATTAGTGGTTGACGACCGTTCCTTTTTTTCTCTTCTCGCTCTCATTTGCGTATGTTAGCCACCATATATGCTTAGTCGCTGCTGCAACCTCACCACCTTACCCCTTCCTTTCCCTTTAAGCTTTGCTAGTCTTGATACCCATGGTAATGGGATTCTTTGAGTCCTCGTGGCTCACAGATTATTACACCAACAGTTGCAGGTACAGGTTGTGCGATGATCATGGCCTTGAGAGAGCGATGTTTGCTTGTGTTGGAGTTCTTCTTCTACTTCTTCTTGATCGGGGATAGGTTCGGTCGGCCTGGGCTAGCGGGTGGATGTCGTTTGAGCTTCTGTTTATGTTTCATCCGTAGTGGGATGTTGATCTTGTATATGATGTTGATGTATTCTTGTGGCACTCGTGCCTTATGTATGTATCCCCATCTATTATGTAATGTTGATGTAATGATATCCACCTTGCAAAAGCGTTTCAATATGCGGGTCTATCCTTGGTGGGACCGTCGAGTTCCTTTTGGATAGGGTCGCATATTGGGCGTGACACTGTGTCACTGACGCTAGGCCCCACGGGTACCCGTTGGCTGGTTTGACCAGTCAACGTGCTGACTGGGCTTCTCTGTGACGCTGACATGCGGGCCCCACCGCGTAGTTAGTTTAACTAAACCGGATTTATAATTAAAATTAATTAGTTAGTTAATTAAGACACTGACAGGTGGGATCCCAGTGCTAATTAACCCTGTTTAGTTAGTTAAGCTTTGTTTAGCCCTCTAACTATGACATGTGGGTCCCTGTGGCCCCACTGGCCAGGTTTGACTCTAGTCAGCTGGGTTTGACCTGTTGATGTCATGGTGATGTCATGCTGATGTCACCTTTCACTGTTCTGGATAATGTTCAATTTAAGTAATTATTAAATAAATTTCAGAAATCTTTAAAACTTTGATAAATCATATAAAATAAACCGTAACTCGGATGAAAATGTTTTCTACATGAAAGTTGCTCAGAACGACAAGACGAATCCGAACACGCTGTTCGTTTACCTGTCAGATGCCTCGAACTACCTGAACATGGAACTTTCCCTCTCCGATCATCTGTCTGACACAGGTCCGGAACTGGGAAAACATTCCCGGTTGACTTCCCCCTTCATCGGTATCGTGTAGCACCACATTAGAACACGTCTAACTCTGCCTATTGTCCTGTTATGCACTTGCTTGCTATCTATTTAATGTTTCTCCCCCTCTTCTCTTCGGTAGACCCCGTGACGATGTTGATGCCCCTGTGATCGACTATGTCGACGACGACTCTTCTCCCCTTTTCAGCGGAGCTTCCAGGCAATGCCCCCCTTTGATCATCCCGATATCGCCCATTCTATTCTCTCATGCTTGCATTAGATTTTGCTACTGTTATTGATAGCTCCTATTCTGATATATAGCTTGCTTTTGTATCTGCTGTTGTACCTTACCTGCTTACCCTAAACTGCTTAGTATAGGTTGGTTAGTGATCCATCAGTGACCCCCACCTTGTCCTTGTTGCCCCTGCTTCATCACCGAAGACCCGATCAACGGGATCGAAGACCAGGCCCCGGCACCGCACATCACTTTCCCCTTAGTTGCTCGACATACGGGTTACTATCGGTGGCGGGTGAGACCTCTCTGACACTTCTAATGTTAACCCTGTAGTGTAGCTATTCGGTCGTGTTCATCGAGGGTGATTCCGCCTTAACCACTTCCGATATGACTCTGTCGTGCAACGCCTCAAGTGTGAATCTCGGGGGTGTTGGAAATATGCCCTAGAGGCAATAATAAAAGATTATTATTATATTTCCTTGTTCATGATAATCGTCTGTTGTTCATGCTATAATTGTGTTATCCGGAAATCATAATACATGTGTGAATACATAGATCACAACATGTCCCTAGTAAGCCTCTAGTTGACTAGCTCGTTGATCAACTGATAGTCATGGTTTCCTGACTATGGACATTGGATGTAGTTGACAACGGGATCACATCATTAGGAGAATGATGTGATGGACAAGACAATCCTAAGCATAGCACAAGATCGTGTAGTTCGTTTGCTAGAGCTTTTCCAATGTCAAGTATCTTTTCCTTAGACCATGAGATCGTGTAACTCCCGGATACCGTAGGAGTGCTTTGGGTGTACCAAGCGTCATAGCGTGGCTCGGGTGACTATAAAGGTATAATCGGGTATCTCCGAAAGTGTACATTGGGTTGACACGGATCGAGGCTGGGATTTGTCACTCCGTATGACGGAGAGGTATCTCTGGGCCCACTTTCGGTAATGCATCATCATAATGAGCTCAAAGTGACCAAGTGTTTGATCACGGGATCATGCATGATGCACGAGTAAAGTGATTTGCCAAGATGCTTGAGATTGAACAAGGTATTGGGATACCGACGATCGAATCTCGGGCAAATAGCGTACCGATTGACAAAGGGAATTGTATACGGGGTTGCTTGAATCCTCGACATCGTGGTTCATCTGATGAGATCATCGTGGAACATGTGGGAGCCAACATGGGTATCCAGATCCCACTGTTGGTTATTGGCCGGAGAGCTGTCTCGGTCATGTCTGCATGATTCCAGAACCCATAGGGTCTACACACTTAAGGTTCGGTGACGCTAGGGTTATTAGGAAGACTTGTATGTGATTACCGAATGGTGTTTGGAGTCCCGGATAAGACCCCGGACGTCACGAGGAGTTCCGGTATGGTCCAGAGGTGAAGATTTATATATGGGAAGTTGTCATACGGTCACCGGAAAGGTTCGGGGCATATCGGTATTGTCTTGGGGCCACGGAGGGTTCGAGGGTCCACCGGAGGAGCCACCTCTCGGAGGGCTTCATGGGCCGTGGTGGGCAGGGAACCAGCCTGGAGGGCTGGGCGCCTCCCACTTGGGCCCATCGCCTAGGGTTGGGGAACCCTAGTGGGGCGCCCCTTTGCTTGGGGGCAAGCCCCTCCCTTGGCCGCCCCCCCTCTAGATCTCATCTAGAGGGGCGTCCCTTCCCCTTCCCTATAATAGAGGCGAGGGAGGGCTGCACACAACATCCAAGGCGCAGCCCTCCCTCCCAACACCTCTCCTCCTCCGTTAAGAGCTTGGCGAAGCCTGCCGAGAATCTTGCCTCTCCACCACCACTCGCCGTCGTCTTTGCTGCTGGAGCTCTCTTCCTCAACCTCTCCTTCCCCTTGCTGGATCAAGAAGGAGGAGGCGTCACGCTGACCGTCGTGTGTGTTGAGCAGCGAAGGTGCCGTCCGTTCGGCGCTAGGATCTCCGGTGATTTGGATCACGGCAGTCGACTCCCTCAACCCCGTTCCTTGAAGCGCTTCCTTTCGATCTACAAGGGTATGTAGATGCACTCCTCTCTCTTGTTGCTAGATGAACTCATAGATTGATCTTGGTGTAACCGTAGGAAAATTTTTATTTTCTGCAACGTTCCCCAACAGTGGTATCAGAGCTAGGTCTATGCGTAGTTCTCTTTGCACGAGTAGAACACAAATCTGTTGTGGGCGTAGATGTTGTCGGTGTACGAAAAGAAGGGTACACCTTTTAACCGTGCACGGGTAGTCTGAGCCGCGGGCGCCGCCACACTCAAGCAAGGCAAGGAAGGAGAGCCAAGGTAAGGCCGAAGCTCAAAAGAAGCAAAACGACGCCAAGACCAAGACCACAAGGAGCAAAGGGGACGAAGCAGACTCCCCCAGCAAGATCCTTTCCGGGGGGCGGTTTTAGCGAAACCCGGCAAGGCCCTTGCCGGGGCGGCTCGCCCAACGCCCACGGAGCGGATCACCTTTGAGTCCACTGCCCCCCCATTGGGCAAAGGATTCGGGAGACATCCCCGTGGTGGCATGCAGATCTTTGTGAAGACATCCAAAGATCAGATACATACTACAGAAGATGACGACCCTTGGCGGGATCCTGGCCAAGGAGGACCACTAGGCCCCCGGCTAGAGCCTTGCCGGGGATGGCAGCGGGCGCCGTGGCAAGACCCTTGCCGGGGCCCCGGCAAGGCCCTTGCCGGGGCTGCGGCAAGGCCCCTGCCAAGGACACCCATAGGGCCACCATCGGGCCCGCGCCAATCGAGCCTCCACCATGCAGCTACCGACCCAACCAGTTGGGCAGGCACCTGCGTGGCGGCAAGCGAACCTTCGAGGAGACCCACCACTGCGCCACCTCAGCTGCCTACCTGCCTACATGGCACCACAGGCACCGCTGGCCAGGGCACGTGTCAACACGAAAGGGAGCGGCGACGGACGAAACTGGGCTCTCCCCCGTCCCCGATAAAGCAACGACACCTAAGCAAGACGCATTTATGGCGCCTTGTCATGTAATGCGAGGGATAAACTCGTATGACTGTATCCTTTCCACCTCCTGTGTGCCACTGTGGCAACCCCTTTTCCCTATAAAAGGAGGCCCAAGGCGACCAGGAGGAGGATTCGGCTTTTTGGAGCTCTGGACTCCCCATAGCTAGCTCAAGAACGCAGATAAACTAATCATCAAAGCAGGAGTAGGGTTTTACGCACCTCGTGGCCCGAACCTGGATGAAGAACCCGTGTGCTATCTGTTCGATCTGCTCTTCTCACAACCCCGCGACCCGCAACCGTAGTAGGGATTCTTGTGATCCCATAGGTATCGTCCCCGCACCGACATCTTTGGCACGCCAGGTAGGGGGCCGCAGTGGTGAGAATCAGTTCTAGCAGTTAGCCCGGCACTCCTTCATTTTCGTGACCTTGGAAGAAGAAAGGAGGCGGAAGATCGGCCTTCGGCGATCATGTGAAGCTAAGTTGCACTGACTTCTTACTTGTGCTACCCTTCTTATTTGAGGTTATCCCCCCCCCCTCCCCCGCGGAGATGTCACGCCTTTGTATGAGGACCCCGCACGCCAGGCAGCTCTCCCATGATCGGCAACACCCTTGCCCTGTTTTGAGTCCGCTCAACAGCTCAAGCGGCTGCGTCGAGGATGGCAGAGTAACCTTCCGCGATCGACAACGCCCTCGATTCTGACTCGAGTCAAGCTCGACAGTTTGGGCGACCGCGTTTGGAACGGAAAGGTGGCTTGTCCGGCGGCACGCGTAAACAGCAGGCCCTGGGGATCCGTCCCCAAAGCGTCGCTAGGGGCTTTCGTGCCGGCAAGCCTACGATCGGCGAGGGGCACACATATAGGGAGGAATTGAACGGGGAAATAACGCGCAAGAAAATTAAGAGTACTTCAAAGTTATATTACATCACGTCATAGCTACGGTTCTAACTAAAGATAAAATTTGTCTTGATCGGGAACCTGCAGCGGCGAAGAAGAATGGGATGCTCAATCCCGGCGCTGGCCTTCCACCCTCTTGATTTTGTCGATGCCATTGGTGATGGGCTTGATGCGCTCCTTGAGCACCGTGAGGTCGACACCATCCGGCAAGCTCTTCATCGAGGCCGCGAAGTCAAGATTGGGATTCCAGTGCGCCACCTTGGTGAGGACCTTGGTCACAACCCTCCGGCAAAGTCGCCCGGGCCTCGTCGGCGGCGTGGCCGCACTGTTGGAGTGGAGATAGGCCAGGGCTCGGGGCGCCTTGAAGAACTGGGTCAGCTTGGCGTTGATGGTCCCTGCTGCTCGGGGGCATACCTCACATTTGGCAACCCCATGGTGGCCAATCTGAGAGTGACCTGGCGGCGAGGACCTCGGATGGCTGATCCACTTGTTCTCACCCACCACATATTCTTGGTGGGAGGCGGCCTCGTTTTCCCGCAGCTGCTTCTCCTCCTCGAGGCTCCTGGTCAAGGTCTCCTCCTGAGCCCTGCTCTCCGACAGCATCTTCTCGAGACCCTCCAGGTTCAACTTGAGGTCTCGATGGAGTTTCTTGCGTCGAAAGCTCCCAATCCTGCTGATGGCTGCTCCTTGCGTGTCTGTCAAAGGCGCGGTTGGCGTGTTCTTCTCGCGGACAGCACGAGGCCTGCTCCCTTAGCTCGTCCCGCTCCGCTTCCAGCTCCTTCGCCTTGCCGGCATGGGCCAGAGCCTGGGCATCGAGTGCCTCCTTGTGCCTCTGCTCCAGCTCGCGGGTCCGTCGCACGACAAGGGCCTCGAGCTCCTCATCCTTGTTGTGGAGCATTGCGTTAAGCTTCGCTTCACACGCGGAGAGGTCCTCTTGTTGGGAATCCAAGGCGGCTTGATGCTGGTTCCGAGCGGCTTCGGCCACGGCGGCCGAGTTCGCCGCCTCTTCCTGAGCCTTCTCGATGTCGGCCATTCTCATGGTGAGATCCACGTCGCGCTTGGCCAACTCCTCCTAAAAGGCTCTCTGCTCCTCGCGAGTCTGGTGAAACCAGGTCTGCGTCTCAGCGACGTGCGCCTTGAAATCCACCTCCGCGTTGTCCGCCGCTGCCATCCTGGCCTTGATCTTGTCCAGGCGGGCATGGTAGAGCACTTGGAGCTTCCGGAAGTCGGCCCCCATGGCGCGGAAAAGCTGCTCTTCTGGAGAACCGTCGCCACCAGCGCCCGGCTCATCAACCACCTCAAGCCCGGTGGCGGCAAGCACCTCGCCGTCCAAGGTTTCCCCTTCGGCAGGCGCTCGACTTGACGTCCCCGGGAGATGGACGAAGAGATTGTCGCCCACCTTCAGATATCTGCTAGGGCCCAAGGTTGAGGAAGAAGGAGGCTGGTCACCTGCCGCCTCTTCCTCGGCGGAGGCCTTGCCGGCCCCGCCGGCAGGCCCACTGCTGGCATCCTTGGCAGAAGCTTCGCCGGACGCCTTGGCGGCCTCCGCGGCGGCGTCCTCGGCAGCACCCTTGGCGGCTTCATCAGCGGCAGCCTCGTCAGCATCCTTGGTGGCCTCCTCGGCAGCAATCCTGCTGGCCTCCGCCGCGGCCTCCTCAGCAACGTCTCCCACAACCGTGTCCGCGTCCTCCATGTCTGTTGAAGGAGGGCCTCGGCGGTAATGGGGGCGATGAAGCCAAGAAAGAAATAAGGGGGAAAACAGAGACAAAGGGCGGGCGACTCACCAGTGCCAGGCTCGTAGAAGTCCCCTCCCCACCCGCATTTGGCGCCGCGGCAGAGTCACCAGCGCCCAAGTTCCCCTCTTCCTCCATGGGTACAGGCTCCGTGCCTGGTGCCCTTGCCGGGGACACCCCCCGCGGCAGCGTAGTCGATGGGGGTGGTGTGTTAGGAGCAGCCCTTTGTGGCTCCTCCTGCTGCCGCTCCCCTCCTACAAAACCCGGCAAGGTTAGCATCATGGCATCGAGCACCTACCACATGTCGAGTAGGAAGAAGGTAACGAACTTACGCCGGGGGCTGTGCCGGGGGCTGGTGTCCGGGCTGCTCAGCACCACCAGTGGTGTCTCTGAAGCCCCAGCCAGGGGCTGATCGCTCGCCAAGGTCCTCGCCCTTTTCGCCCTCTGGGCCAACGTCTCTGTCTCCCTGCAAGAGTAAAGATGGATCAAGACAATTGGCCGGATTCGGGGAAAAGGAAATAACAACAAGGAATGGAGTACTCAATCGTCGTCCGTCTCCTCCTCATCCACCAGCTTCCTCTTCCTCTCTAGGCTAAGAGACCCTAGATCAAAAGGGAGTTCCACATCATCATCCGAATTGACGCCCGCCGGAGGAGGCGAAGAGGGCGGCGGGGTTTGAGCCCGCCTAGATGAGGAAGGGGCTGTCGCCTTCTTCTTCTCAGCGGCCTTCGCCAGCCCCTTCGCCGCCGTGGCCCTCGTGTGGCTCCCGGGCCCCTCCAGGGTCAATTGAGGCCGCGTGGCCCTGCCAGGCCGGACCGGCTCGCCGGAGCCAGCCCGCCGCAGGACTCGCCCTCTTCCCCTGGTCGGCGTCGAGCTTGCCGCCACGTCCTCCTCCTCCGACGATGACTCGTCGGCCGCGTCCTCAACAAGCGGGGCTCTAGCGTCGACGCTGCTGACCTCCCCGGTGGCCGCCGCCCACAAGGTGAACTGCTCCTCCTCCGCAGCCGTCGCGGCTTTGTCTTCCACACCCCCGGCGCTACCGGCCTCCATGGCAAGCTGTGGCTCCCTCGCCCTAGTGGCGATGTAGTCCAGCTCCGCCTGGGTGGTGTCCATGACAAGCCACCGCTCAACGTCAGCATTGACGTACACCTCGACCAAGGATTCAAAGAACTGCTACACGTCTGCTTCCGTGGGCTCCCGCCAGCTCAGGACAGGGCCGTGCGCGTTGCAGTCCGGCATCATGGCAATGATCTCGGACCGGCGTGAGTTATTGCACAATGGGACCACCCCCGCTGGCAACTTGAAGAACGACCCCTTAAGGGCCTTGCCGACCTTTGCGGCGGCCCTCGCGGCCTTGCCGGTCCGTTCAATCTTGCCGTCGGGACCCACGTCGAGCTGGGAAAGCTGCTGGCAGAAGTGGGCATGCCCCATCACCGTCAAGTTGTGGTCAAGGCCAGGGCGGAGCCGCATGATGTCAGCTGGGTTCGTGAAAAGCCAGGCTGGCTTCCCCTTGTTATGCAACGGGGCGATTCGGCGGCGAATGAAGTCCGCCCCGATCATCTCCAGGGCGAGCCCCGCCTAGGTCAGCCGGAGGATCCTGGTGGTGGCGACGGTGAGCCTCCCGTCGGCAGCATCGACGTCACCCCAGTCGCTGCCGCGGACCGGCGGCGTTCGGCGGACCTTGGAGAATTCCGGCGGGTCTTCGTCCTCGATCCAGCACCACCGACCACACCATTCGTCCCACTTCTCCTTCATGGCACCTTCCGGGTACGCCCCCTTGGATCTTGAGATCCAGGCGACACATCCGGAGACGGCGCCTCCGGGCTGGATTCGAGGGGAGAAATAATGGCGGAAAGGTGCCGTGTTGGGCTGCACTCCGGCGAAGCCTTCGCAAAGATGCACAAAGAGAGCCAAGCATGCCACCGCATTCGGAGTGAAATCCAAAAGCGGCGAAGGTGTGCATGATGTCGCAGAAAAAGTCGGAAAAGGGGGCATAACCATAAGAAAGGTGTCGATGAAAAAGGATACGGTTTGGGGCAGGGTCGGCGCGGTAGCAGGAATATCTGGCGTCGCGGTGCCCAATTCTATCCCCGTCTTCCTCCCCATAAGGTCTTGAAGGAGGCCAGGAGATCATGAACACCAATCGACGAGGGGATGAAGAAGGCAGACTTCATCCGGTCCCCCGACAACGCGCTCTCCGGTGGCTCCACGGTCCCAGAGCTCTTAGCCACCCCCTTGCCCTTGGCGGATTTGGGCGCCATGGCGGCCAAGGAGTCTAGAGGAGCAAGGGAGGAGGGTGGCGAAGCAGCGATGGCGGGCGACGGCGAAAGCTCAGGAGGGAAGGAAGAGAGGAAACGGCGACTCTAAGATTGGAAAAGGTACAGGAGAAGAGGTGAAAGTGAGCGGCGCACCCACGAGTTATTCCTTCTTATGGGGAAAACATGGGCCGCCTCCTTTCACATTAAGCTGCTGACAGGGACGCATGCGTGCGAGCTCAGCCCCACGCATGCCACCCGTCCACGCACACCTCCCCACGCCCGGGCCACGCTTGGAGGCGTGGGAAGCGCCAGCGAAAAAGACTTACAGCGGTAAAACCACCCTGCCTGCCCAAGACACCGTTTTGGGCCTAGCCCAGCAGCGATTAACGCTTACGTGTGTCCCAGGCCGGGGCTCTGCCGGTGTCTGAAAAGAAGGTACACCTTTTAACCGTGCACGGGCAGTCTGAGCTGCGGGCGCCGCCACACTCAAGCAAGGCAAGGAAGGAGAGCCAAGGTAAGGCCGAAGCTCGAAACAAGCAGAACGACGCCAAGACCAAGACCACAAGGAGCAAAGGGGACGAAGCAGACTCCCCCGGCAAGATCCTTGTCGGGGGGCGGTTTTAGCGAAACCCGGCAAGGCCCCTGCCAAGGACACCCGTAGGGCCACCATCGGGCCCGCGCCAATCGAGCCTCCACCATGCAGCTACCGACCCAACCAGTTGGGCAGGCACCTGCGTGGCGGCAAGCGAACCTTTGAGGAGACCCACCACTACGCCACCTCAGCTGCCTGCCTACCTACATGGCACCACAGGCACCGCTGGCCAGGGCGCGTGTCAACACGAAAGGGAGCGGCGACGGACGAGACTAGGCTCTCCCCCGTCCCCGATAAAGCAAGGACACCTAAGCAAGACGCATTTATGGCGCCTTGTCATGTAATGCGAGGGATAAACTCGTATGACTGTATCCTTTCCACCTGTTGTGTGCCACTGTGGCAACCCCTTTTCCCTATAAAAGGAGGCCCAAGGCGACCAGGAGGAGGATTCAGCTTTTTGGAGCTCTGGACGCCCCATAGCTAGCTCAAGAACGCAGATGAACTAACCACCAAAGAAGGAGTAGGGTTTTACGCACCTCGCGGCCCGAACCTGGATAAAGAACCCGTGTGCTATCTGTTCGATCTGCTCTTCTCATGACCCCGCGCCCCGCAACTGTAGTAGGGATTCTTGTGATCCCATAGGTGTAAATCCCTTTTGACGGATGTTGTCAACTTTCTTGCCACTACTAGTATTATTTTGCTTCAGCGTTATTGTGGGATGAAGCGGCCGGACGACCTTACGTGCGCTTCGTGAGACAGGTTCCACCGGTGACATGCACTAGTTGCATAAGGTGGCTAGCGGTGTCTGTCTCTCCACTTTAGTTGGAGCGGATTCGATGAAAAGGGTGCTTATGAAGGGTAAATAGAAGTTGACAAATCACGTTGTGGCTTTTTCAGTAGGTAAGAAAACGTTCTTGCTAGAACCCTATTGCAGCCACGTAAAAGATGCAACAACAATTAGAGGTCGTCTAACTTGTTTTTGCAGCAATTGCTTTGTGATGTGATATGGCCAAAAGTTGTGATGAATGATGAATGATATATTGTGATGTATGAGATCATGTTCTTGTAATAGAAATCACGACTTGCATGTCGATGAGTATGACAACCGGCAGGAGCCATAGTAGTTGTCTTAATTATTGTATGACCTGCGTGTCAATGATTTAACGCCATGTAATTACTTTACTTTATTGCTAAACCGTTAGCTATAGTAGTAGAAGTAATAGTTGGCGAGCAACTTCATGGAGACACGATGATGGAGATCATGATGATGGAGATCATGGTGCATGCCGGTGACGAAGATGATCATGGAGCCCCGAAGATGGAGATCAAAGGAGCTATATGATATTGGCCATATCATCTCACTACTATTTGATTGCATGTGATGTTTATCATGTTTTTGCATCTTGTTTACTTAGAACGACGGTAGTAAATAAGATGATCCCTCATTATAATTTCAAGAAAGTGTTCCCCCTAACTATGCGCCATTGCGACAGTTCGTTGTTTCGAAGCACCACGTGATGATCGGGTGTGATAGATTCTAACGTTCACATACAATGGGTGTAAGACAGATTTACACATGCAAAACACTTAGGTTAACTTAACGAGCCTAGCATGTACAGACATGGCCTCGGAACACAGAGACCGAAAGGTCGAACATGAGGCGTATGGAAGATACGATCAACATGGAGATGTTCACCGATGATGACTAGTCCGTCTCACGTGATGATCGAACACGGCCTAGTCGACTCGGATCATGTAACACTTAGATGACTAGAGGAATGTCTAATCTGAGTGGGAGTTCATTAAATAATTTGATTAGATGAACTTAATTATCATGAACTTAGTCTAAAATCTTTGCAAAAATGTCTTGTAGATCAAATGGCCAACGCTCATGTCAACATGAACTTCAGCGTGTTCCTAGAAAACCAAGCTGAAAGATGATGGCAGCAACTATACGGACTGGGTCCGGAACACGAGATCATCCTCATAGCTGCCAAGAAAGCATATATCCTAGAAGGACCGCTAGGTGAAGCACCCATCGAGAGAACCAAGGCGTTATGAGCGCTTGGAAGTCACGTCTTGATGATTACTCCCTCGTTCGGTGCGGCATGCTTTACAGCTTAGAACCGGGGCTCCAAAAGCGTTTTGAGCAACACGGAGCATATGAGATGTTCGAGGAGCTGAAATTGGTTTTCCAAGCTCACGCCGGGTCGAGAGATATGAAGTCTCCGACAAGTTCTATAGTTGTAAGATGGAGGAAAATAGTTACATCGGTGAGCACATACTCAAAATGTCTGGTTGCACAACCGCTTTGTCCCAGCTGGATATTAACATTCCGGATGAGGCAGTCATTGACAGAATCCTTGATCGCTCCCACCGAGCTACAAGAGCTTTGTGATGAACTACAATATGCAGGGGATGGTGAAAACTATTCTGAAGTATTTTCAATCTGAAGTCAGCAGAGGTAGAAATCAAAAGGAACATCAAGTGTTGATGGTCAATAAAACCACCAAGTTCAAGAAAGGCAAGGGTAAGAAGAACTTCAAGAAGGGCGGCAAGGATGTTGCAGCGCCCGATAAGCAGATTGCCGGAAGAAGTCAAAGAATGGACCCAAGCACGAGGCTGAGTGCTTTTATTGCAAAGGAAGGGTCCTTTGAGCGGAACTGCCCCAAATACTTAGCGGACAAGAAGGCTGGCAACACTAAAGGTATATGTGGTATACATGTAATTGATGTGTACCTTACCAGTGCTCATAGTAGCTCTGGGTATTTGATACGGTGCCGTTGCTCATATTTGTAACTCAAAGCGGAGCTGCGAAATAAGCGGAGATCTGGCGAAGGGCGAGGTGACGATCTTGGCGTCGGGAATGGTTCCAAGGTCGATGTGATCGCCGTCGACACGCTACCTCTACATTTACCTACGGATTAGTTTTAAACCTCAATAATTGTTATTTAGTGCCAAGTTTGAGCATGAACATTGTATCTGGATCTCGTTTAATACGAGATGGCTAATCAATTAAATCCGAGAATAATGGTTGTTCTATTTATATGAGAGATATGTTTTATGGTCATGCCCCGATGGTCAATGGTTTATTCTTAATGAATCTCGAACGTGATGTTACACATATTCATAGTGTGAATACCAAAAGATGTAAAGTTGATAACGATAGTCCCACATACTTGTGGCACTGCCGCCTTGGTCACATTGGTGTCAAGCGCATGAAGAAGCTCCATGCTGATGGACTTTTAGAGTCTCTCGATTATGAATCATTTGACACATGTGAACCATGCCTCATGGGCAAATGACCAAGACCCCGTTCTCCGGAACAATGGGCGAGCACCCAACTTATTGGAAATCATACATACTTGATGTTTGCGGTCCAATGGCGTTGAGGCTCATGGAGGATATCGTTATGTTCTCACTCTCCGATGACTTGAGTAGATATGGGTATGTCTACTTGATGAAACACAAGTCTGAGACCTTTGAAAAGTTCAAGGAATTTCAGAATGAGGTAGAGAATCAACGTGACCGAAAGATAAAGTTCCTACGATCAGATCGTGGAGGAGAATATTTAAGTCACGAATTTGGTACGCACTTAAGGAAATGTGGAAGCGTTTCAGAACTCACGCCGCCTGGAACACCTCAGCGTAACGGTGTGTCTGAACGTCGTAATCGCACTCTATTGGATATGGTGCGATCTATGATGTCTCTTACCGATTTACCGCTATCATTTTGGGGATACGCACTAGAGACAGCTACATTCACTTTAAATAGGGCTCCGTCTAAATCCGTTGAGACGACACCGTATAAATTATGGTTTGGGAAGAAACCTAAGCTGTCGTTTCTAAAAGTTTCGGGATGCGATGCTTATGTCAAGAAACTTCAACCTGAAAAGCTCGAACCCAAGTCGGAAAAATGCGTCTTCATAGGATACCCTAAGGAAACCATTGGGTATACCTTCTACATTAGATCCGAAGGCAAGATCTTTGTTGCCAAGAACGGATCCTTTCTGGAAAAAGAGTTTCTCTCGAAAGGAGTAAGTGGGAGGAAAGTAGAACTCGATGAAGTACTACCTCTTGAACCGGAAAGTAGTGCAGCTCAGGAAAATGTTCCAGTGGTGCCTACACCGACTGGAGAGGAAATTAATGATGATGATCAAGGTACTTCGGATCAAGTTGCTACTGAACTTCAAAGGTCTACAAGGACACGTTCCACACCATAGTGGTATGGCAACCCTGTCCTGGAAATCATGTTGTTAGACAACGGTGAACCTTCGAACTATGAAGAAGCGATGGCGGGCCCAGATTCCAACAAATGGCTTGAAGCCATGCAATCCGAGATAGAATCCATGTATGAAAACAAAAGTATGGACTTTGACAAACATGCCCGATGATTGGCGAGCGATAGAAAACAAATGGATCTTTAAGAAGAAGACGGACGCGGATGGTAATGTTACCATCTATAAAGCTCGACTTGTCGCTAAGGGTTATCGACAAGTTCAAGGGGTTGACTATGATGAGACTTTCTCTCCCGTAGAGAAGCTGAAGTCCGTCCGAATCATGTTAGCAATTGCGACACACTATGATTATGAGATATGGCAGATGGACGTCAAAACGGCATTCCTTAATGGCTATCTTAAGGAAGAACTGTATATGATGCAGCCGGAAGGTTTTGTCGACCCTAAGAATGCTAACAAGGTATGCAAGCTCCAGCGATCCATTTATGGACTGGTGCAAGCATCTCGGAGTTGGAACATTCGCTTTGATGAGATGATCAAAGCGTTTGGGTTTATGCAGACTTATGGAGAAGCCTGCGTTTACAAGAAAGTGAGTGGGAGCGCTGTAGCATTTCTCATATTATATGTAGATGACATACTCTTGATAGGAAATGATATACAACTCTTGGACAGCATTAAGGCCTACTTGAATAACTATTTTTCAATGAAGGACCTTGGAGAAGCTGCTTACATATTAGGCATCAAGATCTATAGGGATAGATCGAGACGCCTCATAGGTCTTTCACAAAGCACATACCTTGATAAGATATTGAAGAAGTTCAATATGGATCAGTCCAAGAAAGGGTTCTTGCCTGTATTGCAAGGTGTGAGGTTGAGCTCGGCTCAATGCCCGACCACGGCAGAAGATAAAGAAGAGATGAGTGGCATCCCCTATGCCTCAGCCATAGGATCTATTATGTATGCCATGTTGTGTACCAGACCTGATGTAAACCTTGCCGTAAGTTTGGTAGGAAGGTACCAACGTAATCCCGGCAAGGAACACTGGACAGCGGTCAAGAATATCTTGAAGTACCTGAAAAGGACAAAGGACATGTTTCTCGTTTATGGAGGTGACGAAGAGCTCATCGTAAAGGGTTACGTCGATGCTAGCTTCGACACAGATCTGGATGACTCTAAGTCACAAACCGGATACGTGTATATGTTGAATCATGGAGCAGTAAGCTTGTGCAGTTGCAAGCAGAGCGTCGTGGCGGGATCTACATGTGAAGCGGAGTACATGGCAGCCTCGGAGGCAGCGCATAAAGCAATATGGATGAAGGAGTTCATCACCGACCTAGGGGTCATACCCAATGCGTCGGGGCCGATCACTCTCTTCCGTGACAACACTGGAGCTATTGCCCTTGCCAAGGAGCCCAAGTTTCACAAGAAGACCAGGCACATCAAGCGTCGTTTCAACTCCATCCGTGAAAATGTTCAAGATGGAGACATAGATATTTGCAAAGTGCATACGGATCTGAATGTCGCAGATCCGTTGACTAAACCTCTTCCGCGAGCAAAACATGATCAACACCGGAACTCTATGGGTGTTCGATTCATCACAATGTAACTAGATTATTGACTCTAGTGCAAGTAGGAGACTGTTGGAAATATGCCCTAGAGGCAATAATAAAAGATTATTATTATATTTCCTTGTTCATGATAATCGTCTGTTGTTCATGCTATAATTGTGTTATCCGGAAATCGTAATACATGTGTGAATACATAGACCACAACATGTCCCTAGTAAGCCTCTAGTTGACTAGCTCGTTGATCAACTGATAGTCATGGTTTCCTGACTATGGACATTGGATGTCGTTGATAACGGGATCACATCATTAGGAGAATGATGTGATGGACAAGACCCAATCTTAAGCATAGCACAAGATCGTGTAGTTAGTTTGCTAGAGCTTTTCCAATGTCAAGTATCTTTTCCTTGGACCATGAGATCGTGTAACTCCCGGATACCGTAGGAGTGCTTTGGGTGTACCAAACGTCGCAACGTAACTGGGTGACTATAAAGGTATACTACGGGTATCTCCGAAAGTGTCTTTTGGGTTGACACGGATCGAGACTGGGATTTGTCACTCCGTATGACGGAGAGGTATCTCTAGGCCCACTCGGTAATGCATCATCATAATGAGCTCAAAGTGACCAAGTGTTTGATCACGGGATCATGCATTACGGTACGAGTAAAGTGACTTGCCGGTAACGAGATTGAACGAGGTATTGGGATACCGACGATCGAATCTCAGGCAAGTAACGTACCGATTGACAAAGGGAATTGTATCACTACAAGAAATATGTCAACTAGTGACCTTCTGTCAGTGACCCTGGAAGAATTGGTCATAGATCTATGACCATTTCAGACCAATTGGTCAAAATCTGTTCGAGGGGCTCCAAACCCTAAACCATTGCGACCATTTTGGTTAGAAAGATCGTAATTTCCTTACACGAAAAGGTCATAACGCAAACAGCGCTAGTCCGCTGCCTTATTTCTAGTTGTTAACGACCAATATAGATGGTCATAGCCTTGTAAATTGTGGTGGGTTGCTATGACTAGGCGCCACCTCATCAGTTTTGCCTATGTGTCATGTCCATGTGGCGGTTTTTGCCCTAGGTTGTGAAGCAACCTATATTTCTGTCATTCCCAAAATTCCCAAAACAATCTCATAAATTCTTTGGGTCATATCTTCGTCAAATATGTAAAAACCTTCCTTACCTAGTTCAAAAATAATTCAAAAATATTCATTTTCCTATTCATTAGAACAACAGTTTGTGAAGGAAGTACCACTTTGGCATGTCCAAATAGTATCCATTTTCTACAGTGCTTTTCTATGCCCAAATAACCATCCTCCACCAAATGCCAGCTCAATCCATTCATTATTTTGAGCCGAGCTTCAACATTCGTATTTATGTCCAGTGTGGTAGTTTGCAAAGCAAGTACCACATAGGCTCCTCCTTTTGAGCTGAAAATTTGTGAAGACGGTCTTCTTAGTAACTGATCATCCTCAGCCAAAACTCACGCCCATTAGCCATGTGCATTTCCCGTACCGCAAATCAAACACTTGGCTGCTTATTCATGTTTGAGCATCGATCGGTCTCCTCGTGAGAATCTTATGTTGTGATTTTCTTCCTAGCACCTACCTGGAGAGTGCCCAACCCACTAGACATACCTAGGCCGCCCAGAACACATGGCAACGCCACGGTCACGCGGTGACCACCTTGGCGAGCATCTTGAGTTCTGGCGCTCTAGAGTTGGGGCCCTCGGCCACCGCCCAAACCTCGACGTATCGCCACCAAACCATGTATTTATGATTAAATAGGTACTTATGTAACTAGAAATGATTTTTGGAAAAAATAAATAGCAAACTATGAGGCAGCTGCAGTTCAAATTTGACCCGCTTCCATCTGAATCGGCGGAAATTTGTCTTTTTCACGAGAGGTGGATCAAAACTTTTTGCACCCAACCATTTTGTCAATTGTGCATTAAATATGTCCTAGTATTTTAGAAAATTGTTTTGGTCCAATTTTGCAACAATTATTTGGTAGTTCCTTCACAAAAAAACCTCCTTTTGGGCACTCGGAAAATGAAAAATGGTATTTTCGTCCAAAGAAAATGAAAACTTCCTTAGGCAACATTGTTTGCCATTCCAATATGCACCCTTGTGCACAATATGAGATCATTTGAACAAACTATGCCACGAATGTGGCCATAAGATTGATCATTTGGCTTGAAAGCCATGAATCTTCACGCATGATAGTTCATTTCTGAGAACACTTTTTAAAAATAATTACCGTATTACAAGTTTATTATTTTTCCTGGGAACTTGGCCACGTATAATGACACAATGCGAAGGTTTCCCACTTTTTTGAATTTTTTTGAATTTTTTATGCTCGTTTCAAAATGCGGTCAAAACGACGGGAATGACCGTTCCTAGCTAGGGGTTGAATCTTGGAATTTTTTTGGTGTTTCTCTGATTAAATAGGTACTTATGTAACTAGAAATGATTTTTGGAAAAAATAAATAGCAAACTATGACGCAGCTGCTGTTCAAATTTGACCCGCTTCCAGCTGAATCGGCGGCAATTTGTCTTTTTCACGTGAGGTGGATCAAAACTTTTTGCACCCAACCATTATGTCAATTGTGCATTATATATGTCCTAGTATTTTATAAAATTTATTTGGTCCATTTTTGCAACTATTATTTGATAGGTCCTTCATAAAAAAAAACTCATTTCGGGCACTCGGAAAATGGAAAATGAATTTTCCGTGCAAAGAAAATGAAAACTCCCTTAGGCAACATTGTTTGGAATTCCAATGTGCACCCTTGTGCACAATATGAGATGATTTGAACAAACTATGCCATGAATGTGGCCATAAGATTGATCATTTGGCTTGAAAGCCACGAATCTTCACACTTGATATCTCATTTATGAGAACACTTTTTAAAAATAATTACCGTATTACAAGTTTATTGTTTTTCTGGGAACTTGGTCACATATAATGACACAATGTGAAGGTTTTCCAATTTTTTTGATTTTTTTTTGAATTTTTTATGCCCGTTTCAAAATGCGGTCTAAACGGCGGGCTTGACCGTTCCTATGTAGTGGTTGAATCTTGGAATTTTTTTGGTGTTCCTCTGATTAAATAGATACTTATGTACCAAGAAATGATTTTTGGAAAAAATAAAGAGCAAACTACGAGGCAGCTGCATTTCAAATTTGACCTGCTTCCAGCTGAATCGATGGGAATTTGTCTTTTTCACCAGAGGTGGATCAAAACTTTTTACACCCAACCATTTGGTCAATTATGCATTAAATATGTCCTAGTGTTTTAGAAAAATGATTTGGTGCAATTTTGCAATAATTATTTGGTAGGTTCTTCACAAAAAAAAACTCATTTCGGGCACTCGGAAAATGGAAAATGGCTCTTTTGTGCAATGAAAGTGAAAACTCCCTTAAGCAACATTGTTTGGAATTCAAATATGCACCCTTGTGCACAATATGAGATCATTTGAACAAACTATGCCATGAATGTGGCCATAAGATTGATCATTTGGCTTGAAAGCCATGAATCTTCATGCTTGATGGCTCATTTCTGATAACACTTTTTTTAAATAATTACCGTATTACAAGTTTATTATTTTTCTTGGAAACTTGGTCACATATAATGACACAATGCGAAGGTTTTCCAATTTTTTAATTTTTTTTATTTTTTATGCCCGTTTCAAAATGCGGTGAAAACGGCGGGCTTGACCGTTCCTAGCTAGTGGTTGAATCTTGGAATTTTTTTGGTGTTTCTATGATTAAACAGATCATTTTGTACCTAAAAATTTTTTTTGGGAAAATAAAGAGCAAACTATGAGGCAACTGCAGTTCAAATTTGACCCGCTTCCAGCTGAATGGGCGGGAATTTGTCTTTTTCACGAGTGCTTGATCAAAACTTTTGACACCCAACCATTTGGTCAATTATACATTAAATATGGCCTAAAATTTTATAAAATTTATTTGGTCCAAATTTGCAACAAATATTTGCTACGTTCTTCACAAAAAACTCATTTTGAACACTCGAAAAATGGACGAGAGTTGGAAGAAAAACTTTTAAGAGGGAACCATTTGGTCCATTTGTACATAAAACATGGTCGAATATTTTTGAAAATTGTTGCGGTCCAATTTTATAACTAATATTTGTGTCCAGTCCCGAGCTGGACAATATACGTGGCCATGGTCGGAGCTGACTGATACTTGTTTTATTGCTCCCATCCCTAGCTAATTTTGTCTGCAAGTTGAAATCAGTTTAGCTCCATCAGCAATGCCTGTGGAGTTGTGTTTGTGGTTGGTACGGACTAACTAATGGAGTAGTGGGTAGCTGTGGTGTGCCCTGCACTGTTGATATTCGATGTAATTTTAGAACTACTGTAACTTACTACTAGTAGGTTGTAGTCAGACATGCAAGAGGGTGTGTAGTAGTTTGAATCGAATGTTATTGCTACATTAGGTAGCTCTATCTTATGGGGAATGGCATGACTTCTTCACCTTTTTGCGAAATGTTATTACAAACCTTGTTGGAGTGTGTCCTGTCAAGATTTTTCTGTCAGGTTACTAGCAGTGTAGTCCATTGCACTCTCAACGTCTTCTCCCCAGCTGAAATGCATTTACACACCATGCATTAGTTTTATTTCCTAGGAAAATGTATTATGTGTTCGCAACTTGAAAACAGCATGATAAATTGCAAGTATATGACATGATGCACACAACCACAAATCTCCTCTGTGTAATGGAAAATGTCAGACTAAATAGATCATGTTCAGTGTTTCTTGTGTGTGTTTTCTACACACACACATGGTCCTTCCTTTTAAATCTCCTCTGCTGCTTACTGACATAGTACTACACACGTACAGTAGTTGAGTAGTTTCAGACCTACAAGACACACAAACAGAATGAATTGATGTGTTTATGCCATGGAATTTACTTTACTTAAAGATGTTACTGTTGTGTCATAGAAAATTTGATTTATATTTTTGCTGCTAGTGTCCATTTAGCAGTTTTTTTATCATGTTTCTACCAAGATGCTTCAGCCATTTGTTTGTTTTCCTGCAGCGAAGTGCGC
Organism: Aegilops longissima; assembly: GCA_021605205.1. Taxonomy (NCBI): domain Eukaryota; kingdom Viridiplantae; phylum Streptophyta; class Magnoliopsida; order Poales; family Poaceae; genus Aegilops; species Aegilops longissima. Next base: position 2,270,414 of record CM038682.1, on the reverse strand, counting down.
TGGACGGCCGAGGCTGCTATTCTGCCTTGATGTGCACATAAAGAGTTCCTGGACCTGACATGAAGCAAGGATACATGTGGCTACAAGCCAACAATATCTGAAGACAAGTGCTGCTTGTCTATGTTCTCAGCATAGCTATAGGCTGGCATGTCTTTTTCACTTTCCTTTTCGGTTTGTGTAATGCTAACTTGACGGTCAACCTATAGTTATGCGAAGAACATCGGCAAGCAACACCTGTCTTCAGACATACAATGTCATGTCGTGTTCCATTAATCACCTAGTGCTCCTGTTAGTGACATTCATCTAGTATTTTATTTTGCAAAGCATGCAATGGTTTGGAGTACTTGATCATGGCCTGATGGAACCTACATGTCGTTACTACAACAGCTAGAAGCAATCCATTTTATTAAAAGCATTCTGGTTAGCATTTGGTCATGGCATCACCTTGTTGTTCTGTTTGTTTTAAATCTGGTTACAAGTTTACTATTTTCCATAACCATTATCTTACATTTTTGGCATTGAGCATTGGTGGATCTCAACGGCTATATGATGAATACACATCATGATATATACTTGATGAATCTGCCTGCTACATCTCAACTTGTGTATCTGTTTTGGTATCTCTTGCACTGTGTATCTGTTTTCTTGTATGAGTGGGTATCTCATTTTAACTAGTTGGAGAACAAAAAGCATGGTACTAGCTAGCTCAATTTGTGTTATCATTCTAAATAAATGTCATTTTCTTGAATGGTCTATTCATAATATATTTTCATGTCAAGTTTCGCCAGCGCGAGGCAAGCGACCGAGGTGGCTACTGCTGTGACCGAAGATTAGAAGAAGCTTGGAGATGTGCACAATAGTTTTGGTGCGTCTGTATTTGTTTCTGATTGTATGTACACTTGATGGATCATGTCGATGTGCTGTTCTGAGTTTCATAGAGTGATTTTTGGATTTGATCATTTAATTGTGAGAATTATTGATTGTTTGCTGTTGAAATGTGTAAAATTGAAATCTGTGAATGAAAAAGGCTGAATGTTCGTCTATTGGATCGAATAATATTTGGGCTCTAAAAAGGCTATGGCCCAAACAACAGTGGACTGGAATATTGTGCATTTATGAAAAACAAAAACAAAAGGCTGAATGAAACGGAATACAAAATGGCCTAACCCAGAAAATAAAAAGGCCGAATTGTAGGGCTTGGCCCATGGACCTGACCAAAAATTGACAGAAAAAAACACAAATAGGCCGAATTGTTGGCCTAGGCCCATGTAGAAAATCGAATTGGACCGGGCTGAATCTTGTGCCACATCAGCTTGCCACGCTGGATGCCTACGTGGCCTGGGGAGGTTGCTAGTGACCAAAACGCCACAGTGGACATATTTTGGTCATAAAGGTCTTCGACCATTCCAGAAGAAAGGTCGATATAGTCAGTTAACGACCGCCAGCTTTTGACCTTCTCTTTTTGGTCACAAAAAGGTCGCAAATTAAAAACCATGACCTTTAAGTGACCAATAGTCAAGGTCACAAGTTGACATATTTCTTGTAGTGTATACGGGGTTGCTTGAATCCTCGACATCGTGGTTCATCCGATGAGATCATCGTGGAACATGTGGGAGCCAACATGGGTATCCTGATCCCGCTGTTGGTTATTGGCCGGAGAGCTGTCTCGGTCATGTCTGCATGATTCCCGAACCCGTAGGTTCTACACACTTAAGGTTCGGTCACGCTAGGGTTATTAGGAAGACTTGTATGTGATTACCGAATGTTGTTCAGAGTCCCGGATAAGATCCCGAACGTCACGAGGAGTTCCGGAATGGTCTAGAGGTGAAGATTTATATATGGGAAGTTGTCATACGGTCACCGGAAAGGTTCAGGGGCATATCGGTATTGTACCGGGGCCACCGGAGGGGTTCCGGGGGTCCACCGGGAGGGGCCGCCTCTCTCCGAGGGCCTCATGGGCTGTAGTGGGCAGGGAACCAGCCCCTGGAGGGCTGGGCACCTCCCCCCTTGGGCCCATGCGCCTAGGGTTGGGGGGGAAACCCTAGTGGGGACGCGCCCCTTTGCTTGGGGGGCAAGCCCCCTCCCCTTGGCTGCCCCCCCTCTAGATCTCATCTAGAGGGGGACGGCCCCCTTTCCCCTTCCCCTATAAATACAGGGGCGAGGGGAGGGCGGCACACAACATCCAAGGCGTAGCCCCTCCCCTCCCCAACACCTCTCCTCCTCCGTTAAGAGCTTGGCGAAGCCTGCCGAGAATCTTGCCTCTCCACCACCACCACGCCGTCGTCTGCTGCTGGAGCTCTCTTCCTCAACCTCTCCTTCCCCCTTGCTGGATCAAGAAGGAGGAGACGTCACGCTGACCGTACGTGTGTCGAACGCGGAGGTGCCGTCCGTTCGGCGCTAGGATCTCCAGTGATTTGGATCACGACGAGTACGACTCCCTCAACCCCGTTCCCTTGAAACGCTTCCGCTCGATCTACAAGGGTATGTAGATTCACTCCTCTCTCTCGTTGCTAGATGAACTCATAGATTGATCTTGGTGAAACCATAGGAATTTTTTTTCTGCAACGTTCCCCAAGAGGGGGTGATTCCTCTTACGTTCACCTTGATGATTACATCGAGTGGAATTCACCGGGGGTGATTCCTCGGGTTTTCCCCTTGATGTTTGGACACACGGTTACTATGGTTACTATGGCTTTACACTGAACCATGTTACTAAAGACGGGTCGACCCTGAGGGGTACCCGCGCGAGCATAATTGTGAGTGATGTGGAGACGGGTTAACCTGGAAGATGCCCGAGAGATAATACGAGGCGTGGCCGGGCATTCTTAGCCCTTGCCGCAAGTCCTCGAGACGGGGCAACGGGGCCACATCTTTCGTGAGTCTCTGCTTGTTATCGCGCGTTCCTAATCCACTACGATTTGGATATTTGATCTGAGGGGCCTCTGGCCTGATAGCACTAACCATCACTTGGGCATAGTATGGGCGTTCTGTGTTGTATGCATCAGCCGAAGCTTAATAGACGTCAGCGACTGAGCGGCGCGCGCCGGGTTGGATTGCGTAAGCACCTGCCTTGTTGAAGGAGGTAGCTAGGTCTGCTCACCGGCCGCGTACGCAACGTGCAGGAGTTTCCGGGGAGATGGCCCATGACCCCTGGGGGCATAGGTTTAGTACGACATGCTTGACCTCTCTATTAAGTCTAGGTTGGGTTGCGGCGTATTGTTTGGCCGAGGCCGGGCATGACCCAGGAAAGTATGTCCGGCCGGAGTTAATCGAGCGTGGTGGGTAAGTTGGTTGACCCCTGCAGGGAAGAAAACATCTATCGATAGCCTGTCCTACGGTAATGGACACTCGGAGTTGTATCCCGATCGATACAACTAGAACTGGATACTTGTGATGAGAATTGTATTGTGATGACAATTGGATAGTATGGCTCTGGGATTGCTTTCACGCAAGGAGTCGAGAAAGGATCTCTGGCCGAGGTTGATAACACTACTACTACTTTACTTTATGCTACTCTACTCCCTCCTGTTTGCTGCAAGATGGTGGTTTCCAGAAGATGCTAGTCATCGATAGGACAAGGCCTTCTCTCTATTCTGGCATTTCTGCAGCCCAGTCCACATATACAGCCTTCCTTTGATAATGTTGCATATGTAGTGTAGATCCTTTCTTGCGAGTACTTTGGATGAGTACTCACGGTTGCTTTGCTTCCCCTTTTCCCCTTTCTCCTTCTTTCCGGTTGATGCAACCAGATGTCGGAGCCCAGGAGCCAGATGCCACGGTCGATGCCTACTACTACGTGGAGACCGTCGACGACCAGGAGTAGTTAGGAGGCTCCCAGGCAGGAGGCCTTGCCTTTTCGATAGATGTTGGTTTTGTGCTAACCTTCTTAAGGCAAACTTGTTTAACTCATGTCTGTACTCAGATATTGTTGCTTCCGCTGACTCGTTTGTATTCGAGCTGATGTATTCGAGCCCTCGAGGCCTATGGCTTGTAGTATAAAGCTTGTATTATTTTAATTTGTATCTAGAGTTGTATTGTGATATCTTCCTGTGAGCCCCTGATCTTGATCGTACACATTTGCGTGTATGATTAGTATATGATTGAATCGAGGGCGTCACAAAATACTTGTTCAACATTTTCCAACTTTTTGTAGAGTATATATTTAGAATATTTTGAAAAATAAAGAAAAGTTCAAAATAAAGAAAAATACGAAAATAGAAAACGTAAAAAAGAAAACAGAGAATGAGGCTGTGGCCTCCCGCGCGCATGGGCTGGTCCATCTCGCTCATTTGGGGGTATTTCTCAAAAAAAACTCGCTCATTGTGGGCTCCCCTCTCCCATTCTCTCCGGCGTCTCCGCCGCAAATCGACACCGGCGGCAAGTCCTCTCTCGGTCTCTCTTGTGCCCCACTGACCTCCGGCTGCGTTCTCAGCAGCGCCGCCAGGCCATCTACGCACCGCTCCAATATGCGCCGCCAATCAACGATGGTGGTGGTCGGTATGCAGTCCTCGTCGGCGGCCGCGGCGCCTGGAGCTTCGGGTGGTCGTAGAGGCCGCCACGGCGGGACACCATTTGAGTCTGTGCGAGCCTGGGCCACCGCGTGAGCCGAGCTGTTCCCCACAGCGAACAAGGTCCACTTTTTTTTCCTTGCGCATCTCCTCTCCTTCAAGAGTGCGGTTTTTCGAAGCTCGAGCTACGTGGTACCCTCTATCTATACCGTTCGCAGCAGGTTTTGTTCCCTCGAGATCTCAACCGTGTTACTGTAGCACATGTACCTCTATCCCCAACTGTTGTCTCCCCACGTTCTCTCTCTCTAGACTGTACAGCAGCGTCTGTCGCACGTCTCAATTGCCTCTCTCTCATTTTCTTATTTTCTCTCCCTCCTCCCCCATTCGCTCGCTCATATATCTCATCTCCCTTATTTTATTCTCCTCCCCCTCCTTCACATTTTTGTTCCCTCACACGTCTCAATCTCGTCTCTCTCTCATTTTCTTCTTCTCTGTCCCTCCTTCCCATTCGCTGCTCACATATCTCATCTTCTCTCTTATTTTATTCTTCTCCCCCTCCTTCCCATTTCTGCTCCATCACACGTCTCAATCTCCGCTCTCTCTCATTTTCTTGTTCTTTCTCTCTCCCTAATAGGAACAGCTGCCACAATAGTGAACACATCTCTCTTTTCTCACACTCCGATTCTCCCTCTCTCACCTTGACATGACATGCATGCACAGCACGCTATCTCTCACAAGCTCCTCTCCTCACGCTTTCTCTATGCAATCTGACACTGGCATGCATGCACAAGCTCTCTCATCTCTCTCTCTCTAGAAAGCAGTCTGACATGCATACGGAACAGGACAACGTATGCACTGTGCCTTCTCTCTTAATCACAAAAGACAAGCGCTGGTGCACTCAGAAGTGGTCATGTGATGCATGGATCCCAACGCCAGAGGACGGCCAAGATAAACGGTACCGTGGAGCTCGAGCTATGCAAGAACTTTCCGCTCCTTCAATGTAGGTAGATCTCAGGTAGCAACAGGTATCACCACAGTCCACAATAGCTTTAGTTTCTCTGCGATTCTCCCAAACCGGCGAAGCTCAGTCCGCCATAGAACTAATTTAGTTTTGAATCTGAATTACCTGCTGATAATCATTCATTTAATTTTCTTCTATGCTCTCCTTGTTCGTTCCATGTTCGTTCTCAGTGTTGTTGTTACTGAACCTCAGCACACAATAGTTTGTTGTGAGATCCTTGAGTTGCTCCGGAATCTGCGAAATCCACTATGCATACGAGCAATACGTGAATTTCAGGCATCGATAATCACAAAATTTTTTTACTAAAAACTTATGCAGCAGAGACATCTAAATGTGAAACCAAACTGCATCCGAGCTAGGGCGTTTGAGCATAAGGCATAACAGAGAAGGCAAACACTTTTATTCGACCATCAGTGACAGCCATCAACTATGCTTTGTCATGTCACATGCTGAAGCTTTTCATACAGAATACTATGCTTTGTCATGTCACAAAATGTGGAAAGATGCGTCTAGCCTACTTTATGTACTTTAGTTATCGTTGAGTGAGCTCTCTCCACTTTGGTTACTGGTTAGTTTATTAGCAAGTCCAGATCAGCTGAACCTTTTAAAAGGGCAAGTAGCTGGATCAAATCTAGTATTTCTGCCCTGTTGGGCATATCTCCCACGTGATAGATAAGATCTACTTCTCACCCGCCTTGTCCTTACCCCAGTGGGTTTATTCGTTCTTGCCCGCGTTAATTAGTACTCCCTCCGTTCCGAATTACTTGTCGCAAGTATGGATGTATCTAGATGTATTTTAGTTCTAGATACATCCATTTCTGCGACGAGTAATTTGGAACGGAGGGAGTAGATATATTCATGATATCGATGGATTCCCGCAAACAGATGATGTCCCTGCTTAGCTTATCCACCAATTAATCATACACAAATTTGCTTCTGGCATATCATATTCTCGCTGTAAAGAAATTTCTGATATATTGGTTATATTATTACTAGTAGAAAAGGAGGCAATGGTCTAGGTCAGGTCAGCCCATTAGTCCCGGTTCAATCCAGAACCGGGACCCATGGGGGCATTGGACCCGGTTCGTGAGCCCCGGGGGCCGGCCGGGCCACGTGGGCCATTGGTCCCGGCTGGTGGGACGAACCGGGACCAATGTGCCTCGCTCCTGGCCCACCACCATTGGTCCCGATTGGTGGCCTGAACCGGGACCAAAGGCTTCCCTTTAGTCCCGGTTCATGCCACAAACCAGGACCAATTAATTGCCTATATATACCCCTTGCCCGTAAGCAGAGCACTCCCACTGCTCTGTTTTTCCTGGCCGACGAGGAGAGAGCTTTGTGGTGCTCTAGCTCACCACCTATGCACATGAGGTGTTCGATGGAATGCCCGAGCCACACTACTTAAGCTTTCTCCTCTCCAAGCTCGACCTCCAAGCTCCATTTTCCTCAATATTTGTCTAGGTTTAGCGGTCCGTCACGTCCCGTCCCCGTCTTCACCGCCGTCGATCGCCTGCGCCGATCTCGTCGCCGGCACCACCGTGGTGAGCCTCTTGTTCTTATCTTCTTTCTGAAAGGAAAAAACAAATTCTTACTTGTATGTTTATATAGATACTTGTATAATTTTCTTACTTTTATTATTGCATCCTATATAGTGCGATGGTTTTGGTATCCGCCCCCGTCGGCCCTCGTCCTGTCTATGATTCAGATGTGGTATATATATTATCTTTTCATAACTATTGGTTCATTTATTGTTTATGACAATTATGCCGACCAACGTGACATAGATTTTATTTATCTAGGAGGTTGTTGAACCGGAAATTCCAACCGACCCTATTGTCGAGAGGTTAAATTTAGTTGAAGAAGAAAACAATTTCTTGAAGGAAAAATAAGAAAAATTAAGGAGGAGAAGATGATATTGGAGTTGCATGTTGCGGATGTAAATCGATGATCACAAGATCAAGATGGATGCAATGCGCTTGAAGATTAGAAAGATTATAAAATATGCCATTCATACCGAGGCTTGGTATCATTATGTCGTTGGATCAGTTGTTACATTGGTTGCGATTATGATCGCATTTGTTTTCGCATTGAAATGTTTTACATAGTTTCAATGTATGGTTTAATTAATTTAGATGCTCTGCAAAGCTTTATGTTGTTAGATGAGAACTATGTATGTACTTCGGTTTTAATGTGATGATGAACTTCTATTCATTTGGTCACTTAATTATCTATTCATGATGTTCTGTAATGATTTTTGACACACTTAATTATATATAATGCACGCAGATGAACCGGCAATGGATGTACGGTTCAAGACACACCTCCGAGTACATTAAGGGCGTGCATGATTTTCTCAAAGTCGCTGAGGCAAACAAACAGAATTATTTTATGTGTTGTACATGCCCTATATGTGGGAATATGAAGTCTTACTCTGACCGGAAAATCCTTCACACCCACCTGCTTTACAAGGGTTTCATGCCACATTATAATGTTTGGACGAGGCATGGAGAAATAGGGGTTATGATGGAAGACGTCGAAGAAGAAGAGTACGATGACAACTATGTGCCCCCTGAATACGGTGATGCTACTGAACATCAAGAGGAACCATACGATGTGCACGATGGTGCTGCAACGGGCGAAGCAGCTGATGATCAAGAGGAACCAGACGATGTGCCCGATGATGATGATCTCCGCCGGGTCATTGTCGATGCAAGGACGCAATGCGAAAGTCAAAAGGAGAAGTTGAAGTTCGATCGCATGTTAGAGGACCACAAAAAAGGGTTGTACCCCAATTGCGAAGATGGCAACACAAAGCTCGGTACCGTACTAGAATTGCTGCGGTGGAAGGCGAGAATGTTGTGCTGACAAAGGATTTGAGAAGCTACTAAAATATTGAAGAAGAAGCTTCCAAGGATAACGAATTGCCCGACAGTACATACGCAGCAAAGAAGGTCGTATGCCCTCTGGGATTGGAGGTGCAGAAGATACATGCATGCCCTAATGACTGCATCCTCTATCGCGATGCGTACAAGGATCTAAACGCATGCCGGTATGCGGTGCTTTCTGATATAAGATCGACGAGATGACCTGGTGATGTTGACGGCGAGCCCCCGGAAGAGGTTCCTCTGAAGGTGATGTGGTATGCTCCTATAATACCACGGTTGAAACATCTGTTCAGAAGCGGAGAGCATGCCAAGTTGATGCGATGGCACAGTGAGGACCGTAAGAAAGGCGGGAAGTTGAGAGCACCCGCTGACGGGTCGCATGGAGAAAAATCGAGAGAAATCTGGGATGAGTTTGCAAGTGACTCAAGGCGTATGGTTTGCTTTAAGCGCGGATGGCATTAATCCTTTCGGGAGCAGAGCAGCAATCACAGCACCTGGCCCGTGACTCTATGTATGTATAACCTTCCTCCTTGGATGTGCATGAAGCGGAAGTTCATTATGATGCCGTTGTCATCCAAGGCCCTAAGCAACCCGCAACGACATTGATGTGTACCTAAGGCCATTAGTTGAAGAACTTTTACAGCTGTGGAATGGAAGCGGTGTACGTCGTGGGATGAGCACAAACAGGAGAATTTGACCTAAAGGCGTTGCTATTCGTGATCATCAACGATTGGCCGCTCTTAGTAACCTTCGGGACAGACAAACAAGGGATACCACGCATGCACGCACTGTTTACTTGACACCGATAGTATATACCGGAAGCTGCGGGAAGAATGTGTACACAGGCCATCGTCGATTTCTTCCGACCAACCATCAATGTCGAAAGAAAGGCAAGCATTTCAAAGGCGAGGCAGATCACCGGAAGAAGCCCGCCATGCGTACCGGTGATCATGTACTTGCTATGGTCAATGATTTACACGTAATCTTTGGAAAGGGTCCTGGCAGACTAGCTGTTCCGAGTGACGCTGGGGGACACGCACCCATGTGGAAGAAGAAATCTATATTTTGGGACCTACCCTACTGGAAAGACCTAGAGGTTCGCTCTTCGATCGACGTGATGCACGTGACGAAGAACCTTTGCGTGAACCTGCTAGGCTTTTTGGGCGTATACGGGAAGACAAAAGATACAGCTGAGGCACGGGAGGACCAGCAACGTTTGCACGAAAAAGACGGCATGCCTCCAAAGCAGTATGAAGGTCCTGCCAGCTATGCTCTTACCAAAGAAGAGAAGGAAATCTTCTTTGAATGCCTGCTTAGTATGAAGGTCCCGACAGGCTTCTCGTCGAATATAAAGGGAATAATAAATATGGCAGAGAAAAAGTTTCAGAACCTAAAGTCTCATGACTGCCACGTGATTATGACGCAACTGCTTCCGGTTGCATTGAGGGGGCTTCTACCGGAAAACGTCCGATTAGCCATTGTGAAGCTATGTGCATTCCTGAATGCAATCTCTCAGAAGGTGATCGATCCAGAAATCATACCAAGGCTAAGGAGTGATGTGGTGCAATGTCTTGTCAGTTTCGAGCTGGTGTTCCCACCATCCTTCTTCAATATCATGACGCACGTCCTAGTACATCTAGTTGACGAGATTGTCATTACGGGCCCGTATTTCTACACAATATGTACCCTTTGAGAGGTTCATGGGAGTCCTAAAGAAATATGTCCGTAACCGCGCTAGGACAGAAGGAAGCATCTCCATGGGCCATCAAACAGAGGATGTCATCGGGTTTTGTGTTGACTTCATTCCTGGCCTTAAGAAGATAGGTCTCCCTAAATCGTGGTATGAGGGGAGACTGATGGAAAAACACGCTTGGAAGGACTCAATAATATGCAGGGACGGATATTCTTGGTCTCAAGCACACTACACAGTTCTCTGAGAACTCTACCTTGGTGACCCGTATGTCGATGAACACAAGAACAGTCTGCGCTCCAAACACCGGAGCGGTCGACGATCGGATTACATGTGAACACATCAGGACTTTCAGCAGTTGGTTGGAAACACGTCTCAGAGGTGACAACACTGTTTGTGATGAGCTGTACTTGTTGTCCAGGGGACCATCTTCGACTGTTACAATTTGGAAAGGATACGAGATAAATGAGAATACATTTTACACGATTGACCAAGATCAAAAGAGCACCAACGAAAACAGCGGTGTCCGCTTTGATACAACAGTCGAGAGGGGAAAGGACACATATTTTGGTTACATAGTGAACATATGGGAACTTGACTACGGACATGATTTTAAGGTCCCTTTGTTTAAGTGCAAATGGGTCAATCTGTCAGGAGGCGGGGTACAGGTAGACCCACAGTACGGAATGACAACAGTGGATCTGAAAAATCTTGAGTACACTGACGAACCGTTCGTCCTAGCCAATGATGTGGCACAGGTTATCTATGTGAAGGACATGTCTACGAGACCGAGAAAAAGAAAAGATAAGGAAGCGAATACATCATACGATGAGCCAAAGCGCCACATAGTTCTTTCAGGAAAAAGGGACATCGTGATAGTGGAGGGCAAGACAGACATGTCTGAAGATTATGAAAAGTTTCATGAAATTCCTCCCTTCAAAGTCAAGGCTGACCCCAGCATCCTGATAAACGATGAAGATTATCCATGGTTACGGCGCAATAAGAAAATGACACAAGCGAAGAAAAAGTGAAGACTTTCTCCCGCAACTATTATGATGATACCATGCCAACTTTGTAGCAGACGAGTATGATACCATTTTCCGTTTTGTACATGCACATGCTATGTGGGTGAATTTATGATACCATGCCAGCTTTCAACTTTTTCAGACTTCATTTGAAAACTGATGGCACTAACAGAAAGTTTATAATTTTTCTAAAACTAAAAGCAAAAAAGAATTAAAAAATAGAGCAAAAAACAAAAGAAAAAATAAATAATGCAGAAAACAAAACAAAAAAACAGGAAAAAAATAAAAATAGCAACAATAAGTATTTTGTTGTAATTAGAAACAAAATAAAATAAATAAAGCAAGAAAGAAAAAGTGTTTTCAAATTTGAAAACTAATGGCACTAACAAAAAGTTTATAATTTTTCTAAAACTAAAAGAAAAAAAGAATTAAAAATAGAGCAAAAACAAAAGAAAAAATAAATAATGCAGAAAACAAAAAAAAACAGGAATATAAATAAAAATAGCAACAATAAGTATTTTGTTGTAATTAGAAACAAAATAAAATAAATAAATCAAGAAAGAAAACAAAAAAAATGTTTTCAAATTTGAAAACTAATGGCACTAACAGAAAGTTTATAATTTTTCTAAAACTAAAAGCAAAAAACAAAAGAAAATAAATAATGTAAAAAACAAAAAAAACTGCCACCTATTGGGCCACTACGGCCTGAATACGATTAGAAAGCGAACTTGGGCCAGGATTCAGGCCCGCAGAAGGCCCAATAGGCCCACCGCTGCATAGTGTCAGATTAGGACCGAAAGCCTGCAGTTGAGAGGAGCTCGAGATGGTGGGCGCAACAGCGCTTATAAACCAAAGTCGAGCCCTCTCAACTAGCGAGGTGGGACTAAACTTTCGCCATGCTGCGGGCAGCACAGGGGCCTTTGGTCCCGGTTGGTGGCACCAGCCGGGACTAAATGGGGGCATTGGTACCGGTTTGTGTGACTAACCGGGACCAATGACCACCCTTTAGTCCAGGTTGGTGCCACCAACCGACCAAAGGTCGCCGCTCTGCCCTTTGGGCTGCTGAAAAGAGGCCTTTGGTCCCGGTTGGTGGCACCAACCGGGACTAGGCATTAGTCCCGGTTGTTCTCACGAACCGGGACCAATGCTCTTGCTATATAAGCAGCACTTAGCAGTTTTCGACCAAATCACCCACTTCTCCCCCGACGCCCCCTGCTCCTCCTCGTCGCCGTCGCCGCCCGACGCCCCTGCTCCAGCTTGTCGTCGCCGCCACCACCGGCCGTCGTCAGCTGCTCGCCACCACCGCCGCCCCTGTGAGCACAGCCCTCCCGTCCAGCGCCCTGCGCCCCTGTCCTCTTGGCCGCCGTGCCAGCCGCCTCTGCCTGTCAGCCGCCCCCTTCCAGGAAGTACTAGGAGAACAAAGTAGTATTCTTAGCTTGTTTCCATTGTCCGCCGATCTGCCAGTAGGTTTCCCTATCTCCATTGCAGTCGACGAATTTATCTCCTCATTTTGCACTCCAACATGTTTTTCATCAACCACAAGTCCAACAATTCCAGTGCTTGGCTTTCGATTTATTCAAGCCACTCCACACCAAGAAAAATCGAGGAAAAGAGGGGAAATTTGCCCTTGTAGCTTATGTTCATCTCCATACTAGGTGCTCCATCATTATGTATCTTTATGGATCGAATCTTTTCTTACTTTCCTCCATAAACAGCCCCTTTAACTCCCTTTCAGGCTAGTGCCCTCACCAGAAGAGGAACAGTCCTACAATTCCATGACGGAAGTGGCCTTAGCTATAGCTTGTTTAAGATTGGCTGCATTGCCGGTCTTGAAGAAACTCCATGCTAATGCTTCAACATATCTTGGAGTGGACATGGCGATTGAACTCCATGAACTGGAGACCACAATCTTCCCGCAGTTCGAGCAGTTGATTGAAGCAGCAGACAAGGGAAAACACAGGCCCAAGTTGGACAAGTGGCTTCAAAAACTGAAAGAAGCATTCTATCTGGCCGAAGACTTGCTGAACGAGCAAAGGGGAAATATTCCTTGTCGGCCAATGCCTCCTCCATCAAAAGCACTTTTATGAAGCCTTTGTGTGCTGCAGCAAGCAGGTTGTCCAATCTGAGCTCTAAGAACAGGAAGCTAATTCAACAGCTGAATGAACTGAAGGCTATCCTAGCGAAAGCCAAGGACTTTCGTGAACTGCTCTGCTTACCATCTGGTTATAATGCAGATAGCCACATCATATCATCAGTTGTTGTTCCTGAGACCACATCACTGCCGCCTCTGAAAGTGATGGTCGTGACAAGGATCGGGATCATATAATAGATCTTCTTACCAAGACAACAGCTACTACTGAGTCTAGTACAGCTATGTGGTGGAAATATGAGCAATCTACCGAATGATTTTATTAACAGAAATACTAGATAAAATATGACTAGTATAGCAATGATAAAACAAGTCATGCGATTTGACAAAGTGAAGGTAAATAACATCTGCATATATGAGCTAGAAAGGATCATCTCTCGAGCAGACAGTAGATCAAGATGCATATATGAGGTAGATCCTAACATGTGTAGGGTAAACGCTAGAAGAAAGAACTGTGGCAGGACCTCTAACAGGAAAAATAAGAACACGTACTGGACAGCAGCTGGAGCAGAGGCACTGGACTTGGGGTCGGTGTCCTCCATGTCGTCGAGGAGGTTGTCGACGTCGGGGAAGTAGTCGTCGTCGGGGAAGTAGTCGTCGGAATCCGGGGCGTCCATGACGAAGAAGTCAGTAGTTGCGCAGAGCGCTCCCCAAAAACCTTATCACCCTTCTCCCGTACAGGACTCAAAGAGGTGCGGTTTCAGAGGCCTACTGTCCCGACTCGCGGTGCACGCCGCAAGCCGGGATGAGGAAGACAGCAGCAGCGCAGAGATTGGAACCGGTGGCGAGAGGAAGGAGAAGTTCTGGTGCGTCTCTCTGAGAGGAGCGACCTCCCTTTTATAGGCGCAAGACAAGAAGGCGATAGGGCAGCGACGGAAGGTGAAACGAAGAGACGAAGACGAAGCGAAAAGCCAGCAGCCGAAGGGCTGCACCGTTCGCATTCAAACTCCACTATCGCAAAAACTTTTCAACTTCCGTGTGACCTTTCGTATACCCATAGTGCGTGGCAAAAATTTAGACATCGGCTTGGCTCATTCCATAACCAGCTGGCGCTGGCCTGGCGCGTCGTCGTCTTGTCGAGGCGGCGGAGGAGGAGCGCGCGTGGATGTCCCTCTTGTTCTCATCCTCATACAAGTGGGAAAGGAGCCTCCCTTATAAAGAGGTCCAACTCCCTCTAAACTAACAATGTGGGACTAAACTTTAGTTCCACCTCTTGCCTTGCACGAGTGGGCTGCGTGGGCCTCTAGGATTTATTAGGAATTTCTGAAACTGCTATTTGGCTAGGCCCAAATAGACAAAAATTCCAGCAATCCCCCACCAGATCCCAGAGGCACACAAAATTTGTCTTTGGTTCCAAAACACTATTTTATATACCGGTACTGCAGTGGAGACTGTTAAGTTGAACTTCCACCTAGAACTCTATGCTACACTAGTAAGCAACTTGAACAGTGGACTGGGCCTTGAACTGCAAGTTTTCTGCGAATCTAGCTTCACATAAAGCCTTGACCGATACGTGGCTACCATGGGTCTTCCCCGCGGGTGGAGCTTATGCGTCATACTCCGAGACCTTTCATGAGTTTACTAGAGAGAACCCTACTCTCATAGATTGCGACGTTTAACAATCAGACTCATATAGGTGCGTTCTTCAAAAGAAGTTCTGCAGGACAACATCTTTGCTTCAAAGAGCCACTTGGAACACATTAAGATATACATAACCTGCCATGCAGATTAGGAGAGTATTGCTTCTTCATGGAGTGGTATTTTTAACAATAAGGATACTCTCCTCCCAGTTGATCAACAGCTTGTCTTCCACATCTAATTCACGGGATCTCCGATCACAAAGGATAGGTTACCACTGTGAACAACTCATATTGTGGGTCTCATACCCATCTCCCTCGATGCATTATCCATCACATTACGTGATAGACCCTTAGTAAAAGAATCTGCCAGAGTTTTAGACGTTTGGATATAATCCAATGCAATAACTCCAGAGTTTTTCATTTTTCTGACAGACTTTAACCTTCTCTGAACGTGTCTTGATGACTTCATGTTATCCTTTGAGCTGCTCACTTTAGTGATCACAGTTTGATTGTCTCAGTTCATAAGGATACCCGGTACAGGTTTCTCAACTACCGGCAAGTCATTCAAGAGCCGATGAAGCCAATCTGCTTCGACCGTAGGTGTATCTAGTACTGTGAGTTCTGCTTCCATTGTTGACCTCGTTAAGATGGTCTGCTTGCAAGACTTCCAAGAAACAGCGCCACCTCCATGAGTGAATACATATCCGCTCGTGGCCTTTATCTCATCAGCATCTGAGATCCAGTTTGAGTCACTATACCCTTCAAGCACCTTTGGGTGCCCAGCGTAGTGAATTCCATAATTCGCAGTGCCTTTCAAATAACGCAAAACTCTCTCTAGAGCTTTCCAATGCACATCTCCTGGTTTTGAGACAAACCGGCTCAGTTTGCTAACAGCAAAAGAGATATCAGGTCTTGTAGCACTGGCTAAGTACATAAGCGAGCCAATGATCTGTGAATATTTCAATTGGTCTCTAGCAATTCTTCGATTCTTTCGAAGCAGCACACTAGCATCATATGGTGTTGGAGAGGGCTTGCAGTCACTATAGCCAAAGCGACTCAAAATCTTTTTCACATAGTGAGATTGAAGCAATGTAATCCCACCATCATCATCTCTCAACAACTTGATGTTCAGAATGACATCAGCCACTCCTAAATCCTTCATCTCAAAACAGCGAGATAGGAAATCCTTGACCTCCTTAATAACATTCAGATTTGTTCTGAAAATCAGTATGTCATCAACATACAAGAAAAGCATAACTCCCTCGCCCCCACCATGGCGGTAGTACACACATTTGTCAGCTTCGTTCACAACAAAGCCTGCAGCTGTTAAAGTTCTTTCGAACTTCTCATGCCACTATTTGTGTGCTTGCTTGAGTCCATACAAAGACTTCAGCAACTTGCACACTTTCCCTTTCTGACCATCTATTACAAACCCATCTGGTTGTTCCATATAAATTTCCTCATCCAACTCTCCATTTAGGAAAGCAGTCTTAACATCCATTTGATGAACGAGAAGACCATGTGAGGCAGCTAGTGAAAGTAGAACTCGAATAGTGGTCATTGGAGCCACAGGTGAGTGAGTATCAAAGAAGTCTTCACCTTCCTTTTGGGTATAACCCTTTGCCACGAGCCGAGCCTTGTACTTTTCGATAGTACCATCAGGCCTAAGCTTCTTCTTAAATACCCATTTGCATCCTATAGGTTTGCACCCATAAGGACGATCAGTTATCTCCCAAGTTTCATTGTCCAAGATGGAATCCATCTCGCTACGAACCGCTTCCTTCCAGTAGTCAGCATCTTCCGATGCATAGGCCTCCGAAATAGAACTGGGAGTGTCATCTATGAGATACACAAGAAAATCATCACCAAAGGACTTTGCAGTCCTCTGTATCTTGCTCCTAGTAGGAACTTCATTGTTTTCCTCCATAGGACTTTTAAAGTGTTCCATCGAAATGGCAGGTTCGGTAATTGTAATTGGTTCTTGATTCGATGAACTAGACATCTGCTTATTAGATGAGGTAGCCATATCCTTCATGGGAAAGATATCTTCAAAGAAATTCGCATCATTCGACTCCATGATCGTACCGACATGCATGTCAGGTACCTCAGATTTTACAACCAAGAATCTATATGCAATGCTATGAAAAGCATATCCCAGGAAAACACAATCCACAGTTTTTGGTCCCAGCTTCCGCTTCTTTGGAATTGGCACATTGACTTTCGCCAAACAACCCCAGGTTCCTCTTGTTCTCATGCTCATACAAGTGGGGAAGGAGCCTCCCTTATAAAGAGGTCCAACTCCCTCTAAACTAGCAATGTGGGACTAAACTTTAGTTCCTCCTCTTGCCTTGCACGAATGGGCTGCGTGGGCCTCTAGGATTTATTAGGAATTTCTGAAACTGCTGTTGGGCTAGGCCCAAATAGACAAAAATTCCAGCACTATGTACTCGGGTTTGGCCATTGTTGGAGCTGGAGGCATGGGAAAGTCCACCTTGGCACAACTTGTTTACAGTGACAAGAGGGTCAAAGAATATTTTGATGTGACAATGTGGGTAAGCATCTACACAAACTTGATGTCCGCCGTCATACACGAGAGATCATCGAGTCCGCCTCTCAGGGGGAGTGCCCACACATTGATAACCTTGATACTCTGCAGCGCAAGTTGACAGACATACTGCAAGAATCAGGGAAATTACTACTTGTGTTGGATGATGTTTGGTTTGAACCTGACAGTGAGAGTGAATGGGACCAACTGTTAGCTCCTCTAATTTCCCAACAGATGGGAAGCAAAGGTTTGGTAACTTCTCGACGGGATACATTTCCAGCTGCTCTTTGTTGTGAAGTGTGTCCTCCAGAAAACATGGAAGATGCTCAGTTCTTGGCACTCTTCAAGCACCATGCATTCTCTGGACCAGAAATCAAAAATCCGCAGCTGCGTGAAAAACTCGAAGATTTTGCAGAGAGGATTGCTAAAAGACTTGGACAATCTCCTTTGGCAGCAAAAGTTGTGGGTTCCCAGTTGAAACAAAAAACACATATCAATGCATGGAAGGATGCTCTAACTATAAAGATTGGCAAATTAAGTGAGCCCATGAGAGCTCTGTTGTGGAGTTATAAGAAGTTAGATCCATGTTTGCAGAGGTGCTTCTTATATTGCAGCTTGTTTCCAAAAGGCCATAAGTATGTCATTGAGAATTTGGTTTGTCTTTGGCTGGGTGAGGGTCTTGTTGATTCGTGTGACCAAAACAAGAGAGTGGAAGATATTGGGAGGGATTGCTTCAATGAGATGGTCTCCGTTTCGCTTTTCCAACCAGTTTCTGGGAAAGACACTCCAAAATACCATGTTATGCATGATCTCCTGCATGAGCTGGCAGAATCACTCTCCAAAGAAGATTACTTCAGATTGGAAGATGATAAGGTGACAGAAATACCATCCACTGTCAGATTCCTATCTGTTCGTGTTGGTAGTATGCAAAAACACAAGCAAAGTATCTGCCAGCTACATCATTTACGCACTATTATCTGCATAGACCCCCTAATTGATGATTTAAGTGATCTTTTTAATCAGATACTACAAAATTTGAAGAAGTTGCGGGTACTATCTTTGTCATCTTACAACAGTAGTAAGTTGAGAACCTCAGGGTAACCCGTTGCATGCTTGGAGCTGACTTCCTCTGTGCTGACTGGCCACACTTGAATTGTATTCTCATAAGCAAATGCAGAAGCACTGCATGCTTGTCTGTTGGTAGTCACCTCTGTTAAATTATTCTCACTGTATCACTTGCCAGATTTATGTTCTCTCGAAGGATTGTCTTCGCTGCAACTTGAAAAAGTGGAATTGGTTGGTGTTCCGAAACTCACCCCCGAGTGTATCTCACAGTTTCGAGTCCAGTACTCACTCGAAGTTAGCAGTCCTGTAATACTCAACAGCATGCTCTTGGCTGAAGGTTTCACAGTTCCAACATGTCTCTCTCTTGTAGGATGCAAGGAACCATTCTTTTCATTTGAAGAATCCGAAAATTTCACATCTTTCAAAAGCCTGAGATTCACTAGTTGTCAAATGATTTCCTTGCCAACAAATCTGAAGTTCCCCAAGCTGACTGATCTCGTCATCTATAACTGCCCCAAGTTGTCATCTTTACCAGATCTGCCATCCTCCCTCCTGGGCATATCTATATGGGGTTGTTCTAAGCTCTTGAAGGAGAATTGCCGGGCACCTGATGGAGAAAGTTGGCCAAAGATTGCGCATATCCGCTGGAAGACAATTGGTTAAAGTGTGATTTAGTTTCCCACATACAAATAAACCGAAAGGTAAACTAGCTTCAGTCGGGCAACCTTTGCACTCTCAAAGATATATAGCCTTACGTTATTTTTTTATCTTTCAAATTCAAATACTCCATTTATTTCGAATTATCCTTCATTTGTTTACTTCAAATTAATGGCAGGTCAAAGATGTGTGCCCTCCAGCAAGCTGTTCTGAGGTGCCTCGGGCTGGCTCATCTTGTAGTTCAAATTCTGTCTCCTACTTCACCGGGTGGTGCTGATCCCCTCGGTTGGTCTTCTGCTTTGCTGATTGCCTCATGCATTGCCCTCTTGCACTCCACCACCTCCTGTCCTCTGGTGGCACTATCAAGGATGCTAGATTTTGTACTCGTGTTTTCAGTTATCTTTTTCTTCATGCTATTATTCATGTACTGGACAGTGCCGAAAGTAGCGTCTAATTTGCATCTCGTTATAGTTGTGCTGTTGTGTTACCTTATCCTGGAGTATATCAAATTTTTGGTGTGTATGGATTGTAATCGCTATCTCTTGTATGCCATTACATACCATGTGACTGAAGTTCTCTGTTACCATTCACTCCCGTAATGAGTTATGTGATGTATTGCAGTACTTGGGTTTCATACTTGATACAGTACGCATTGTGCCATGAGCATTTTTCATGCATGATCTTCAGGCTTTTGTTGGTCTAGAAAGCCTGCTGCTTCAGACCTTCAGGCATAGTCATGTGTACAGTTTTCTCTCCTGAACAGTGTAGAGACATTTAACTATCTTGTGGAGGTATTCCTTGCTCTGTTTATTGTTTTCTGACTGAGCACTTTTGATTGCATATATGTGGCTTGTCTGATCTATATATGATGCCGGTTTAGGTGATAGGAGCACCAGTTTATATATGGCAGTTGCCATATGCTGCATCAACGTAATTATCAAACTGCTCCCTCCATCCCATAATGTAAGACGTTTTTTTGACACTACACTAGAGTCAAAAAACATCGAAATGTCTTTTGCTGGGGAGCAAACTGTGAAAGACAGTGATGCATGATGGCAGGATTCATTCTAGGCATGTATGGGCTGAATTACCAATACCTGAACAAGGCTCTGTTGTTGCTTATATAGCTTTGATTATTTTCAAGCTTGGTAGTACCATCCAAAATTAGGAGGCGATTTGTTACAGTCCGAAAGACACTTACTGTATGTGGCCTGACGATTACTCTGACTTTGTATCCAGGCGATTGTGCTGGGGCTATAATTTTTTCACTCAAAAAGGAAAATAAATGGAGCAAATCGCTGCTGGTTTTCCCTTCTGGCAAACTGCTTTGCATATTGATGGTAACCATATTGCGCCAAATTTTGGAAGTAAAAAATGATGAACTTACTACCTTAATTAGGGGTGTTCTACTAATCAAGAAGAAGCTCACAACCATCACGCATCAATTTAGCTCTGGCCGCCAGCATAGAAGCCTTTGTCTCTTGATGTCAGTTATATGTAGGTCACCATTCCGTTCCATGTTGAGATTCAACCAAAAGTTCTGAAAAATCACAGGTACAAGAATAGGTGGAGCACAGTTTCACTAGTGCTCTCATTTGGCATCCTCAACATATAAATTTTTCCAAAGCATAAGCTCCTTCGTGTTTAGCCTGTCCTGAATCATATAGAAAATACTTTTGTTTTTGGCAAACGGCAGAATTTCCAAATCAATTTGGAAGAGGCAGGCGTTGCTCGAAGGTTTGATAATGGCATCGTATATCTTCTTAGAAGTGTACCTTGACATTCATTATATGTGAGTAAAGAATAATATATCAAGAGAGGCTTGATTATTTTTGAAAAAAAAGAGCATTCAAATTGCTCTTTGAGAAACAAAAATAAAATGTGCGGGTGTAATCTGGTGCCAGTCATGTGTTAATTTTTTTTTAGGAAAATGAGGGCGCTTGGATTGCTCATTGTGAAAAAGGAAAATAAATGAGTGAAGGTAATCCATTGATGATAATGAGTTTATTTATTTGTTAAAAATAATCTGATCACCCTAGCCGGCGATCTTATCCAAAGGAAATTATACTCCACCTCACAGTCTCCGGCCGTGCCGCTCACCCTAGCCGGCGACATCATGGCCTGCCACATTGTCCCCTCTTAGCTCAGTCCTCGTCCCCAACGTAATCTATCTATGAAATCGACCGAGACGCCTATATTTTGAGGTAACCGAAGGATAATAAATTCATTGTTTGTTTACCAAAAAAAATTCTTTCAAACAATATTTTTTCCTACTACTTGATTTTTTTAAAATCACCAACAATTTTGCAGCGGAGCAACGGAGGATGAGGCAGGAACTTGACAAACACCACATCTGATCCCATCACGGCCGTCCATACCCACACTAACGGCGGTGGATTGACCCTGTTAGCCTCCAACCGGTCCGGTCCACGTGGATGCCAAACTCTGACCGATCCCACCGGCGACTAGCGGCGGGCGTCCCTCCCAGTCCGATCCCCCAGGTCCATTTCGTCGGCACCCACCTTATCCTTGCTCTGTGCCCGTTAGATCCCTTCGCGTTCTCGGGTTCGGCGGCTTTATGGAATCCCTCAATTCATCCCGGAGCTCACAAAATTAGTTCTGCCCCTTTCTGAAAAATCTATGATTGTTATACTGTTTCTGTGGACGGAGTCATTTCTTGGGGGCATATGCACAGGACGTGAGATGAGCTTCAGTGATAAGCACCAAAATATATTTGATTCTTAAACAACCCAAGTGTAAAAGGATTACTCTCAACCAAGGATTTGAAGTCAAATTGGATGGTGGCTAAGCACTTCCTTAGTTGGCCGCCCCAGCTCTTGTTTCTTTGGGTCAGCAGCAACTGCAAATTCCTAATCTAGGAGCAGGACCAGGACCAGGACAAAATTCGAACCGTATCTATGGGGATTGTTTGTGACGAGAAGGTTTCAGGTTTCGTTATGCTGAGACTGTATTCTCCCTGTCCAGTATTTATGGGGATTGCATTTTTGGGTGGGTTCTTGTATGTTTATGCAGGGCTTTTGTACAGTACTGCTGAATGAACTCGATTTCATTCCTTGCCACCAACGATTTATTTGTATGGATGATTTATATCTGAATTTTCTTCCCGGCATATTCTCGCTGAGTTTTATTCTTTCTGTTTATGCCCCGAAGAGGATCCTTTGAAAGGAATTCTGATATCTTGATTTCCCACGGGGCGCTTGACTTACAGGCATGCCGATCTGTTTTCTACTTGTAGGTGTGCAGGACAGCTAGTAAATTAAGTGGGTAAAGCAGGAAAAGACAGGAAATTGCGTGTCAATTAAGTAGGGTCCTGCTTAATTGAGTGGGTAAAGCAGGGCCAGGGGAAAGTACATGAAAGTGCACGTACATTCAAATGGCTTATTCAAAGCTGCAAGCCTGTTGGAACCATGGTGCTGGCCCCAACACAAGTTAGTGACATTCATACTGCATTAGTTTTATGGCTCTTTCTTGGTACCTGCCTCTGATTACTTATAATTGTGCACACTAGCAACATTCATAGTGACCCCTTAGAGTCGACATCAGGGTAAACTATGATCCTTTCTTTTTATAAAATAGTTAGGATACTAACAACCTTTGATTAGAGATCATTTATCTGATTATTGGACTAATGCTAATTTTGTTAATCAGGCTTTTTTTTGAAAAAAAAAATCGCCGGTTTACCCGCGCGACAGACGGGAATACTTACCACTATACTACAACGACTTGCTTTTGGGAAACCGTGTGAACTGTTACAGTATGATGAAGGGATTGATGTATCTCCAGGGGCAAGGCAGTCTGAAGAAGGGGAAATCAGATAGGCAGGTGGTTCAGGCTGAGGAAGGAGAGCATATTACCTTTCCCTGCAGGTTGAACATCAACGAGGTCATGTCTTTCAGATCTGTGAGGATGATTCATGGGAAGCATGAGAGCCAGTGATGGACTGATGATGATGGAGAGAACAGAAGAAGATTTAGCACCATGCTCCTGCAGGTACGTTGTTTGTATTTAGTCCCACAATATTGTTGTATTCGCAGAGTTCTCTACTACTGATCTGATTGCATATAATAGTAATGTAACCGCTGCTAAAGCTTTATGTGATTTTGTGATAACGTGAAAGACGCGTCTAGTCTACTTTATGTACTTTATTTAATTATCGACCAAAGAGCCGTCTCCACATTGGTTACTGCTTAGCATATTAGCAAGTCCAGCTCATCTTAACTTAAAAAAAGGGCAAGTAGCAACTCTCGCAAGTGATAGATGATACCGGCTGCTCACACGCCTTGTCTTTGCCTCAGTGGCTTCATGTTCTGGCCTGCGTTAATTGCATAGTCGGATCGATTGATTTCTGGAAGCATACGCTGTCCCTGCTTAGTTTATACCACCAATTAATGATACCCAAATTTTCTTTTGGTATATCATATTCTCGCTGTAAAGGAATTTCTGATATCTAATTATATACGGTGGACTTGACTTACAGAGGCATGCTTTCCTGTTTTCTGCTTCTAGCTAGTTGTGCAGGACAGACAGTAATTTTCTTGAACATCTATAAGGATGGTTCCTGGAAAGCATGAAGAGCCAGCGATGGTGATGGATACCAACTACCAACTGGTTGTTTGTATTTAGTCACACAATGTTGTCCTCTGCTACTTTATACTTCAATTATCACCAGTGAGCTGTGTCCACGTTGGTTACTGGTAAGTTTCTTAGTAAGTCCCTCTCAGCTAAACTTAAAGAAAGGGCAAGTAGTTGGATCAGATCTGCTATTGCCTTGTTGACCTGCTGTTTGGGGATTTGAACATCTCATTCTCTTGCAACACAACATTGTTAGCTCCTACTATCTGCCTCTCTTGCAACTTTGCCTCGTCTCTGCGCCGGCTCCTACAACTCTGCTTCTGTGTAAGCTCACTACTATACTCTGATCTGTAATCCTCTATAAATCTGGCTACAGGGTTCTGTTTATTATCTTTGTAGTTGCAACTGGCTAATTTATTTTGTAATTTCTTAGTCCAACAGCTGCTCATCCATTTATATTGACTGGTTGTTTCCACCTCTGATCCAGAAGCACTTTGAATTGCTCATCTATTGATATTCAGGTCATTCCGCACTCTGAAAATAGTATTCTTAGTCTTTGCCATCGTCTACTGATCTACCAGTAGGTTTCTGTTTTCATACCACCGTTGCATCTGGCTAATTTATCTTGTGATTTACTGCTTCAACAGATTTTTCATCCCTCACTGTGTCCAGAAACAATTCAAGTTCTATCTTCAATTTATTCAGACCAAAAAATAAAACCCCACAACTCAATGGAAGTTGCATTAGCTAGCGCTGCCGTAAGTGTTAGCTTAAAAGTGGCCGCATCTCCAGCCTTGAAGAAGATGCTTGCTAATGCTTCAACGTACCTTGGAGTGGACATGATGCATGAGCTCCATGAACTGGAGACCACTATCATGCCGCAGCTCGAGCTGGTGATTGAAGCAGCAAACAAGGGAAACCACAGGCCCAAGTTGGACAAATGGCTTCAGGAACTCAAAGAAGGCTTCTACATGGCTGAAGACCTGCTGGACAAGCATGAATACAACCTTCTCAAGCTCCAAGCAAAGGGCAAGGATTCCTTATCGGCCAATGCTTCCTCCATCAGCAGCACTTTTATGAAGCCTGTGCGTGCTGCGTCGAGCAGGCTGTCCAATTTGAGCTCTGAGAACAGAAAGCTAATTCACCAGCTGAATGAACTCAAGGCTACCCTGGCGAAAGCCAAGGAATTTTGTGAGGTGCTCTGCTTGCCAACTGGTTATAATGCAGAGAGCCCCGCCATACCATCAGCTGATGTTCCTGAGACCACATCAATATCACCTCTGAAAGTGATTGGTCGTGACAAGGACCGCAATCGCATAATAGATAGACTCACCAAGACCACTGCTACTACTGAGTCTAGTACAGCCATTTACTCAGGTTTGGCCATTGTTGGAGCTGGAGGCATGGGAAAGTCTACCTTGGCACAACTTGTTTACAATGATACAAGGGTAAAAGATTATTTTGATGTCAGAATGTGGGTATGTATCTCACGCAAACTTGATGTCCGTCGTCATACACGAGAGATCATCGAGTCTGCCTCTCAGCGGGAATGCCCACGCATTGATAACCTTGATACTCTACAACGTATCTTGTCAGACATACTGCAAGAATCAGGGAAATTCCTGCTTGTGTTGGATGATGTTTGGTTTGAACCTGGCAGCGAGAGGGAATGGGACCAGCTGCTAGCTCCTCTAGCCTCCCAACATATAGGAAGCAAAGTTTTAGTAACTTCTCGACGGAATACATTTCCAACTGCTCTTTACTGTGCCGAAGTGTGTCCCTTGAAAAACATGAAAGATGCTCACTTCTTGGCACTCTTCAAACACCATGCTTTCTCTGGACCAGAAATCAGAAATCATGCAAAACACGGAAGATTGCGTGAAAAGCTGGAAAACTTTGCAGAGAAGATTGCTAAAAGGCTTGGACAATCTCCTTTGGCGGCCAAAGTTGTGGGTTCCCAGTTGAAAGGGAAAACCGATATATCTACATGGAAGGATGCTCTAACTTTAATGATTGAAAAATTAAGTGAACCTATGACAGCACTGCTGTGGAGTTATGAGAAGTTAGATCCATGTCTACAGAGGTGCTTCCTATATTGCAGCTTGTTTCCAAAAGGCCACAAGTATGTCATTGATGAGTTGGTTCATCTTTGGATGGCAGAGGGCCTTCTTGATTCGTACAACCGAAACAAGAGAGTGGAAGACATTGGGATGGACTGTTTCAAGGAGATGATTTCTGTTTCATTCTTTCAACCAGTTTATGAGAAATACACTCCCACGTACTATGTTATGCATGATCTCCTTCATGATCTGGCAGAATCACTCTCCAAAGAGGACTACTTCAGATTGGAAGATGATAAGGTGACAGAAATACCATCCACTGCTCGACATCTATCTATTTGTGTTGATAGTATAATGCATCACAAGCAAAGTATCTGCAAGCTACATCATTTACGCACTATTATCTGCATAGACCCCCTCACGGATGATGTAAGTGACCTTTTTAATCAGATACTACAGAATTTGAAGAAGTTGCGCGTATTATTTTTGTCATCTTACAGTAGTAGCAAGTTGCCAGAATCTGTTGGTGAGTTGAAGCACCTTCGGTATTTAAACATCATCAGAACACTGATTTCAGAATTGCCAAGATCATTGTGTACTCTTTACCACTTGCAGTTACTCCTGATAAATGATAAAGTTGTGAGTTTGCCTGAGAAACTCTGTAATTTAAGGAAGTTACGGCATCTTGACTGGCATGATTATAGAATGTGTGATCCAAGGAGAAAAGCACTGCCTCAAATTCCTAACATTGGCAAGCTAACTTCACTGCAACAGTTTCAGAAATTTTCTGTGGAAAAGAAAATGGGATATGAATTGCAACAACTGAGGGATATGAACGAGATTCGTGGCAGCTTAAATGTCACAAATCTTGAGAATGTCACTGGGAAGGATCAAGCCTTAGAATCGAAGTTGAATCAGAAAAGTCATCTTGGTAGCCTGCGACTTGGATGGTGTTGCAAGAATAACACCAATGGAGAGGATATTTCACATTTGGATATTTTAGAAGGCCTGATGCCGCCACCTCAACTCGAGAATCTTACAATTGACGGTTACAATTCTTCAAAATACCCAGGTTGGTTACTTGATGGTTCGTATTTTGAGAATTTAGAATCTTTGAGGTTTGAAAATTGCAGCGCGTTACAAGGCCTACCATCCAACACTGAGCTATTTAGGAATTGCTCTTCACTTGCCCTCTTCAATGTGCCAAACCTGAAGACATTACCTTGTCTTCCACTAGGCCTTACATGGTTAGGAATATCCAACTGTCCACTGCTTATATTTGTTTCCAATGATGAGCTGGAACATCGAGAACATAGCGAGAATATCATGAGTACAGACCACTTGGCGTCACAACTTGGTTTAATCTGGGAGGTGGATTCAGGATCAGATATTAGGAGAACACTCTCATCGGAACATTCATTTCTAAAGCAGCTGATGATATTGATGCATGCTGGTGTCTCACGTGTTCATAACCTTGGAAGTGTCCTTGGAAGAAAGAAAAAGGAAGTGGTTAAAGAGGATATCATCAACGCATGGATACACTGTCACGAGCAGATGATGGGTCTCGTGCATGGAAGGGGCATTAGGCTGCCACTGGTTCCACCATCGGGACTTCGTGGGCTTTCTCTTTCTTCATGCAGTATTACAAATGAAGCTCTAGCTGTTTGCCTTGATGGCCTGACTTCACTGAAAAGTTTATCCTTACACAAAATTATGACTTTAACCACACTTCCTTCAGAAGAGGTCCTCCAACATTTGACAAAACTTCACCGCTTGGGCATTGTAAGTTGCTGGTGTCTCAGGTCATTAGGAGGTTTACGAGCTGCTACCTCTCTTTCAGATGTTCACTTGAGTTCTTGCCCTTCTTTGGAGTTGTCACATGGAGCAAAATGTTTACCATTGTCCCTTGAGAGTCTCATTATACATTATTGCGTGCTTCAAGCTAACTTCTTCTGTACTGACTGGCCACACGTGAATCGTATTTCCATATACAATTGCAGAAGCAGCACATGCTTATCTGTTGGTAGTCTCATATCTGTTAAATCACTCTCACTGAATGGCTTGCCAGATTTATGTATGCTCGAAGGATTGTCTTCCCTGCAACTTGACCATGTACATTTGATTGGTCTCCCAAAACTCTATCCCAACTGTATCTCACAGTTTCGAGTCCAGAAGTCACTCTATGTTGACAGTCTTGTAATACTCAAGAACATGCTCTCAGATGAAGGTTTCACAGTTCCAGCATTTCTCTGTCTTGAAGGATGCAATGAACCATTCGTTTTCGAAGAATCCGCAAATTTCACCTCAGTCAAGACCCTGAGATTCTATGCTTGTCAAATGACCTCCCTGCCAACAAATCTGATGTGCTTCTCCAATCTGAAGAAGCTCGACCTCTATAGCTGCTTCAAGATATCATCTTTACCAGATCTGCCATCCTCCCTCGAGCACATATGTATATGGGGTTGTAAGCTATTGAAGGAGAGCTGCCGAGCACCTGATGGAGAAAGTTGGCCAAAGGTCGCGCATATCCGATGGAAGGAATTTAAAGCATGATCGAGATTCCCAGCTACAAATAAACAGAAAGGTAAGTTAGCTCCCGTCGGCGATCTTTGCACTGTCAAAGATATGTAGTCTTTCATAATATATATGCACTTCATTAACTTTTTAATATTTGAAAAATTCCATTGATTACAAACTTGTCTTAATAGCAGGCCCTCCAGCAAGATGTTACGAGGTGGAGTGCTTCAGTCAGGCTCATCCTGCAGCCCAAACTGTCTTCGACTTCACGGGCCGGTGTTGATCTCCTCAGTCTCTTTCCTGCTTTGCTGAATGCTTCACGCATTGCCCTCTCACACTCCACCGCCTCCTGCCCGCTGGTGCCACTGTCACTGACGATGGTTTTTGTAATCGTGCTGTTGGTTACCTGCTTCTTCATGCTATTACTATCCATTGACTGAACAATTGCGGGAACGAAGTATAATTTGCACGTTATTCCATCACTTGGTGCTGTCCTGTTTTGCTGCCCTCTCCTGGAGTCTGCCGCACTTTTGATTTGCACGGACTGTAATCTTTATGTCTTGTGTGATCTTACCTACCATGTAATAACTGGAGATCTCTTTTATCATTCACCCCCGTAATGAGATATATGGTGTACTGCAGTACTTGAGTTTCATACTTGATAGTTGATAGAATGTGCCTGCTGCTTCAGAGTTCAGACCATTTTCCTTGCATGATGGTCTAGAAAGCCTGTTGCTTCAGACCTTGGGGGCATGCTAGCCGGTCTTTCTGGTTGCTCATTTCCTGCTGTTTGAGATCTACAGGCATTATCATTATATGTACAAATTTTTCTGTTGTACAGCATAGAGACATTTAACTACGTAGTATCTTCTGGAGGTAAGTCTGAATAAATGTGCCGTGCAGAAGGCAAGAATGAATGTTGTAATTTAATTATCATGATCTGGATTTTATGATCTACACTTTATATATGAGGTCGGTTTGGAAAGGCTTGTACAGTTTATGTCAGTTGTCGTGCGAGAGTAATTCATATCCGTTTATGTCTGAAGGAAAGGCTTGTACAGTTTATATCAGTTGCTAAGTTGATTTATAATTGCTGATCTATCATATCCGTGCTGGTACTGCCATATTTTGCTTGACAGTTTCCTATTTATTTTTCCGGACATGAATTACTTGGATGGCCGAGATATTCTTTCTGGTTAACTACTCCTGCTACCATGGCGCATATCTCTTGAAATTCAGAACAATTTTTAAAAAAATATTGAACAGTTTTTGATTTTTTTTGAATTATTAAAAAAAGGAAAGAAAAGAAACTGAGGGAGTACAATATTCCGGATTTAGGAACCTTCTGGAACACCGTTTAGATCAATGATCTAAACGGTCTTATTAGTTTACAGAGGGACTACATGGGAACCAAGTCACCTTTTTTTGCCGGTTTTGGGAACCATCTGGGAGGTTGCAGTTTTTTTTATCTTGCTTTGTTCCTGGTTTTTCTTTTTCTTGTTAGTTTTATCTTTTTACTTTCTATATTATGTTGTTTTGTTAGAAATAATACAAGAAAATTTTAAAAAATGTTTGCAAATTTGAAAGAGGAATGCGTTTTCAAGAAATGTTCACAATTTTGACAAAATGTTCACATTTTTTTAAAAGTGTTCAAAAAGTTTAAGAATGCTTGTATTTTCAAAAATATTTCAAATTTCGAGAAAGGTTCATGTTTTCAAAAAAAAAAATTATAGCAAATTTAAGAAAATGTTCTCGTTTAAAAAATCAAAAATTTTGAAAAAAATTGTTTGTAGATTTGGAAACATTTTTGGGTCTTATTCAAATGTTCTAAAAATAACTTTTCCATATTTGTTCCAAAAATGGAATGACAAAATTAGTTGAAAATATAAAATAACAGTACAAACAGTAAAGCACCAAAAAATTCTTTCAGTACTGGCTTGCTACAGTATACTGCGGAGGGCCGGCCCTTTAGCGTGCGGCCTTTGTGTTTCGCGGTTACGAAGAATTGGGGGCGACGGGGGCGACGCGGAGGGGTCCTAATATGAATCCATATATTTGACCTGGAAAACTTCTTGTTTCTGTTTGGTCAATGGTTTCTATCTATAATAATAATGGATTTCATTATGGAGACAAAGAACAACTAGCAGCAGGATGTGTACCAAAGTAGTCCCTTGTTGAATTTCAGCGCGTTGCAATTGTGTATCTTTTTCGACACGTCGATTCGTAAGCAATCTTGGATTGGACAAGGTCTCCAACGCAAAATACTTAGCAGATCCACTTTACTGATTATTAATAAACTCGCGGGAAAGCTGAGTGCCAAAGAGAAATTAAGCTGCAGCTTTCATGGCCCCCGTGGGAGATGGCCGGCTCGTTGGAATATTAATTTATACTTCAGAGCATGGATGTTCTTCCTCCAGCTTTTCTTCTTAAGAATTAATTCTCTTGAGAGAGAACAAATGAGAGGGTTCTTCTCTGCTTAGAGAAAGGGTAGAAAGTCTGCCCAGGTCAGCCAGCGCGTGGACGAGACTTGGATGAGCCCCACGCGTGCGTCCATCCGTGCTCCTGCATAAGTTTTTTTTTTTGAGACACTCTCGCCAAGCTTTATTCAAAAGTCTGAAATATTTACAGGTAAAAACAACAATTCGCCAGGCTGGCCTAACCACACATGCCTGCCAAAATCGAGAGTTAAAACATGCTTAGCGAGATTGTGAGCCTCGAAATTCGAGCTCCTAAATTCGTGAATGACATTACAAACTGAAAAACTCCGTGAGCGTTCTATTATTTCATGTACTATGGCCCCATACTCCGTCGCTGAATTCTGCTTGATGTCATTCACCACTGTCTTGCAATCCGTCGCAATCTGAATTTTATTGACATATAAGTCTTCTGCAATTGCTTGTCCTTCACGAACTGCCAAAGCTTCCAATGTGGTCGGATCTGAAATAAACCTGAGTTTGATCGCGGAAGCTCCCAAAAAAGCGCCATCTTGATCCCTACACACCACCGCCACCGCTCCATGATCACCTGCTCTTCCTACTGCTGCATCTGCATTTATTTTGGTCAGTCCTTCTGGTGGTGGAATCCACACCGATGGCTGAATAACAGGGACCTTGATCAACTTCAGCGCCTTCTTCTCTATGAACTCAAGATCATTCAGAAAAAAGTTGATAAAAGAATGTGTGGAAAAAGGAGTTTGATAAATGTCTTCATGGATCACTTTTCTCCTAGCTCGCCAAATCGCCCACAGTGTCACCACCATGCGGGTGAATTCTTCATGCACCAGCTTTTCATACAACGTGAAGACCCAATTCTTCGCGTTCATCGTCAGGTTATCATACATGCAATCCACTGTCTCTTCAGAAGATAAAGACCACACACTTCTTGCCATTGGACAGTCTATTAGAGCATGTTTCCATGAGTCAGGTGCAGAACAAAGGGTGCAGATCTGTGTTGTGGTCATATTACGGTGGTGTAAAACATCCAACGTTGGAAGAGACTCGTGGCACAACCTCCATAAGAAAATCTTCAGCTTGGAAGGCACTCTCAAACTCCACAAAGACGTCCAAGCCTTCTCCTCTACCGTAATGTTTGAACGACCGCCGGCTTGCTCCAGGAGTGCCTCTCGCTGCAGTTTGGTCTTCAGCAAAAATCTGTAAACTGAAGCTACTGAAAACACACCTTTGTCGTCTTCCCCCCATGCCCAAAAGTCTCGCACATGCCTGGTACACAGCGGTATTCTGAGAATTATATCAGCATCAGCAGGGAGAAAAACAGTCCGCACCTTATCTTCTCGCCAAATAGCAGAAGAACTATCGATTAATTCCGAGACTAAATGAGGTTTATCATTAACCAGCGACACAATTGGTCTC
The DNA here is from genome assembly GCA_021605205.1 of Aegilops longissima. Taxonomy (NCBI): domain Eukaryota; kingdom Viridiplantae; phylum Streptophyta; class Magnoliopsida; order Poales; family Poaceae; genus Aegilops; species Aegilops longissima. The sequence goes on along the minus strand of CM038682.1, from coordinate 2,238,250 downwards.
ATCATTCCAGATCGAGGGATCCAATTTTGTTCCCATATTTTTGTTTCTTCTCCCGTCCTAATTCTCCTTATAAGACCCCCTGATAGAGCATCTCTTCCATCTAAAATCGCTCTCCAAATTTGAGAGGGATTATGTCCCAGTTCCGCTTCTAGTAGAGATACATTTGGGAAGTATTTGGCTTTTAAAACTCTCGCACTCAACGCCATGGGAGCTTGAATCAATCGCCATGCTTGCCTAGCCAAGAGCGACAAGTTGAAAAGCTCAATATCCCGAAAACCGAGGCCTCCCAAATACTTCGGTTTAGTGCACACATCCCATGATATCCAACAGGGCTTCCTTTTCCCCCTCTTGCTGCCCCACCAGAATTGCCGGATTAATGATGTGACACTCTCACAAATGCCTTTGGGTAGCCTGAAACATGACATTGAATATACAGGAATCGCTTGAGCAACCGCCTTTATTAGTACTTCTTTCCCTGCATAAGAAAGTAACTTCTCCATCCATCCCTTGATCTTTTCCCAAACCCGATCCCTCAGGTATTTGAACGTTCCATTCCGCGAGTGACCCACCTCGGTAGGCATTCCCAGATACCTATCAGTCAACTGTTCATCATGAACTTGGAGAGTATTTTTTATATCATCTCTGACTGCCTGAGGGCACCCTTTACTGAAGAATATTGAAGATTTATCATTGTTCACCCTCTGTCCAGATGCATTACAATAGGTATTCATCAGGTTTGAAACCACAGCTGCCCCTTCTGTACTTGCCTTGAAAAGCAACAGGCTATCGTCGACGAAGAGCAAGTGGTTAACAACCGGAGCTGTCGGCGCCACCTGAACTCCCACAAATGCTGACGACTGAGGAACGGATTTCAGTAGGCACGAAAGGCCCTCCGCTGCAATCAAGAAAAGATAAGGGGAGATTGGATCTCCCTGCCGAATACCCCTTGTGGGTTTAAACTGTTCCAACTTCTCCCCATTAAAAAGTACCGAAAAAGAGACTGACTTGATCATGCTCATGATTACACTGATCCAAGACCTAGCAAAACCTAATTTATCCATCATCGCCTCTAGATAAGTCCACTCAAGCCTATCGTAGGCCTTCATCATATCGAGTTTTAGAGCACAGTGACTATTTCTCTTGGCTTTACTTCTTTTCATAAAGTGTAGACACTCATAAGCCGTGATGATGTTATCTGTTATTAGTCTTCCAGGAACAAATGCTGATTGCTCTTCTGATATAATTTCTGGCAGGATTTGCTTCAACCTATTTGCAATCACCTTCGAGGCAATCTTGTATAATACATTGCACAAGCTTATTGGTCTAAACTGAGCTAACAGAGTTGGAGTCATTACCTTAGGAATCAAAACCAGAAAAGTGTCATTTATGCACTCAACATTTTCCTCTCCTTTAACAATCCTCAAAACAGCCTTAGTAACCTCTTCCCCGCACACATCCCAGTGCCGCTGATAAAAATGTGCTGGAAATCCATCGGGTCCCGGAGATTTTGTGGGGAACATTTGAAATAGAGCTGTCTTGACTTCTTCTTCTTTATAGTCCGCACACAACACTTCATTCATCTCAAGAGTAACCCTTCGAGGGACGTGTTCAAGCACTGCCTCCATGTTAGTCACCCCCTCAGAGGAATATAAGTTCTTATAAAAATCTGTGACCATCACTTTCAGTACTGTTGGATCATCTACAACAACCCCTAAAGAATTCATTAAAGCCTTTATCATGTTCTTTTTCCTCCTCATACTAGCACGCATGTGAAAGAACTTTGTATTTTTATCTCCTGCCTTCAGCCAATCAATTCTTGAGCGTTGGCGCCATAACAGTTCTTCCCTATGATACAATTCAACCAACCTCTCATTCAGTTTCACCTCTATATGACTTGGCCCAGTGTGTGTTGGATCATTCCTTAGCTCTTCTAACTCCTTCTTCAAGCTTTTCATCTCTCTCCGAACAGACCCAAAAGTCCTTCTATCCCATCGCCTCAGGTTGTTCGACAAGGTAAATAATTTCTGCTTTATCTCTGTAGCTCTCGAACAGGGTTTAGAGGCTGACCACGACGTTTGAATTGTCTCCTTCAAGTTCTCATGACTCTCCCAAGCAACCTCATAACAAAAAATTTGGTTCAGAGATTTGTTTGCCACCTCATCCCTATTCAATTCCAAGTGGATTGGGCCATGATCCGAAGAGGACGCTGTACGGTGCGACAAACTCGCCAGCGGAAACATAGAGCACCAAGAAGGCGAGCCCAAAGCTCGGTCAAGTCTAACTCTCGTGAAGGTTCCACCTGTGACTTTCTTCTCAAAGGTCCAGAATCTCCCTTTAAATCCAATATCCAGCAGCATACAAACATCAACAGTGTCTCGGAACCCTTGGATTTGGGCATTACTCCGTTGTCCAATTCCTTCATGCTCTTCTAGACGTAATACCTCATTAAAGTCTCCGATACATAGCCACGGTAGACTGCTCAAACTTGCAATATTCTTTAAAGTATCCCAAGTTTGGTGGCGCAAGTGTGTTTGAGCCTCTCCGTACACCACCGTCATCCTCCATGGGTCAAAACCAGACTCTCTAACAACACAATCCACATGATAATCAGAGTAACCCAAAATATCGATATCTATTAAATTATTCCAGAAAATACCAATGCCTCCGCTTCTACCATTACTGCTAATTGCATAACTCTTATCAAAGCCTATAGCACTAGCCAAACTCTCCACCCTCACTTTGTCAATTTGTGTTTCAACTACACAAAGCAAAGTAGGGGCAAATTCCTTCGCTATCTCGCGAAGCTCGTGAATTGTCGAGGCTTTGCCCGCGCCCCGACAATTCCAGCTGATGATACTCATTGCGCTTGGCGGCGCCCCTCGGAGGAGCCCGCCGTTGTTGCATTTGTTGTGTCACTGCCTTCTCCTCTAGTCTCTCTCCCTCCTTGCTCCAAACCTTTTTTTGCCCTCTTGTTTATTTTCCTTGGCGAGACATAGACCGGTGGTAACGGAGGAACCCCACCTGGGCTATCCTGTATTAAGGCCAAAGTGCCTGTATGCTCACCGTTCTCTGAATCTGCCTGCGTTAATGCAGCAGACAGCACACCCTGTGTGTTATCAGCTGAGATTCTCTTGTTATTGGCTTTGAGCGCCTCAGCTGCCATTCTTGCTTTCTCGTCTGTATTCTCTGCATGTACGTTGGAAGCAGCATGATGGGGCTGCATGTTATTTGCTGTAGCAGAGTTAGTTGCACTGTATTTTTCGCCTGCCAGTTCCGCACTCTCGTCATTATCATCTTTCTCCACTTCTTCGACCCGGTCCTCTTGTGCATCCGTACCAGCTGTGTTGTTTCTTCCGGTGTTCACATCACCACCTCGACCACGAGCTGGGACGAAGCCCCGCCCAGCAGTACCACCTCGGCCTCGACCCCTACCTCCTCGGTAATAAAACTTTCCACCCATCGACTGAGAATAATCCACTGTAGGCCGCTGGGCTAACATCCAACGACCCCATTTTTTGTCCTCCTCCTTCCAAATCCCCCTACCACACTCTTCATGGCTATGGCCCATGATTCCACAAACTTGACAGAAGAATGGTATCTTCTCATGCTTGACTATCAACAGGCGTCTTCCTTCTCCTTCAACCATCAACGGCGTGAATCGAGTCAAGGGTTTGGTGGTCAAAACCCTTGCTCGTACCCGGACATAGTCACCCTCATAGTACAGGTTGGGACGAAGTTGTACCTCTCTGACCTTGCCAATCCTACGAGCGAGCTGCTCTACTATTGGTTCCTGACGATAGACATCCGGGATCTTATGGATTTGAGCCCAAACATACAGTCCATCTAGCACCACCGATTCAGGATCCGTCTTTCCGTCGTAATCTTCTATGACCACACCAAGCCCTCTGAATAGCCAGGGTCCTCCATGGACGACCTTTCTCCAATCTCCTAGGCAAAAGAGCTGGAAAATAAACAAATTCTCCCCAGCCTGTCGGAACTTTGGCGTTTGGGCCAAACCCCAAATAAATTTCATGTTATCAAAACGCGGTCGAGCTGAACGCTCTGTCAGTGTTAACCCTAGCAATGGCCATCCATCCAGCCTCCGCCTCAAACTTCTTGGCGTCTGCCTTACCAATCACCACATCATCCAACTCCTCATCCAACAATTCCATGCCCTTTGGCATCTCCTCCAGATCAACCTCCTCTTTCTTCCCTGTTCTTGAAGAAGATCCCATCTCTTCCATGGCAACAGAGAGTCAGGAGCGTGCGCCCCCGACCTTCAGACTCCCCCTCGTCGCCCACGAAGGGCAGCGATTCGGTATTGGCGTAAAACACAGCGATCTCCCCGGCGATCAAAACAATCGCCAGCGGCGCCGCTGCAAACCCTAAGCGAGAGGGTAGGAGATAATTAGATTTAATACTGCATAAGTGGCTTGATTTGATTGGAACAAAATAAGGCCCGGGCGCACCCCGTTAAGATCCATATCCCCCTCACGCGCTGGGTATTAATGCTGGCCCATTTCTGGATTTCACTTCCAGCGGTTATGAGAAGGTTCGAGGACCTTCCTTAACTCTCTCTTTTTTATTTTTTTCTTTTTTCGTTTTATCCCTTTTCCATTTTCTATTTCTTTTCTGTGTTCCTTTTTATATTTCTTTCTTCTTCTTTTTTCTAACATTTGATTATTCATTTCTTTTTATTTCCTTTTTCTTTTCCAATTTGCGAACATCCTTCTAATTCCGCAACATCTTTTGAAAGCATGAACTTTTTTTAAAAAAGGTTCTCCTGAAATGGTGAACATTTTTTCCAAATTTTCAAAAAAAAACATACATGAACATTTTTTTGAAACTGTGAACATATTTTGGAACATGTGAAAAATTGCTATTTTTTGAATTTTGGGAATAATTTTTAAAATTCAGGAACATTTTGTGTGTTTTGACAAACATTTTTCTGAGTTCATGAATACTTTTCGAATCAGAAAACATTTTTTGTATTTTGTGAACATTTTTTGGAAATTTGGGAACAGTTTTAAAATTTCATGAACATATTTATAAAATATTTGAAATAATTTGTAAAAATTCATGAATATTTTCAGAAATTCATGAATATATTGAATAGATCAACATTTGTTTTAAAATCACGAAAATTTCTTTGAATCCGTGAGCATTTATCATTTCATGATTTTTTTGACAAGCATACACATGTTTTGAATTCACGAACATTTTTTCATAATCTGCAAGTTTCTTAAAATCCTTATTTCTTTTTACAAAGGAAAAAATCTAAAACAGGAAAAAAAAACAAGGGTTAATAGTACGCAGCGCACACCCACTCCTTGCCGATGGGCCAGCCCATGTTCATTTTTCTTTTCTTTCGTATACTGCTGCAAATAAAAAGCGCCAAGAAGGATTTGATCCCAAGCCGCGGAGCTTCAGCGCAAGCTTCGCCAATTTTGTTCTTTGAACCTCTGCAGCTTCTTCTTTCTTTTATTCCTGCTTTTTTTTCCTTTTCCTTTTCCTTTTTCCTTTTTTCTTTTTATTTCTTCTTTTATTTCTTCTTTTATTTATTCTTTTCCTTTTTCCGATTTCTTTATTTTTCTAATTTGATATACCAAGTTCACAAAAGTTTATGAACGTTTTTTCTAGTCGGAACGTTCAGAATTGGCAATTCCTATTTAGCGCTTAAGGCGCCCGTTACTGTGCATTTTACAACGGGTGCCTGAAGCGCCCCGCCCTGGCGGGCCCATTTGCCTTTTTTATATTTTTTAATCCGCAAAAAGGATTTCTTAGAGTGTACACGAGTTTCAAATCATGCACATTTTTTGAATTCACAAACACTTTTTTCACAATGCGCAACTTTTTTGAAATCCTGAATTATTTTTAAAAAGGAAGAAAAACTAAAACAAAATGAAAAAGAAAAACAAGCGGCTTCGTGCTTCCCGCGCCGCACATGGCCCGGCCCATGAGGGCGCACAGGCGGAGCTCATGAATAGGAGCTCCCTACACCCATGGCGTCAGAACGCTGAGAATTGGCGATTCCTATTTGGCACTTCGGGCGCCGTTACTATGTATTTTTCAAACGGGTGCCTGAAACGCCCTGCGCTGGGCCGACCTTTTTCTTCTTCTGTTTTAATCTACAAAAAAGAGTTCCTAGAGTGTATCCAATCAACGACCTCCTGTATCATCACAAGCTACACCACACCAAGTGGTTAGTTGAATCTTTTTCTTTTGTTTATTCTTTCTTATTTTCTTTTTCCATTTCCTTTTTGTTGATTCTATGAACTTTTTAAAATTTGTAACCTTTTTCTTCAAATCGATGAACATTCTTTCTTAATTTTGATGAACTTTTTTCATATTCGATAAACTGTTTTCCAAATTGGATGATTTTTCAAATTTGATGATTTTCTTTTCAAATTTAATGAACTTTTTTCAAAATTGATGAAAATTTCCTTAAATGTGATGATTTTTTTTCATTTTTTTATCTTTTTAAAAATCAATGAACTTTTTTGGCAAATCGATGATTTTTTCTTCAAAATTGATGAACTTTTTTCAAGTTTGTGAACTGTTCTTAAAAATGTTGAACTTTTTTAAGATTGACGAACGTTTTCAAATTTATGATTTTTTTCAAATAATTCAAAAGTAGAGGTGTTACAGTGGACTGTATTGTACAATAAATATCACGGATGCACTTGTTCTTATGTAGTTAGCGCTACTCACAGTCACTACAGTTAATTTAGTTGTAGTGGTTAGGCTAGCGTGCGTGATAACACAATGGTGTGAGTTCGAAATTCGAATCCTTGCGAGCAACTTTTTGTGCGATTTTTTTCGTGCTGAGATTTGATGCGTTGTATGCCATGGAGTTGGCCTCTGCATCGCTAAAGGCATGACATGGCAAGGTACAAAGCACACAACACGGTAGGCCCACTTGTGCTTAGCCCACTACACCGACCACGCATGCACCCCAGCCGAGCCAGCCCACACATGCACCTAGCCCAGCCAGATTGCTACTCCCGTTCTCCACCATTGCGATGTACGCCATGGGCCAGGCCAACTGGGCGCTGCATTGAGCACCAGTTGGCCTCTGCGGCGCTAAAGGCGCGACATGGCAAGGTACAAAGCACACAACACGGTAGGCCCACTTGCGCTTAGTCCACTACACCGATCACACATGCACCCCAGCCCAACCAGCCCACACCCGCACCTAGCCCAACTAGATCGCTACTCCCGTTCTCCACCACTGCGTTGTACGCCATGGGCTGGGCCAACTGGGCGCTGCATTTAGCACCGGTGGGAACAAATCGGCACCAGCGGGAACTCCACTCTCTGATCTGTTGTGTGTCTACCGTTGAAGGACATATGCCCTAGAGGCAATAATAAAGTTATTATTTATTTCCTTATTTCATGATAAATGTTTATTATTCATGCTAGAATTGTATTAACCGGAAACATAATACATGTGTGAATACATAGACAAACATAGTGTCATTATTATGCCTCTACTTGACTAGCTCGTGAATCAAAGATGGTTAAGTTTCCTAGCCATGGACAAAAGAGTTGTCATTTGATTAACGGGATCACATCATTAGGAGAATGATGTGATTGACTTGACCCATTCCGTTAGCTTAGCACACGATCGTTTAGTATGTTGCTACTGCTTTCTTCATGACTTATACATGTTCCTGTGACTATGAGATTATGCAACTCCCGTTTACCAGAGGAACACTTTGTATGCTACCAAACGCCACAACGAATCGGGTGATTATAAAGGTGCTCTCAGGTGTCTCCGAAGGTACATGTTGGGTTGGCGATTTGAGATTAGGTTTTGTCACTCCGATTGTGGGAGAGGTATCTCGGGCCCTCTCGGTAATACACATCACTTAAAGCCTTGCAAGCATTGCAACTAATGAGTTAGTTGTGGGATGATGTATTACGGAACGAGTAAAGAGACTTGCCGGTAACGAGATTGAACTAGGTATCGGATACCGACGATCGAATCTCGGGCAAGTAACATACCGATGACAAAGGGAACAACGTATGTTGTTATGCGGTTTGACCGATAAAGATCTTCGTAGAATATGTAGGAGCCAATATGGGCATCCAGGTTCGCTATTGGTTATTGACCGAGAATAGTTCTAGGTCATGTCTACATAGTTCTCGAACCCGTAGGGTCCGCACGCTTAAAGTTACGATGACAGTTTTATTATGAGTTTATGAGTTTTGATGTACCGAAGGAGTTCGGAGTCCCGAATGAGATCGGGGACATGACGAGGAGTCTCGAAATGGTCGAGACATAAAGATCGATATATTGGACGACTATATTCGGAGTTCCGAAAAGGTTCCGAGTGATTCGGGTATTTTTCGGAGTACCGGAGAGTTACGGGAATTCGTATTGGGCCTCTTTGGGCCATACGGGAAAGAAGAGAAAGGGCCAAAAGGGTGGCCGCACCCCTCCCCTTGGACTAGTCCGAGTTGGACTAGGAAGGGGGGCGCCCCCTTCCTTCCTTCTCCTTCTCTCTTCCCTTTCCTTCTCTCCTACTCCTACTACATGGAAGGGTTCCTAGTTGGACTAGGAAAGGGGGAATCCTACTCCCGGTGGGAGTAGGACTCCCTAGGGCGCGCCATAGAGAGGCCGCCCTCCCTCCTCCATTCCTTTATATACGGGGCAGGGGCACCCCATAGACACAAGTTGATCTATGGATCGCCTTAGCCGTGTCGGTGCCCCCTCCACCATATTCCACCTCGGTCATATCGTCATGGAGTTTAGGCGAAGCCTCGCGCCGTAGAACATCATCATCATCACCACGCAGTCGTGCTGACGGAACTCATCCCCGACGCTTTGCTGGATTGGAGCCCGGGGAACGTCATCGAGCTGAACGTGTGCTGAACACGGAGGTGCCGTACGTTCGGTGCTTGGATCGGTCGAGTCGTGAAGACGTACGACTACATCAACCGCGTTGTGATAACGCTTCCGCTTACGGTCTACGAGGGTACGTGGACAATACTCTCCTCTCTCGTTGCTATGCCATCACCATGACCTTGCATGTGCGTAGGAATTTTTTTGAAATTACTACGTTACCCAACAGTGGCATCCGAGCCTAGGTTTTATGCGTTGATGTTATGTGCACGAGTAGAACACAAATGAGTTGTGGGCGATACAAGTCATACTGCTTACCAGCATGTCATACTTTGGTTCGGCGGTATTGTTGGATGAAGCGGCCCGGACCGACATTACGCGTACGCTTACGCGAGACTGGTTTTACCGCCGTGCTTTGCACACAGGTGACTAGCGGGTGTCAGTTTCTCCAACTTTAGTTGAACCGAGTGTGGCTACGCCCGGTCCTTGAGAAGGTTAAAACAACACCAACTTGACGAACTATCGTTTTGGTTTTGATGCGTAGGTAAGAACGGTTCTTGCTCAGCCCGTAGCAGCCACGTAAAAATTTGCAACAACAAAGTAGAGGACGTCTAACTTGTTTTTGCAGCGCATATTGTGATGTGATATGGTCAAGACGTGATGAGATATAAGTTGTTGTATGAGATAATCATGTTTTGTTGAAGTTATCGGCAACTGGTAGAAGCTCTATGGTTGTCTCTTTGTTGCATAAGATGCAAGTGCCAAATAATTGTTTTACTTTATCGCTATGCGATAGCAATAGTTGCAAGAGCAATAGTTGGCGAGACGACCATGTGACGACACATTGATATAGATCAAGATGATGAAGATCATGGTGTCGTGCCGGTGACGATAGAGATCATGACAGTACTTTGGAGATGGAGGTCAAAGGCGCAAGATGATCATGGCCATATCATTTCACATATTTTGATTGCATATGATGTTTATCTGTTATGCATCTTATCTTGCTTTGATTGACGGTAGCATTTTAAGATGATCTCTCACTAAAATTATCAAGAAGTGTTCTCCCTGAGTATGCACCGCTGCCAAAGTTCGTCGTGCCCGCACACCACGTGATGGTCGGGTGTGATAAGCTCTCGTCCATCTACAACGGGTGCAAGCCAGTTTTGCACACGCAGAATACTCAGGTTAAACTTGACGAGCCTAGCATATGCAGATATGGCCTCGGAACACGGAGACCGAAAGGTCGAGCGTGAATCATATAGTAGATATGATCAACATAGTGATGTTCACCATTGAAAACTACTCCATCTCACGTGATGATCGGTTATGGTTTAGTTGATTTGGATCACGTGATCACTTAGATGACTCGAGAGATGTCTTTCTAAGTGGGAGTTCTTGAGTAATATGATTAATTGAACTTAAATTTATCATAAACTTAGTCCTGGTAGTATTTTGCAAATTATGTTCTAGATCAATAGCTTGCGTTGTTGCTTTCATATGTTTATTTTGATATGTTCCTAGAGAAAATTGTGTTGAAAAATGTTAGTAGCAATGATGCGGATTGGATCCGTGATCTGAGGTTTATCCTCATTGCTGCGCAGAAGTATTATGTCCTTGATGCACCGCTAGGTGAAAAACCTATTGCAGGAGCAGATGCAGACATTATGAACGTTTGGCTAGCTCAATATGATGACTACTTGATAGTTTAGTGCACCATGCTTAACGGCTTAGAATCGGGACTTCAAAGACGTTTTGAACGTCATGGACCATATGAGATGTTCCAGGAATTGAAGTTAATATTTCAAGCAAATACCCGAGTTGAGAGATATGAAGTCTCCAACAAGTTCTATTGCTAAAAGATGGAGGAGAATCACTCAACTAGTGAGCATGTGCTCAGATTGTCTGGGTACTACAATCGCTTGAATCAAGTGGGAGTTAATCTTCCAGATAAGATAGTGATTGACAGAGTTCTCTAGTCACCATCACTAAGTTAGTAGAACTTTGTGATGAACTATAGTATGCAAGGGATGACGAAAACGATTCCCGAGCTCTTTGTGATGTTGAAATCGACGAAGGTAGAAATCAAGAAAGAGCATCAAGTGTTGATGATTGACAAGACCACTAGTTTCAAGAAAAGGGCAAAGGGATAGAAAGGGAACTTCAAGTAGAATGACAAGCAAGTTGTCACTCCCGCGAAGAAGCTCACAGCTAGACCAAAGCCTAAAACTGAGTGCTTACACTGCAAAGGAAATGGTCACTGGAAGCGGAAATGCCCTGAATATTTGGTGGATAAGAAGGATGATGAAGTGAACAAGGGTATATTTGATATACAGGTTATTGATGTGTGCCTTACTAGTGTTTATAGTAGCCCCTGAGTATTTGATACTTGTTCAGTTGCTAAGATTAGTAACTCGAAACAGGAGTTATATAAACAGAGACTGGTTGAAGGGGAAGTGACGATGAGTGTTGGAAGTGGTTCCAAGATTGATATGATCATCATCGCACACTCCCTATACTTTCGGGATTAGTGTTGAACCTAAATAAATGTTATTTGGCGTTTGCGTTGAGCATGAATATGATTTGATCATGTTTATTGCAATATGGTTATTCATTTAAAATCAGAGAATAATTGTTGTTCTGTTTAAATGAATAAAACCTTTGATGGTCATACACCCAATGAAAATAGTTTGTTGGATCTCGATCGTAGTGATACACATATTCATAATATTGATGCCAAAAGATGCAAAGTTGATAATGATAGTGCAACTTATTTGTGGCACTGCCGTTTGGGTCATATTGGTGTAAAGCGCATGAAGAAACTCCATAAAGATGGATTTTCGGAATCACTTGGTTATGAATCATTTGATGCTTGCGAACCATGCCTTTTGGGCAAGATGACTAAAACTCCGTTCTCTGGAACAATGGAACGAGCTACTGACTTATTGGAAACAATACATACCGATGTATGCGGTCCAATGAGTGTTGATGCTCGTGGCGGGTATCGTTATTTTCTGACCTTCACAAGATGAATTGAGCAGATATGAGTATATCTACTTGATGAAACATAAGTCTGAAATAATTGAAAGGTTCAAAGAATTTCAGAGTGAAGTGGAAAAATCATCATAACAAGAAAATAAAGTTTCTACGATCTGATCGCGGAGACGAATATTTGAGTTACAAGTTTGGTCTTCAATTAAAACAATGTGGAATAGTTTCACAGCTCACGCCACCTGGAACACCACAACGTTATGGTGTGTCCGAACGTCGTAACTGCACTTCATTGGATATGGTGCGATCTATGATGTCTCTTATCGGTTTTACCACTATCGTTTTGGGGTTGTGCATTAGAGACAGCTGCATTCACGTTTAAAAGGGCACCATCTAAATCCATTGAGACGACACCGTATGAACTATGGTTTAGCAGTAAACCTAAGCTGTCGTTTCTTAAAGTTTGGAGTTGCGATGCTTATATAAAAAAGTTTCAACCTGATAAGCTCGAACCCAAATCGGAGAAGTGCGTCTTCATAGAATACCCAAAGGAAACTGTTGGGTACTCCTTCTATCACAAATCCAAAGGCAAAACATTCGTTGCTAAGAATGGATCCTTTCTAGAGAAGGAGTTTCTCTCGAAAGAAGTGAGTGGGAGGAAAGTAGAACTTGATGAGGTAATTGTACCTGCTCCCTTATTTGAAAGTAGTTCATCACAGAAATCTGTTCCTGTGACTACTACACCAATTAGTGAGGAAGTTAATGATGATGATCATGAAACTTCAGATTAAGTTACTACAGAACTTCGTAGGTCTTCCAGAGTAAGATCCGCACTAGAGTGGTACGGTAATCCTGTTCTGGAAGTTATGTTACTAGACCATGATGAACCTACGAACTATGAAGAAGCGATGGTGAACCCAGATTCCACAAAATGGCTTGAGGCCATGAGATCTGAGATAAGATCCATGTATGAAAACAAAGTATGGACTTTGATTGACTTGCCCAATGATCGGCGAGACATTGAGATTAAATGGATCTTCAAGAGGAAGACGAACGCTGATAGTGTTACTATCTACAAAGCTAGAATTGTCGCAAAAGGTTTTCGACAAGTTCAAGGTGTTGACTATGATGAGAGTTTTTCACTCGTATCTATGCTTAAGTCTGTCTGAATCATGTTAGCAATTGCCACATTTTATGAAATCTGGCAAATGGATGTCAAAACTGCATTCCTTGATGGATTTTTTAAAGAAGAGTTGTATATGATGCAACCAGAAGGTTTTGTCGATCCGAAAGGTGCTAACAAAATGTGCAAGCTCCAGCAGTCCATCAATGGACTGGTGCAAGCATCTCGGAGTTGGAATATACGCTTTGATAAGTTGATCAAAGCATATAGTTTTAATACAGACTTGCGGTGAAGCCTGTATTTACAAGAAAGTGAGTGGGAGCACTACAACATTTCGATAAGTATATGTGAATGACATATTGTTGATCGGAAATAATGTAGAATTTTTCGGAAAGCATAAAGGAGTGTTTGAAAGGAGTTTTTCAAAGAAAGACCTTGGTGAAGCTGCTTACATTGAGCATCAAGATCTATAGAGATAGATCAAGACGCTTGATAAGATTTTTCAATGAGTACATACCTTGACAAGATTTTGAAGTAGTTCAAAATGGAACAGTCAAAGAAAGAGTTCTTGCCTGTGTTGCAAGGTGTGAAGTTGAGTAAGACTCAAAACCCGACCATGGCAGAAAATAGAAAAGAATGAACAGTCATTCCCTATGCCTCAGTCATAGGTTCTATAAAGTATGCTATGTTGTGTACTAGACCTATTGTATACCTTGCTCTGAGTTTGGCAAAGGAATACAATTTTGATCTAAAAGTAGATCACTAGAACAGCGGTCAAGAATATCCTTAGTGAGGACTAAGGAGATGTTTCTCGATTATGGAGGTGATAAAAGAGCTAGTCGTAAAAGTTACAACGATGCAAGCTTTTACACCAATCCAGATGACTCTAAGTCTCAATCTGGATACATATTGAAAGTGGGAGCAATTAGCTAGAGTAGCTCCGTGCAGAGCATTGTGGATATAGAATATTTGCAAAATACATACGGCTCTGAATGTGACAGACCCGTTGACTAAACTTCTCTCATGAGCAAAACATGATCATACCTTAGTATCTTTGGGTGTTAATCGCATAGCCATGTGAACTAGATTATTGACTCTAGTAAACCCTTTGGGCGTTGATCACATGACGATGTGAACTATGGGTATTAATCACATATAGATGTGAATATTGGTGTTAAATCACATGGTGATGTGAACTAGATTATTGACTCTAGTGCAAGTGGGAGACTGAAGGAAATATGCCCTAGAGGCAATAATAAAGTTATTATTTATTTCCTTATTTCATGGTAAATGTTTATTATTCATGCTAGAATTGTATTAACCGGAAACATAATACATGTGTGAATACATAGACAAACATAGTGTCACTATTATGCCTCTACTTGACTAGCTCGTGAATCAAAGATGGTTAAGTTTCCTAGCCATGGACAAAAGAGTTGTCATTTGATTAACGGGATCACATCATTAGGAGAATGATGTGATTGACTTGACCCATTCCGTTAGCTTAGCACACGATCGTTTAGTATGTTGCTACTGCTTTCTTCATGACTTATACATGTTCCTGTGACTATGAGATTATGCAACTCCGCTTACTGAGGAACACTTTGTGTGCTACCAAACGTCACAACGTAACTGGGTGATTATAAAGGTGCTCTACAGGTGTCTCCGAAGGTACATGTTGGGTTGGCGTATTTCGAGATTAGGTTTTGTCACTCCGATTGTGGGAGAGGTATCTCTGGGCCCTCTCGGTAATACACATCACTTAAAGCCTTGCAAGCATTGCAACTAATGAGTTAGTTGTGGGATGATGTATTACGGAACGAGTAAAGAGACTTGCCGGTAACGAGATTGAACTAGGTATCGGATACCGACGATCGAATCTCGGGCAAGTAACATACCGATGACAAAGGGAACAACGTATGTTGTTATGCGGTTTGACCGATAAAGATCTTCGTAGAATATGTAGGAGCCAATATGGGCATCCAGGTTCCGCTATTGGTTATTGACCGAGAATAGTTCTAGGTCATGTCTACATAGTTCTCGAACCCGTAGGGTCCGCACGCTTAAAGTTACGATGACAGTTTTATTATGAGTTTATGAGTTTTGATGTATCGAAGGAGTTCGGAGTCCCGGATGAGATCGGGGACATGACGAGGAGTCTCGAAATGGTCGAGACGTAAAGATCGATATATTGGACGACTATATTCGGAGTTCGGAAAAAGTTCCGAGTGATTCGGGTATTTTTCGGAGTACCGGAGAGTTACGGGAATTCGTATTGGGCCTTTTTGGTCCATACGGGAAAGGAGAGAAAGGGCCAAAAGGGTGGCCGCACCCCTCCCCTTGTACTAGTCCGAATTGGACTAGGGAGGTGGGCGCCCCCTTCCTTCCTTCTCCTTCTCTTTTCCCTTTCCTTCTCTCCTACTCCTACTACATGGAAGGGTTCCTAGTTGGACTAGGAAAGGGGGAATCCTACTCCCGGTGGGAGTAGGACTCCCCTAGGGCGCGCCATAGAGAGGGCCGGCCCTCCCCCTCCTCCACTCCTTTATATACGGGGGCAGGGGGCACCCCATAGACACAAGTTGATCTACGGATCGTTCCTTAGCCGTGTGCGGTGCCCCCCTCCACCATATTCCACCTCGGTCATATCGTCGCGGAGTTTAGGCGAAGCCCTGCGCCGGTAGAACATCATCATCATCACCACGCCGTCGTGCTGACGGAACTCATCCCCGACGCTTTGCTGGATTGGAGCCCGGGGAACGTCATCGAGCTGAACGTGTGCTGAACACGGAGGTGCCGTACGTTTGGTGCTTGGACCGGTCGAGTCGTGAAGACGTACGACTACATCAACCGCGTTGTGATAACGCTTCCGCTTACGGTCTACGAGGGTACGTGGACAATACTCTCCTCTCTCGTTGCTATGCCATCACCATGATCTTGCATGTGCGTAGGAAATTTTTTGAAATTACTACGTTACCCAACAACCGTATGCTCCACCGACCTCCGGCTATGTCCTCAACTAGCGTGTTAGGCCCCTTAACTTAAGAAATCGATGCCTTTGTCTTCTTTAGTTAACGCCGAGGTTACCACTTCAATTGGATTCAAATTCCGCCCTCAAATCTTCATCCAATGGCGCTCGCAATTAATTACCGCTTCACGCCTCTGGCCTCGACACTAGGGCGTCGATTTTCAATCGGACGGCTATGTCGACGTCGTCCATCGCTATTGATCACCAGCTTGCATCACATGCTCTATTCATTTTCTTTTTACTTTTTCACTGCTGTAATGGCTATAAAGCTAGGATCCTTCACTGTGTGTTGTCATCTAGAATTGTATTAGGGTTTCCCCATAGCCGCCTTATTCAGACTAGCAAACTTGTTCCTCTTCGTGTGAGAAAACCCTAAACTAAAATTTCCCCAATTTCCTCCTTTGTTCATGATGTTCGTTTGAAATTGCCAGTAATTAGACATCACCATAACTCGGGTCTAACAATTGGTAATAAAAACCTATGGTTCTTGGCGGCGTGGGAGATCTGCGAGAAGGTTCGGGCATCCATCTTCCTTCGTTGATCCAGATTTGCGGTGGTGGTGTACCTTCGGTAGCACATACGGTGGTAGACAACTCGGGTGTTAGAGATAGTTGGGTAGTGGTTGCTGAAGAACATTTCCCAGTCTAAAATCCCACCCACCCTTCC
This sequence comes from Aegilops longissima, assembly GCA_021605205.1. NCBI lineage: Eukaryota > Viridiplantae > Streptophyta > Magnoliopsida > Poales > Poaceae > Aegilops > Aegilops longissima. The sequence continues at coordinate 2,221,597 of CM038682.1, read as the reverse complement.
CTCTTGATAACCATCGGGGGGGGGGGGGCGGTGGTGCGAAGTTCTTGTCGGGATCCACCGCCGCCTGTGCCGTACTGCGCGTCGGGTTATTGCGGGATCTGCCACGCCAACTTGCGGTCTCTCCGCCGCTCTGCCTTGCGATAATTGCTGCCCGATTCCACTCCCCATCAAATTCTGCAGAGTTTGTGCGGAGCACCCTCAAGGTGTCTCTCCAAGGTTCTCCATGGTTGACTACGTTAACAATACCTTGCACATGCTACAATCTAGTTGAGAGGGATATGTCATCTCGTCACTTGTCTGTGCTGAATTTTACTACACTACTGGAAGGCATAGTCGGTCCCAAGCCTGGGTAAAGGAGGAGGGTTGTGATAGGCTTGGCGAGCCAACGTAAAAACTAGCCAGTCCCATAGGTATGAAATCCATTTGAGCGAGAGTAGTATTAGGACAGGTGACCTCCTAAGAAGTCCTCATGAAAGGGTTGTCATTGGTTTAGTACAAAGTTTTACCAAATCAATGATAATTCTTCAAAAAAATATGAAAATAATTTAAATTAAAAAGACCCATAGTATTTTTTAACAAGAATTCAGTTCTCCAAAATTCTTATATTTTTCATCTCTCTTGTACATGCCTTATTTTCCTTTGTTTATTATTCTCCAAAATCCTATAGTTTTTTATATAAAAAGAAAATGTGTACCATCTTCCATTTATTTTTGTCTTAGTTATGGTTCTAATTCACTGAATTGGGTGATTTGAACGATGTGTGTTGATTGTCATCCTAGTGATGTGCCTTTCCCAAGTAGGTTTTGATTTTACTTTCTCTGTTTCAACTCCGATAAGATAGCAGAATTTTTATTTTGGTGGTTTTGGTTATTCTGATCATATCTCATCTCTGCATGTTTCGGTAAAAACTGGAGAACTTGTAAACAAATGATATGAAATTTATTAAATGAGTGCATGTTTTTAGGACAACTTGGTTCTTATTTTATAATCTAAAAATTATTTTGTCAACGGAATAATCTAAGAACTATATTATTAGCAGATGACTTGTCTAGGACTAAGACGGCAATATAAAATTATCCATTCTCATGTATTTATAATAATTTTTTTGCTTTAAGATTATTTATATGTTGTAGCTAAATATATGATGTTTGTATAAATTGATATATCTTTTAGTATGTTTTATATACAACAAGCGGATATTAGCAATAATGTGATGCCACTATATATTAATATACATGTTTTAGCATATAATTCTAATATTCATTATTGCCAAATCCATCTATTAATATGAAATGGTATTATTTTACCATAGATTTAGGCAAACCTAAAGTAGCACATTAATACTGAAATTAGTTAATGCCCTTAATGTATTGTGGTGCGTTTATATGTATGTGTTATGTGTTTGTACTATCCTTTTAAATATCAGTTTTAGATTATAAGAGTGTAACAAATAAGTAGATAGAGGCTTCAAGAGTGCAAGACTATCAAACTTAGGTGTAACTAAACAGAGAATTCAAGAGTGTTTGAGGTCAAATTGCACTTGTTGTTCTTGTGGGTTGGATTAGCAGTACCATGGAACTAAGCAACTCGCTGAAAAATGGTCGGAATAGTCTTATCATAGATGGCTAAAAATGAAATGTATATTACATACAACCTCTTAGTTTCAAGAGCATAGAAGGTGTCACAAAAGTTTCTTTCCTTTTTCTTATTATCAAAAACCATATGCACAATGGACAAGTCCAAAGGTGAAACCAGAATGCAGTAGAGGTAGGGCACGTGAACGTATAGGATGTAAAGTCTGTTTTGAGTTCGGGTGACAAGATGATGTTGATTCTCTAATTAACTTGTGTAACCTCGACACGTTGAGTTCTGCTTGCTTTCTTAATAAGATTTATTTATGGTATATGTTTACATGATAAGGGATTAGATGCCACTTTGTTCCATTAGGTGATGTTCATTTTTTTGTGGTACACCACTAGAAAATATACTATTACTGCTTGATGGCTACTTTAAAGTGCAGATAGTGGTGGAGGTAGAGGGTGGACAGGGTTGGCCATGGCCCACCCTGAGATTTGGAAATAGCCTTTATTCCATAGGAGAAAGCCTAAGAAAAATAAAAGAAGAAGTAAATGTATATGTACAGTTGGACTATTGGGCCACCCTGGCCCAGTGGGCTAGGTCCACTACTGAGTGCAGACATTGGTGTCTTACAAGATAACTAGTTAATTAAGCATCTTAATCTTGTACATAGGAAATTAAATAATGCCATTAACTTTTTTTTTGAATTTTCATCGGGGGGGAGTTCTCCCCACCTGAATCTTTTATAGAAGTGTAGGTCAAAAAACCCAGAGGATACATCAGTCTCACAAAACAGGTCGAGAGAGAGGGTGGGTGGGTGGGGGGGCGCACAGCCCAAAGAGAGAGGGGGGGTCAGTCGGTGCCGGTCAGACAATCCAACCAAGCATCAACCGCATGTTTCAACAGGCGGGGGAGCCGAACACGCCAGAGAACCGCATTTCGGTGAGCGATGGTGGCATCCCTTGGAAGACCACCGCATTTCGGTGCTTCCACAGCTGCCAGCAGCAGAGTAGCAGGAAGGTGGAGCCCGTCGCAACGGGCACCCAAGGCGGGGGAGTGAGCATGTGTAGCTGCCGAACGGAGGTGGCCTCGACGGAGGTCTTTCCAACCACCCGCCAGAAGCGTCGGGCGAACGCACACCCGAAGATGAGGTGATCCGCCGTCTCCAGGGGTGAGGAACATAAGGGGCAACCAGCGCCCACGGCCTCAACAATGTGCTTGCGAAGAAGGATGTCCCGCGTGTGCACCCTGGCCTGAACTAGAAGCCAGGCGAAGAACCGGACCCGGCTCGGAGCAAAATTTCGCCAGACGAAAGCCACGAAGGGCACCTGCAGCCCCCCAAAGTGGCACAGCTGGTACACGCCGGCCGACGAGAGGAGCTTGCTCCTGACGCAGCCCGGGCGTAGAACCCGCTCGTCGGGCGCCTCCGAGAGGGCCACCCCATCCAAGGCCCGGAGAAGGATGGCACGGTCGCGAGCCCTGGCATGGTTCAGCCGAGGGACCAGCACTCCATCGATGCCGCCGCGGAGGACTTGTGCCATGAAGGCCTCCGGCACGGTGGTGTGGGAAAAGAGTGACGGCAGCCGCCAGACGAGGGCGCCCCCGGGTAGCCAAGCGTCGAGCCAGAAGGCGGTTGTCCATCCATTCCCCACCTGGACGGAGGAGAGAGCTCTATACACCGGCATTAGGTCGGCCAGAGAGGCCCAGTGCGGCCCCGGGAGGGCCGACGCCGCCATCAGGGTGAGGAGGGAGCGTCCAAGCTCCGACCAGACCCAGGCACCCCAGGGAGAGTCCTGCTGCGAGTGTAGCCGGTGCACCAATTTCAGCAACAGGGAGCGGTTTTGGACCGGTAAAGCTCGCACTCCAAGTCCACCCTCGTTTTTCGGCCGGACCACCTTCTCCCAGGCGACTAGGCACTGGGCACCGGAGGCCGCCTCCGCCGCTGTCCACAGGAAGGAACGCCGAAGCGCGTCCAGGGCGCGCAGCACCGACGACGGCAACTCGATGGCCGCCGTGGTGTAGGTGGGCAGCGCGTCGAGGACTGCATTCAGCAGGACGAGACGCCCCCCGAAGGAGAGCAGCTGTGCCCGCCACCCGGAAAGGTAGCGCTCGGACTTGGCGATGAGGGGAAGGAAACCCTCCAACGTAAGCTTGCGGTTGGAGAGGGGGAGCCCGAGGTACACCTACGGGAAGCTCCCCACCTGACAGCCCAGGACCTGAACCGTGTCATGGAGATCGTCCACCAGGACATGCATTGGCACCACCGTGCTCTTGTGGAAATTTATGACAAGCCCCGTTGCCGCCGCGAAGTCGTCCAAGATGCCCTTAAGGCGCCTGACAGCGCCCAGCTCAGCTCGAAGGACGATTAGGGTATCGTCGGCGTACTGGAGCACGAGAGGGGGCGCGCCAGCCAGGAGGGGGTGAGCCATCCCCATGTCGCGCTTGATCATCCTTTGCAGCACATCGGCCACAAGCAAGAAGAGGTAGGGGGAGAGGGGATCCCCCTGCCGCGGCCCCTTCTTGCAGGGGATCCAACGCCCCGACACCCCATTCAGGAGGACCGAGGACAAGGACGACCGGAAGATGGCGTCCATCCAGTCACACCAGCGCCCCGGAAAGCCTCGCACCTCCAGGATCTCTCGGAGGCTTTGCCAGTTGATGGAGTCAAAAGCCTTCGCGAAGTCCAGCTTAAGGACGAGAGCCGGTGCCTTTCGCCGGTCACAGCACTGGACGACCTCGGCGTCATAGACGAAATTCTCGGAGATGCTCCGCCCTTTGATAAAGCCGGACTGGTCCACATCGATGAGCTCCGGGATTTTCCTCTGGAGGCGGGTTGTCAGCGCCTTGCAAACCAGCTTGATGTCACAGTTTTGTAGCGAGACAGGCCGGTACCCACCCGGCGCTAGGACCCCGTCGCCCTTAGGCAGCAGGACAATATGTGCCCGGTTGATGCAGGTGAGGTTGACCGATGAGGAGAAGACCCCATCAAACATCCGCATGACATCGGCGGCAACTGTCGCCCAGGCAGCTTGGTAGAACGCCGGCCCCAAGCCATCAGGCCCGGGGGCGCTGGTCCTATCGAGGCCACGCACGGCCTCCTGGACCTCCGGCAGCGTGACTAAGATCATCTCCAACTAAGATCATCTCCAACCGGACTTAGTTAATGCCATTAACTAAGATCATCTCCAACCGGACTTGCCTAATTTAAACCCTCATATGTTGGCGTAAAATTGGGGCTTGACCCATTTTTTACCGCCCGGATAGCCATGCCCCATATCTGAATCCCTAAAATCCACACAAAGCTATGCAACGTTGGTAAGCAAACATAAACTTATAGTAGTTCATCATACACATACGGATAGGACAACCAGACATAGCTAGTTCATACACATTCGACAGATACATAGAGGCAATAGCCCTACCCACCTCTTCTTGCGAGAATGCGAGTTAATTCCGCATTCTCAATGTCAGAGACTCTGTCCTTGATCAGCCAGAAGTCCTATGCCAGAGACACCTCACCACGGGTACCACCATGAAGAACTCCTTAATATGTGGGCCCAAATCTCATCCGAGTGCTCGAGGAGGTTATCATCCTTCTTGAGGCACGGGATTGAAAACTTTCAACGACGCCCATTGAAAATCGCCTGAAAGTACGCGGTAGTAATTGACTAGATTTGTCCATGCCACGGCCCTCCAAGTTGGAAGCTTTCTTGCGATTCCGCCAGCAATATCCTGGAATTGTGCAGCTGTGGGCTTCCCGTTAGGGTAAATCTAGGCACCGACATGGCAAGGAGCCCACCGGGCACCCAAGGCCCACATCCACCTGGTCCACCTCATCATTAGAGCACTAACAATTTTGCAACGAACAGTTCATCAAAAAGAAAAGGAATTGTTTGATCCTAAAAAAATATTTTTTCAACGCAGCATCAGGGAAGAACTTGTCAAACACCACACCACACGTGGTCCCCACCGCTGCTGTCCATACCCGAACGGACGGCCGTGGATCAGTTCTGCTCACTACCTCCCACCGGTCCGGTCCACACGCATGCCCACCTCTGACCAAATCCCGTCTCCTCCCCTCTCCCCTCTCGGCTTCGTCGGCTCCGGCGACCGGCGGCCAGTGGCGGGCGTACCTCCCAATCCCAATTCCAATCCCAGGTGATAATATCCATCTCCAACCCACATTACCCTCGCCTCTGTTCCGGTTAGATCCCTTCACATTCTCGGGTTGGGTGCTTTGATCGATTCGATGCCGCACCACGCCGTCGCCGGCGACGCAGGTTCTCTGGCGCATTCATCCCGTAGCCCACCAAACTAAGTTATTTCGTTTCGCTCTTGTTCCCCCTCCGAACATGTGCTCCACAGCCCCTTCCTTTCTGGGAATGCACTGGATGCTACCTTTCTGAGATGATAATGCATATATTTCGCAAAAATAAATAAAAAAGATGTAATGCACTTGAGATGAAGTTCAGTGATAAGCACCAAAAAATATTTGTTGACTCTTAAACAATCCAAGTGTAATAAGGATACTCTCGACCACGGATGTTTGAAGCCAATTGGTTGGTTTGCTAAGCACATCCTTAGCTGCCCCAGCTGGCCAGCTCTTGTTTCTTTGGGTCAGCAGAGGAGTAGGAGCAGTAACTGAAAATTGCTAACCTAGCAGCAGGAGCAGTAACTGAAAATTCAGGTTTTCAGTTAGCAGGAGCAGTGTTTGCTTAAGTTTGTGTTGTACTGCATGGTTCGGATTATAACGACATGGTTTCAGGTTTCGCTATGCTTTAGATTGTATTAACCCTGTCCAGTATCCATTTATGGAGATTGCGTTTTTGGGTGGGTTCTTGTATGCTTATGCAGGGCTTTTGTACAATAGTGCTGGATGAACTCGGCATCGTTCCTTGCACCAATGATTTATTTGTACCCGTGACTGATATCCGAATTTGCTTCCGGGCATATTCTCGCCAAGTTTTGTTCTTTTTGTTTATGACCTGAAGAGGATCCTTTTCAAGGAATTCTGATATCTTGATTTCCCATGGTTGAGTACTATAATCTGAATTTATTCGGCTGCACAATATCCCTTCCTTTGAATATGTAATTTATGGATCAATTTGACGGAGATCATGTTACCTTTGCCTGCAGGTTGAGCATCAGTACGCTCATATGTTATTCTTGGTCATAGCTTTCACATATGTGAGGATGGTTCATGGAAAGCATGAGCGGGTGATGGCGAGAAAATAAAACAAAATTTTGATGGGCTGACACCATGTCCACCAGATCACCACCATGATGCATGCTAATTCTTCGCTCCAAATGCTTCCGGGAATACAAACTGGTTGTTCGTATTTAGTCACCCAATGGTGTTGCATTTGCAGAGTTCTCCAGTGCTGATCTGATTGCGTAAGAGTTTTGTATCTGCTGCTGAAGATTTTGATACAGAGCACTCCATTATGTGATATGTCATAACATGAAAGATGCATCTAGCTTACCTTGTTGTACTTTAATTATCGATTAGTGAGCTGTGGCCACTGTCCACATTGGTTACAAGTTAGTTTATTAGTAGGTCCAGTCAGCAAAACTTTAAAAAGGGCAAGTAGCTGGATCAGATCCACTATTGACCTGTTGACCGGTTGGCATCTCTCCCGGATGATACTAGATAAGATCCACTTCCCATCCGCCTTGTCCTTGTCTGCGTCATTCATTCTCGTCCGCGTTATTGCGTAGTCGGATCGATGGATACCCGTCAACAGTCACTCCCTGCTTACTTTATACCACCAATTAATGATACCCAAATTTGCTTTCTGGTATATCATATTTCTTGTTGCAAAGGAATTTCTGATATGTTAACTATATAAGCTGGACTTTACAGAGGCATGCTTTCGTGTTTTCTACTTCTAGGTGTGCAGGACAGAAAGTAATTCAGTGGGTAAAACAGGGAATGCCATGAAAGTGTTATTGTCCACAATTCTCAGACGTGAGATCAATACAATGGCTGCTTGTCGATGGCAACCAAATCCTAAGAATAGAAAAATGCTAGACAAGGACAAATAAGAAGAAGAAAGTGAGAAGCACACACCAGTTTGTCAGATTGCCTCTCCAGTTCTTATTACAGTCACCAACTGTGTACCGTATGACTACATTGGAGACGATGGAACATTGCTAGTAACAGATTTGGAAAAGCGAGAGGTTATGGCTCCAGATGTGATATGCGGCGAGAGATGTTTCTTACTGCGTGCAGATAGCTCAACTGCCAGCCTGTGCTTGTTGAAACTATAAAAATAATTGGTTCTTAGGTAAGTACATTCATTTCAAAGCTGGCTGTTATATCAATGATGATTATTATATATTTGTTGATATGTGCATTAGCTAGAAATTTGCTACTTCTTTTGTGGATGCAAGGTTCGTGGAAAGCATGGAGAACCAACGATGGTGACAGACAGAAAGCAAAAGATTTTTTTTACCATCTGGTTGTTTCTGTTTAGTCACACAATGTTGCCCTCTGCTACTTTATACTTCGATTATCAATCGGTGTGCTGTGTCCGCGTTGGTTACTGGTTAGTTTATTAGCAAGTCCAGATCAGCTAAACTTAAAAAAAGGGCAAGTGGGTGGATCAGATCTGCTATAGCCTTGTTGACCTGCTGTTTGGGGATGTCTGTCTCTCATTCTCTTGCAACACAACATTGTTAGCCCGTACGATCTGCCTTTACTTCGACCTTGCCTCATCGCTGCGCCGCCTGTTACAACGTTGCTTCTCACTTCTTCATCTGTGTAAGCTCACCACTATTCTCGTCTGTTTTCCTCTACGAATCTGGTTCTGTTTATTATCTTCTTTATTGCAACTGGCTAATTTATCTGATGATTTCTCACTCCAACAGGTGTTCATCCATTGCTTATTCACGGGTTGTTTCTACCTGCGATCCAGAAGCACTTCGATTGCTTGTCTATCATTTATTCAGGTCATTACCCACACTCTCAAAATATTATCCTTGGTTTTTGCCATTGTCTACAGTCCTGCCAGTAGATTTTTTTTTCTTATCTCTGTTGCATGCAGTTGACTAATTTATCCCGTGATTTCCTACAACAACAGGTTTTTGATGCATCATCTGGTCCAGAAGTAAATCTTGTGCCCGTCTTTCATTAGATTCAGGCCATTCCACACCCAAGAAAACAAAAAACAAAAAAGAGTGGAAATTGTTTCATAGTTTTTGCTCCTATTTTTAATTATCTACTTGTTCATCTCCATACACACCTAGAAACACCCCTACTCTCTACAGCCTAGTGAACTCACCTTAGACGAGGAGAAGTCTGCGTGTTCCCCATAATTTGTCTTTCCGCACCCAAGATCTGTGCATCCACAAAACAAACAAAACTGCCCTCCGTAGGCATATACACCCAAAAAATAAACGTTGAAATCCGATGGAAGTGGTGTTAGCTAGCACTGCCTTAAGCATTAGCTTAAAATTGGCTGCATCACCAGTCTTGAAGAAGCTCCTTGCTAATGCTTGAACGTACCTTGGAGTGGACATGGCACACGAGCTCCATGAACTAGAGACCATTATCTTGCCGCAACTTGATCTGTTGATTGAAGCAGCAGACAAGGGAAACCACAGGCCCAGGTTGGACAAATGGCTTCAGGAACTCAAAGAAGCACTCTACCTGGCCGAAGATATACTGGACGAGAGTGATTACAACCTCCTCAAGCGTGAAGCAAAGGGGAAGCCAGCCAGTGCCTCCTCCATCAGAAAAACTTTTATGAAGCCTCTGCGTGTTGCATCATGCAGGCTGTCCAATCTGAGCTCGGAGAACAGAAAGCTACTTCGCCAGCTGAATGGACTGAAGGCTACGCTGGCGAAAGCCAAGGATTTCCGTGAACTGCTCTGCTTACCAGCTGGTTATAGTGCAGAGAGGCCCGCCATAGCATCAGCTGCTGTTCCTGAGACCACATCAATCCCACCTCCGAAAGTGATTGGTCGCGAGAAGGAGACATATAATATAATATCTCATCTTACCAAGGCAACTGCTAATGAGTCTAGTACATCTATGTACTCGGGTTTGGCCATTGTTGGACCTGGCGGTATGGGAAAGTCCACCTTAGCACAACTTGTTTACAACAACGAGAGGGTAAAAAAAATATTTGATGTGAGAATGTGGATAAGTATCTCACGCAAACTTGATGTTCGCCGTCATACACGGGAGATCATCGAGTCTGCCTCTCAGGGGGAATGCCCACGGATTGATAACCTTGATACTCTGCAGCGCAAGTTGACTGACATACTGCAAGAAACAAAGAAATTCTTGCTTGTGTTGGATGATGTTTGGTTCGAACCTGGCAGTGAGGGGGAATGGGACCAACTATTAGCTCCTCTAGTATCCAAAGAGACAGGAAGCAAAATTTTGGTGACTTCTCGACGAGATACATTCCCAGCTGCCTTTTGTTGTGAAGAAGTGTGTCCTCTGCAAAACATGGAGGATGCTGAGTTGTTGTCACTCTTCAAACACCATGCATTCTCTGGTCCAGAAATCAAAAATCCACTGTTGCGTGAAATGCTGGAAGATTTTGCAGGGAAGATTGCTGAAAGGCTTGGAAAGTCGCCTTTGGTGGTAAAAGTTGTGGGTTCCCAATTGAAAGGGAAGACATATATCAGTGCATGGAAGGATGCTCTAACCATAAATATTGAAAAATTAAGTGTGCCCACGAGAGCTCTGTTGTGGAGTTATGAGAAGTTAGATCCATGTTTGCAGAGGTGCTTCCTATATTGCAGCTTGTTTCCAAAAGGACACAAGTATGCCACTGATGCGCTGGTTCATCTTTGGATGGCAGAGGGCCTTGTTTATTCATGCTATCAAAACAAGAGAGTAGAAGATATTGGGTGGGATTGCATCAATGAGATGATCTCTGTTTCGTTCTTTCAACCAGTCGATGAGAAATGCACTCCCAGGTACGTTGTTATGCATGACCTCCTTCATGATCTGGCAGAATCACTCTCCAAAGTAGACTACTTCAGATTGGAAGATGATATGGTGACAGGAATACCATCCACTGTTCTACATCTATCCGTTTGTGTTGATAGTATGAAGCAACACAAGCAAAGTATCTGCAAGCTACATCATTTACGCACCATTATTTGCATAGAGCCCCTGATCGATGATGTAAGTGACCTTTTTAATCTGATACTACAGAATTTGAAGAAGCTGGGTGTGTTATATTTGTCCTCTTACAGTAGTAGTGAGTTGCCAGAATCTGTTGGTGAGTTGAAGCACCTTCGGTATTTGAACATCATCAGAACACTGATTTCTGAATTGCCAAGATCCCTCTGTACTCTTTACCACTTGCAGATACTTCTGATCAATGACAAAGTTGTGAGTTTACCAGAGAAACTCTGCAATTTAAGAAAGTTACGGCATCTTGAATGGCATGATGATAGAGTATGTGTCATTCAAAGTAGCGGCGCCCCAAATTCCTAACATTGGCAAACTAATTTTGCTTCAACAATTTGTGGAATTTTCTGTGCAAATGAAAAAGGGATATGAGGTGGAACAGCTAAGGGACCTGAACGAGATTCGTGGCAGTTTAAGTATCAGAAATCTTGAGAATGTTACTGGGAAGGGTCAAGCCTTAGAATCGAAGCTGCATCAAAAAATTCATCTAGGCAGCTTGCAACTTATCTGGAATTGCAAAAATAACACAAATGCAGATGACAATTTACATTTCGAGATTCTAGAAGGCCTCATGCCATCGCCTCAACTTAGGGATCTTACAATTGATGGATACAAATCTTCAAAATATCCAGGCTGGTTACTTGATGGTTCACATTTTGAGAATTTAAAACGTTTGTGCTTTGTTAATTGCAGTGCATTACAAAGTTTACCATCTAATACTGGGCTATTTGGGAATTGCTCTTTACTTTTGCTCAATAATTTGCCAAACCTGAAGGCATTACCTTGTCTTCCACTAGGGCTTGAGTCGTTAGTAGTAAAGAATTGCCCATTGCTTATATTTATCTCCAATGATGAGCTGGAGCATCATGATCATATAGAGAATATCATGAGTACAGACCACTTGGCATCACGACTTGGTTCAATCAGCTGGGTAGTGGACTCGGGATCAGATGTCAGTAGTGTACTCTCACGGGAACTTCCAGTTTTGAAGCAGCTGATGTTATCAATGCAGTTTGACATGTTACATGTTCAAAACCTTGAAAGTGCCCTGGAAAGAGAGAAAGATGAAGTAATGGTAAAAGAGGATATCATCAAGGCATGGATATATTGTCACGAGCAGAGGATGAGACTCATGTACAGGAGCATTCGGCTGTCGCTGATTCCACCATCAGGACTTATTAGTCTTAGTCTTACTTCATGCAGTATTACAGATGATGCTCTAGTTTTTTGCCTTGATGGCTTGGCTTCACTGAAAAAATTGTCCTTAGAAGAGATTATGACTTTAACTGCACTTCCTTCAGAAGAGGTCCTCCAACATTTGACAAAACTTGAGCACTTGTCCATTGAAAGTTGCTGGTGTCTCAGGTCATTAGGGGGCTTACGAGCTACTACCTCTCTTACAGAGGTTGCATTGAGTTCCTGCCCTTCTTTGGAGTTGGCACGGGGAGCAGATTGTTTGCCATTATCCCTTGGGAGGCTCTTTATACACAACTGCATGCTTGCAGCTGACTTCCTCTGTACTGACTGGCCACACATGAAGAATATTATCATAACCAGTTGCAGAAGCACCGCATGCTTGTCTGTTGGTAGTCTCACCTCTATTATATCACTCGCACTGTATCACTTGCCAGATTTATGTACACTCAAAGGATTTTCTTCCCTTCAATTTGAAGAAGTACATTTGATTGATGTTCCGAAACTCACCCCCGAGTGTATCTCACAGATTCGAGTCAAGGACAGACTCTGGTTTAGCAGTCCTGTAATACTCAACAACATGCTCTCAGTTGAAGGTTTCATAGTTCCAGAAGTTCTCATTCTACAAGGATGCGAGGAACCATTCGTTTCATTTGAAGAATCCGCAAATTTCACATCTGTCAAGAGGCTGAGACTCAGTTGTTGCCAAATGATTTCCCTGCCAACAAACCTGAAGTGCTTCTCCAATCTGAAGTGGCTAGACATCTGTGACTGCCCCAACATATCATCTTTACCAGATCTGCCATCCTCCCTCCAGAGCATACACGTATGGGGTTGTTCTGAGCTCTTAATGGAGAGCTGCCGTGCACCTGATGGAGAAAGCTGGCCAAAGATCGCGCATCTCCGCTGGAAGGATTTTAGTAGCGTGATTAAGTTTCCCATCTACAAATAAACGGAAAGGTACAGATCCCATTAGCCACCTTTGCATTTGTAAATTCTTTCATCTTTCTAAGAGTCCATTAATTCTATAGTTCCTTTCATTTGTTTACATCAGATTAATGGCTGGCCCAAGATGTTTGCCCTTTGCCCTGCACCTGCAGGCTCCAGCAACCTCTGACGAGGCGGAGTGCCTGAGGCTGGCTCATCTTCCAGTTCAACTCTGTCTCGTACTCCAGATAATAGTATCAGTGTGAAATTACTCGTCAACAAATTTGCATGTGCTCTAGAGACCCTGCTGTTTCAGATCTTTGGGTATGGGTGAGCACTTGAACGAGTCCTAGCTAGCTAGTACAAAGTTGAGTCATCTATTTTGGAACGGAGGGAGTAGCAGATAAACTCCTGTTATATTGCTGTTCTCCCGTTAATGGAAGGTAAGTAGCCGTGCTCTTTTGCTGGCGCTTTGTTGGAGACTCTGTGGATGAAGTATCTCCATTTGAAAGTAAGAAGTGATGACCACTGTTAGCATCCATTCATTTAGATGTGGCCACCACCAGCGGAGTTTGCTCTCTTGAGCATCATAGAGACGTGTAACAACCATTTCGATTGAGGCGCATACCTGTTCGTGCGCCATCAGGTTCAGTAGCGACCTGCCGGTTAGAGAATATACAAAAATGACGACTCCCTGCTCTGTTTATTTGTCGCATGCATCTATTTTAAATGAGCACTCCAATTTTATGCATATGGGTTGTCCGATGTATATAGGATTACGGTTTGGAAAAGCCCTGTGTTATGTGATATATATATATACACGAGCACCAGTTCATGGCATGGTGATGCGTGTGTTATGTGCCAGTAGATAACTGCTGTTTTTTCCTGCAAAAAAGAGATAACTGCTGTTTTGCCTGTTTTCCATTTTATGATAATGATAGGCGAGTAAGCCGTGCTCTGTTTGGCTGGTGCTACCAGTGAAATGTGTGTATGAACAATTGTGATGGATGAGGATGATGGAACCTGGATGGCTCCAGGATGACTCTACTTTATCTTGACACTGAATTTTCCATGTTTTCCCTTATATGAAACATAATCTGGACAACTGTCCAAGGAAAGTGCAGAGGACAGCTATAGAGTGCAAAGTAGTCTCGAATTACCAATAACTGCAGAATGCTCTCTTTTTTCCCGCTTTTCTTTTTGCATGAACAGAATGCTCTGTTAGAAAAAGAGGTGGCAAGAGCATGAGCCCCCCTTTTTTTGAAAAATCGGCATGAGCTTCATTTGTCAGCCTAAGTCGGCGCTTCGTTACAGTCCAGAAGCCACTCACTGGGCCAGGATTAGTGGCTAAATGTACAAACACAAACTGCTCATTTATAAATCGATGAAGGAGAAATGGAGCGAACTTCTGCTGGTTTCCATTTTGGTGTGGTGTCAAACTGCTCTGCACCTCGAATTCTTGATTGATATACCGTCTTTCTATTTTGCGGGTCTGATTGATATACCACCTTGATGGTATCTCAGTTTGGAACAGTGGCGGATCTTGTCCATTTTTGCCCTGCTCAGTTTGAATAATTTTCAAATTCACAAATAGAGTACTTTATAAATTTGTATTCATTATTCCAAATTGATGAATCTTTTTAAATTCATGAAAAATAAAGATACCTGGGTTTTCTTTAAATGTGAACATTTGCGAATATTTTTCAAATTTGAAAATATTTATCAAATTCCTGAGTACTTTTCTAATTCCTGAATATTTTTAAAATCATAGATATTTTTATAATGCTATTTAATAGAATTCTTGAACATTTTCCAAATTCATGATCTTCTCCAAATTCTAAACATTTTCCAATCTGTAATTTTTTCAACATGAACAATTTTAAACTTTTGTGAACATTTTTCTAATGTACAAAACTTTCAAATATCTTATTAATTATCAGTAATCAATAGCGGTCTTTTTTTCAAACCAGGTGGCTGTTTTCTTAGGGTTAAACCAAGAGGTTGTTGGTTTTCTCTACTGATTGTTTTCTCATATTAGGGAACCGTAGTGGGTAAAAAGCGAGTGGAGAGGAGTGACCAACATGATATAGGACCGCACCTAGCCCTCGTGGGCCGACCGAAATTTTGCGTACAGTATCTATTCCGTGTTGAAGGCGGGAATAGGAGCTCTGACGAAACAAGGCCTAACTAGGAATCTGATACAATATCTATTCCAAGTCATATTTTCCTAAACACGAATGTTATAAATTTAGTGTCAAATTTTTAAGTATGGCAAATCTGATGTCCGGGATGAAAAATTATATTGTCGCGAGCACGGCAATTTCCTTCATCAAGCATGGAAAATCATAGCAAAAAACTCAGCATGACTATTTGAATACTGTTATAATTTACGAATATTTTATAGAACTTTTGCACATTTTTCAAATTCATGTTTTTTGATTCTAAACATCTTACCAATCATGACATTTTTTAACATGAACAACTTTTTATAATTCATTAGCATTTTTCTAATCTACAAACTCTTTAAATCTCTTATTAATAACCAATAGCCGTCTTTTTTTTAATATTAGGAGGTTGTTGGTTTTCTCTTCCGATGGTTTTCTTAGAATTCATGTTGGTTTTCTTAGAACCAACATGAGAGGACCGCACCTAGCGCTCGTGGTGGGTTCAAACTACGACATAGTGTCTATTCCCCATTGAAGGCTAGAAATAACAGCTCCATCGAAACAAGGCCTAATTAGGAACGATAATTCAAGGCAGAGCCCAGGCTCAAATGAGCCCGGTGAACAGTATCCCGATTTGAAAAAGAAAAAAGTTCAAAAAATTCCAAATTTATTTGTGGTGCAAGATGCTCCTGTGCATGAACTCCGTGCAAAATTTTGTGAAGTTTGGACGTTCTAGGAGCTCATGGCAAAAAAGACAAAATCAGGCATGAACATTGTGATTTTCAAAAGTTTATCAGACATCCAAATTTGTCTTTTTTGGCACGAGCGTCTCGAATGTCCAAACTTCACAAAATTTTGCACGGATTTCACACACAGAAACACTTGCACCATAAAAAAAATTTAGAAATTTTTTGAGCTTTTTTTTCTATGTCAAATCGAGGTACTTTTCACGCCCGGGCACCAAATCGCTGCACTCTAACTAGGAATCTAACTTTTAAGGCATATTTTTGTAAACAGGAATGTTAAAAGTTTGACGTCAAATTTTGAAGTATGGCAAATCTGACTGGGATGAAAAATTATTTTGTCGCGAGCATGGCAATTTCCTTCATCAAGCATGACAAATTCTGACAAAAAACAGAGCAGGGCAAGCATTTACCATGCTTGTTTAAGGAAATTGTCATGCTCGCGACAACATAATTTGTCGTCCCGGACATCAGATTTGCCATGCTTAAAATTATGTATAGATTTGTGATTATTTCATAAATTATTATGATATTATTCCAAATTAGTGAAAAAATGTAAATTTACAAACATTTCTAAGATTCATGACGTTAAAAAAAATATTGTGAACAAATTTCAAATATGCTAATATTTTTAAGATATTCATCAAGATTTTTTAAAATTTCTGAATTTTTTTCAACGACGGGATTTTTTTTGCAAATGTGATACTTTTCACAAATTTGTGAATATGTTTTCAAATTCATGAAGATTTTTAAAATCCAAAATTATTTTGATAGTTTACGAATATTTTAGAGAACTTTTGAAGAAACAAAATTCTATACATCTTTCCAATCATAACATTATTTTTAAACATGAACAATCTTTTAGAATTCATTATCATTTTTGTAATCTGCAAACTTTTTAAATCTCTTAATAATAACCAATAGCTCTCTTTTTTTCAAACTAGGATGTTGTTGGTTTTCTCTACCGATTGTTTTCTTATAATATCGAACGACTGAGGAAAACGACGAGCGGAGAGGATTGAGCGAACCAACACGGGAGGATCGCAACTAGCACTCATGGGCCGGCCCAAAATGCGTGATAGTGTCGGTTCCCCGTTGAAGTCAGGAATAGGAGGTCTGACCAAACAAAGCCTAACTAGGAATCTAACTACCAAGCCATATATTTCGTAAACAGTAATGTTGAAATCAAAGTTCTCAGTACGGCAGACCTAATGTCCGGGATAGTAAATTATTTTGTCGCGAGTACCGTAATTTCCTTCACCAAGTATGGCAAATCCTGGCAAAAAATTGAGCATGGCAAGGACTTATCATGCTCCCTGAAGGAATTGTCATGCTCGTGGCAACATAATTTGCCGTCCCGGACATCAGATTTGCCATGCTTAAAAATATGTATACATTTGTGAATATTTTATAAATTTTTGTATGAGTAAAGATGGGCTTAAAATTCCCAGAGACAAAATATAGAACACAACTCAGTTGGCCACTTATATCAGAAAAACACATGGGTGTCCACTTGGGCTTACCCGAGTTTATCATGAATTAGCGCATCTCCAATGTGGATCACCAAATCGCCCTCAAGTGTCCAACCGACAAAAAAGGCACCCAATGCGGCTTGTCGAATCTGTCTAGACTGTCTGAAATCTCACAAACCGGAACCAAATTGAGGGGAGGTATGGGGGCATCTGGAGAGTCTGTTGATGTCTAACGTCCCGGCCACAGCCACCGGATCTCGGCCGTTACACCTGACGGGATCTAGACGGGCCCCATAAACCAATACTAGTCTTTCCTGCGCACTTTGTTCTCACGCAATTTCCCAGGGCGTGGCCGCCATCTTTTATGACCTTCCTGGTTGGGGATCAAAGAGGAGGGAGAAGGGACATGGGATGTCAGTGATTATTTATTTGTACTCCCTCCTTCCATCTATATAGGGCCTAATGCATTTTTTAAGACCGCCTTTGATTATTTACAAGATTAATAATACATGACATGCACAATGTGAAAATTATATCATTGAAAGCTCTTTTCACACACGAATTTAACGACGTGCTTTGTGTAAGTTGCATGTCATATATTATTGCTCTAATATTTGGTCAAAGTTAGCCTCGAAAAACGCATTAGGCCTTATATAAATGGAAGGAGGGAGTATCTGTTATGCGTGTACCGATGATGGTTTTATTTATTTGTATATTCTTGATACGTCAGCAATTCGCCCTTTTGAAATGAAAATTTAAAACAAAAAAAAAGTGAATTTAGGAGAACAATGCCATGAGAGGACATTGGAGATTATTTATTTTGTATCAGTTACGCGTGTACCAATGCTGCATTTATTTATTTGTATATATCTTCTTGGTACGGCAACCTTTTTGAAATAAAAAAGTTAAAACAAAAAAAATGTGAATCTAGAAGAACAATGCCAACATTGGAATATGATCTACACCGTATATATGAGGACGGTTTGGAAAGGCTTGTACAGTTTATGGCAGTTGCCATGCGAGACTAATTCATATCCGTTCATGTCTAAAGGAAAGGCTTGTACATTTCATGTCAGTTGCTAAGTTAATTTATAATTGCTGATCTATCATATCCGTGCTGGTACTGCCATATTTTGATTGTGCTATCAGTATGAAGAATTCTGGACATGCTGGGGAGGGAGAAAATTGCGAGAGAAAGTGACGAATGACTACTTTTGTGGCCAGCAGCACCCAGCAGCTCTTGGAAATGTGTTGGTGTTTCTTCAGCTTGTGCCATTTTAGTCTTCTCCGTCGATTCAAGGGGAAACATTGAGATGCAAAACTAGCATGGAAGACGGAGTTCCAAGGTAAGTACTTGTCATTGTTTGTTTGGTTTGGTGAATAGCATATAACCCAAAACCCACGCATGCGTCCTTGAGGATCAGGCTGACTGGGTGGAGCATGCTTGTCCTGTTCTCTGAAGGCAAGAGACCAGGTTGTTAATTTTGCTCTGCACCTGTCTGCTTGTAGCTTGGTGGCCTGTTAATTATGCTCCACGCCTGTCTGCTTGTAGCGTGTACTGCAGAAGCTGGATGGCTCCAGGACTCACTCGAGGCATGTTTTAGTGCTATGAAGAGTGCAGCTAATCTTGGTATGTGCCGAGTTACCAACACCTGAAAAATGCTCAGTTCTTGCTTATACAGCTTTGGTTCTTTTCAAGTTTTGTTTGTACTGTCCTAGAGTTTGTTAGCCTAATCCGGAGGCACTTGGTTACGGTCTGAAAGACACTTACTATGCTTGTGTGGCTGGACGATTTCCCTAGCTTTGTACAGCCTTTGTATCCAGCGACCCTGAATTCCTCTACTGCTTGAGTAATAAGATTTTTTTTATTGTTGTTGCTTTCAGAGCTTTCTGCTTGTTGGTAGTCTTGTTTGTTGTGCTGCTGACCTGAGTATTTGCTTGCTGCACAGATTGAGTTTGCGTGTCAGACACTGGAGAGCCCGACTCTGCTGAAGTTGAGAGGGCGCTGTTGAGCTGCTGAACTTGCAAAGGTGCAACAAGCAGAGGAGGCTGCTGCCTGCTGGGAAGTTACCGTGCGATTGTTGTCCACTCTGATGGTTGATCCACTGATTTGTTGGTCCCCACAGCGGCGGCACTCCACACTGGAACTGCAGTGGCGGCATCTGTATCTGACCAGACTGATTGAACTGCTGGAGGAGTTGTTTTGCCACAAGGCGTTCACGATGCGAAATCACTAATTGAGGCTTTCACCTCCCAGGTTGCGTCAAGTGGCACAGTGCACAACCTGGGAGTTTTTTCTGTAGATCCGTTTATTCAAATATTTTATCTCGTAAACCGTGTGCCAAATCTCAAACCGTTTTCACCGTCGGAATTCCTCGTGTTGAGATCTTCCAAACTAGATCACATTTTTATTCAAAAGTTCAAGAAAGACTGGTGAAAAATAAAAAAACCCCGAAAAAGACCATCTAAAAAGCTGAAAACACGTCCGGAAAATAAATTAAGACAACAAAAATCGAACGGAGTATCCACAGCGCGACACATGGCAGCGGCTGAGAGCGCACCAAGTGGCGTGCTCTCTCAGCCCACTCAAGGTGACCTTTGGTGAGGCTTCCGAAAAGCGCTCCTTAATTAGTTGCTGCCGTTTACCTGACTGTAATGTCTGTGACTAACAAGTTCGATCTTCTTAGCTAACTCTAGTTGCTACTATTGGATGAGACTTTGAGCCCATGGTGTCACTCGGTCCGTTTTGGGGGAATTTGATCAAATGATACACTTTTGATTGGTTTGGCAAAATGAACGAGTAAATGAGAAGGATAATTCGAGGACAACTCATTGTAGATATTTTGCATGTTCTAGAATATTTTCTATTTTGTACATTAATAAATATCCCATCTATGTAGTTATGCATAAAGTAGACAACCGTGCATTTCGGAAATCTCGGTTACACCAGATTTATCGATAGCGTTATATAAGGAAACTTAAAATAAACAAAATGCATACACAAATTTGCATTCCATCTAGGAAGTAAAGCTTTATTTATGAAAAACTATCATTTTGTTTTCTTTGTTTTCTATGATCTGGAGTTTAAGAGGCCATGTCTCTCAGAGAAAACACTGTTAAATCCTTTCCTTTGCATTATATGATTCAACTTTTGTTTATGTGCATTTTCCAGTATTGACACTACAATTATATAGTAAAAATTGTATTTAATTTTTGTTGTTGCATTAATTAATGATTAATTTTGTAGTAAACTTCTATGTGATTAAGATCTTAAAACATAAGAATTTTTTGTAATCGTAAACAAGTAAAAATGTTTTGTATAAAGTTTCTTTCACAAGACGCAGCAAAAAGACATGCATTTAGATTCTTTATGTCATTGTCAACATACTCAAGTGTGTTCATGTTGCTAATACAACGAGATGACTGTGTGAGACATGGGATGATACTCGTTGAAACGGTCAACGACTTCGACGAGGAAAAAACATCAATGTGGCCATAGCTTCACTATGATGTATCTGTATGTAATAGATGGATACGCTCGCCTTGGAGATCAGTTTTTTGGATTTTATTCTATGGGATTTGGGGTTAGGTTATGCTGGTTTTGTATGTCCATGCACTGCTCGGTTGATGGTGTTGGTAAAAACTGCATATTGATGGTTCATGCTTTCCTATGCTGATTTGTGGTTGTGTATGAAAAAACTTCAAGAACAAAGTCAAAGCAACCCAATCTGTGTAATAGGAACTCAAACGAGTACTTAAGGTTGATCATTTAGGCAAGTTTGTATTGAGACGCTGGCGATTGATGGATTTGTGGTAGATTAGAAAGAAACACAAAGAAGCCCTTGGAGAAGCTGTTTTAGGTTGTTTCTCCTTTGGGGTTTGTGTTGGGAAACGTAGTAATTTCAAAACAATTCCTATGCACACGCAAGATCATGGTGATGCATAACAACGAGAGGGGAGAGTGTCGTCCACGTACCCTCGTAAACCGTAAGTGGAAGCGTTATGACAACGCGGTTGATGTAGTCGTACGTCTTGACGATCGACCGATCCTAGTACCGAACGTACGACACCTCCGCGATCTGCACACGTTCGGCTCGGTGACGTCTCACGAACTCACGATCCAGTATAGCTTCGAGGGAGAGTTCCGTCAGCACGACGGCGTGATGACGATGTTGATGAAGCTACCGACGCAAGGCTTCGCCTAAGCACCGCAACGATATTACCGAAGTGGATTATGGTGGAGGGGGGCACGACACACGGCTAAAAGATCAATGATCAACTTGTGTATCTATGGGGTGCCCCCTCCCCGTATATAAAGGAGTGGAGGAGGGGAAGGGGCCGACCCTCCTAGGCGCGCCCCAAGGGGAGTCCTACTCCCACCAGGAGTAGGACTCCAACCCTTCCAGGAGTAGGAGTAGGAGAGAGGGAAGGAGGAGAGAGGGGGAAGGAAAGGCCCCCCCCCCCTTGTCCAATTTGGACTAGAGGGGGAGGGGGCGCGCGGCTGCCCTGGCCGCCCCTCCTCTTCTCCACTAAGGCCCAATAGGCCCACACTAGTAGAAAACAGGGCTACCGTTCGGCCCTGGCCAGCCCATTAGTCCCGGTTCTTCAAGAACCGAGAACCGGGACCAATGGGGGGTATTAGACCCGGTTCGTGAGCCCAGGGGGCCGGCCGGGGCCTCGTGGGCTCCTTGTCCAATTTGGACTAGAGGGGGAGGGGGCGCGCGGCTGCCCTGGCCGCCCCTCCTCTTCTCCACTAAGGCCCAATAGGCCCACACTAGTAGAAAACAAGGCTACCGTTCGGCCCTGGCCAGCCCATTAGTCCCGGTTCTTCAAGAACCGGGACCAATGGGGGGGTATAAGACCCGGTTCGTGAGCCCAGGGGGCCGGCCGGGGCCTCATGGGCATTGGTCCCGGTTCGTGTGGAACCATTTGTCTCGGTTCGAGCCATGAACCGGGACCAATGGTCCTCGCTGCTGGCCCACAACGATTGGTCCCGATTCGTGGCTTGAACCGGGACAAAAGGGGTGGCTTTAGTCCCGGTTCATGCCACGAACCGGGACACATAACTTGCCTACATATACCCACCGCCGCGGCAGAGCACTCCACAGTGCTCTGTTTTTGTCAAGCCGGCGAGGGGCGGGCATTTGGGTGCTCTAGTTCACCTCCTATGCACATGAGGTGTTCGATAAAATGTCCGAGCCACACTAGTTAAGCTTTCTCCTCTCGAAACTCGACCTCCGAGCTCCATTTTCAACGAGATTTGTCTAGATTTAGCGGTCCGTCACGCCCCGTCCCCGCCCCGTCTTCAACGCCGTCGATCACCCGCGCCGATCTCGTCGCCGGCACCACCGTGGTGAGCCTCTTGTTCTTGTCTTCTTTCTGAAAGAAAAAAAATTCTGACTTCAGATAGATACTTGTCTAATTTTCTTACTTTATTATTCCTTGTTATTATATAGTGCGATGGTTTTGGTGTCCGCCCCCGTCGGCCCTCGTCCTGTCTATGATTCAGATGTGGTATATATTATCTTTTCATAACTAGTGTAAAATAAAAATACAAAGAAGATTTGAAAAATGTTTGTGTTTTCCAAACAATTAGCCAATTTGACAAAATGTTCAAATTTTAAAGATCATAAATTAAAAAAACTGTTCTAAAAAAGTAAGTCTTCCATATTTTTTTGAAAAATAGAATTAAAACCCAGTTGAAAGGATGCAGATAAATATACAGACTTCTGTTGGTCTAGACAGCCTGCTGCTTCGGGCATGTGCTCTGTTTTTTTTTTCTAGTCGCTTATTCCTTGCTCTGTTTATATTTATCTCATGTACAACGAGTGAGCAGTTTCATGTATAGCTAGAGAGCCGGCTGCTTCAGATCTTGAGGCACTGTCATCATCCACAGACTTGTCTTTTGAACGTCATAGATGCATTCAACTATCTTCTCGACTGAGGTACGTCTGAAACTAATGCTGACATAATCGATACAGTCGATTCATCTCTAATTGAATCCTCAAAAAGGCTAACTTCTCGACCGCGACCTCTCTCCTCCTACTCCCTGCCGCTGGCGCTGGCGCCCGCCGCTGGCCTGGCCCGGGCGACGTTGGTGGCGGCGGCCCCCGACCCTTCACCGTCTAGGGTTTCTCCGTCGCGGGACGGAGTGGCTCCGGGCGGTGTCTTCAGGCGGCAGCGGTCCTGCGCGACGGCGGGGTTTCCTGTCGCGTGCGGGGGCGAGCTCTGGGCGGCGGCGGGGCAGGCGACAAGCGTGGCGTTGGCGTGGCCCTCAGGAGGCGATGGTGAGCGGTGATGATCGGCGGGGTGCTGGCGGCGTTGACGCCAGCATGCTGCAGCGTGGCCGGCTGGGCTTGGCGGGCCCGTTTCGGGCCTGGCTGTGTCAGGGGTGGCCTGGTATGCCCCGCTGTCGTGTCCGGACGGCTACCGCGACGGTGCCGGAGGCGCAGGCCTCCCGCACGACGGCGGTGGAGGTGGTTCCCTCCCTCTCGGCCTTGGTGTTGCTGCTCCTGTCGCTTGGATCTTCTCTCCGGTCTTCTTGGTCTCGTGGTGGTGCTTGCAGCGAGACGGCGTTGGTGGCGCCGCAACCGTGATGGCGCATGGTTGGGAGGTGGTTTGTCTGGTCGGCTCCAGTTGGCCGGTGGGGTTTGGCGTCCGGGCGAAATCCTTGCCGGTTCGTCCGGCTCCGATGCCGTGACACCGGCGGGTGCCACTATCCCTTCTTGGAGGGTGTCGAGAGTAGCTATCCCCCACCTCCCTCCGTGTACTGGGGGAAACCCTAGGACTTGTCCGGACAGCAGTGTCGTCGATGTCGCATCCCTTCTTGGAGGTGCTGCTTAGTTCGCGGTCGATCGGAGCCTCGGGCTGTGGTGGTTTGTTTTCGGAGGGCGCAGCGGTCGCGGATCTTCCGCGCTTTGTCGAGCTGCCGCTGTTGGCATTTATTTCTTCTTCTTTTTTTTTGGGCTTGATGTGCTGCTCGTCCCAGCATTGCGATGTGTACAATGATGGTTTGCTTTGGAATAAAAAAGCGGGGGAAACCCTTTTTGGGTAAACTAATGTTGACTGGGGAAAGGCAAGAACAGGTTCATACTGTTGGTGCAGATATCCATGCTCTGTTTAGCTATCTCACGCATTCTGAATGAGAATAACAATTACTATTCCCTGCTCTGTTTATCTATCTAATGCATTCTGAATGAGCACCTTAGATTCATATGACGATGGTTGTCTGAGCTGTATATGGCGACGGTTTCGAAAGGCCTGTGCGTTGTGATGTATACATGGAGCATGCTGACGACTGTTGTTGTTTTGCTGTTTTCCCTTTTATGCATGGAAGGGAGGTAGCAGACTAGCCATGCTCTGCTTTATTGTTTTGCTCACTGGAAATGTGTATGAACAATCTGGAGATGGTGGCTCGGCTGGGGAGAAATGGTGATGGATGAGCACCACTGATGGATATCCAGGGCAAGTGCACATGGGCACATATAGCTAACGCTATGATGAGGACTTCAAGGTAATCTCCAATTACCAAAACGGACATGAGAATGCTCTCAGTTTTGCGGGTTTTTTCATGATTTCTTCCTCCAGCTTACCGTGTTCATACCTCCACAGTTTACTTTAGGTTTTTTCTTTCGTTTTTTTCATGATTTCTTCCTCCAGCTTACTGTGTTCATACCTATTCAGGGTTTTGCTTCCAACAGACTTCTCTCTTTTATTTACCAACATTTACTATATTCCTTTTTTCTCTCTCCGGTTCACTCTCTGCTGTTACTTTTAGATACTACTTTTATTAAATAAAAGGCATACGCGCCAATTTTATAAATAAAGCCATAAGGCAACCACGGAGCAATACAACCACAAACCAGTCACACTTGGTTCAACGGCTGCGCCCGCAGCAGAAATAACAAAATATATGGCACGCAGGCCGACCACCTACAGACAGCAGTCAAGACATCTAGGGGAGGCAACACATCGCCAAGTTACACCACAGTAGCTGGGTCACGCTAAGAGAGGGATATCGCCGTAGTCTGGAGACGAGAAATCAGCAGCTATGTGGCGTCCTCGTTACAAGCCTTAACCAGCGGCTTTCACTGCTGTAAAAAGATAGCAATTTGAAAAGACAGTCAACAGGTTTAATAGGAAAAATTGTTCAACAGTGAATCTGTTCCTGGTACTGCATAGAACCCAACAAATAGCAGCAAAACCAAACCAAAAAAACACATCTCATCTAGCCAGACAAGGTCCTGGCCAGAACGAGCAACTCAGCAAAAGAATTTGGATAATACCCAACCACAACCCGGTGCAACTCCAAGGGACGACAACTAAGTCACATCTAAAAATAATATGATTCGAATCACCATGCCCAACACACAAGGCACCGAACTCGGAAGCTGGTCCATTGCGTTTTTGAATTTGGTATGTAGCCGGAAGTTTACCTCTGATAGCTTGCCAAAGGAAAATTTTAATTTTCACGCGCATGCCAGACATTTTTAAATTTGTAAGTCGTGGAACCAGAAAGCAACCTAGAGTAGAGAGATTTAACAGAGAATGGGGCCAAAGCACCGAATTCACAGCTTCCGAAAGCACTGAAAGATAGCAGCGACGCGGTGCTAATCCTCCGACTCTTCAGGAGGCAAAACCCTCAAATCCCAATTATTGCGAGAGAGATCCAAAATGGAAACCCAGGATTAGCACAAAAAGCAAAAAACAACAGGGAAAGACGAGCAAAGCGGTGTATCGCCGTGCCACCTGTCAAGCAAAAAAATACACCGACTTGCCATCTTGAACGACAAACTAGACATTAGCGCAAAAATCATACCGGACTTTGAGAACATTACGCTAAAACTGAGACCCTGCAGCAGCCGTGGCGAACAGAAGACTAAAAAAGCTTAAGTGATTTTGCTCGTCCACAAATCTATACCTATCTATACCTACTAATAAAGGAAGAAGTGGAAGTGCTTCTACTCGTCTGTCGTGACTTTTGCAAAAAAATAAAAAATCATGCTGTTCTTTCAAATAAACCCGTGGTCCTATGTTAAGTGGGACAAAACAATTCACATTTTTCATAAAACCCCCTGATCTTTTGTTAATCAACTCACGGTCCTATTTTAAGTGAGAAAAAAATGATTCATTTGTCTTTAAGAAACCCTCCCCCGATCTTTTGGTTAACCAACTTGCTGCCATGTATTATTTTTGGGTAGATTCAAATTCTTTATAAAAATATCCATATCTTTTAAACCCCAACTCCAATTTAACATTTTATGTAAGAAAATTGATTAGAAAGATGTGTAGAATTTGAATTTAATGTTGTTTTACCTGTTACACATTTTGAAATGCTATTTAAGGGGCAGCCTTAACCAGTAGTGGTTCGTCTTTCTTTCCTCCCGGTGTAGATCTGGATTGGAAATCAACATCTCAGCAAAACTCTACATCAAAAACCAGTTTGAAAACAAAAGAAACCATCTATAAACACGCACGCCTCGGCAAAAACCTCCAGGTGAACAAAAGCATATTTCTCATCCTATGCGGAGAGAGAGAGAGAGGGAGAGGGAGGGAGAGATAGAGGGGGAGAGGGGGGGGGGATTATAATTGATCACATTCGAACATATGTGATTGTCTGAGCACTGAGGTAGCCATCGACATGGGTGGGAAGGAGGATAAGGGGCAACACAGGTGAAATGCAACTGGACCTATTGGGGTCTTCTGTCATGGTTACTGTGCTAGGGATGTGTGGTGTTTTTTTCATTTCCCGTTGCAACGCACGGGCTCTTTGCCGGTATAATATAATATACTCCCTCCAATCCATAATATAGTGTGCCCACGCTTTTGGAGATTCAACTTTAACCATAAATTAGATCCGTAATTCATAAATCATTTTACTGAAAAATTATACCTTTGATTTTTTTTTAAATACGAATTCAAAGGTGTATGTCATGCTCCCGTCGAGGTCGCCCATGCTAGTCAAATTTATGGTTAAATCTCGAAAAAGAGTGGGCGCACTACATTATGTAATGAATGGAGTATAAAGCAGGAGACAACCCCATAATTATAAGGCCCGATACATGCATTATTACTGGATCGAAACATGGCAAGCATTATTATCCATTGATGAATTATTATGAGATACAAAGACGACAACAAATTAAGCAAGGAATCAGACTTTTCAGGGAACAAGAGGGCAGCTACCGTTGAGCTCAGCAGCTCAACGAAGCAACACGTACGTAGTAGTACCTTATAATTCTGGGCTAGACTAGGCTAGATCTCATGCACCTATTGACGCAGAGCTGGAAGCAATCGTCTCTGCATTGTTGTGTTACTGTTAGGTCGCAGCGGGCCGCACACTCACGGGCCGATCTGGTGCATAAGGAACTGCAATCCTTCAACGCGGCGAGGCATGCAGCAGATGATTGCGCCGCACATGCAGCGCAACTCGCTCCACAACCTTCAAAGTGGCACTTGATGCACTTGCTTCTGAAGCAGGTTTTCTCGTAATCGGAGCAGATGATCGCCGACTCCCCATGCTAAGGGCCAGCGCGGCCGCGGCGCACAGGAGGAGGAAGGCGGCCACCTTGACACCAGCAGCCATCTTACTCGAGTAGCTAGCTAGTACTATTTCTTAGAGGTGGTATATATCAACAAGGAAGCCAGAAGTCGAGTCGATGAGCGAATTAGGGCAGATGGATGCTATCTATTTATACTACAAGCGGATCCAACTAGCAGCATCATCATCTTGGCTTTGGAGATCATGGATTGTGAGTGCGTGTAGATCGCGCTCATCTGATCGATCTGGAATTGATTAACCAGCACGTTGTACCGGTGTACGAGCTAGAGCTACGACTCCTCTCCACGTACGTTTAATTATTACTTTGAGAAGATCGATCGATTGTAATCTTTTAGCAGCATGAAGAAGCATGATCGATCTGCCACTAGTCGTGGAGCATGTCTTCTGTGCACGCACATGCACATGTGGCTCCTTTCCTTGCAACAACCTATATAGCTAAGATCATTATTCTTAGCCACTACTCCCCTATATATACTTCCTGAGAACGCAACATAGTCAGCCGCCTCTCCGAACACGCTAAGGGCACGACGTGTCCCCTTGCCAACAAGCCTCTGCGAACATGCATGCATGGATCAATCATCAATGCTGGGGCTTGTGGTACCAACTTTTTGGAGAAGACAATATCCCAGGAGGCGGTGCAAATAGTGTAAACGTTGTCGAATGCACTTTCTATGTCAACCATGCAATTATCTTTTAAATCACTAAGGATGTGTTTGCTTACTCGCATTGATTTTAGTCATTTTTGCATCTGTTGGACCTGTTTGAGGGTATGTAGGCTCTGGGCCATGTTCTGCATATTGTTTGGTACCTGACATTTGGTTGCCTGCACATGTGCTTTAGTGGTGATGACATGCAAATCAGTCCTGAGGTGTTGCAACCTACTCTGTAGCGCCAGCCACGTGCTCCCTTTCCTACACCGTGACTGCTTTTTGACTGAGCATGCGCGTGCATGTGGATTGTGGCCGACACTAGCTGGACCTCGGCAAGAAGGTGGCAGCGTCTACGGAACACAAAAAGGAAAACATGTGAGGGCCAACGCCTAACCAGATAAACTATGGTGGAACTTGGCAGCGACCGGGAGGAACAGAGCTGACTGAGTTTGATGCCGATCTGCATGGGAGCAAGCCCTAGTCGTCAGGTAGGACCAAAGTGGTTCCATAATCCTGTCTTGCTTCCCATGAGCTTCCCATGCTGATGGAGGCAAAGAGCTCGACGGCCATGGCAGCAGCAGGCACTTGGCTCGACAAGGTGGATCCAATATTGTATCAAGGAGATATATGATGGGAAGAGGAGAAGACATACTTGCAATGGAAAGGAAAACACTCCACTAAACACCAGTAATGGTTTGCACTAAAATTATTGCGCTGATAGTGGGCAAGCGTGGGGAAAGAATGGTCCAATTCTGATGACGGGAAAAAAGATGCCATGGCGATGTGATCACTTCTGCATGCTGGGCAAGGAAAGGCAGTATTTCTTTGTGAGAAGTGAGGACTGGATGGGGAAGGGATCATCCCATGGGGACAGGAAGGCAAAAAGATGCCAAGAAAGGGAAATAGATTATGTTGTGACACAGGAATAGGAAGGGCAGACGACGAAACAAAAATTTGGAGCATTCACCAATTTCTTGTATTGTCTATCGTGAATTATCAGGTGAAGCTTTTTTTTTTAAGAAATATTGGGTGAAACCTTTTTTTTTTTGTAAAATATTGGGTGAAGCATTTAGGGGCTGCATGTTGATGGAGTAACGGGCTGCAATGCATGCTATATTTAACCTGCGAAGGAAACTGAGCGTGGAGAATTGGAATAGAATGCGCTCAGAAAAAAAATCGGAGCATGTCATTTTTTTGTAAGGTGGCAGGTTGTTGACAACAGCTGATGTGGCAGATTTCCTGGAAACAGAACGCGGATGTGACATCATGCTGATGTGGACGATGTGCATGTAGAAAGAATTGCTAGTAGTGGGGATCAATTTCTTAAGAATGCAGGACTTGCAAGTAAGAAGTGATGACCTGGCTACCTGATAGAGAGGTGTTGTAAGTCGGAGTAAGAAGAAGCTCCGGTTGTTTTGCTGGCCGCGACACCAGCTGAGTTTCTCCAGGAACGACCTGTAATTTGTGGTTTCTTTCTCGAGATACCTTTTGATATATATTTTCGATCTGCTTTCTTTTGTGTATTTTTACTGATGATGATGGGATTAGCAGTATAAATTCGTAGCTAGCCAACAAAGGATGAATAAAACATTATGAGCAATAAACATGGTTATCTTACCCCGCAAAAAAAAAAAACATGGATATCCTGTTCCTGCAGTGTTAACTGTGTATGTACATAGCATTGTTGATAGAATACCTACGTATGGCAGCATAGCAGCTATACACTGTTGAGCCTCCACGTTGGCCATGGGCCTGGCCAGACTTGTTTACTACACTGGAAAAATTTCCAGGGGCTCGCATGTTTCATATGAACTTTTTCTACATGTATTAAAAATGTTTCAAAGTCTATTGAAAAAATATTTAACAAGTATTTACAAAATGTTCAAACATGTGTTGGATAAAAAGGTTATCATATATTTGAAAAATGTTTAATGTGTATCAAACAAAAATGTTCAAAATGAATATAAAAATATACAGGGTGTATCAAATTTTTAACATGTATTTGTTAAAATAAAAAGAACAAACAGAAATGAAAAAATAAATATATAACCAAAATAAAAACCAGTCAAAACCGTAAAATAAGAACACGAAAAAGAAAAAAAACACATTGAACATTCCCAAAACATATGAAAAGCAAAAAGAAAAACAGGAAGAAAACCGGAAGAAAAGATAACAGAAAAACAAAATAGATTAACGCCGAAAACAGATAGAAAAGGACTAAAAACATAAAAGAATACAAAACACGTGAAAAGTTCTGAAAGTGGTCACCTCGGTCCATAGAGCCTTTCTAAGATCTTGCGATTGGACCGGACCACTAAAGGAAACCATTGAGACAAGCCTATGTTTCATCTCACAGCAGGCGAAAGGTTTTGTGCTCTATTGGTACATACTGCAGTCTTCTGGCATGGAGCGCACACCTTGGAGCCGGCATTATATTTTTTCTTTTGAAGAAATTATGGTTTTTCATTGATTCGTGCCCTCTCTCCCTGGTTTTAGAGTAGACAGAGGGGCTGCGATTACAAACATTTAGGCAGAATCCATTATGCAATAGTTTGAATTGTAAACTGAACTATAAACTAAATGTCCAATGCGAGCCAAGAGGTATCCAACCCATCCAGTGAACAGCGGCATGCCGACAGGAGCTAGATGTCTACGATTCACGTCACAGCAGGGCATGACTTGACATAACTAGCACAGACAGGCAGCTCACCATGAGATGCTGGATTCAACTTTCTGGCGTTTCGATTGCGATCCCGTCAACCAATCGACGCAATCATCCCTGCTTCCTTCAGGATGCGCAAGCTGCCACTTGAACACACGTTTTTTCCATTCTCCGATCAGTGGACTTTCAGACTTCTGCATAATTCGCATTATGATGTTGCCATTGACCAGTGGCTCCAACTTCCACACCTCATTGAGACCTAGATCAATTATGGAACGCTCAACTCTCAGGTACTGCTCTTTCCTCCGATGCAGCTCATCCTGCTGCTGGCTGAGTGTGCCGCCAGCATTTTCAGCTTCTGGATGAAAGATAATTGATATAGCAAGTGCCACCCGCCATAAGTCCTTTATTTCATTAAGTACGACTCCTGCATAAACACGCTTCCATGTGTCCATTGGTATATTATGACATGCATCTTCTGTTGGGGAACGTAGTAATTTCAAAAAATTTCCTACGAACACGCAAGACCATGGTGATGGCACAGCAACGAGAGGGGAGAGTGTCCGTCTACGTACCCTCGTAGACCGAAAGCGGAAGCGTTAAATCAACGCGGTTGATGTAGTCGTACGTCTTCACGATCCGACCGATCCAAGCACCGTTACTCCGGCACCTCCGAGTTCTTGGCACACGTTCAGCTCGATGACGATCCCCGGGCTCCGATCCAGCAAAGCGTCGGGGAGGAGTTCCGTCAGCACGACGGCGTGGTGACGATCTTGATGTTCTACTGTTGCAGGGCTTCGCCTAAGCACCGCTACAATATGACCGAGGTGGAATATGGTGGAGGGGGGCACCGCACACGGCTAAGGAACGATCACGAAGATCAACTTGTGTGTCCATAGGGTGCCCCTGCCCCGTATATAAAGGAGGGAGGGAGGAGGAGGCCGCCCTCTACTATGGCGCGCCATGGGAGTCCTACTCCCACGGGAGTAGGATTCCCCTTCCTAGTCAACTAGGAACCCTTCCATGTATTAGGAGTAGGAGAGAAGGAAAGGGAAGGGAAAAGGAGAAGGAAGGAAGGCGGCGCCCCCTCCCTAGTCCAATTCGGACTAGTCCAAGGGAGGCGGCGGCCACCCTTTGGCCCTTTTCTCCTTTCCCGTATGGCCCATTAAGGCCCAATACGAATTCCGTAACTCTCGGTACTCGAAAAATACCGAATCACTCGGAACCTTTCCGAACTCGAATATAGTCGTCCAATATATCGATCTTTACGTCTCGACCATTTCGAGACTCCTCGTCATGTCCCGATCTCATCTGGGACTCCGAACTCCTTCGGTACATCAAAACTCATAAACTCATAATAAAACTGTCATCGAAACCTTAAGCGTGCGGACCCTACGGGTTCGAGAACTATGTAGACATGACCTAGAACTATTCTTGGTCAATAACCAATAGCGGAACCTGGATGCCCATATTGGCTCCTACATATTCTACGAAGATCTTTATCGGTCAAACCGCATAACAACATACTTTGTTCCTTTGTCATCGGTATGTTACTTGCCGAGATTCGATCGTCGGTATCCAATACCTAGTTCAATCTCGTCACCGCAAGTCTCTTTACTCGTTCCGTAATACATCATCTCGCAACTAACTCATTAGTTGCAATGCTTGCAAGGCTTAAGTGATGTGCATTACCGAGAGGGCCGGAGATACCTCTCCGACATTCGGAGTGACAAATCCTAATCTCGAAATCGCCAACCCAACATCTGCCTTTGGAGACACCTGTAGTACTCCTTTATAATCACCCAGTTACGTTGTGACGTTTGGTAGTACCCAAAGTGTTCCTCCGGTAAACGGGAGTTGCATAATCTCATAGTCATAGGAACATGTATAAGTCATGATGGAAGCAATAGCAACATACTAAACGATCGTGTGCTAAGCTAACGGAATGGGTCATGTCAATCAGATCATTCAACTAATGATGTGACCTTGTTAATCAAATAACAACTCCTTGTTCATGGTTAGGAAACATAACCATCTTTGATTAACAAGCTAGTCAAGTAGAGGCATACTAGTGACATACTGTTTGTCTGTATATTCACACATGTATTATGTTTCCGGTTAATACAATTCTAGCATGAATAATAAACATTTATCATGATATAAGGAAATAAATAATAACTTTATTATTGCCTCTAGGGTATATTTCCTTCAGTCTCCCACTTGCACTAGAGTCAATAATCTAGATCACATCACCATGTGATTAACATCGATAGTTCACATCATCATGTGATTAACACCCATAATTCACATCGCCATGTGACCAAGACCCAAAAGGTTTACTAGATTCAGTAATCTAGTTCACATCGCTATGTGATTAACACCCAAAGAGTACTAAGGTGTGATCATGTTTTGCTTTGTGAGAGAATCTTAGTCAACGGGTCTGCCATATTCAGATCCGTATGTATTTTGCAAATCTCTATGTCAACAATGCTCTGCACGGAGCTACTCTAGCTAATTGCTCCCACTATCAATATGTATCTAGATCGAGACTTAAAGTCATCCAGATCGGTGTCAAAACTTGCATCGACGTAACCCTTTACGACGAACCTTTTATCACTTCCATAATCGAGAAACATATCCTTATTCCATTAAGGATAATTTTGACCGCTGTCCAGTGATCTATTCCTAGATCACTATTGTACTCCCTTGCCAAACTCAGTGCAGGGTATACAATAGATCTGGTACACAGCATGGCATACTTTATAGAACCTATGGCCAAGGCATAGGGAATGACTTTCATTCTCTTTCTATCTTCTGCCGTGGCCGGGTTTTGAGTCTTACTCAATTTCACACCTTTGTAACACAGGCAAGAACTCTTTCTTTGACTGTTCCATTTTGAACTACTTCAAAATCTTGTCAAGGTATGTACTCATTGAAAAAACTTATCAAGCGTCTTGATCTATCTCTATAGATCTTAATGCTCAATATGTAAGCAGCTTCACCGAGGTCTTTCTTTGAAAAACTCCTTTTAAACACTCCTTTATGCTTTGCAGAATAATTCTACATTATTTCCGATCTACAATATGTCATTCACATATACTTATCAGAAATGTTGTAGTGCTCCCACTCACTTTCTTGTAAATACAGGCTTCACCGCAAGTCTGTATAAAACTATATGCTTTGATCACACTATCAAAGCGTTTATTCCAACTCCGAGATGCTTGCACCAGTCCATAGATGGATCGCTGGAGCTTGCACATTTAGCTCCTTTAGGATTGACAAAACCTTCTGGTTGCATCATATACAACTCTTCTTTAATAAATCCATTAAAGAATGTAGTTTTGACATCTATTTGCCAGATTTCATAAAATGTGGCGATTGCTAACATGATTCGGACAGACATAAGCATCGCTACAGTTGAGTAAATCTCATTGTAGTCAACACCTTGAACTTGTCGAAAACCTTTCTACGACAAGTCGAGCTTTGTAGTTAGTAATACTACTATCAGCATCTGTCTTCCTCTTGAAGATCCATTTATATAATATGGCTTGCCGATCATCGGGCAACTCCATCAAAGTCCACACTTTATATATGGATCCCATCTCAGATTTCATGGTCTCAAACCATTTCGCGGAATCTGGGCTCATCATCGCTTCCTCATAGTTCGTAGGTTCATCATGGTCTAGTAACATGACTTCTAGAATAGGATTACCGTACCACTCTGGTGCGGATCTTACTCTGGAAGACCTACGAGGTTTGGTAACAACTTGATCTGAAGTTTCATGATCATCATCATTAACTTCCTCACTAATTGGTGTAGGAATCACTGGAACTGATTCCTGTGATGAACTACTTTCCAATAAGGGAGAAGGTACAATTACCTCATCAAGTTCTACTTTCCTCCCACTCACTTCTTTCGAGAGAAACTTCTTCTCTAGAAAGGATCCATCTTAGCAACAAATATCTTGCTTTCGGATCTGTGATAGAAGGTGTACCCAATAGTTACCTTTGGGTATTCTATGAAGACGCATTTCTCCGATTTGGGTTCGAGCTTATCAGGTGAAAACTTTTCACATAAGCATCACAACTCCAAACTTTAAGAAACGACAGCTTAGGTTTACTGCTAAACCATAGTTCATACGGTGTCATCTCAACGGATTTAGATGGTGCCCTATTAAACGTGAATGCAGCTGTCTTTAATGCATAACCCCAAAGCGATAGTGGTAAATCGGTAAGATACATCATAGATCGCACCATATCAAAATAAAATACTGTTCTGACGTTCGGACACACCATAATGTTGTGGTGTTCCGTGGCGTGAGCTGTGAAACTATTCCACATTGTTTTCATTGAAGACCAAACTCGTAACTCAAATATTCATCTCCACGATCAGATCGCAGAAACTTTATTTTCTTGTTGCGATGATTTTCCACTTCACTCTGAAATTCTTTGAACCTTTCAACTATTTCAGACTTATGTTTCATCAAGTAGATATACCCATATCTACTCAAATCATCTTGTGAAGGTCAGAAAAATAACGATACTTGCCACGAGCATCAACATTCATTGGATCGCATACATCGGTATGTATTATTTCCAATAAGTCAGTAGCTTGTTCCATTGTTCCGGAGAACGGAGTTTTAGTCATCTTGCCCAAAAGGCACGGTTTGCAAGCATCAAATGATTCATAATCAAGTGATTCCAAAAGTCCATCAGCATGGAGTTTTCTTCATGCGCTTTACACCAATATGACCTAAACGGCAGTGCCACAAATAAGTTGCACTATCATTATTAACTTTGCATCTTTTGGTTTCAATATTATGAATATGTGTATCACTATGATCGAGATCCAATGAACCATTTTCATTGGGTGTGTAACCATATAAGGTTTTATTCATGTAAACAGAACAACAATTTATTCTCTTACTTAAATGAATAACCGTATTGCAATAAACATGATCAAATCATATTTATGCTCAACACCAAATAACACTTATTTAGGTTCCACACTAATCCCGAAAGTATAGGGAGTGTGCGATGATGATCATATCAATCTTGGAACTACTTCCAACACTCATCGTCACTTCCCTTCAACTAGTCTCTGTTTATTCTGCAACTCCTGTTTGAGTTACTACTCTTAGCAACTGAACCAGTATCAAATACCGAGGGGTTACTACGAACACTAGTAAAATACACATCAATAATTTGTATATCAAATATACCTTTGTTCACTTTGCCATCCTTCTTATCCGCCAAATACTTGGGGTAGTTCCGCTTCGATGACCAGTTCCATTGCAGCAAAACACTTAGTCTCAGGCTTAGGTCCAGACTTGGGCTTCTTCACTCGAGTAGCAACTTGCTTGCCGTTCTTTTGAAGTTCCCATTCTTCCTTTGCCCTTTTCCTTGAGACTAGTGGTATTGTCAACCATCAACACTTGATGTTTTCTTGATTTCTACCTTCGCGATTTTAGCATCGCGAAGAGCTTGGGAATTGTTTTCGTCATCCCTTGCATATTATAGTTCATCACGAAGTTCTAGTAACTTTAGTGATGGTGACTAGAAAATTCTGTCAATCACTATCTTATCTGGAAGATTAACTCCCACTTGATTCAAGCGATTGAAGTACTCAGACAATCTGAGCACATGCTCACTAGTTGAGCGATTCTCCTCCATCTTTTAGCTATAGAACTTGTTGGAGACTTCATATCTCTCAACTCGGGTATTTGCTTGAAATATTAACTTCAATTCCTGGAACATCTCATATGGTCCATGACGTTCAAAACGTCTTTGAAGTCCCGATTCTAAGCCGTTAAGCATGGTGCACTAAACTATCAAGTAGTCATCATATTGAGCCAGCCAAACCGTTCATAACGTCGCATCTGCTCCTGCAATAGGTCTGTCACCTAGCGGTGCATCAAGAACATAATTCTTCGTGCAGCAATGAGGATAAACCTCAGATCACGGATCCAATCCATAATATTGCTACTAACATTTTCAATACAATTTTCTCTAGGAACACATATGAAAACATAGGGAAGCAACAACGCGAGCTATTGATCTACAACATAATTTGCAAAATACTACCAGGACTAAGTTCATGATAAATTAAAGTTCAATTAATCATATTACTTAAGAACTCCCACTTAGACAGACATCTCTCTAGTCATCTAAGTGATCACGTGATCCAAATCAACTAAACCATAACCGATCATCACGTGAGATGGAGTAGTTTTCAATGGTGAACATCTTATGTTGATCATATCTACTATATGATTCACGCTCGACCTTTCGGTCTCCGTGTTCGAGGCCATATCTGCATATGCTAGGCTCGTCAAGTATAACCTGAGTATTCGCGTGTGCAAAACTGGCTTGCACCCGTTGTAGATGGACGTGGAGCTTATCACACCCGATCATCACGTGGTGTGCGGGCACGACGAACTTTGGCAGCGGTGCATACTCAGGAGAACACTTCTTGATAATTTTAGTGAGAGATCATCTTATAATGCTACCGTCAATCAAAGCAAGATAAGATGCATAAAGGATAAACATCACATGCAATCAATATAAGTGATATGATATGGCCATCATCATCTTGTGCTTGTGATCTCCATCTCGAAGCACCGTCATGATCACCATCGTCACCGGTAGCGACACCTTGATCTCCATCGTAGCATCGTTGTCGTCTCGCCAACTATTGCTTCTCGACTATCGCTACCGCTTAGTGATAAAGTAAAGCAATTACATGGCGTTGCATTTCATACAATAAGCGACAACCATATGGCTCCTGCCAGTTGCCGATAACTCGGTTACAAAACATGATCATCTCATACAATAAAATATAGCATCACGTCTTGACCATATCACATCACAACATGCCCTGCAAAAACAAGTTAGGCGTCCTCTACTTTGTTGTTGCAAGTTTTACGTGGCTGCTACGGGCTGAGCAAGAACCGTTCTTACCTACGCATCAAAACCACAGCGATAGTTTGTCAAGTTGGTGCTGTTTTAACCTTCGCAAGGACCGGGCGTAGCCACACTCAGTTCAACTAAAGTGAGAGAGACAGACACCGCGGTCACCTTTAAGCAACTAGTGCTCGCAGCGGTGAAACCAGTCTCGCGTAAGCGTCTGCGTAATGTCGGTCCGGGCCGCTTCATCTCACAATACCGCCGAACCAAAGTATGACATGCTGGTAAGCAGTATGACTTATATCGCCCACAACTCAGTTGTGTTCTACTCGTGCATATGACATCAACGCATAAAACCAGGCTCAGATACCACTGTTGGGGAACGTAGTAATTTCAAAAAATTTCCTACGAACACGCAAGACCATGGTGATGGCACAGCAACGAGAGGGGAGAGTGTCCGTCTCACGCACCCTCGTGAGACCGAAAGCGAAGCGTTAAATCAACGCGTTGATGTAGTCGTGCGTCTTCACGATCCGACCGATCCAAGCACCGTTACTCCGGCACCTCCGAGTTCTTGGCACACGCTCAGCTCGATGGCGATCCCGGGCTCCGAT
The DNA here is from genome assembly GCA_021605205.1 of Aegilops longissima. Taxonomy (NCBI): domain Eukaryota; kingdom Viridiplantae; phylum Streptophyta; class Magnoliopsida; order Poales; family Poaceae; genus Aegilops; species Aegilops longissima. Next base: position 2,182,971 of record CM038682.1, on the reverse strand, counting down.
CCAGCAAAGCGTCGGGAGGAGTTCCGTCGGCTGCGACGGCGTGGTGGCGATCTTGATGTTCTACTGTTGCAGGGCTTCGCCTAAGCACCGCTACAATATGACCGAGGTGGAATATGGTGGAGGGGCACCGCACACAGCTAAGGAACGATCACGAAGATCAACTTGTGTGTCCATGGGGTGCCCCTGCCCCGTATATAAAGGAGGGAGGGAGGAGGAGGCCGCCCTCTACTATGGCGTGCCATGGGAGTCCTACTCCCACCGGGAGTAGGATTCCCCTTTTCCTAGTCCAACTAGGAACCCTTCCATGTATTAGGAGTAGGAGAGAAGGAAAGGGAAGGGAAAAGGAGAAGGAAGGAAGGCGCCCCCTCCCTAGTCCAATTCGGACTAGTCCAAGGGAGGCGGCGGCCACCCTTTGGCCCTTTTTCTCCTTTCCCGTATGGCCCATTAAGGCCCAATACGAATTCCCGTAACTCTCCGGTACTCGAAAAATACCGAATCACTCGGAACCTTTCCGAACTCGAATATAGTCGTCCAATATATCGATCTTTACGTCTCGACCATTTCGAGACTCCTCGTCATGTCCCGATCTCATCTGGGACTCCGAACTCCTTCGGTACATCAAAACTCATAAACTCATAATAAAACTGTCATCGAAACCTTAAGTATGCGGACCCTACGGGTTCGAGAACTATGTAGACATGACCTAGAACTATTCTTGGTCAATAACCAATAGCGGAACCTGGATGCCCATATTGGCTCCTACATATTCTCTGAAGATCTTTATCGGTCAAACCGCATAACAACATACTTTGTTCCCTTTGTCATCGGTATGTTACTTTCCGAGATTCGATCGTCGGTATCCAATACCTAGTTCAATCTCGTCACCGCAAGTCTCTTTACTCGTTCCGTAATACATCATCTCGCAACTAACTCATTAGTTGCAATGCTTGCAAGGCTTAAGTGATGTGCATTACCGAGAGGGCCAGAGATACCTCTCCGACATTGGAGTGACAAATCCTAATCTCGAAATCGCCAACCCAACATCTGCCTTTGGAGACACCTGTAGTACTCCTTTATAATCACCCAGTTACGTTGTGACGTTTGGTAGTACCAAAGTGTTCCTCCGTAAACGGAGTTGCATAATCTCATAGTCATAGGAACATGTATAAGTCATGAAGGAAGCAATAGCAACATACTAAGCGATCGTGTGCTAAGCTAACGGAATGGGTCATGTCAATCAGATCATTCAACTAATGATGTGACCTTGTTAATCAAATAACAACTCCTTGTTCATGGTTAGGAAACATAACCATCTTTGATTAACAAGCTAGTCAAGTAGAGGCATACTAGTGACATACTGTTTGTCTATATATTCACACATGTATTATGTTTCCGGTTAATACAATTCTAGCATGAATAATAAACATTTATCATGATATAAGGAAATAAATAATAACTTTATTATTGCCTCTAGGGCATATTTCCTTCATCTTCAACCTCCTCCCTGACAGCTCGCGAAGCGACATTTTATTCAAAGAGGGGCACTAGATCAGCAAACTTTCCGTTGGCAACATGCACGCCGAGAACCGATTTAGCAACACATGCTGGCAGCTTTAGTGACTCCTGAATAATATAGCTAGTGACAGCACTCTTCTTAGATGTTTTAATCAAGTAGAACATCTTTCGGAGGGGAAAAAAGAGTGCACTATAGAGGTAAAGCTTTTCCTGTTCATCCAGCAGCATGCGATGAGAAACACCGCCGTGCACTGAAATTGCAAAGTTCCAAGCTGATTCAATGTGTGAAACACAACACCGATCACAATTGTCAAAAACTGAAGGGCTGCAATTTTTGGGTAAAGCAAATGCAATATGAAATAGCCCCAGATCACGAATGTAAGACATTGCATCGACTGGGTGTTCACCTGACATCATAAGATCAATCTCCTTCCCAACACGTTCTTTGCTGATCTTGCAAGCAAGTTCCAACTTCACCTTTTCGTCCGAAGCAGCTTCTTTCAACCTATCGGATAACGTAAAGTTGAATCTTGCCGCAGATCGAATTGCCCGAAGAACTCTAAGTGGGTCATCCAAGAAGGTAGCTTTGGAATCTATAGGAGTGTCAATAAGGCCCTTGATGAGGTCGTCAATACCTCTTTTAGTAAAATCTTCCACAATGTGATCGTTGATGTTGAAGAATAAACTATTAATTGTTAGGTCCCTGCGGTGGGCATCGTCTTCAGAAGTGGCGCCCTCCATGGTAGGAATGCGGCTGCTTTCTGCATATTTTTCAGACCTCAAGTTAACAAAATCAATTTCTCTGTCGAACATGTACGTCCTAGCTGTTTCCAAGTGCTTGGATTTATCCGGATTGCTGCACAAAAAAGGTAAGATATAATTCAAGTTAAAGAACAGCCATGGCATCTCAAAAAACAGTCACGAGGAGGAGGAGGAACAGCATACCAGGGGATAACTTTGGTTCCTCGTTTCTTGTCCCCCTCCCCTATGAGGTTTAGGTAGGCGTCTAATTTCTCGGAGAAATCCTGGCCCGTGATATTATCAAGGGCAATGTCAATGTCAGTAGGTTGTTTCCCTAGTAGCTTGTCCCGGACCCAGCCACCGGCGACGCGAAGGGTGGTGCCAAGACGGTAGTGACGGACGACATCAAGAAGCCGTAGGAAGATCTTCTCCTCTTCCTCTGACAGCTCCAATTTGAGTGTCATTGCCTCCTGGAACTGCTGCAGCAAACCTCCCACAGAATCAAGATGGACGGAGTCGATGGATGGGATGGAGACAAAGGCAAATTGGTGTTTGATGTGCTGTCGATTCGCCCGTCGAATTTCCGCAGGCAAACCCTAACCCTAGATAGGTCCCGTCACCACCGGCGTTTGATTGGGGAACGGAAGGGAAATCCTGGTACCCCGCGGGGTGCACGGACGAAACCCTTCCACGCCAGCGGTTAGGGTCTGTCTTGGGGATCTGCGCCGCCTCAGAATGCGAAGTAGGGTCGGAGGTGGAGCGCGTTTGATCTGGAGCGGGCATCATAGTAGAGGTAAAAAACATGCGTCATGTACCGTGTCCGGTCCGGCGCAGGTCTCGACATAGTTGGTGTGTTGACGGCGCTCTTCAGGTAGTCCTTGAGCTTCAGGAGCAACCCTACCTGACAGTGCATAGCAAGGTTGTCCACGTCGGCGCTCCACACGACGGGCCAGGACACCATGAAGGTTGGGCACACCTGCACTCGTGACCGGCCTCGTTGATGCACGTCCGCAAACGCGCTGGGCAGCGTCGTGTCCAGGATTCTACTTCTTCAGCTCACCCCACTTAACCCACTTAATCCGGCTAAGCTTTGGCAGGCTGCCCGCTCACGCCCACCAAATTGTATTGGGATGAAGTGGGCAGAGGTGGGACACCCACAAGCAGTCCTACTTGCAGCTTGACCTCATACACACATCGAACAACGAATAAATCAAGATGTTTCTCATCTGAGAAAAATCACTTCTTCGGTACATCCTCCTAAACACAAGGACGATTTAGATTAGCACATACCTCTTCGTAAGAAAGGGCATGATGATCATATTTTAGAAATACATACGGCTGCTGGGATTGCCCATCTATTTTTTTCTAATTTAAAATCGCAAAATACTATTGAGGGAGGCAAGATTCGAACCACCAACTTCATGATTTAGAGTTCAGCATAATAACCAACCAGCTACCATCAGTTCAAGTGGTTACATGCCTCTTTCTCATTCTTTTCATCTTTCATCTTTCCTCTTTCCTTTTTTCCTCTTTCCTTTTTTCCTTTTTTATTTTTATTTTTCCTTTTTTCTTGTTCAATTTTTCTCGTTTTTTCAAGTGGTTTTGTTCTGTTTTTATTTTTTGTTTTCCTTTATTTTTCCATTCATTTTATGTTTTTCTTTTGCAATGTGCAAACTTTTTTCAACTTTATTTTAAAAAATGAGTGAACTTTTTTTTCAAATTTGTGAATGTTTATTCAAACTTGGTGAAGGGTTTTTGAAATTTGAGACTCTATTCCAATTCGTAAGATTTTTTTAATATGGATGTTTTTTTTAAATTGATGAACATTTTACAAAATAGATGACCTTTTTTCAAAGTGGTGATTTTTTTTAAAATGAATCTTTTTTTTTCAAATTCGATGAATTGTTTTTCCCAAAATTGATCGACGTTTTTCAAAATCGATAAACTTTTTCTAAAAGCGCTGAATTTTTTTCGATTCCATGATTTTTTCTGAAAACCATGGATTTTTTTCTCAATACATGGTATTTTTCAATTTGTGAACATTGTGCAAATCTGCGACTATTTATTGAAATCCATGAACGTTTCCAAAAAGATCTACCCATTTTGGAAGTCAATGGTCTGGGCCATGCAATTTAATCTGACGGACCTGGCCTATCACATAGAAAGACTAGTTTTTTTTAGGGAATAGAAATACTAGTTTGCTAGCTTATCTCATACAACCATATGCAAGTTGCGACACGTCTGAGAATTTATCGTCTTTTTTGACTGAGAAAACTATAGAAAATACCAAACTTATCAAAAATAAAAACAACTTGGCATGGTGCCTTAAATTGGTCGTGCAATGCTATGGAAAAAATTGAGACCATTTGAAAGATGTCGAAAAACAACGAACTCTCAGACAGAGCCTTCTCGCCTACCCGTGCACCTTCCGTTGAACATGGTGTTTTTCTGGAGGTCCTTAAAATGACCCCAACTTTTTCCACTAGGTGGGCATGCCCATGGTAGGCACCCATGCCAGGTTTGAATGACTTTTGACACTCTATGCAAGTTGTGACACGTTCAGCCATTTATCCGCATTTTTTGATAAGAAAACTCGAGAAAATACAAAACTTGTGAAAAACTCAAAGAACTTGGAATGGTACCTTGAATTGGTCATACAAGGCAATGGAAACAATTGGGGCCATTTAACGGATGCCTGAAAAAACGTGCTCTCGAACGGAGCCTTCTGGCCTACCCGGACATCCTCGTTGAACATTGTGTTTCTTGGACATCCTTGAAATGACCCCAAGTTTTTCCAATAGGTGGGCATGCCCATGGTAGGCATCCATGCCAGGTTTGAACAACTTTTGACACGGTGTGTATGTTTCGACATGTCCAACAATTTATCGGCCTTTTTGTATTGAGAAAAACTTTAGAAAATGTAAAACTTATCAAAAACACAAATAACTTCGCATGTTGCCCTCAATTGGTCATACAAGTCATGAAAAAATTGGGGCAATATCAAGGATGTCCAGAAACAGTGTGCTCTCAGACGAAGTCTTCTGGCCTACCCGGACAAAATGGTCTATTTTTTGAAATTATTAAAATGTCCCCAACTTTTGCAAGCAGGTGTGCATGTCCATGGTAGGCATCAATGCCAAGTTTGAATGATTTCTAACACCGTATGCAAGTTGCGACACATCTGACCATTTATCGCCCTTTTTATAGAGAAACTCGAGGCAATGCAAAATTTGTAGAAACTAAAACAACTTGTCATGGCGCCTTGAATTGGTCATACAAGCCAATGAAATAATTGTGGTCATTTGACGGATGTCGTGAAACAACAAGTTCTCAAACGAAGCTTTCTGGCCTACCCAAACACTCTACATTGAACATGGTGTTTTATGAGACATTTTTGAACATGGTGGTAGAGGTAAATTCTCTTCTAAAGTTTGACGAAGGTGGTGTTCCTTATAATAAACCTCCTAGTCGATGCTTATATGAATTTGACAACTATATTATGAAGAAAGATCATTTCTTCAAGGCAAATGTTATGAATTAGTTGAAACGACTGATATGATTCACGTTTGAGTGACTTGCTGTTTAGAATTGTTAATGATGTAAAAGGTGTTACTAAACATGCTTCTATGGTTCAAACTCATTCAGAACAAGTAGCTAAATCTCAAAGTGAGCTGCTTAATGAAATTAATAAAAATATGAATGATCATGCTGTTATAGTAATGACTAGGGGAGGTAGAATGACTCAGGAGCCACTTTATCCCGAGGGACATCCCAAAAGAATTGAACAGGAATCTCAAAGAACTAATGTTGATGCACCTAGTCCATCCAAGAAGAAAAAGAAATAGAAAAATGATAGGACTTTGCATAACTCTAGTGATCCTGAGATAGAAAAACCTTCTGAGGACAATAATGATGTCTCTATTTATGATGCTGAAACACAATCTGGTAATGAACATTCATCTAGTGATAATGAAAAAGATAATGATGATGTTCATGTAGATGCTCAGCTATACAATGATAAAGAACCTGACAATGATGTTGAAATAGAACCTGTTGTTGATCTTGATAACCCACTTGCTAAGAATAAAAGTTATGATAAAAGAGACTTTGTTGCTAGAAAATATGGTAGAGAAATAGAACCATGGGTTCAGAAACCCATGCCTTTTCCACCTAAACCATCCAAGAAAAAGGATGAGGAATAATTCGAACGCTTTGCTGAAATGCTTAGGCCAGTCTTTTTGTATACTCGTTTGACTGATATTTTAAAGATTGCCTGTTACGCTAAATACATGAAGGACATTATCACGAATAAAAGAAAAATACCCGAAGCTGAAATATCCACCATGCTTGCTAATTATTCTTTTAAGGATGGAGTACCTAAAAAATTAGGAGATCCTGGAATACCAACTATACCATGCTCCATAAAAAAAAGCTATGTCAAAGCTACTTTATGTGATTCAGGAGCTGGTGTTAGTGTTATGCCTTTCTCTATATACAAAAGAATTGATTTGAATAAACTCACACCTACTGAAATATCATTGCAAATGGCTGACAAATCAACCATCATACATATCGGTATTTGTGAGGATGTGCCCGTTGTTGTTGCAAATGTTACTATCTTAACAGACTTTGTTATACTTGAGATGCTTGAGGACGACAACATGTCGATTATCCTTGGTAGACTCTTCTTGGACACTGCGGGGGCTGTTATTGATTGCAACAAGAGTAAGAACACTTTTAATATCAATGGTAATGAGCATACGGTGTACTTTCCGAAGAAACCATTTCAAGTGAATGGTATTAATGTTATTGAAAAGGCTCCGACAATTACTATTGGAAGCTTCCAACTTCCCCTTCCTACTGCCAAAAGGAAATATGAAATACTTATTGTTGGGGATACACATATTCTCATTGAGGTAACTTAGTGTTTTACGAAAAAAATTCCGGTTCATGCTAATTGAAAGTGGTTGCTAATAAAATTTTAACATGATTTTTTCCTGAATATTTGAGAATTTTTGGTACTGAAAACACCACAAGGGGTGCCCCAGGTGCCCACTAGGCAACAGGGCACGCCACACCCACCTAGCGTGCCCTGGTGGGTAGTGGGCCCCATAAGGCCCCCCCTCACTTATCTGTTTAGACCACTTCATCACCTACCTCCAGAAAAAAATCTCTGTTGCTCTCTATCTCGTGTTCCTGTTCTCAAACCCACGAATTTCGATCTCTTTGCTTGGAGCTCCATTTCTGAAACTGTTTTGAGGGATTGCTACTTGGTATGTGACTCCTCCATTGCTCCAATTAGTTTTTGCTTTAGCGGTTTATATTTTAAGTAATTAGTTACTCTTGGTGCTACTGAAAATGAGCTTGCATGTTGAATTATTTGAGTTCCAAGTAGTTTGAATGCTTGATATAGCCTCTAGACATCCATATGAGTAGTTGCTATCAGTTTTCTGAAGTTTTATTGATATCATTTTGTGTTTCAAAATTTTTAGAAATTGTACGCAGAAAAATGTACCTCTTTAGGAGGGGGTTTTCGAGGCGGAGGTCTTCGGAAGCACCCTCGAGTGAGATCTCGATACGACAGGCCTATGATGATACAAGTGCAAGTTCAGTGCGGGATACCGACATCAGGTCATGCCTCTGGCCATGTGACGAGTTCATGATAGGTGCAAGCATTAAATAAGAATTTGATCAGTATGTTCACAATGTTGAGCTTCCACCTTCATAGCAGATACGTGTATTCAGCACTACAACCTTACTGAATCGTTCACCAAAAAGTTGAAGTATCATCCTCATGAATTTAGAGTTTCATTTGGCCTTTATGATAGAACCTTTAGTATTCCTTTAGAAGAATTCTGTGATGCATGTAAAATTCCATTTTGGGGCTCGTTAGATGAACCTCCAAAATCTGATTATGAAATGTTCCTGACTAGCCTCTGTTGTGGTGAGGATAGGAGAGTTGCACAAGCTAGAATAAAAAGTATACATTTTCCCTCTATCTATTACTTTGCAGTCTTTAATGGTAAATGTTTTGTTGCTAAACAAGACTGCAATACAATGTGCCCCATATTTGGGACTTATACATACTGCTTTAACAAGCATTAAATGATATAATCTTGGAGCAATTGATGCACGGAGGCTGCAATGTAATGCTGATAGTGGTCATTTATACGGAGAGATTTATGCCTCCCGCTTAGCTGCAAGGCTGAGAGTTTCACCATTGCGTAATGATCCTATTCTACCCACTACATATCTAGACTTTGCACTACATATCTAGACTTTGATGTGATGCAGCGTCATAAGTTCATTAAGTATGGAGCCACGAATTACAATTACAATTTGATGTTCAATAAAAAATCTACTGTGACTATTATTTTTCCTGCACATGCTCTCTTTGATTAGCACGCTAAAGGAATATATTACATTTATGAGAGAGAGGCACGTGAGTACAACGCAGTGGTGGAAGCTGCCAGTCTGGCTGAGGAGGCAGCACTTAGAGCCTCTATGAGCTATCACTTTGACTATTATCCAACCCAGGGATGGTGATCACCAAGCAAGGAAAAAGCCTAAGCTTGGGGGAGTACGCATTTTCCACCAAAATTACATTCATGTTCGCACAATCCATTCCAGTTGTCGGAGTCCATGTATTATCCATGTTAGTTCTATTTTCTCGCTTTCTTCTTGTGTGTTTGAATTATTTTGAGAAAATTCAAAAATATTTCTCGCTTCTTTTCGGTTTTTGTTTCTAGTTTAAATCAGTTGTAGTATTAAAAGAAAACCCGAAAAGATTTCTTGTTTCTTCTTTTAGTTGTTGAGAGCTCTCCCGTGTAAATAATTTTTCTCGTCATTGTTTTCCTCTGTTAATTTGCTTTCTCCATGAAAAAAAACTCCAAAAATATTTCAGTGTGTTTCTTTGAAATTCTTTTCTTTTGTTGAGTCATACAAAGGAGAAGACCATGAAAATGTTGAGTGACTCTCATATGCATTATTGTTGATCCAACAATGAGCCCATATTGTTTTGTCTCCTCCTTTGAAAAAAATGTTTGCAGTTTCCAGCTTAGTCCACGACACTCTTGCACTATTATTATTTTCATATCATTCGGCCGTGCAAGTGAAAGACAATAATGAAGATATTTGATGAAGTGACTGAGGGAAAGAAAGGCAGGTATGAACTCAACTTGTTTTTGTTTTTGTAAATATGTTTAACTTAGTATCCATGATTCAGCATATTATGATTAAACATGCTTATGATGAAAATTAGATATTACTAGTCGTCAACCCATTGATACATCTCCATCGTGTGTACTTTCCAAACTCTTTTGCCCTTGTTTTGAAATCTAACTTGCATGGTTTGAATGGAACTAACCCGGACTGACGCTGTTTCCACCAGAATTGCCATGGTGTTATTTTTTGTGCAGAATAAAAAGTACTCGGATTGACCTGAAAATTCACGGAGATAAGTTTTGGAGTATATAAAAAATATTGGCGAAAGAATCAGCAGAAGGGGGCCCACACCCTGGCCACAAGGGTGGAGGGCGCGCCTCCCGACCTTTTGGGCCCCCTGGAGCTCCACCAACCTCAACTCCAACTCCATATATTCACTTTTGGGGACAAAAAATCAAAGAGAAGAGTTCATCACGTTTTACGATATGGAGCAGCTGCCACCTCCTATTCTTCCTCGGGAGGACAGATCTGGAGTCCGTTTTGGGCTCCGGAGAGGGGAAATCGTCGCCATCGTCATCATCAACCATCCTTCATCACCAATTTCATGATGCTCACCGCGTGAGTAATTCCATCGTAGGCTTGCTGGACCGTGATGGTTTGGATGAGATTTACCATGTAATCGAGTTAGTTTTGTTAGGGTTTGATCCCTAGTATCCACTATGTTCTAAGATTGATGTTGCTAGACTTTGCTATGCTTAATGCTTGTCACTAGGGCCCAAGTGCCATGATTTCAGATCTGAACCTATTATGTTTTCATGAATATATTTGGGTTCTTGATCCTATCTTGCAAGTCAATAGTCACCTACTACGTGTTATGATCCGGCAATCACGGAGTGACAATAGTCGGGACCACTCACGGTGATGACCGTAGTTTGAGGAGTTCATGTATTCACTAAGTGCTAATGCTTTGGTTCGGTACTCCATTAAAACGAGGCCTTAATATCCCTTAGTTTCCAATAGGACCCCACTGCCACGGGAGGGTAGGACAAAAGATGTCATGCAAGTTCTTTTCCATAAGCACATATGACTATATACGGAATACATGCCTACATTATATTGTTGAATTGGAGCCAGTTCTGTATCACCCTATGTTATAACCATTGCATGATGAATGCCATCCGACATAATTATCCATCATTGATCCATTGCCTACGAGCTTATTTCATACTGATCTTTGCTAAGTTACTTTTCCGTTGCCACTGTTACAATCGCTACAAAACTGCTACTGTTACTTTTGCCACCGTTACCGTTACTTCCATACTACTTTTGCTTCCAAGGAAAATAAAAAGTTATTTTTACACAATTTTTTCCTATTCATTTCCACAGCACCAAAACTATGCTTCTATTGCTAATTGTTTTTTTGCTTCCACATCGACTGAAAATTAACATGATTCATCGGTTCGTATAACATGTTTCCAACCACGTAAACATTTGCTTCCTTCGTCACGGTGCTTCATCATAATATTTTGTTCCCAACGACCTCAATATTCGCTTCATTCCGATCACCAAACTTTTGCTTCCATATCGACCTAAATTAACATGCTTCACATCATATGTTACACAATCACTATAATATTTGCTTCACTTCGCTATCTGTGTGCTTCCATGCGTGTTTATATATTGAACAAGCAGGCAGTTGCTGCAGACCGAGATGCATTGTGAACCGACACATTGAAGTGCTTGACAAGATCGGACAGGTGATTAAATTTGAAGCATGCTTCCTTTGAAACATGAAAGCAAGTTTTATGAAGTAGATGAACAAAATGTACTCGAAGCATGTGGCTATGGAAGCATGAAACAAGTTGTATAAAGCAGGGAAAAAACATGTAACTAAGTCATGTTACTCGCCGAGAAAGTGTTTCATGCCAGCGGATGATTGCTTTGATCTAGTGCAAAATTATGTACAATATATCAGTGTACTTTTTTGCTACACACAATTCGACGGCCAAAAATTGTATCAAGTGTAACATGGAATTTCTGCCAACAGAAAAAAAATTGTTTCCATCAATAAGACATTGCTTCTAGAGATATTAGAATCTGCTTCCGAATAATATAATTTGCATCCAAGAAAAAAAATATTTAAATTGAGCCAGATGCTAGCACATTGTCTCTTTTCTGGGCAAATATCGTCACCGGCCTCTAATCTTAACCACGATCTCCTCTCTGGGCATGGCACGGCCACGGGCTCCTTTGTGTCTTCCACAGACCACAACCATACATATAGTTTGAGGCAATGACCACCACGTCTTCAAGGGTGGAGCCAAGCAGAACTCACACATGGTTCGATGACCTACATTCCAAAAAGTTTACAGAATTTGGTTGAACTATGGAAGCAAAGCTCTCTTTAATAAAAATATGGAAGCATAATATCATGTGGTGCAAAACAGTTGTATATTAGAAGCACACATAAGAAAAATAAGAGAGGTTTGATCTACCAAAACATAAATGATAGGACGTATAGGACAAATTTGAAAAGTATGGTTGTAGCGCGGTAGTACCTCGATATAAGAGATGGTTTGCAGAGAGCATACTGATAGACAAGCCTTTTAACTGTAATTCTAAGTTTCTAACAAACAACCCTCGATGCATATATCTGTACGATCATGCTTCCAGTTTTCTAGAGAATGAAGTTGGCAAACAACAAAAATGGTGCATCATTAGTGTTGGGTGGACGCATGTAAATTTTTGAAAATGAAACCAATTTTTTTCCGCTAACTGCAGATGGATATATTTGGAAGCTCCCATCTAATAGTAATTGCTTGGAATATTTTTCACCAAAGCGTACTCACAAACAAGCCTATTAACAGTAATCTAACAAGCAACCCTCGACGCATATATTTGGTACGCTCATTCTTCCATTTTTCTTCAGGTATGAAGCTGGAAAATAATTCAAATGGTGCATTATTATTGTTGGTTGGAAGCATGAAATCTTGATAAATGAAAGAAAAAAATTGCCGCCAACTGCGTATGCATATATTTCGAAGCTCTTTTATATAGGAAGCAATGAAACAATGTTTTATCTGCATTTCTCACCATTACTCGATGCACTGAATATTGAAATTAAGGAATAGCCACGATTGCCTGCATACATTGCTATGGGTTATCTATCTACACAAAGCTCGACCACATTTTTTTTGATGATAAATGGCCTACACATCACCAGAACAATACTAGGCAGCAAATGAACATACAAACCAATGAGTAGTCGGTTGTTGGATAGTCAAATCCAGTAGATGCACCAATCCAGATGAGGATGGGGGGCTTGATCAGTGGATGATGTTTGGAGAGGCAGGGGCGGAGCTGGCTGGTTGGGTGTCCATGCCGCTCGACGGCGAGGAACGCGGGGGGGGGGGGGGGGGACGGATCTGGGCGAGGTGGAGGAAATCGGGCCGGTCCTGCTGTGATTGGAATCAGGAGATATTATGGGAGAGGATTAATTACGCAAGGGGGCTGCAGGTAGTTAGTTCCCTGCTGATTTTTTTTTCTTACGTAAGAAGCACAATTTGTGAGGCGTCAGATTTCAATTGGATCAACGGCGTTGGACTGGTCTAGCGCTGGACGTCTGCCAGACTATAGATAGGAAGAGTTTCCCATACATGAACTCCTCAAATTACGGTACTCACATGAAAGAATCTAAATTATTGTCACTTTGGGGGTATGCGGACCATAACACGAAATAGGTGCGTATAAGTTGTAAGATAGGACCAAGAACAAAAATATATTTGTGAAAACATAAACGGTTCAGATCTGAATGCATTAAGCATAGCAAAGTCATAACAACATCAATCCCGGAACATAGTGGATACTAGTAATCAAGTCTTAACAAAACTAACTCGATTACATGATATATCTTATCCAACCCATCACCGTCCAACAAGCCTACGAAGGAATTACTCACACCCGGTGAGGAGGATGGTTGATGATGACGATGGCGACGAAACCACCTCTCAGAGCCCCGAACGGACTCCAGACCTGGCCTCCCGATGAAGAACAGGCGGTGGCGGCGGCTCCGTGTCGTAAAACGCAATGAAACTTTCTCTCCTTCTTTTCTCAAGAATTATGAATTTATAGTGCTGAGATTAGGGTCAGTGGAGCCTTGTGGACCCCACAAGCCACCAGGGCGCATGGTGGGTAGTAGGTGGTACCCATCCAGTGGGTTTTCGCTCTAGTATTTTTTATATATTCCATAAAACATCTCCGAAAAGTTTCGTCCAATTCCGAGAACTTTTATTTCTGCACAAAAATAACACCATGGTAGTTCTGCTAAAAACAACGTCAGTCCGGGTTAGTTTCATCCAAATCATGCAAATTAGAGTCCGAAACAATAGCAAAAGTGTTTGGAAAAGTAGATACGACAAAGATGTATCACTTAGTTGCGTCCAATTGACCTAGCTCTTTCTTGTCTTAAATAGGGAGGTTTTGTTTTTCTTATATAGTACCACCTCCCTTTTGTACACACAATACCACCAATTTATTTACGCCGGTGAGTTGAAATCCATAAGCTGCATTGAGAATTAATGAGGAGGAGAAGGTAAAGAGTGGGCCCATTTATCTTTAGAAAGAATGAACAAACTTCAGAAATAAATTAATAAGAGATCCAGGTTTCATGAGATAAGATATTTATGATGAAATTAATGGGGAAAAAGAGTGGGTCGTTTATCATAGAGGGTGGAATTAAATGCGAGAAGAAGACCCGACGCATCATAGCACTAGATCGACGCATCTCAGGGCTTCTTTGTCTACACAGCATCACCATCATCTCGGCCCCCACGCCTTCTCATTGTCAAGGTCGACGATCGTGGCCAGGCATGCCGATACGCACTCACCCTTCCATGGTGCACAAATCTGTTATGCACGTGCCGCCGGTGGCTCCCCCACCTTGCCCCCCGCACCCTGACTGAGGTTCTCCCGTAGCATCTCCGCGCATATTAGTCCTCTGCTCCCTATCCAATCCTTCCCAACAAGATTTGTTTACGCCAGGAGTGCCATGTTGCTTTCGTAATCGTGCTGCTACTGGGCATAGCATCTACAATTTAATTTTTTCCCTTATGGTTCTAGGTCAATCCACCTTATCTACTTAAACAAAAAAACTTGTCTAGCACTAAGACAACATAAAATCAATCATTTTCATGTATTTATAATAAACTTTTTCTACTTCAAAACTATTCATATATTATATCTAAATATATGATGTTTGTATAAATTGATATATCTTCAGTGTTTTATATACAACAAGCGGATATTAACAATAACATGATGCCACTATATATTACTATACATATTTTAGCATATAATCCTAATATTCATTATTGCCAAAGTTCATCTATTAATTGAAAATGATATTATGTTGCAAAAACTGTTTTATTTAATTGTCCTGTTAAATCTACAATATATTTACCATAGATCTCCAAACCTAAAGTATCACATCAATACTGAAATTGGTTAAGCCCTTAATGTGTTGCAGTCTGTTTACATGTATGGGTTATGTGTTTTTGTAGTATCCTTTAAATATCTACACAATTTCAATTGTAATTGACAATTTAGATTATAAGAGTGGAACAAATAACTTCATAAAGGCTTCAAGAGTGCAAGACTATCAAGCTTAGGTGAACTAAACGGAGAATTCAAGAGTGTTTGTGGTCAAATTACACTTATTATACTTGGGGGTTTGTTTAGCAGTACCCTGGAACTAAGCAATGCGCTAAAAATGGTGAGAAAAGTCTTATCACAGAGGACTAAAAATGAAATGTATATTAGATACAACTTTTTAGTTTCAAGAGCATGCAAGGTGTCACAAATGTTTCTTTCCTTTTTTATTATAAAAAACCATCTGTGGCTGCTCGGGGGCAACCCTAGCTGCCGCAACTTCCCCCGCCGCCACCCTGTTGGGGAACGCAGTATTTCAAAAAAAATTCCTACGACCACGCAAGATCTATCTAGGAGATGCATAGCAACGAGCGGGGAGAGTGTGTCCACGTACCCTCGTAGACCGAAAGCGGAAGCTTAAGCAACGCGGTTGATGTAGTCGAACGTCTTCGTGATCCAACCGATTAAGTACCGAACGCACGGCACCTCCGCGATCTGCACACGTTCAGCTCGGTGACGTCCCTCGTACTCTTGATCCAGCTGAGGCCGAGGGAGAGTTTCGTCAGCACGACGGGTGCAGGGCTTCGCCTAAGCACTGCAACCATATAACCGAGGTGGAAATCTGGGGAGGGGGGCACCGCACACGGCTAAGACAACTGTCAACTTGTGTGTTCTAGGGTGCCCCCTGCCCCCGTATATAAAGGAGCAAGGGGGAGGCCGGCCGGCCCTATATGGCGCACCCAAGGGGGGCAATCCTACTCCTAGTAGGAGTTGGATTCCCCCCTTTCCTAGTCCTACTAGGAGAAGAAGGAAGGGGAGAGGAAAGAGAAGGAAGGAGGGGGCGCCGCCCCTCCCCCTAGTCCAATTCAAACTAGGCCCATGGGGGGCGCGCGGCCAGCCCTTGGCTGCCCCTCTCTCTCTCCCCTAGGCCCAATAAGGCCCATTACTTCTCCGGTGGTTCCGATAACCCTTCCGGCACTCTGATATTTATCCGGTGACCTCCGGAACTCATCCGGTGTCTGAATAACATCATCCAATATATCATTCTTTATGTCTCAACCATTTCAAGACTCCTCGTCGTGTCCGTGATCACATCCGGGACTCCGAACAACCTTCGGTACATCAAATCACAAAACTCAGAATACATATCAGCATCGAACGTTAAGCGTGCGAACCCTACGGGTTTGAGAACTATGTAGACATGACCGAGACTCATCTCCGGTCAATAACCAATAGAGGAACCTGGATACTCGTATTGGTTCCTACATATTCTATGAAGATCTTTATCGGTCAAACCGCATAACAACATATGTTGTTCCCTTTGTCATCGGTATGTTACTTGCCTGAGGTTCGATCGTCGGTATCATCATACCTAGTTCAATCTCGTTACCGGAAATTCTCTTTACTCGTTTCGTAATGCATCATCCCGCAACTAACTCATTAGTCACATTGCTTGCAAGGCTTATAGTGATGTGCATTACCGAGAGGGCCCAGAGATACCTCTCCGACAATCGGAGTGACAAATCCTAATCTCGATCTATGCCAACTCAACAAACACCATCAGAGACACCTGTAGAGCATCTTTCTAATCACCCAGTTACATTGTGACATTTGATAGCACACTAAGTGTTCCTCCGGTATTCGGGAGTTGCATAATCTCATAGTCATAGGAACATGTATAAGTTATGAATAAAGCAATAGCAACAAAATAAACGATGGGTCTTGTCCATCACATCATTCTCTAATGATGTGATCCCGTTCATCAAATGACAACACATGTCTATGGTCAGGAAACTTAACCATCTTTGATTAACGAGCTAGTCTAGTAGAGGCATACTAGGGACACTTTGTTTTGTCTATGTATTCACACATGTATCAAGTTTCCGGTTAATACAATTCTAGCATGAATAAAAAACATTTATCATGATATAAGGAAATATAAATAACAACTTTATTATTGCCTCAAGGGCATATTTCCTTCACACCCCTCCCCCGCCGCGCCGCCGCCAGAGGCCCAGCCAGCGAAGCGTGTGCTAGTGCCTGTGAATGCGGCGGCGAGGCCTTTCCCTCGGCGTGGTGGCCTCCTGCTGCCGGCCATACCTCCCGCGCGATTTGGCCACCGTCAGCGGCTGCTGCTTGCGCCGGCGCGGATACGGCTGATGTCTACTACACAACCTTCTTCTTGTAGACGTTGTTGGGCATGCAAGTGCACAGGTTTGTAGGACAGTAGCAAATTTCCCTCAAGTGGATGACCTAAGGTTTATCAACCCGTGGGAGGCGTAGGATGAAGATGGTCTCTCTCAAACAACCCTGCAACAAAATAACAAAGAGTCTCTTGTGTCCCCAACACACCCAATACAATGGTAAATTGTATAGGTGCACTAGTTCTGTGAAGAGATGGTGATACAAGTGCAACATGGACAATAGATAAAGGTTTCTGTAATCTGAAATAATAAAAACAGCAAGGTAACTAATGATAAAAGTGAGCGTAAACGGTATTGCAATGATAGGAAACAAGGCCTAGGGTTCATACTTTCACTAGTGCAAGTTCTCTCAACAATAATAACATAGATATATCATATAACAAGCCCTCAACATGCAACAAAGAGTCACTCCAAAGCCACTAATAGCGGAGAACAAACATAGAGATTATGGTAGGGTACGAAACCACCTCAAAGTTATTCTTTCGGATTGATCTATTCAAGAGTTCGTACTAGAATAACACCTTAAGCCACAAATCAACCAAAACCCTAATGTCACCTAGATACTCCATTGTCACCTCAAGTATCTGTGGGCATGATTATACGATATGCATCACACAATCTCAGATTCATCCAACCAACACAAAGTACTTCGAAGAGTGCCCCAAAGTTTCTACCGGAGAGTCAAGAAAACGTGTGCCAACCCCTAAGCATAGGTTCATGGGCGGAACCCGCAAGTTGGTCACCAAAACATACATCAAGAGGCACGTGATATCCCATTGTCACCACAGATAAACACGGCAAGACATACATCAAGTGTTCTCAAATAAAGACTCAACCCGATAAGATAACTTCAAGAGGGAAACTCAATTCATCAAAAGAGAGTAGAGGGGGAGAAACATCATAAGATCCAACTATAATAGCAAAGCTCGGGGTACATCTAGATCGTGCCATAGAGGGAACACGAGAGAGAACACGAGACAGAGAGAGAGAGAGATCAAACACATAGCTACTGGTACATACCCTCAGCCCCGAGGGTGAACTACTCCCTCCTCGTCATGGAGAGCGCCGGGATGATGAAGATGGCCACCGGTCTCCGGCAGGGTGCCGGAATGGGCTCCCGAGAGGTTTCTGGTGGCTACAGAGGCTTGCGGCGGCGGAACTCCCGATCTATCTTCATATCCAATAGTTTTAGGGTACGTAGGGTTATATAGGCGAAAGAAGTTGGTTGGGGGGGTGCTCGAGGGGTCCATGAGACAGGGGGCCGCGCCCTGTAGGGGGCGCCCCCTATCTCCTGGGCTCCTCGAGTATCTTCTGACTTGATCTCCAAGCCTCCAGGATGATATTCTTCCAAAAAATCATGATGCCGAAGGTTTCATTCCGTTTGGACTCCGTTTGATATTCCTTTTCTTCGAAATTCTGAAACAGGCAATAAAACAACAATATGGGTTGGGCCTCCGGTTAATAGGTTAGTCCCAAAAGTAATATAAAAGTGTATAATAAAGCTCGTAATCATTCAAAACACATAGTAATATAGCATGAATGCTTCATAAATTATAGATACGTTGGAGACGTATCAGCATCCCCATGCTTAATTCCTACTCGTCCTCGAGTAGGTAAATGATAAAAGCAAGAATTTATGAAGTGTGAATGCTAGAAGGCGCACAAGTTCGATCAATGATAATTTCAATCACCTTTTCTAGCATGATAGTATGTCATAACAGTAGTTCATCACATAAAACTTCTCACGATAAAGTAACAAGCAATTCACATGTTAAAGCATAGACCATAAACTTTCTTGAAAACTAGCAAACTTCATTCTTTCTCCCTCTTGAGCACTGCTTTGGATTTCCCCGAAGAGGGGAGGATGATGCAGCAAAGTAGCGTAAGTATTTCCCTCAGTTTTTGAGAAACAAGGTATCAATCCAGTAGGAGGCCACGCACAAGTCCCTCGTACCTGCACAAAACGATAGCTACTCGCAACCAACGCGATTAGGGGTTGTCAATCCCTTCACGGTCACTTACGAGAGTGAGATCTGATAGAGACAATAAATAATATTTTTGGTATTTTTGGTATAGAGATGCAAAGTAAAAAGTAAAAGGCAAAGTAAAAACAAAGCAAGTATAAATGTGATGGAGATTGATATGATGAGAATAGACCCCGGGGCCATAGGTTTCACTAGTGGCTTCTCTCAAGAGCATAGGTATTCTACGGTGGGTGAACAAATTACTATTGAGCAATTGACAGAATTGAGCATAGTTATGAGTATATCTAGGTATGATCATGTATATAGGCATTACGTCCATGACAAGTAGATCGAAACGATTCTGCATCTACTACTATTACTCCACTCATCGACCTCTATCCAGCATGCATCTAGAGTATTAAGTTAAAAACAGAGTAACGCCTTAAGCAAGATGACATGATGTAGAGGGATAAATTCATGCAATATGATAAAAACCCCATCTTGTTATCCTCGATGGCAACAATACAATACGTGCCTTGCAACCCTATCAACGTTCCTAGCCAAATCAATTTCAAGTGAAATTCTATCAACGTTCCTAGCCAAATCATCAACTTTAAGCAATTTCTCTTCAAGCAAAGCATTAAAATTCTTTTGTGAATTCATAAACTCTTTAACACTACTCTCAAATTCAGAGGGCATCTTGTTAAAATTTCCTTAAGAGTTGTTGTAGGAA
The DNA here is from genome assembly GCA_021605205.1 of Aegilops longissima. Lineage (NCBI taxonomy): Eukaryota > Viridiplantae > Streptophyta > Magnoliopsida > Poales > Poaceae > Aegilops > Aegilops longissima. The sequence continues at coordinate 2,163,004 of CM038682.1, read as the reverse complement.
TTTCCATAATTATTAGAAGGATTACTAGGATAAGGCCCCGGATTAAAATTCCCTCTATACGCGTTGTTACCAAAATTATTCCTACCAACAAAATTCACATCCATAGATTCATTATTATTCTCAATCAAAGTAGACAAAGGCATATCATTAGGATCAGAAGAAACACTCTTAGTAGCAAATAATTTCATAAGTTCATCCATCTTTCCACTCAAAACATTAATTTCTTCTATCGCATGCACTTTTTTATTAGTAGATCTTTCAGTGTGCCATTGAGAATAATTGACCATAATATTATCTAGAAGTTTAGTAGCATATCCTAGAGTGATTTCCATAAAAGTGCCTCCCGCGGCCGAATCTAAAAGATTTCTAGAAGTAAAATTCAATCCGGCGTAAAAGTTTTGTATAATCATCCACAAGTTCAAACCATGAGTAGGACAATTACGTATTATTAATTTCATTCTCTCCCAAGCTTGTGCAACATGTTCATGATCAAGTTGCTTAAAATTCATAATATCGTTCCTAAGAGAGATAATCTTAGCGGGAGGAAAATACTTAGAGATAAAAGCATCTTTGCACTTGTTCCAAGAATCAATACTAGTTTTAGGCAAAGAAGAAAACCACGCTTTAGCACGATCTCTAAGCGAAAAAGGAAATAGCTTCAACTTAACGACATCATTATCGACATCTTTTTTCTTCTGCATATCACATAAATCAACGAAGCTATTCAGATGAGTAGCGGCATCTTCACTAGGAAGGCCGGCGAATTGATCTTTCATAACAAGATTCAACAAAGCAGTATTTATTTCACAAGATTCAGTATTGGCAAGAGGAGCAATCGGACTGCTAAGGAAATCATTATTATTATTATTGGTGAAGTCACACAATTTGGTAGCATCTTGAGCCATCCCGACAAACAAGCAATCCAACACACGAGCAAACAAACGGGCGAGGAAAAGGCAACGGGAAAAAGAGGAGGAGATTGGGAAAGAGAGGGCGAATAAAACGGCAAGGGTGAAGTGGGGGAGAGGAAAACGAGAGGCAAATGGCAAATAATGTAATGCGAGAGATAGGGATTGTGATGGGTACTTGGTATGCTTGACTTGCTCTGGCGTGAGCCTCCCCGGCAACGGCGCCAGAAATTCTTCTAGCTACCTCTTGAGCACTGCGTTGGATTTCCCCAAAGAGGAGAGGATGATGCAGCAAAGTAGCGTAAGTATTTCCCTCAGTTTTTGAGAAACAAGGTATCAATCCAGTAGGAGGCCACGCACAAGTCCCTAGTACCTGCACAAAACGATAGCTACTCGCAACCAACGCGATTAGGGGTTGTCAATCCCTTCACGGTCACTTACGAGAGTGAGATCTGATAGAGACGATAAATAATATTTTTGGTATTTTTGGTATAGAGATGCAAAGTAAAAAGTAAAAGGCAAAGTAAAAACAAATCAAGTATAAAAGTGATGGAGATTGATATGATGAGAATAGACCCGGGGGCCATAAGTTTCACTAGTGGCTTCTCTCAAGAGCATAGGTATTCTACGGTGGGTGAACAAATTACTGTTGAGCAATTGATAGAATTGGGCATAGTTATGAGTATATCTAGGTATGATCATGTATATAGGCATCACGTCCATGACAAGTAGATCGAAACGATTCTGCATCTACTACTATTACTCCACTCATCGACCGCTATCCAGCATGCATCTAGAGTATTAAGTTAAAAACAGAGTAACGCCTTAAGCAAGATGACATGATGTAGAGGGATAAATTCATGCAATATGATAAAAACACCATCTTGTTATCCTTGATGGCGACAATACAATACGTGCCTTGCAACCCTTTCTGTCACTGGGTAAGGACACCGCAAGATCGAACCGAAAGCTAAGCACTTCTCCCATTGCAAGAACTACCAATCTAGTTGGCCAAACCAAACGGATAATTCGAAGAGACTTGCAAAGATAACTCAATCATACATAAAAGAATTCAGAGAAGATTCAAATATTATTCATAGATAAGCTGGATCATAAACCCACAATTCATCGGTCTCAACAAACACACCGCAAAAAGAAGATTACATCGAATAGATCTCCACAAGAGAGGGGGAGAACATTGTATTGAGATCCAAAAAGAGAGAAGAAGCCATCTAGATACTAACTATGGACCCAAAGGTCTGAGGTAAACTACTCACACTTCATCGGAGGGGCTATGGTGATGATGTAGAAGCCCTCCGTGGTGGATGCCCCCTCCGGCGGAGCTCCGAAACAGGCTCCAAGATGGGATCTCGTGGATACAGAAATTTGCGGCGGTGGAATTAGGTTTTTGGCTCCGTATTTGATCTATCGGGGGTACGTAGGTATATATAGGAGGAAGGAGTACGTCGGTGGAGCAACAGGGGGCCCATGAGGCAGGGGGGCGCGCCCAGGGGGGCGCCCCCCACCCTCGTGACCGCCTCTTTTGTTCCTTGGAGTAGGGTCCAAGTCCCTGGATCACGTTCGTGAGAAAATCACGCCCCAAGGTTTCATTCCGTTTGGACTCTGTTTGATATTCTGTTTCTTCGAAACACTGAAATAGGCAAAAATAGCAATTCTGGGCTGGGCCTCCGGTTAATAGGTTAGTCCCAAAAATAATATAAAAGTGGAAAATAAAGCCCAATATAGTCCAAAACAGTAGATAAAGTAGCATGGAGCAATCAAAAATTATAGATACGTTGGAGACGTATCAATTCTCAGTCATCAAACAATTGCAATTCATCTTATTTTCAGGAAGGGTCTATGTCAGAGCTTTGATTTAGCAAACTTCACACACTCAACTATCATATAGTCTTCTACAATTGCTAACGCTCACGCAATATTTGTGGTTATGAAGTCTTAATCAGACACAGAGAAAGATTGGGGCTTATAATGTTGCCTCCACACGTATTCACCTTTGGGTGATGTCAACAATAATAGTTCATGCTAACTTACATCCAATTGGATATATATATCAGGATCACCCCAACACAAAGTGCTTGCCAAGGGATAAAATGAAAAAGGGAAAGGTGAAGATCACCTTGACTCTTGCATAAAGTAAAAGACATAAAGTAAAAGATAGGCCCTTCGCAGAGGGAAGCAGAGGTTGTCATGCACTTTTAGGGTTGGATACACAAAATCTTAGTGCGAAAGAACGTCACTTTATATTGCCCCTTGTATATGCACCTTTATTATGCAGTCCGTCGCTTTTATTTCTTCCATAACAAGATCGTACAAAGCTTATTTTCTCCGCACTAATAAGTCACACATATTTAGAGAGCAATTTTTATTGCTTGCACCGATGACAACTTACTTGAAGGATCTTACTCAATCCATAGGTAGGTATGGTGGACTCTCATGGCAAAACTGGGTTTAAGGATATTTGGATGCACAAGTAGTATCTCTACTTGGTGCAAGGAATTTTGGCTAGCATGAGGGGGAAAGGCAAGCTCAAAATGTTTGAATGATCCATGACAATATACTTTAACTGAGATGTCGGAAAACATAAACCATTACGTTGTCTTCCTTGTCCAACATCAACTCTTTAGCATGTCATACTTAATGAGTGCTCCCAATTATAAAAGATGTCTAGGATAGTGTATTTATATGTGAAATCTCTCTTCCTTCAATATTCTTTCATGAAATTGTTCAAATTACCAATACAATGCTTGCTAACCTTCAATAAATTTACAACCTCTGCTTCTTAGATGTGAAGTCATAACTCCCCATGGGATAAGCAAATGAGACATATATAATTTCAGATTTATGACAATCAACTCATTCAACAATTTACTCATAGGATATAAGTAAGCACACGAGTAAATGAAAAACTACTCCAAAAAGATATAAGCGAAGATCAATGAGTAGCTAAATAATTAAGTAGCTATGCGAAAACTCTCTCTCATTAAAGAATTTCAGACCTTGGTATTGCATTCAAACAGCAAGCAAAACAAAATAAAATGACATTGCAAGGATAGAACAACTCATGTGAAGAAGCAAAAACTTAGGCTCAACCGATACTAACCGATAGTTGTTGAAGAAGAAAGGTGGGATGCCTACCGGGGCATCCCCAAGCTTAGATGCTTGAGACTTCTTGAAATATTATCTTGGGGTGCCTTGGGCATCCCCAAGCTTGAACTTTTGTCTCTCCTTAATTCCTCTCATACCATGGTTTCTTCTTTTTATTAAAAAGCTTCATCCACACCAAACTCAACAAGAACTCGTGAGATAGGTTAGTATAAACCAATGCAAAACCTTGTCATTTTCTACTGTAACAAATCACTGAAATTATTATTAAAAATTGCATACTAAATGCCTCTGCATATTTAATACTCCTATCCTCAAATAGAATCATTAAACAAGCAAACATATGCAAACAATGCAAACATAACAGCAATCTGCCAAAACAGTACAGTCTGTAAAGAATGCAGGAGTATCAATACTTCCCTAACTCCAAAAATTATGAAATAAAATTCCCACTGTAGTAAATTTATCAGATCTCATTATTCAAAAAGTTTCATCATTATATCATTCTCTGATTTTTCTAGGGATTTTTTGCAACAGCGGTAAACTTTCTGTTTTCAAACAGCAACATGTATACTAGCAAAATAAGCATGGTAAAGGCTATCCTTGACTTTTTTATTGAAAATAAAAGATGCAAAACATTATTCTAGATAACAGCAAGCAAATACTAACAAAATAAAATGACGCTCCAAGCAAAACACATATCATGTGGTGAATAAAAATATAGCTCCAAGTAAAGTTACCAATGAACGAAGACGAAAGAGGGGATGCCTTCCGGGGCATCCCCAAGCTTAGGCTTTTGGTTATCCTTGAATATTGCCTTGGGGTGCCTTGGGCATCCCCAAGCTTAGGTTCTTGCCACTCCTTATTCCATAGTCCATCGAATCTTTACCCAAAACTTGAAAACTCCACAACACAAAACTCAACAGAAAAATCGTAAGCTCCGTTAGTATAAGAAAATAAAACCACCACTTAGGTACTGTAATGAACTCATTATAAATTCATATTGGTGTAATATCTACTGTATTCCAACTTATCTATGGTTCATACCCTCCGATACTACTCATAGATTCATCAAAATAAGCAAACAACACATAGAAAACAGAATCTGTCAAAAACAGAACAATCTGTAGTAATCTGTATCTAACGTATACTTCTGGAACTCCAAACATTCTACCAAATTAGGAAGTCCTAAGCAATTTGTGTACCAACCCAGAGCAAAAAGAATCAGATCATAAGCACGTTTCTTTGAATTAACAAAACTAATTTACTAGATGCAAAATTTTCTGATTTTCAGCAGGATCAACACAACTATCACCGTAAGCTATCCTAAAGGTCTTACTTGGCACTTTATTGAAAAAAAAAGCTATAAAACATGATTACTACAGTAGCATAATCATGGGGACACACAAAAACAGTAAGGGTAATTATTGGGTTGTCTCCCAACAAACGCTTTTCTTTAATGCCTTTCTAGCTAGGCATGATGATGACAATGATGCTCACATAAAAGATAAGAATTGAAACATAACGAGAGCATCATAAAGCATATGACTAGCACATTTAAGTCTAACCCACTTCCTATGCATAGGGATTTTGTGAGCAAACAACTTATGGGAACAATAATCAACTAGCATAGGAAGGTTACACAAGCATAGCTTCAAGAATTTAAGCACATAGGGAGAAAACTTGACATTATTGCCATTCCTACAAGCATATATTCCTCCCTCATAATAATTTTTAGTAGCATCATGAATGAATTCAAAAATATAACCAGCACCTAAAGCATTCTTTTCATGATCTACTAGCATATAAAATTTGCTACTCTCTACATAAGCAAAATTCTTCCCATGAATAGTAGTGGGAGCAAACTCAACAAAATAATTATCATGTGAGGCATAATCCAATTGAAAACTAAAATCATGATGACAAGTTTCATGGTTATCATTATTATTAATAGCATACAAGTCATCACAATAATCATCATAGATAGCAACTTTGTTCTCATAATCAATTGGAACCTCTTCCGAAATAGTGGATTCATCACTAAATAAAGTTGACACTCTTCCAAATCCACTTTCATGTTCATCACAATAAGATTCAACATCCTCCAAAATAGTGGGATCACTACTTCCTAGTTGACACTCTTCCAAACCCACTTTCATCAACATAATCATCATAAATAGGAGGCATGCTTTCATCATAATAAATATTCTCATAAAACTTGGGGGACTAAAAATATCATATTCATCAAACATAGCCTCCCCAAGCTTGTGGCTTTGCATATCATTAGCATCATGGATATTCAAGGAATTCATACTAACAACATTGCAATCATGCTCATCATTCAAAGATTTAGTATCAAACATTCTATAGATTTCTTCTTCTAGCACTTGAGCACAATTTTCCTTTTCATCAAACTCACGAAAGATATTAAAAAGATGAAGCGTATGAGACAAACTCAATTCCATTTTTTTGTAATTTTCTTTTATAAACTAAACTAGTGATAAAACAAGAAACAAAAAGATTCGATTGCAAGATCTAAAGATATACCTTCAAGCACTCACCTCCCCTGCAACGGCGTCAGAAAAGAGCTTAGTTGACTGGGTGTGAGTGAGTGCCCTTTACCTAGCCTCCCCGGCAACGGCGCCAGAAAAGAGCTTGATGTCCACTACACAACCTTCTTCTTGTAGACGTTGTTGGGCCTGCAAGTGCACAGGTTTGTAGGACAGTAGCAAATTTCCCTCAAGTGGATGACCTAAGGTTTATCAATCCGTGGGAGGCGTAGGATGAAGATGGTCTCTCTCAAACAACCCTGCAACCAAATAACAAAGAGTCTCTTGTGTCCCCAACACACCCAATACAATGGTAAATTGTATAGGTGCACTAGTTCGGCGAAGAGATGGTGATACAAGTGCAATATGGACAGTAGATAAAGGTTTTTGTAATCTGAAATAATAAAAACAGCAAGGTAACTAATGATAAAAGTGAGCGTAAACGGTATTGCAATGATAGGAAACAAGGCCTAGGGTTCATACTTTCACTAGTGCAAGTTCTCTCAACAATAATAACATAGATATATCATATAACAAGCCCTCAACATGCAATAAAGAGTCACTCCAAAGCCACTAATAGCGGAGAACAAACATAGAGATTATGGTAGGGTACGAAACCACCTCAAAGTTATTCTTTCGGATCGATCTATTAAAGAGTTCGTACTAGAATAACACCTTAAGACACAAATCAACCAAAACCCTAATGTCACCTAGATACTCCATTGTCACCTCAAGTATCCGTGGGCATGATTATACGATATGCATCACACAATCTCAGATTCATCCAACCAACACAAAGTACTTCGAAGGGTGCCCCAAAGTTTCTACCGGAGAGTCAAGAAAACGTGTGCCAACCCCTATGCATAGGTTCATGGGCGGAACCCGCAAGTTGGTCACCAAAACATACATCAAGAGACACGTGATATCCCATTGTCACCACAGATAAACACGGCAAGACATACATCAAGTGTTCTCAAATAAAGACTCAATCCGATAAGATAACTTCAAGAGGGAAACTCAATTCATCACAAGAGAGTAGAGGGGGAGAAACACCATAAGATCCAACTATAATAGCAAAGCTCGGGATACATCAAGATCGTGCCATAGAGGGAACACGAGAGAGAACACGAGAGAGAGAGATCAAACACATAGCTACTGGTACATACCCTCAGCCCCGAGGGTGAACTACTCCCTCCTCGTCATGGAGAGCGCCGGGATGATGAAGATGGCCAACGGTGATGGGTTCCCCCTCCGGCAGGGTGCCGGAACGGGCTCCCGAGAGGTTTTTGGTGGCTACAGAGGCTTGTGGCGGCGTAACTCCCGATCTATCTTCATATCCAATAGTTTTAGGGTACGTAGGGTTATATAGGCAAAAGAAGTCGGTCGGGGGGTGCTCGAGGGGTCCACGAGACAGGGGCCGCATACAGAGGCGGGGGCGCCCCTATCTCCTGGGCTCCTCGAGTATCTTCTGACTTGATCTCCAAGCCTCGTGATGATATTCTTCCAAAAATCACGATGCCGAAGGTTTCATTCCGTTTGGACCCCGTTTGATATTCCTTTTCTTCGAAATACTGAAACAGGCAATAAGACAACAATATGGGCTGGGCCTCCGGTTAATAGGTTAGTCCCAAAAGTAATATAAAAGTGTATAATAAAGCCCGTAATCATTCGAAACACATAGTAATATAGCATGAATGCTTCATAAATTATAGATACGTTGGAGACGTATCAACGGCCGTCCCGCTCCTCACCTCCTTGCCCCCTCCTCTCCGGTTTACCGGCTGCTGCCTATGCTTGGTGCCGGCGAATCTCTCCGTCCCCTCCTGCTCTTCGCCAGATATAGCCGAGCTGGAGGCAGGGGCCTCCTCAGCTGCCTCGTCCCCTCCCACCTCTTCTGTGGTGGCGTCGCAGCGCCGACTGTCTTCTCCGAGGTTCGGTCAAGGCTACGGGACTACGACCCCCTTTTGTTTCGGATGGTGCTCCCCAATGGCGACTGCTCCTGCGGCGTGCCGGCCTGGCGGCAAAGGCATGCATTTGAGACCCACGGCGGGCCTTCTGCCGGGGCAGCTTTGGCCACCATAGCCCTAGACTGTGTTATTCGGTACCCTCAGCTCACCGGTGTCCTCTGTCGGTGCTTCTCCGGTCCCCGATGCTAGAGAGTTTGCGTTCTCCAGGCTCTTTGGTTTTGCGGGTGTCCTGACAATCGTGACTACGACAGTCCAGATCCGTGTCTCTCCAGTTTCGGGCTCGTCGGGATCACAGGCGTCGTTGCTTTGCCCCGTGTTGGCCTCCTACACTTATGGTGGATCTTAAGCGGCTAGCATTGAAAGGGTGGTGGGAGTCGGTCATAGTGAGGAAGATAGTAAGATAAAAGTAGTATTTCCTGCAAAAGAAGATAAAAGCAATATTTGTTTCTTTTTTCCTCTCCTCCCTCTACATTGAGTGCAATCCCAAACTGTTGATGTAGTGAGAAAATGAAAAATATCCCACATGTGGGCTCCACCTTATGGTCCAAAGGTAGTCCTGAGCACTGTGAGTATTTTGAATTATTATAACACATATGGTGGATCCTACCTTAAGGTTTACTTAAGACTTCAAACATTGGAGACACCATCTGCTTCAAGTATGTATGAAGTTTTGTGATGTGTAGAACGATTACCTCGATTTGCTAGCAATGACGATTCTGATAGTGATTCTTAAAGTAGGCTTCGGCAACCCTCCTAATGAGTTAGTTACGGAATGATGCATTACAGGTGTCTCCAAAGGTACATGTTGGGTTGGCGTATTTTGAGATTAGGTTTTGTCACTCCGATTGTCGGAGAGGTATCTCTGGGCCCTCTCGGTAATGCACATCACTATAAGCCTTGCAAGCAATGTAGCTAATGAGTTAGTTACGGAATGATGCATTACGTAACGAGTAAAGAGACTTGCCGGTAACGAGATTGAACTAGGTATTGGATACCGACGATCGAATCTCGGGCAAGTAACATACCGATGACAAAGGAACAACGTATGTTGTTATGCGGTTTGACCGATAAAGATCTTCGTAGAATATGTAGGAGCCAATATGAGCATCCAGGTTCCGCTATTGGTTATTGACCAAGAATAGTTCTAGGTCATGTCTACATAGTTCTCGAACCCGTAGGGTCCGCACGCTTAAGGTTTCGATGACAGTTATATTATGAGTTTATGAGTTTTGATGTACCGAAGGAGTTCGGAGTCCCGGATGAGATCGGGGACATGACGAGGAGTCTCGAAATGGTCGAGACGTAAAGATCGATATATTGGACGACTATATTCGGACATCGGAAAGGTTCCGAGTGATTCGCTATTTTTCGGAGTACCGAGAGTTACGGGAATACGTATTGGGCCTTATTGGGCCATACGGGAAAGAAGGAAAAGGGCCTCAAGGGTGGCCGCACCCCTCCCTTGGTCTGGTCCGAATTGGACTAGGGAAGGGGCGCGCCCCCTTCCTTCCTTCTCCTTTTCTCTTCCCTTTCCTTCTCTCCTACTCCTACTACATGGAAGGGTTCCTAGTTGGACTAGGAAGGGGAATCCTACTCCGGTGGGAGTAGGACTCCCCTAGGGCGCGCCATAGAGAGGGCCGCCCTCCCTCCTCCACTCCTTTATATACGGGGCAGGGGCACCCCATGGACACACAAGTTAAACTACGGATCGTTCCTTAGCCGTGTGCGGTGCCCCCTCCACCATATTCCACCTCGGTCATATCGTCATGAGTTTAGGCGAAGCCCTCGCCCGAGAGCATCATCATCGCCACCACGCCGTCGTGTTGACGGAACTCATCCCGACACTTTGCTGGATCGGAGTCCGGGATCGCCATCGAGCTGAACGTGTGCTGAACTCGGAGGTGCCGTGACGCTCGGTACTTGGATCGGTCGGATCGTGAAGACGACGACTACATCAACCGCGTTGTCATAACGCTTCCGGTTACGGTCTACGAGGGTACGTGGACATACACTCTCCCCTCTCGTTGCTATGCCATCACCATGATCTTGCGTGTGCGTAGGAAATTTTTGAAATTACTACGTTCCTCAACAGTGGCATCCGAGCCTGGTTTTATGCGTTGATGTTATATGCACGAGTAGAACACAAGTGAGTTGTGGGCGATACAAGTCATACTGCTTACCAGCATGTCATACTTTGGTTCAGCGGTATTGTGAGATGAAGCGCCCGGACCGACATTACGCGACGCTTACGCGAGACTGGTTTCACCGCTTGAGCACTCGTTGCTTAAAGGTGACCGGCGGTGTCTGTCTCTCTCACTTTAGTTGAACCGAGTGGCTACGCCCGTCCTTGCGAAGGTTAAAACAGCACCAACTTGACAAACTATCGTTGTGGTTTTGATGCGTAGGTAAGGACGGTTCTTGCTCAACCCGTAGCAGCCACGTAAAACTTGCAACAACAAAGTATAGGACGCCTAACTTGTTTTTGCAGGGCATGTTGTGATGTGATATGGTCAAGACGTGATGCTATATTTTATTGTATGAGATGATCATGTTTTGTAACCGGTTATCGGCAATCGGCAGGAGCCATATGGTTGTCGCTTATTGTATGAAATGCAAAGCCATGTAATTGCTTTACTTTATCACTAAGCGGTAGCGATAGTCGAGAAGCAATAGTTGGCGAGACGACAACGATGCTACGATGGAGATCAAGGTGTCGCGCCGGTGACGATGGTGATCACGACGGTGCTTGAGATGGAGATCACAAGCACAAGATGATGATGGCCATATCATATCACTTATATTGATTGCATGTGATGTTTATCCTTTATGCATCTTATCTTTCTTTGATTGACGGTAGCATTATAAGATGATCTCTCACTAAATATCAAGAAGTGTTCTCCTGAGTATGCACCGCTATGAAAGTTCTTCGTGCTGAGACACCACGTGATGATCGGGTGTGATAGGCTCTACGCTCAAATACAACGGTGCAAAACAGTTGCGCACGCGAATACTCAGGTCAAACTTGACGAGCCTAGCATATACAGATATGGCCTCGGAACACGGAGACCGAAAGGTCGAACGTGAATCATATAGTAGATATGATCAACATAGTGATGTTCACCATTGAAACTACTCCATCTCACGTGATGATCGGACATGGTTTAGTTGATTTGGATCACATAATCACTTAGATGACTAGAGAGATGTCTATCTAAGTGGGAGTTCTTAAGTAATATGATTAATTGAACTTTAATTTATCATGAACTTAGTCCTGGTAGTATTTTGCAAATTATGTTGTAGATCAATAGCTCGCGATGTTGCTTCCCTATGTTTGTTGCTTCCATATGTTTATTTTAATATGTTCCTAGATAAAATTGTATTGAAAAATGTTAGTAGCTATGATGCGGATTGGATCCGTGATCTGAGGTTTATCCTCATTGCTGCACAGAAGAATTATGTCCTTAATGCACCGCTAGGTGACAGACCTATTGCAGGAGCAGATGCAGACGTTATGAACGTTTGGCTAGCTCAAAATGATGACTACTTGATAGTTTAGTGCACCATACTTAACGGCTTAGAATCGGGACTTCAAAGACGTTTTGAACGTCATGGACCATATGAGATGTTCCAGGAATTGAAGTTAATATTTCAAGCAAATACCCGAGTTGAGAGATATGAAGTCTCCAACAAGTTCTATAGCTAAAAGATGGAGGAGAATCGCTCAACTAGTGAGCATGTGCTCAGATAGTCTGGGTACTACAATCGCTTGAATCAAGTGGGAGTTAATCTTTCAGATAAGATAGTGATTGACAGAATTCTCTAGTCACCATCACCAAGTTAGTAGAACTTCGTGATGAACTATAATATGCAAGGGATGACAAAAGTAGTTCCCAAGCTCTTCGTGATGCTGAAATCGACGAAGGTAGAAATCAAGAAAAGAGCATCAAGTGTTGATGATTGACAAGACCACTAGTTTCAAGAAAAGGGCAAAGGGAAAGAAAGGGAACTTCAAGTAGAATGACAAGCAAGTTGTCGCTCCCGCGAAGAAGCCCAAAGCTGGACCAAAGCCTGAAACTGGGTGCTTCTACTGCAAAGGATATGATCACTGGGAGCAGAAATGACCTGAATATTTGGTAGATAAGAAGGGTGGCAAAGTGAACAAGGGTATATTTGATATACAGGTGTTTGATGTGTGCCTTACTAGTGTTTATAGTAAGCCCCTGAGTATTTGATACTTGTTCGGTTGCTAAGATTAGTAACTCGAAACAGGAGTTACAAGAATAAACAGAGACTAGTTGAAGGGGAAGTGACGATGAGTGTTGGAAGTAGTTCCAAGATTGATATGATCATCATCGCACACTCCCTATACTATCGGGATTAGTGTTGAACCTAAATAAATGTTATTTGGCGTTTGCATTGAGCATGAATATGATTTGATCATGTTTATTGCAATACGTTATTCATGTAAGTTAGAGAATAATTATTGTTCTGTTTACATGAATAAAACCTTCTATGGTCATACACCCAATGAAAATGGTTTGTTGGATCTCGATCGTGTGATACACATATTCATAATATTGAAACCAAAAGATGTAAAGTTAATAATGATAGTGCAACTTATTTGTGGCACTGCCGCTTAGGTCATATTGGTGTAAAGCGCATGAAGAAACTCCATACCGATGGGCTTTTGGAATCACTTGATTATGAATCACTTGGTACTTATGAACCGTGCCTCATGGGCAAATGACTAAAACTCCGTTCTCCGAACAATGGAACAAGCTACTGACTTATTGGAAATAATACATACCGATGTATGCGATCCAATGAGTGTTGATGCTCGTGGCAAGTATCGTTATTTTCTGACCTTCACAAGATGATTTGAGCAGATATGGGTATATCTACTTGATGAAACATAAGTCTGAAATAATTGAAAGGTTCAAAGAATTTCAGAGTGAAGTGGAAAATCATCGTAACATGAAAATAAAGTTTCTGCGATCTGATCACGGAGACGAATATTTGAGTTCTGAGTTTGGTCTTCAATTAAAACAATGTGGAATAGTTTCACAGCTCACGCCACCGGAACACCACAATGTTATGGTGTGTTCGAACGTCAGAATCGCACTTTATTGGATATGGTGCGATCTATGATGTCTCTTATTGATTTACCATTATCGCTTTGGGATTATGCATTAGAGACAGCTGCATTCACGTTAAAAGGGCACCATCTAAATCCGTTGAGACGACACTATATGAACTGTGGTTTAGCAAGAAACCCAAGTTGTCGTTTCTTAAAGTTTGGGGCTACGATGCTTATGTGAAAAGTTTCATCCTGATAAGCTCGAACCCAAATCGGAGAAGTGCGTCTTCATAGAATACCCAAAGGTAACTATTGGGTACACCTTCTATCACAGATCCGAAGGCAAGTTATTCGTTGTTAAGATGGATCCTTTCTAGAGAAGAAGTTTCTCTCGAAAGAAGTGAGTGGGGGAAAGTAGAACTTGATGAGGTAATTGTACCTTCTCCCTTATTGGAAAGTAGTTCATCACAGAAATCAGTTCCGTGATTCCTACACCAATTAGTGAGGAAGTTAATGATGATGATCATGAAACTTCAGATCAAGTTGCTACCAAACCTCGTGGGTCTTCCAGAGTAAGATCCGCACTGAGTGGTACGGTAATCATGTTCGGAAGTCATGTTACTAGACCATGATGAACCTAAGAACTATGAGGAAGCGATGATGAGCCCAGATTCATGAAATGGCTTGAGGCCATGAAATCTGAGATAGGATCCATGTATAAGAACAAAGTATGGACTTTGATTGACTTGCTCGATGATCAGCAAGCCATATTAAATAAATGGATCTTCAAGAGGAAGACGGACACGATAGTAGTGTTACTATCTACAAAGCTCGACTTGTCACAAAAGGTTTTCGACAAGTTCAAGGTGTTGACTACAATGAGATTTTCTCAACTGTAGCGATGCTTAAGTCTGTCCGAATCATGTTAGCAATTGCCACATTTTATGAAATCTGGCAAATGGATGTCAAAACTACATTCTTTATGGATTTATTAAAGAAGAGTTGTATATGATGCAACCAGAAGGTTTTGTCAATCCTAAAGGAGCTAACAAAATGTGCAAGCTCCAGCGATCCATCTATGGACTGGTGCAAGCATCTCGAGTTGGAATATATGCTTGATGATTTGATCAAAGATATGGTTTTATACAGACTTTGGAGAAGCCTGTATTTACAAGAAGGTGAGTGGGAGCACTACAGCATTTCTGATAAGTATATGTGAATGACATATTGTTGATCGGAAATAATGTAGAATTATTCTGCAAAGCATAAAGGAGTATTTGAAAGGAGTTTTTTAAAAGAAAGACCTCGGTGAAGCTGCTTACATATTGAGCATCAAGATCTATTGAGATAGATCAAGACGCTTGATAAGTTTTTTCAATAAGTACATACCTTTTCAAGATTTTGAAGTAGTTCAAAATGGAACAGTCAAAGAAAAGTTCTTGCCTGTGTTGCAAAGGTGTGAAATTGAGTAAGACTCAAATCCCGACCATGGCAGAAAATAGAAAATAGAATGAAAGTCACTCCCTATGCCTCAGTCATAGGTTCTATAAAGTATGCTATGCTATGTACCAGACCTATTGTATACCTTGCTCTGAATTTGGCAAGGGAGTACAATAGTGATCTAGGAGTAGATCACTAGACATTGGTCAAGAACATCCTTAGTGAGGACTAAGGAAATATTTCTCGATTACGGAGGTGATAAAAGAGCCCGTCGTAAAGAGTTACATCGATGCAAGCTTTTTACACTGATCCAGATAAGTCTCAATCTGGATACATATTGAAAGTGGGAGCAATTAGCTAGAGTAGCTCCGTGCAGAGCATTGTAGACATAGAATATTTGCAAAATACATACGGCTCTGAATGTAATGACCCGCTGACTAAGATTCTCTCACGAGCAAAACATGATCATACCTTAGTACTCTTTGGGTGTTAATCACATAGCGATGTGAACTAGATTATTGACTCTAGTAAACCCTTTGGGTGCTGGTCACATGACGATGTGAACTATGGGTGTTAATCACATACAGATGTGAATAGTAGTGTTGAATCACATGATGATGTGAACTAGATTATTGACTCTAGTGCAAGTGGGAGACTGAAGGAAATATGCCCTAGAGGCAATAATAAAGTTATTATTTATTTCCTTATTTCATGATAAATGTTTATTATTCATGCTAGAATTGTATTAACCGGAAACATAATACATGTGTGAATACATAGACAAACATAGTGTCACTAGTATGCCTCTACTTGACTAGCTCGTTGAATCAAAGATGGTTAAGTTTCCTAGCCATAGACATGAGTTGTCATTTGATTAACGGGATCACATCATTAGGAGAATGATGTGATTGACTTGACCCATTCCGTTAGCCTAGCACTTGATCGCTTAGTATGTTGCTATTGCTTTCTTCATGACTTATACATGTTCCTGTAACTATGAGATTATGCAACTCCGCTTACGGAGGAACACTTTGGTGCTACCAAACGTCACAACGTAATCGGGTGATTATAAAGGAGTACTACAGGTGTCTCCAAAGGTACATGTTGGGTTGGCGATTTCGAGATTAGGTTTTGTCACTCCGATTGTCGGAGAGGTATCTCTGGCCCTCTCGGTAATGCACATCACTATAAGCCTTGCAAGCAATGTAGCTAATGAGTTAGTTACGGAATGATGCATTACGTAACGAGTAAAGAGACTTGCCCGTAACGAGATCGAACTAGGTATTGGGGCAAGTAACATACCGATGACAAAGGGAACAACGTATGTTGTTATGCGGTTTGACCGATAAAGATCTTCGTAGAATATGTAGGAGCCAATATGAGCATCCAGGTTCCGCTATTGGTTATTGACTAAGAATAGTTCTAGGTCATGTCTACATAGTTCTCGAACCCGTAGGGTCCGCACGCTTAAGGTTTCGATGATGTTATATTATGAGTTTATGAGTTTTGATGTACCGAAGGAGTTCGAGTCCCGGATGAGATCGGGACATGACGAGGAGTCTCGAAATGGTCGAGATGTAAAGATCGATATATTGGACGACTATATTCGGACATCGGAAAGGTTCCGAGTGATTCGGTATTTTTCGAGTACCGAGAGTTACGGGAATACGATTGGGCCTTATTGGGCCATACGGGAAAGAAGGAAAAGGGCCTCAAGGGTGCCGCACCCCTTCCCTTGGTCTGGTCTGAATTGGACTAGGGAAGGGGGGCGCCCCCTTCCTTCCTTCTCCTTTTCTCTTCCCTTTCCTTCTCTCCTACTCCTACTACATGGAAGGGTTCCTAGTTGGACTAGGAAAGGGGGAATCCTACTCCCGGTGGGAGTAGGACTCCCCTAGGGCGCACCATAGAGAGGGCCGGCCCTCCCCTCCTCCACTCCTTTATATACGGGGGCAGGGGGCACCCCATGGACACACAAGTTGATCTATGGATCGTTCCTTAGCCGTGTGCGGTGCCCCCTCCACCATATTCCACCTCGGTCATATCGTCGCGGAGTTTAGGCGAAGCCCTCGCTGGTAGAGCATCATCATCGTCACCACGCCGTCAGGTTGACGGAACTCATCCCGACACTTTGCTGGATCGAGTCCGGGATCGCCATCGAGCTGAACGTGTGCTGAACTCGGAGGTGCCGTACGTTCGGTACTTGGATCGGTCGGATCGTGAAGACGTACGACTACATCAACCGCGTTGTCATAACGCTTCCGGTTACGGTCTACGAGGGTACGTGGACATACACTCTCCCCTCTCGTTGCTATGCCATCACCATGATCTTGCGTGTGCGTAGGAAATTTTTGAAATTACTACGTTCCCCAACAGAGAGGACATCTAAAAAAACAGAGGAGAGGAGAGAGAGGTACATTGCCTTTTTAAAAAAAGTAGAGAAAAATTTTATTTTGGAGGCAAAGAAAATCTTTTTTTAGGGGTAAGAGAATCTTTTTTTAGATTAAGAGATTTTTTTTAGACATAAGAGAAACTTTTTTCTCAAAATACCAAGGGACACAACACGGTTGGGCCATCCACTTGGGCTTAGCCCACTACACCACTCACGCACTCACTGGCCACTCTCCATTCCGGCGTCTCCGCCGCAAATCGGCACCGGCGGCAAGTCCTCTCTCTCTCTTGTGCATCCCCCGTTTGCCCCACCGATCTCCGCCTATGTTCTCAGCCAGCGCGCCAGACATTCTACGCGCCGTTCTCATCTGTGCCCCCAATCGACGATGGTGGGTGTCAGGATGTGGTCCTCGCCGGCGCTTAGGGTGGCTGACCCCCGTCGGCTGTGTCGCCCGGAGCTGCGGGTGGTCTTAGAGCCCGCCACGGCGGGCCACCATTTGAGCCTGTGCGAGCAGCGTGAGCCGAGCTGTTCCACACAGCGAACAAGGTGCAATTTCTTTTCTTCTGCATCTCCTCTCCACAATAGCTTTAATTATCTGCGATTCTCCAAAACCGGCGAAGCTCAGCCCGCCATAGCAGTAATTTAGTTCTGAATCTGAATAACCTGCTAATCAACATTCATTTAGTTTCCTTCTCTGTTTTCCATGTATGTGTATGCAGTATGCTCAGTGTTGTTGTTACTGGACCTCAGTCCATTTAATTACTGGATCTCAGTCCACAATAGTTTGTTGTTAGATCCTTCAGTCTCTATGAATCTAAGAAATCCACTATGTATACGAAGTTACGAACAATACGTAAATTTCAGGCATCGACAATCACAAATGTATTTTCTTCACTAAAAATTAAGCAGTGGAGACACCCAAAGATGAAAGCATACTGCATCTGAGCTAGGGCGTGTGAGCATAAGGCATAACAGAGAAGGCAAACACTTTTATTCGACCATCAGTGACAGCCATCAATTGTGTTTGCTGAAGCGTTAGGATACCATCACACGCAAACTATATGCACTTTTATCTCACGTAGAGCAATTCTGCTTGACCAATGCCCTATAGTGAACAGCGAGCAATGCCCTGTAGTTAGGCACCAGTACATTAGTGGCTGCATTGCTTTACTTATGTCTCGGAGTTCAACTGTTTCTTGTGTTAGAGCAGTGTAAATATTTGTATTACTTGAGGGCTACTTTGAAGTGTAGATCTTCATGCCTTGCTAGATACTCAATCAACTGGTCATGTATAATTAATATACTGGCAGAATCAAAAAATATTTGGGGGATATGTACAGGCAATGAGATAGCTTCAGTGATAAGCACCAAAAAATATTTGATTCTTAAACAACCCAAGTGTAAGAGGATTAATCTCGACCAAGGATTTTGAAGTCAAATTGGATGGTGCCTAAGCACTTCCTTAGTTGGCCGCCCCGGCTCTCGTTTCTTTGGGTCAGCAGCAACTGTAAATTCCTAATTTAGGAGCAGGAGCAGGACCAAATTCGAACCCTATCTAGAAGGTAATATCAAGTTCTGTTTGTAACGAGAAGGTTTCAGGTTTCACTATGCTGAGGCTGTATTCTCCCTGTCCAATATTTATGGGGATTGCATTTTTGGGTGGGTTCTTGTATGTTTATGCAGGGCTTTTGTACAGTACTGCTGAATGAACTCGATCTCGTTCCTTGCCACCAACGATTTATTTGTATGGATGATTGATATCTGAATTTGCTTCCCGGCATATTTTCGCTGAGTTTTATTCTGTTTGTTTATGCCCTGAAGAGGATCCTTTTAAAGGAATTCTGATATATTGATTTCCAATGGTGCGCGCCCATTAAGTAGGTCCTGCTTGATTAAGTGGGTAAGGCAGGGCCAGGGAAGAAAGTGCGCATCCATTTGAATGGCTTATTCAAAGCTTCAAGCTTTTTGGAACCATGCTGCTGGACCCAAAACAAGTTAGTGGCATTCATACTCACATTAGTTTTATGTCTCTTTTCTTGGTACTCGCCTCTGATTATTTACAGGTGTGCACACTAGCAACATTGATAATGACTCCTCAGAGTCGACATGAGGATACACTCTGCTCCTTTTTCTTTTTTTTTTCACAAAATAGGTTGGATACTGTCCACCTTTGGTTAGAAATCATTTAGCTGATTATCAGACTAACGCTAATTTGGTGAATCAGGTTGGTCTACAAGAAGAGTGATGCCTTCGGCAAACCGTGTGAACTGTTACAGTAAAAGTTTTTTTGAACAATATGATGAAGGGGTCGATGTATCTCCAGAGGCAACACAGTCTGAAGAAGGGAAAATCAGATGGGCAGGTGGTTCAGGCAGGATACAGATAGCTCAACTGCCTGCCTATGCTAGTACGCGAAACTGGAAAAGTCATCGATTATTTGTTAGGTATGTACATTCTTTGCAAAGCTGGTTATTATATCAAATAGTGGTATGTACAGTGCATCAGCTAGAAAGCTGCTACTTCCATTGTGGAAGATCTAGAAGCAAGCCCTCCATCAAATTCTGTACACTTTCTATGGTACAGTAGTTCAGAAGCTATTCGGCTGTACAATATCCCTTCGTTTTGAGTACGTAATATGTGGGTAAATTTGAAGGATATCATGTTACCTTTCCCTGCAGCTTGAGCATCAATGGGGTCATATGTTATTCTTGGTCATGGCTTTCGGATCTATGAGGATGATTCATGGAAATCATGAGATGCAGTGATGTACTGATGGTGATGGAGAGAACAGAAGTAGATTTCGTTGGGCTAACACCATGTCCACCAGACCACCACCACCATGCTCCTGCAGGTGGGTTATTTGTATTTAGTCCCACAATATTTGTTGTATTCGGAGAGTTCTCTACTGCTGATCTGATTGCATATAGTAATGTAACGTCTGCTAAAGCTTTATGTGATATTGTGATAACGTGAAAGACGCGTCTAGTCTACTTTATGTACTTTATTTAATTATCGACCAAAGAGCCGTCTCCACATTGGTTACTGCTTAGCATATTAGCAAGTCCAGCTCATCTAAACTTAAAAAAAGGCAAGTAGCAACTCTCGCAAGTGATAGATAATACCGGCTGCTCACGCGCCTTGTCTTTGTCCCAGTGGCTTCATTCGTTCTGGCCTGCGTTAATTGCATAGTCGGATCGATTGATTTCTGGAAGCATACGCTGTCCCTGCTTAGTTTATACCACCAATTAATGATACCCAAATTTTCTTCTGGTATATCATATTCTCGATGTAAAGGAATTTCTGATATCTTAATTATATGCGGTGGACTTGACTTACAGAGGCATGCTTTCCTGTTTTCTGCTTCTAGCTAGTTGTGCAGGACAGACAGTAATTTCCTTGAACGTCTATAAGGATGGTTCCTGGAAAGCATGAAGAGGCAGCGATGGTGATGGATACCAACTGGTTGTTTGTATTTAGTCACACAATGTTATCCTCTGCTATTTTATACTTCAATTATCATCGGTGAGCTGTGTCCACATTGGTTACTGGTTAGTTTATTAGCTAGTCTATCTCGGCTAAACTTAAAGAAAGGGCAGGTAGTTGGATCAGATCTGCTATTGCCTTGTTGACCTGCTGTTTGGGGATTTCTGCCTCTCATTCTCTTGCAACACAACATTGTTATCTCCTTCTATCTGCGTCTCCTGCAACCTTGCCTCATCTCTGCGCCCGCTCCTACAACTCTGCTTCTGTGTAAGCTCACCACTATATTCTGATCTGTTCCTTTTCAAAAAATATTCTGATCTGTTATCTTCTACAAATCTAGCTGTAGGGTTCTGTTTATTATCTTTGTTTTGCAACTGGCTAATTTATTTCGTGATTTCTCAGTCCAACAGGTGTTCATCCATTGTTATATTCACTGGTTATTTCTACCTCTGATCCAGAAGCACTTTGAATCGCCCATCTATCGATATTCAGGTCATTCCGCACTCTGAAAATAGTATTCTTAGTCTTTGCCATCATCTATTGATCTACCCGTAGGTTTCTGTTTTCATATCACCGTTGCAGCTGGCTAATTTATGTTCTGATTTACCGCTTCAACAGATTTTTCATCCATCACTGTGTCCGGAAATAATTCCAGTTCTATCTTCAATTTATTCAGACAAAAATATAAACCCTGCAACCCAATGGAAGTGGCATTAGCTAGTGCTGCTTTAAGCGTTAGCTTAAAATTGGCTGCATCACCGGCCTTGAAGAAGCTCCTTGGTAATGCTTCAACGTATCTTGGAGTGGACACGGCGCGTGAGCTCCATGAACTAGAGACCACTATCTTGCCGCAGTTCGAGCTGATGATTGAAGCAGCAAACAAGGGAAACCACAGGCACAAGTTGGACAAATGGCTTCAGGAACTCAAAGAAGGCTTATACCTGGCTGAAGACTTGCTGGACGAGCATGAGTATAACCTCCTCAAGCGCAAAGCAAAGGGGAAGGATTCCACGCCGGCCAATGGCTCCTCCATCAGCAACACTTTTATGAAGCCTCTGCGTTCTGCATCAAGCAGGCTATCCAATCTGAGCTCCGAGAACAGAAGGCTAATTAAACATCTGCATGAACTGAAGACCACCCTGGCGAAAGCCAAGGACTTCCGTAAACTGCTTTGCCTACCAGCTGGTTATAATGCAGAGAACCCGCCCATACGATTAGCTGTTGTTCCTGAGACCACATCAATACCACCTTTGAAAGTAATTGGTCGTGACAAGGATCGTGATCATATAATAAAACATCTTACCAAGACAGCTGCTAGTACTGAGTCTAGTACAGCTATGTATTCGGGTTTGGCCATTGTTGGAGTTGGAGGCATGGGAAAGTCCACCTTGGCCCAGCTTGTTTACAGTGACAAAAGGGTAAAAGAACATTTTGATGTGACAATGTGGGTAAGCATCTCACGCAAACTTGACGTCCGCCGTCATACAAGAGAGATCATTGAGTCTGCCTCTCAGGGAGAATGCCCTCGCCTTGATAACCTTGATACTCTGCAGCATAAGTTGACAGACATACTACAAAAATCAGGGAAATTCTTGCTTGTGTTGGATGATGTTTGGTTTGAGCCTGGTAGTGAGAGGGAATGGGACCAACTATTAGCTCCTCTAGTTTCCCAACAGACGGGAAGCAAAGTTTTGGTAACTTCTCGACGGGATACATTTCCAGCCGCTCTTTGCTGTGAAGCAGTGTATCCCCTGAAAAAGATGGAAGATGCTCAGTTCTTGGAACTCTTCAAACACCATGCATTCTCTGGACCAAAGATCGGAGATCCGCATTTGCGTGAAAGACTTGAAGATTTTGCAGAGAAGATTGCTAAAAGGCTTGGACAATCTGCTTTGGCAGCAAAAGTTGTGGGTTCCCAATTGAAAGGGAAAGCTGATATCACTTCATGGAAGGATGCTCTAACTATAAAGATTGACAAATTAAGTGAGCCCATAAGAGCTCTGTTGTGGAGTTATGAGGAGTTAGATCCATGTCTGCAGAGATGCTTCCTGTATTGCAGTTTGTTTCCAAAAGGCCACAAGTATTTAATTGATGAGTTGGTTCATCTTTGGATGGCAGAGGGCCTCATTGATTCGTGCAACCAAAACAAGAGAGTGGAAGATATTGGGAGGGACTACTTCAAGGAGATGATCTCTGTTTCGTTCTTTCAACAATTTGGTAAGCAAAAGGAGCACACTCCCACATACTATGTTATGCATGATCTCCTTCATGATCTTGCAGAATCACTCTCCAAGGAGGAATACTTCAGATTGGAAGAAGATAAGGTGGAAGAAATACCATCCACTGTTCGACATATATCTGTTTGTGTTGGTAGTATGAAGCAACACAAGCAAAATATCTGCAAGCTACTTCATTTACGCACTATTATCTGCATAGAGCCCCTAATGGATGATGTAAGTGACCTTTTTAATCAGATACTACAGAATTTGTCAAAGTTGCGCGTACTATATTTGGCATCTTACAGCAGTAGTAGATTGCCCGTGTCTGTTGGTGAGTTGAAGCACCTTAGGTATTTGAACATCACCAGAACACAGATTTCTGAATTGCCAAGATCACTGTGTACTCTTTACCACTTGCAGTTACTTCTGTTGAATGACAAAGTTGAGAGGTTGCCTAGGAAGATGTGCAATTTATGGAAATTACGACATTTTGAACGGCATGATTGTAGAAGAATTCCATCGTACACATCACTGCCTCCAATTCCCAACATTGGCAAGCTAACTTCGCTTCAACAATTTGAGAAGTTTTCTGTGCGGAAGAAAAAGGGATATGAGTTGCAACAACTGAGAAACATGAACGAGATTCATGGCAGATTAAGTGTCACAAATCTTGAGAATGTCACTAGGAAGGATCATGCGTTAGAATCGAAGCTGTATCAAAAAAGTCATCTTCGCAGCTTGCAACTTGTCTGGAGTCGCATGAATAACCCGCACGTAGAGGATAGTTTACATTTGGAGATTCTTGAAGGCCTCATGCCACCGACTCAACTTGAGGATCTTACAATTGATGGTTACAAATCTTCAAAATATCCTGGTTGGTTACTTGATGGTCCGTGTTTTGAGAATTTGAATCTTTTAAAGTTTGTTAATTGCAGAGCATTGCAAAGCCTACCATCCAATTCTGAGTTGTTTGAGAATTGCTCTTCACTTGTCCTGGACAATGTGCCAAACCTGAAGGTGTTACCTTGTCTTCCACTAGGCCTTAAAATGTTACATGTAGACAGATGCCCACAGCTTATATTTATTTCCAATGATGAACATCATGATCAGAGAAAGAGTATCATGAGGACACACCACTTGGCATCACAACTTGGTTTAATCTGGGAGGTGGATTCAGGGTTAAATATTAGAACTGTACTATTACGGGAATATTTCTTTTTGCGGCAGCTGATGATATGTATGTGTGCTGATGTGTCACATGTTCGAAACCTTGAAACGGCTATGGAAGGAGAGAAAGATGAAGTACTGGTAAAAGAGGATATCATAAAGGCATGGATGTACAGTCACGAGGAGAGGATGAGGCTCATCTATGGAAGAAGCATGGGACTGCCGCTGGTTCTACCATCAGGCCTTTGTGAACTTTTTCTTTCTGCATGCAGTATTACAGATGGAGCTTTAGCTGCTTGCCTTCATGGCCTGACTTCACTGAAAATATTGAGCTTAAAAGAGATTATGACTTTAACTACACTTCCTTCAGAAGAGGTGGTCCAACATTTGGCAAAACTTGACCACTTGTCCATCCGACATTGCTGGTGTCTCAGGTCATTAGGGGGGTTACGAGTTGCTACTTCTCTTTCAGAAGTTACATTGATTTTCTGCCCTACTTTGAAGTTGGCACATGGAGCAGAATGTTTGCCATTATCCCTTCAGAAGCTCACAATACACAATTGCGTGCTTGCACCTTACTTCCTTTGTACTGATTGGACACACATGAAAGATATTTACATAAGCAATTGTAGAAGCACCGCATGCTTGTCTATTGCTAGTCTCTTCTCTGTTAAATCATTTTCTCTGCATCAATTACCAGATTTATGTATGCTCGAAGGATTGTCTTCCCTGCAACTCCGCAGCGTACAATTGATTGATGTTCCGAAGCTCAGTCCTGAGTGTATCTCACAGTTTCGAGTCCAGGACGAACTCACTGTTAGCAGTCCTGTAATACTCAACAACTTGCTCTCAGCTGAGGGTTTCAAAGTTCCAGCATATCTATCTCTTCAAGGATGCAAGGAACCATTTGTTTCATTTGAAGAATCCGCAAACTTTACATCTGTCAAGACCCTGAAATTCTGTGACTGTCAGATGACGTCCCTGCCAACAAATATGAAGTGCTTCTCCAATCTGAAGAGTCTCTACATCTGGGACTGCCCCAACATATCATCTTTACCAGATCTGCCATCCTCCCTACAGAAAATAGATGTATGGCGTGGTTCTGAGCTCTTGATGGAGAGCTGTCGTGCAACTGATGGAGAAAGTTGGCCAAAGATCGCGCATATCCGCTGGAAGGACTTCAGAAGTGTGATTTAGATTGCCCACCTACAAATAAACGGAAAGGTACAGCTCCGGTTAG
Organism: Aegilops longissima; assembly: GCA_021605205.1. Taxonomy (NCBI): domain Eukaryota; kingdom Viridiplantae; phylum Streptophyta; class Magnoliopsida; order Poales; family Poaceae; genus Aegilops; species Aegilops longissima. The sequence continues at coordinate 2,137,442 of CM038682.1, read as the reverse complement.
TCACCTTTGCATTTGTAAATTCTTTCATCTTTCAAATAGTCCATTAATTCTAAAGGTTCTTTCATTTGTTTTCTTCAGATTAGTGGCAGGCCCAAGATGTTTGCCCTGCACCTGCAGGCTCCAGCAAGGCAGAGTGCTTGAGGCTGGCTCATCTTCCAGTTCAACTCTGTCTGCTGTTTCAGATCTTCGGGCATGCGATGTACTGTTAAGCATCCATTCATTTAGATGTGGTGGCCACTAGCCGAGTTTGCTCTCTTTGAACATCATAGAGACGTCTGAATTAATGCTGGCTGGCACATACTGTTGGTGCGCTATCAGTATCAGGTTCAGTAGCGACCTGCCGGTTAGAGGATGTACAAAAATGACGATTCCATGCATGTATTGTGAATGAGCACTCTAACTTTATACTTATGGGTTATCTGATGCATGTAGGATTAATGTTTTGTTTTGAAAAGCCCTGTGTTATGTGATATATATACACGAGCACCAGTTCATGGCATGGTGATGCGTGTGTTATGTGTCAGCAGATAACTGCTGTTTTGCTGTTTTGATTTTATGGTAGGCGAGTAAGCCGTGCTCTGTTTTGCTGGTGCTACCACTGAAATGTGTGTATGAACAATTGTGATGGATGATGGTTCTATTCTATGGATCCAGGATGACTCTACTTCATCTTGACATGTTTTCCCTTATATGAAAGATAGTCTGGACAACTAATGCTATGAAGACTGCAAGGTAGTCTCGAATTACCAACAACTGAAGGATGCTCTTTTTTTTCGCTTTTCCTTTTTGCATGAACAGAGAATGCTCTGTTAGAAGAAGAGGTGGACAGGAGCATGAGTTTCTTTTTCCATCTTTTTATTTTGCGGGTCTGACTGATATACCATCTTGATGGTATCCCAGTTTGGAACAGTGGCGGATCTTGTCCATTTTTGCTCTGGTCAGCCTGAATAATTTTCAAATTCACAAATAGAGTAATTTATAAATTTGTATTCATCGTTCCAAATTTGCGAATATTTTTCAATTCAAAAGACCATTAAAGATACCTGATTTTTTTTAAACGTGAACATTTTTCAAATTTGAAAATATTTTTCAAAATCCTGAGTATTTTTCTAATTCATGAATATTTTAAAAACCTAATAATATTTTTATAATGCATGAATATTTAGTAGAATTCTTGAACTTTTTCCAAATGCTATACATTTTCCCAAACATGACATTTTTTAAACAAGAACAATTTTAAAATTCCGTGAACATTTTTCTAATGTAATTTTTTTTCAAATACCTTATTAATTATTAATAATCAATAGAAGTCTTTTTTCAAACCAGGTGGCTATTTCTTTAGGGGTAAACCAGGAGGTTGTTGGTTTTCTCTACTGATTGTTTTCTCGGAATAGCGAACAATAGGGGGCAAAAGCAAGTGGAGAGGAATGAGCGGACCAACATGATAGGACTACACCTAGCTCTTGTGGGACGGCCCAAATTGTGCGATATAGTGACAATTTCCCCTTTGAAGGTGGGAATATGAGCTCCGACAAAACAAAGCCTAACTAGGAATCCAACTATCAAGCCATATTTTTCCTAAATACGAACGTTAAAAATTTAACATCAAATTTTTATGTATGGAAAATCTGATGTCTGGGATGAAAAATTATATTATTGCGAGCACTACAATTTTTTTCATCAAGCATGGCAAATTCTGGCAAAACACTGAGCACGCAAGAATTTACCATGCTTGCTGAAGGAGATTGCCATGTTCGTGAAACATCATTTACCGTCCCGGGTATCAGATTTGCCATGCTTTAATATCTTTGTACATTTGAGAATATTTTATAAGTTAGTATAATATTATTCCAAATTGTGAATATTTTTGTATTTGCAAACATTTCTAATATAAATGAGATCTAAAAAAATGAACAATTTTCAAATCTCTGATTATTTTTAAAACATTCATGAAGATTTTCTAAAATTTGTGAACTTTTTAAATTTACGAATGTTATAAAGAATTGTTCAGCATTTTTCAAATTCATGTTTTTGTAATTCTAAACATCTTACCAATCATGACATGAACAACTTCTACAAACTTTTTAAATATAACGAATATTCGTATTTTGTTCGAACTAGGAGGTTGTTGGTTTTCTGTGGCAATGGTTTTCTTAGAATCGCGAACAACTGACGAAAAAGCGAGCGGAGAGGACTGAGTGAACCAACATGGGAGGACCGCACCTAGCGCTCATGGTCGGTCCAAACTGCGCATAGTGTTTATTCCTCGCCGAAGGCTAGAATAGGAGCTCCGACGAAACAAGGCGCAACTAGAAATCTAACTATGAGGCCATATTTTTTCTAAACGGGATTGTTAAAAACTTGTTGTCAAATTTTGAAGTATGGCAAATCTTACGTCAGAGATGAAAAATTATGTTGTCGCAAGCACATCAATTTCCTCCATCAAGCATGACAAATCCTAAAAAAAAATTGAGCTAGGCAATTATTTATCATGCTTGCTGAAGGAAATTGACATGCCCGTGATGACATAAACCGTCCCAGACATCAGATTTGCCATACTTAAAAATCTGTATACATTTGTGATTATTTAATTAATTAGTATAATATTATTTTAATTCGTGAATATTTTTAATTCACAAACATTTCTGAGATTCATGAGGTTTAAAAAAAATATTGTGAACAATTTCCAAATCTGCAAATATTTTTAAAACATTCATGAAGATTTTTAAAAATTTGTGATTTTTTGTCAATTATGGAACTTTTTTCAAAACCGAGATTTTTCTCAAATTGGTGAATATTTTTTCAAATTCTTGAAGATTTTAAGGATCCAAAAATAATTTTATACTTTCAGAATATTTTAAAGAAGATTTGAACAATTTTAAAATTCTATGCATCTTTCCAATCATGGCATTTTTTAAACATGAGACGCCAGCAAAGGTAACCGAGATAGTCGTGCACCATCGTTATCAGCGCGGCTCTAATATAGAAATAGTTGCCTTTGCTGGCGTCCCATGTCTTGCCCGGTGTTTTCTATAATGTGTCTAACTCCTCTTTCAGTAGCCCCAGATACAGATTAATATTTTTTCCCGGTTGTTTCGGCCTTTGAATCAGCATGCTCGTGTGTATGTACTTTGACTTCATGCATAACCGGGGGTGTACGTCCATACAAACATGGGCCATGTGCTATGGTTGGTGTTCTGGTTGCCAAACGGATTCATGCCACTGGTACTCACGCCAAGCACGATGTTTCTTACATCATTTGCGAAATATCCATATTCTGCAGAGAATGCTCGCCACTGGCTAGCAACTGTTAGGTGTCTCACCGCGTGTCAGCGCATGAGCTTTGCTTCCTTAGGATTTTAGAAATAATGCTGCAGACGGGGAGTGATCGGTAAGTACCATATAACTTTCTGAGGAGATTTCTTCCCGGCCTTCTTGTATCGAGAAACATTGCAAACCGGACAACTGGTTTTTTCCACGTGCTCATTTCGATTAATGATGCAATCGTTGATACATGCATGGTATCTAATGTGGGGCAGATCCAGAGGGCACAAGAACTTCTTGGCCTCATCGACACTAGTAGGACACAGGTTCCCCGCGGGAAGAACTTTATAATGTAGATACTTCAAATGCTTATCGAAGCTTGCAATTGTCCATTTGTTTTTGGCCTTCGTTTTAGAAGTTCGAGTGTGAAACTCAAGCAGGTCACCTCGAGATCACAACCATCATACAATGGAGTCTTCGAGTCTACCTCCAGTTGCGCCAGCTTGGCCTCCTCTCTAGAAACATACTCATACAAGGTAACATATAAGATTAGTTATGTAATATATTATGATATACATACCACTAGAGCTTCAGCCAAAGTTTCTATGTACCTTGTCAAAGTTAAATCTAGCATGAAAGAAAATACTGGGATCCTCCCACTTAATTACTTATTCAATTTTTTCTGTTTTTCTCTTGAACAAACTCGAACACATGTAGTTGCCAAAATGTCAAGAGATAGAGCTTTTCAATGCTACGTGCTAATGCCCTCTAGTCAGGGCTCCCAAGTTCTAACTTTGGTTGTAGCGCATGCAGAATATGTATGGCGGACTGTTGTTGTTAATTGGTCAAAGGCTGGCATGTTAAAAGATTAGTGTTTGTGCATTTGGCGGAAGCTTTACAAATAGTTTTTTGGGCATTTGGCCGAAGCTGTACTTTAGCATTTGGCAAGGCGGTAGTTTTGAAGTTCTTTATCACATGGTAGCGGAATGACAAAAGCTTTGCAAATAGTTTGGGCACTTGCTGGAAGGGTTTGAAAGTGACCAAACCCATTTGGCAGAAAGGTCTATGATTAGCAAGGTGATTAGTTGTTTATTAAGATTTTATATTATGGTTCTTTATAATACTTTGGCAAAAGGCTGATAATTTGTGGAAGATTTAAGCAAAATGTTTTTTTAAGTTAATGAAAACACATATGAGGTACATTGTTGGATAGCCGCCTCCCGTATCCATGTCCGAACACCAGTACAAACCATGTCCATATTAGGGGTCAGCGATGGAGATGCCCTTCAAGACATCATCTAAATGAAGAGAGTTGGAAAGATTCAAGGTTGATCAAGACTAAGTACAGAGGGTGATTCAAGTTGATCAACACACATAGTGTAGAAGATGTACCGAGAGGGATCAAGTGATCCTATGGTATGGTAAGCATTGTCCATTACGCTTTGTGTACTAACCCATGGTCTACATGAGAGTTCTATGTGGGGTTAGGTATGTTTCCATGGGCTTGCGTCAAGAGGAAGATATCATACAACCTATGGAGGATGACATCAAGTGGTGATCGTCATCAAGATTGTGGTATGCAAGTTCAAGTGGAGCATCACGAAGAGGTCAAGTGTTTGAAGCTTGCCGTCTATTGTGGTGTCAATGGACTTGTGAAGATGTGAGGAAGAGTGCCTCACCCATAGTGGAGTATGGGGTAACAATCAACTAGTTTTCATCGAGCCAACACAATCAAGAAAGGTGGTCCATCTTGAGGGAGTCAAGATCGTCATCATCTAGCTCAAGTAGACTAAGTGCAAGGCAAAGGTTTGCCCTTGATAGTTTCTCTATTTTACCGGTCTCATGGTGGTAGTGAAGGAAATATGCCCTAGAGGCAATAATAAAGTTATTATTTATTTCCTTAATTCATGATAAATGTTTATTATTCATGCTAGAATTGTATTAACCGAAAACTCAGTACATGTGTGAATACATAGACAAAACATATAGTCCCTAGTATGCCTCTACTTGACTAGCTCGTTAATCAAAGATGGTTATGTTTCCTAACCATAGACATGTGTTGTCATTTGATGAACGAGATCACATCATTAGGAGAATGATGTGATGGACATGACCCATCCGTTAGCTTAGCATTATAATCGTTACAGTTTCATTGCTACTGCTCTCTTCATGACTTATACATGTTCCTTAGACTATGAGATTATGCAACCCCCGAATACCGGAGGAACACTTTGTGTGCTACCAAACGTCACAACGTAAATGGGTGATTATAAAGGTGCTCTACAGGTGTCTCTGAAGGTGTTTGTTGGGTTGGCATAGATCGAGATTAAGATTTGTCAATCCGTGTTTCGGAGAGGTATCTCTGGGCCCTCTCGGTAATACTCATCGCTGTAAAGCCTTGCAAGCATTGTGACTAATGAGTTAGTTGCGGGATGAAGTATTACGGAACGAGTAAAGAGACTTGCCGGTAATGAGATTGAACTAGGTATGATGATACCGAAGAACGAATCTCGGGCAAGTAACATACCGATGACAAAGGGAACAACGTATGTTGTTATGCGGTTTGACCGATAAAGATCTTCGTAGAATATGTAGGAGCCAATATGAAAATCCAGGTTCTGCTATTGGTTATTGACGGGAGATGTGTCTCGGTCATGTCTACATAGTTCTCGAACCCGTAGGGGCCGCACACTTAACGTTCGATGACGATTGGTATTATGAGTTTATGTGATATGATGTACCGAAGATTGTTCGGAGTCCCGGATGTGATCTCGGACATGACGAGGAGTATCGAAATGGTCAAGACATAAAGATTGCTATATTGGACGACTATATTCGAACATCGGAAATGTTCCGGAGAAATTTCGGATAAAACCGGAGTGCCGGAGGGTTACCGGAACCCCCCGGGGAACTAATGGGCCTTGATGGGCCCTAGTGGAGAGAGAGAGGGGCCGGCCTGGGCATGCCGTGCGCCCCCTCCCTTTGAGTCCGAATAGGACAAGGAAGGAGGGTGGGCGGTGCCCCCCTTGCCTTCCCCCTCTCCCTCTCCTTCCTTCCCGCTCTCTCCCTTTAGGTGGAAACCTACTAGGACTTGGAGTCCTAGTAGGATTCCCCTATTAGGGGCGCGCCCTTGGAGGGCCGGCCGGCCTGCCCCTTGCTTCTTTATATACGGGGGCAGGGGGCACCCTAGTACACACAAGTTGACAATTGTTTTAGCCGTGTGCGGTGCCCCCCTCCACAGTTACACACCTCGGTTATATCGTCGTAGTGCTTAGGCGAAGCCCTGCGCCGGTAACTTCATCATCACTGTCACCACTCCGTCATGCTGACGAAACTCTCGCTCAACCTCAGCTGGATCTAGAGTTCGTGGGACGTCATCGAGCTGAACGTGTGCAGATCGCGAGGTGTCATACCTTCAGTGCTAGGATCGGTCGGATCGTGAAGACGTACGACTACATCAACCGCGTTGTCATAACACTTTCGCTTTCGGTCTACGAGGATACGTAGACAACACTCTCCCCTCTCGTTGCTATGCATCTCCTAGATAGATCTTGCGTTATCATAGGATTTTTTTTTTGAAATTACCCCGTTCCCCAACAGTGGCATCCGAGCCAGGTCTATGCGTAGATTTTATATGCACGAGTAGAACACAAAGAGTTGTGGGCAATAATAGTCATACTGCTTACCAGCATGTCATACTTTGATTCGGCGGTATTGTTGGATGAAGCGGCTCAGACCGACATTACGCGTACGCTTACGCGAGACTGGTTCTACCGACGCGCTTTGCACATAGGTGGCTGGTGAGTGTCTGTTTCTCCAATTTTAGTTAAATCGAGTGTGGCTACGCCCGGTCCTTGTTGAAGGTTAAAACAACACACTTGACGAAAAATCGTTGTGGTTTTGATGCGTAGGTAAGAACGGTTCTTGCTAGAAGCCCGTAGCAGCCACGTAAAACTTGCAACAACAAAGTAGAGGACGTCTAACTTGTTTTTGCAGGGCTTGCTGTGATGTGATATGGTCAAGGCATGATGTGATATAAATTATTGTATGAGATGATCATGTTTTATAACAAAGTTATCGGCAACTGGCAGGAGCCATATGGTTGTCGCTTTATTGTATGCAATGCAATCGCCATGTAATTGTTTTACTTTATCACTATGCAGTAGCGATAGTCGTAGTAACAATAGTTGGCGAGACGACAATGATACTACGATGGAGATCAAGGTGTCGTGCAGGTGACGTTGGAGATCATGACCATGCTTCGGTGATGGAGATCATGAGCACAAGATGATGATGGCCATATCATGTCACATATTTTGATTGCATGTGATGTTTATCCTTTATGCATCTTATTTTCCTTAGAACATCGGTAGCATTATAAGATGATCCCTTACTAAATTTCATGGTACAAGTGTTCTCCCTGAGTATGCACCGTTGCTACAGTTCCTCGTGCCGAGACACCACGTGATGATCGGGTGTGATAAGCTCTATGTTCACATACAACGGGTGCAAGCCAGGTTTGCACACGCAGAATACTCGGGTTAAACTTGACGAGCCTAGCATATGCAGATATGGCCTCGGAACACTGAGACCGAAAGGTCGAGCGTGAATCATATAGTAGATATGATCAACATAGTGATGTTCACCATTCAAAACTACTCCATTTCACGTGATGATCGGACATGGTTTAGTTGATTTGGTTCACGTGATCACTTAGATGATTAGAGGGATGTCTATCTAAGTGGGAGTTCTTAAGTAATATGATTAATTGAACTTTAATTTATCATGAACTTAGTCATGTTAGTATTTTGCAAATTATGTTGTAGATCAATAGCTCGCATTATAGCTTCCCTGTGTTTTTATATGTTCCTAGAGAAAACTAAGTTGAAAGATCATAGTAGCAATGATGCGGACTGAGTCCGTGATCCGAGGTTTATCCTCATTGCTGCACAGAAGAATTATGTCCTTGATGCACCGCTAGGTGACAAAACTATTGCAGGAGGAGATGTAGACGTTATGAACGTTTGGCTAGCTTAATATGATGACTACTTGATAGTTTAGTGCACCATGCTTTACAGTTTAGAATCGGGACTTCAAAGACATTTTGAACGTCATGGACCATATGAGATGTTACAGGAGTTGAAGTTAATATTTCAAGCAAATACCCGAGTTGAGAGATATGAAGTCTCCAACAAGTTCTATAGCTAAAAGATGGAGGAGAATAGCTCAAGCAGTGAGCATGTGCTCAGATTGTCTGGGTACTACAATCGCTTGAATCAAGTGGGAGTTAATCTTCTAGATAAGATAGTGATTGAAAGAGTTCTCTAGTCACCATCACCAAGTTACTGGAACTTCGTGATGAACTACAGTATGCAAGGGATGACGAAAACGATTCCCGAGCTCTTCGTGATGCTGAAATTGACGAAGGTAGAAATCAAGAAAGAACATCAAGTGTTGATGATTGACAAGACCACTAGTTTCAAGAAAAGGGCAAAGGGAAAGATAGGGAACTTCAAGTAGAATGGCAAGCAAGTTGTCACTCCCGTGAAGAAGCCCAAAGCTAGACCAAAGCCTGAAACTGAGTGCTTCTACTGCAAAGGAAATGATCACTGGAAGCGGAAATGCCCTGAATATTTGGTGGGTAAGAAGGATGGCAAAGTGAACAAGGGTATATTTTGATATACATGTTATTGATGTGTACCTTGCTAGTGTTTATAGTAGCCCCTGGGTATTTGATACTTGTTCAGTTGCTAAGATTAGTAACTCGAAACAGGAGTTACAGAATAAACAGAGACTAGTTGATGGTGAAGTGATGATGTGTGTTGGAAGTGGTTCCAAGATTGATATGATCATCATCGCACAGTCCCTATACTTTCGAGATTAGTGTTGAACCTAAATAAATGTTATTTGGTGTTTGCATTGAGCATAAATATGATTAGATCATTTTTATTGTGATACGATTATTAATCTAAGACAGAGAATAAATTGTTATTCTGTTTATATGAATAAAACCTTATATGGTCATACACCCAATGTTGATGGTTTATTGAATCTTGATCGTAGTGATACACATATTTATAATATTGATGCCAAAAGATGCAAAGTTGATAATGATAGTGCAACATATTTGTGGCACTGCCGTTTGGGTCATATCGGTGTAAAGCGCATGAAGAAACTCCATAAAGATGGACTTTTGGAATCACTTGATTATGAATCATTTGATACTTGCGAACCGTGCCTTAATGAATCATTTGGAATCACAGATGATTTGAGCAGATATGGGTATATCTACTTAATGAAACACAAGTCTGAAACATTTGAAAAGTTCAAAGAATTTCAGAGTGAAGTGGAGAATCATCATAACAAGAAAATAAAGTTTCTATGATCTGATCGCAGATGAAAATATTTGAGTTACGAGTTTGGCCTTCATTAAAACAATGTGGAATAGTTTCACAGCTCATGCCACCTGGAACACCACAGTGTAATGGTGTGTCTGAACGTCATAACCACACTTTATTAGATATGGTGCAATCTATGATGTCTCTTACCTATTTACCACTATCATTTTGGGGTTATGCATTAGAGACAGCTGCATTCACTTTAAATAGGGCACCATCAAAAATCCGTTGAGACGATTGAGAGAGTCCTGGATTAGGGGGTCCTCGGACAGCCGGACTATATGTTTATGTCGGACTGTTTGGACTATGAAGATACAAGATTGAAGACTTCACCCCGTGTCCGGGTAGGACTCTCCTTTGCGTGGAAGGCAAGCTTGGCAATTCAGATATGTAGATTCCCTTCTCTGTAACTGACTCTGTGTAACCCTAGACCCCTCCGGTGTCTATATAAACCGAAGGGTTTAGTCCGTAGGACCACAACAATCATAATCATAGGCTAGCTTCTAGGGTTTAGCCTCTACGATCTCGTGGTAGATCAACTCTTGTAATACTCATATCATCAAGATCAATCAAGCAGGAAGTAGGGTATTACCTCCATAGAGAGGGCCCGAACCTGGGTAAACATCGTGTCCCCCGCCAACTGTTACCATTAGCCTTAGACGCATAGTTCGGGACCCCCTACCCGAGATCCGCTGGTTTTGACACCGACATTGGTGCTTTCATTGAGAGTTCCACTGTGTCGTCACCATAAGGCTTGATGGCTCCTTCAATCATCTACAACGATGCGGTCCAGGGTGAGGTTTTCCTCCCTAGACAGATCTTCGTATTCGGTAGCTTCACACTGCGGGCCAACTCGCTTGGCTATCTGGAGCAGATCGATAGCTACGCCCCTGGCCATCAGGTCAGGTTTGGAAGCCTGAACTACACTGCCGACATCCGCGGAGATTTGATCTTCGACGGATTCGAGCCCATGACAGGTACACCCCACAACCACGATGAGCATGACCTAGACCTGCCATCGGACGGTGTTCAGGAGATCGCACCTGCAGCTGCCCTGGCTTTAGATCCAGTGCAGATTGTGTCGTCCGAGGACGGGAGGATGGACCCCGCCGCGGAAGCAGCACACTCAACGGCGATAGAGACGAACATAGATTTCACTTCCAGTGAGGTCTGTGTCATCGGACCCTCGGACTTGTTTCCGGCCATAGGCTCCGAACTGCATGTATCCGCGCCCATCGGACCTAACTGGGCACCGATCTTGGAGTTCAGCTCCGCGGACATCTTTCAACACTCACCCTTGGGCGACGTGCTAAACTCATTAAAATCTCTCTCCTTGTCAGGAGACTCGTGGCCGAACTATGTCCGGCTTGAGTGGGAAGCGGACGACGAAGGAATTCGTTACCCACCCACCACCCACTTGATAGCCACTGTCGACGACTTAACTGACATGCTCGATTTCGACTCCGAAGACATCGACAGTATGGACGACGATGCCGGAGAAGAACAGGAACCACCGCCCACAAGGCGCTGGACAACCACCTCATCATATGCCATATATATGGTGGACACACCCAAAGAAAACAATGGCGAGGATAAAAAGGATGCAACAGAGTATAATCCTCATGAGAAACAGTCGAAGCGCCGACGTCAGTGGCGCCGCTCTAAACCACGCCAGGCTAGAAACAGCGATACCTGCACAAGAGACAATAGCACTCCGGATGATGCCGAAGAAGAAAACAATCCCGCCCAGCCAAGCTTCGAACAGGTCGGATGCAAGGACAAGCAAGCTAGCCCCGATGAACAGGCAATGAATGAAGACTCGGAGGATGACAATTACATGCCCCTCTCCAAAGACGAGGTGAGCCTCGGTGATGAAGAATTTACCGTGCCTGAGGATCCCATCGAGCAGGAGTGCTTCAAGCGCCGGCTTATAGCCACTGCAAAGAGCCTGAAGAAAAAACAGCAGCAACTTCAAGCTGATCAAGATCTGCTCACTGATAGATGTACTGAGGTCCTGGCGGCCGAGGAATACGGACTCAAGCGCCCAACTAAAAGTTACCCGAGGCGCAGGTTGTTGCCTCAATTCGAGGACGAGGCACTAGAGCCTATACTACCAGCGCAGGATGCGGCTGACCGACCACCTGGTGGCCGAGACAAAGCGGCGTATCAGCCCGAACACCAGCCCTCACCCCGTAGCCGAACAAATAAAAACACGATGGCCCGGGGCTACACACATGACCTGCAAGACGAATTGGAAAACAAAGCAGGAGAGTCAAGATCGATCTACAGATCATGGGGGCGCGCCCCAACGTGTGACGATGACCGCCACGCCGGATATACTAAATGCAACTCCATCCGGGCCGAACACAGCAGACCAGATTCATCCAAACTGCATCACGATGTAGCCCGGCGTAGAGGCGCCGCACACCCCCTATGTTTCACAGACGAAGTAATGGAGCATGAATTCCCAAAAGGGTTTCAACCCGTGAACATCGAACCATATGATGGGACAATAGACCCCACGGTATGGATTGAAGATTTGCTTCTCCACATTCACATGGCCCGCGGCGATGATCTCCATGCCATCAAGTACCTCCCACTAAAACTCAAGGGACCAGCTCGGCACTGGCTGAATAGTCTGCTGGGAAACTCCATTGGCAGTTGGGAGAACCTGGAAGACACATTCCTTGACAACTTTCAGGGCACTTATGTGCGACCACCGGACGCTGATGACTTAAGTCACATAACCCAACAGCCCGGAGAGTCAGCCAGGAAATTCTGGACTCGGTTCTTAACTAAAAAGAACCAAATCGTCGACTGTCCGGATGCCGAAGCCCTAGTGGCCTTTAAGCATAACATCCGGGACGAGTGGCTCGCTCGACACCTCGGCCAAGAAAAGACGAAGTCCATGGCAGCCCTCACGACACTCATGAGCCGCTTCTGTGCGGGCGAGGACAGCTGGCTAGCCCGTAGCAACAGCGCCTCAAGCAAGCCTGGAACTTCTGCATCTAGAGATAATAACGGCAAGCCCCGACGCAGCAAACACAAGCGTCGAAATAATGGCAACAACGCCGAAGACACGACCGTCAATGCCGGATTCAACGGCTCTAAGACCGGTAAAAGGAAGAAACAATTCAAAAGAAACAGTCCGGGCACGTCCAGTCTGGACCATATACTCGAACGTCCATGCCAAATTCACGGCACCCCAGGAACACCAGTCAACCATACCAATAGAGAATGCTGGGTCTTCAAACAAGCCGGCAAGTCAAGTCCCGAAAGCAAGGAGAAGGGGTCGCAAAGCGATGACGACGACAAGGAGCCCCGGCCACCGAACACAGGAGGGCAAAAGAAGTTTCCCCCACAAATTAAAACGGTGAATATGATACACGCCACCCATATTCCCAAACGGGAGCGGAGGCGCACACCTAGGGACGTCTACACAACGGAGCTAGTCACCCCAAAATATAACCCATGGTCGTCCGGCCCGATCACCTTTGACCGCAAGGATCGTCCGACCAATATCCATCAGGGCGGCTCAACTGCACTAGTCATTGACCCAATAATTGACGGATTCCACCTCACGTGAGTCCTTATGGACGGAGGCAACAGTCTGAACCTGCTTTATCAGGATACAGTGTGCAAGATGGGTATCGATCCTTCAAAGATCAAACCCACTAAAACCACCTTTAAAGGTCTCATACCAGGCGTTGTGGCCCGTTGTACAGGCTCCCTCACTATGGAAGTAGTCTTCGGACCCCCGGATAATTACCGCAACAAAGAGTTAATCTTTGACATCGTCCCTTTTCGCAATAGCTATCAAGCACTGCTCGGACGAACCGCGTTTGTTCGATTCAACGCGGTGCTACACTACGCTTATCTTAAGCTCAAGATGCCCGGTCCACACGGCGTCATAACAGTTAATGGCAAAGTTGAACGCTCCCTCCGTACCGAAGAGCGCACCGCCGCCTTAGCAGTAGAAGCGCAGAGTGGCATTTATCAATCGAACCTTCATTCGACAACCAGGCTCCCGGACACTGTCAATTGAGTCCGAACTACTCCGCGGCAGGATAGCCCAGCTCGTCAAGAGCTCAATTAACCACTTCGGCGATAGGCGGAGGCAATGCTAGGTTAGGCCCCACAATGCGGCTTAATCGCTCCATGGCACACAAACATTTTTTGCATTTTCCTTGCAGGTCCACTTTTGTCTAGGCCATCACTGGCAGCCTGGCAACCGGACCTATGAAGGGACGAACATACCAAGGAGGGAAACAGCTCGAGCGCGTACGGGAATCCTTAGATATTCCCCTTGATGATCATCCGACTATTACCCGGATCCGCACACAGCCCCCCTGGTCTCAGCTGGTTCCGAAGTCATATTTCTGTTTATCGCACTACTTGTATTCGTACGCCGCGACACATTATTCAATTACAACATGCGGCTTTATATGACGCTTACTTGCTGTTCTTTCTTATTGATATTTTTTGTCAAGTGGCAGGCGTACACTACGGTACTCCTTAATATGCGGGAAAAGCATCGTGTCGAGCTCTTTGAAGCGGGGCCACGCGTCCCAACCACCACTTGCTACGGCCCGACTGGAGTTTCGACCTCCTTGTCATGCCGAGCGAGCTTGCGTGGTGGCGACCCTCTGCGGATGCCACGCCTGTGAGCTCCTTTGGCCATGGATCTACGAGAAAGGGAAAGAAATGTGGGGAATCTCTCGCCCGGTAATATGGATTGTGGCGCAGGGGGCGGGGAATATGAAGGATGTGAATTCTAAAACGCCGATGTCTGATACGTCCATTTTGCATCATGCTTTTATATTAATATTTATTGCATTATGGGCTGTTATTACACATTATATCTTGGCTATTCTCTCTTATTTTACAAGGTTTACCATGAAGAGGGGGAATGCCGGCAGCTGGAATTCTGGCTGGAAAATGAGCAAACGTTGGAAACCTATTCTGCACAGCTCCAAAAGTCCTGAAACTCCACGAAGCAACTTTTTGGAATTAATAAGAATTTCTGAGCGAAAGAAATAGGCTAGGGGGCCCACACCCTGTCCAGGAGACAGGGGGCGCGCCCCCCCTATAGGGCGTGCCCCTATCTCCTGGGCCCCCTGGTGGGCCTCCTGCGTCCATCTTCTGCTTTATCATCACTTTTACCCTGGAAAAAAATCGTGGGCAAGCTTACGGGATGAAACTCTGCCGCCACGAGGCAGAACCTTGGCGGAATCAATCTAGGGCTCTGGCGGAGCTGTTCTGCCGGGGACACTTCCCTCCGGGAGGGGGAAATCATCACCAACGATCCTCTCATCGGGAGGGGGTCAATCTCCATCAACATCTTCACCAGCACCATCTCCTCTCAAAACCCTAGTTCATCTCTTGTATCCAATCTTGTATCAAAACCACAAATTGGTACCTGTGGGTTGCTAGTAGTGTTGATTACTCCTTGTAGTTGATGCTAATTGGTTTACTTGGTGGAAGATCATATGTTCAGATCCTTTATGCATATTATTACTCCTCTGATTATGAACATGAATATGCTTTGTGAGTAGTTACGTTTGTTCCTGAGGACATGGGTGAAGTCTTGCTATTAGTAGTCATGTGAATTTGGTATTCGTTCGATATTTTGATGAGATGTATGTTGTCTTTTCCTCTAGTGGTGTTATGTGAATGTCGACTACATGACACTTCACCATTATTTGGGCCTAGAGGAAGGCATGGGGAAGTAATAAGTAGATGATGGGTTGCTAGAGTGATAGAAGCTTAAACCCTAGTTTATGTGTTGCTTCGTTAGGGGCTGATATGGATCCATATGTTTAATGTTGTGGTTAGGTTTACCTTAATACTTATTTTGTAGTTGCGGATGCTTGCGATAGGGGTTAATCATAAGTGGGATGCTTGTCCAAGTTAGGGCAGTACCCAAGTACCGGTCCACCCACAGATCAAATTATCAAAGTACGAACGCGAATCATATGAGCGTGATGAAAACTAGCTTAACGATAATTCCCAATGTGTCCTCGGGAGCTCCTTTATCATTATTAGAAATTGTCCAGGCTTATCCTTTGCTACATAAAGGATTGTGCCACCTTGCTGCACTTTATTTACTTTTTTTACTTGTTACTCGTTACTATTTATCTTATCACAAAATTATCTATCACCTACAATTTCAGTGCTTGCAGAGAAAACCTTACTGAAAACCGCTTATCATTTCCTTCTGCTCCTCGTTGGGTTCGACACTCTTACTTATCGGAAGGACTACGATAGATCCCCTACACTTGTGGGTCATCAATGTCACGTACATATAGCGGCCGGGGGGAGGGGGGTCTTACGGGCCGCCTGTATATTTAATATAGACCAGGCGATTTTTACCGGGCATGTTCAGGTTTAAAAAGGCCAAAACCTATAAAACGTACGGAATTATAAGGGTCGACAAGGTTTTAGTGGATCTGTTAGAGTTTCCCTAAAGTCACTATTAGATTCAGCTACCGAACCCTAATTACATGGAGATTATAGAACGGTTTCCATTAGGTTGGACGAAAAGCTCGAAGCTCGCGAGCATAATGAGCGCTCAATAGTTTGGCTCGTTTCGGCTGTTGCTCACTAGTTAATGAACCAAGCCGAACAATGTTTTTTGCTCATTAAGATTAACGAGCTTAACGAGTGAGCAAACGAGTTTCACGAGCTAACTCGTTCTGCTCACTAATAATCAAAAGTTTGACATGAGAACCCTAGTTAAAATCAGCCCACTAACAAAAGAGTTCCTAGTTAGCCCAACCTAGATGCCTAGCAACCCAACCCACTTCGGCGTTTCTCCTACACTTAGGAGTTAGCTGCCACGAGACCCTAGAGTCAACCAGGAGCCAGCCACCCGGAACCAAACATCCTTGTTTAATTTATGCCATTGTGAATTTTTAATGGGATCATAGGATTCTACTATGTTGTTTATTATTATAATGTCTTTGTTTAATTTATTCTATTGTGAATTTTTATGGGATCATAGGATTCTTTGGTGTTATTTATTACCTTAATGAGCACTCGTGAACACTCGTGGGCATAATGAGCCCTCGTGAACTCTCACTATTGGATGCTACTCGTCTTCATGTATCCAACAAGCTTGAGTTTGCTCAATTCGGAGCTCATTTGCAGAAGTTGTGGCAGTTCTGGTTTTCCTGGAGCATCTTTTTTCTTGGAAGTGACATTGGGAGGCGCCAACGGTAGTACCGCGTCCCCAGAGCAGCAATACCGCTGAAAGCCACAAGCGGTAGGACCGCTGTTTCATAGCTGAGACTCCAAGATTATGAAGATACAAGATTGAAGACTTTGTCCCGCGTCCGGATGGGACTTTCCTTGGCGTGGAAGGCAAGCTTGGCGATACGGATATGTAGATCTCCTACCATTGTAACCGACTCTGTGTAACCCTAACCTATCCGGTGTCTATATAAACCGGAGGGTTTTAGTCCGTAGGACACAACATCAACAATCATACCATAGGCTAGCTTCTAGGTTTAGCCTCCTTGATCTCGTGGTAGATCTACTCTTGTACTACCCATATCATCAATATTAATCAAGCAGGAGTAGGGTATTACCTCCATCGAGAGGGCCCGAACCTGGGTAAAAACATTGTGTCCCTTGTCTCCTGTTACCATCCGCCTAGACGCACAGTTCGGGACCCCCTACCCGAGATCCGCCGGTTTTGACACCGACATTGGTGCTTTCATTGAGAGTTCCTCTGTGTCGTCACCGATAGGCCCGATGGCTCCTTCGATCATTAACCACGACGCGATCCAGGGCGAGACTTTTCTCCCCGGACAGATCTTCGTGTTCGGCGGCTTTGCACTGCGGGCCAATTCGCTTGGCCATCTGGAGCAGATCGAAAGCTATGCCCCTGGCCATCAGGTCAGATTGGGAAGTTTGAACTATACGGCCGATATTCGCGGAGACTTGATCTTCGGCGGATTCGAGCCGCAGCCAAGCGTGCCGCACTGTCTCGATGGGCACGATCTAGCTCTGCAGCCGAACAGTGCCCTGGAGGCCGCACCAGTATCCGCTCCGACCTCTAATCCGGAGCCGGATTCCCCGATCGAGGACGGGTGGTTGGACACTGCCTCGGGGGCTACAATCTCTATGGCGATCGAGCCGAACTCCATCCTTGTCCTTGGCGAAGACCTCGACCTGTGGTGCGGACTCCTCTCCGGACTCAACCTCCGCGCCCGCCAATCGAATCCGATTACGCGGTCATGGAGTTCACGGCCAGGACATCTTTCAGCACTCGCCTTTGGCGACATCCTGAATTCAATAAAGTCTCTCTTTATCCGGAGAGCTCTGGCCGGACTACGGTCAGGAAGGTTGGGATGCAGACGGCGAAGAAATTCAACGCCCACCCACCACCCACTTCAGAGCCACTCGCCGAAAGTTTACACGACGTGCTCGACTTCGACTCCGAAGACATCGACGGTATGGACGACGATGTAGGAGAAAACAATGAGCCAGCACCTCTAGGATGCTGGACAACCACCTCATCTCATGATGTATACATGGTGGATACACCTAAAGGAAATGAAGACGAGGAACAACGGGACGCTACAAAGGATAAATCCCTCGAAAAGCAGTCAAAACGGCAACGTAAACGCCGAACAAAGTCCCGCCTCAATAAAGACCCAGCCATAAAGCAGGGCGAACCGGTGGACAACGAACACGCTATTGAGCAATCGTCCGAACAAGACAACTTGGATAAACAATCTGTCCCCGGCGAAGACAACAGTCCGGACGATCTGACACCGGACAAACTATTGGAGCAAAACAACCTCCAGAAAAGGCTTGTCGCCACTGCGCGTAGCCTGAAAAAGCAGAAGCGGAAGCTCAAAACAGCGGAAGATGCACTCAGGATCAGATGGAGCAAAGTATTCAGTACCGCAGACAAGTACGGCGATAGTCGCCGAACAAAGAGCTACCCGAAAAGAAAGCTACTGCCCGAATTCGACGAGGAGGCCTTAGAGCCCCCACAATTAAAAAACAAGAAGGCCGCCCGGTCGGATGGACAACCTTATGGCAAAAAGAGAGCGGCGAATGGTGCCGCACACAAGCCAATATGCGATCCGCATGAGGATTCACATCAAAAGGATGGCCCAGTTAGGTCCATCTATGGGCCAAAAAAGCATGCTCGTCAAAGCAATGCAACACGCCAGAATTTCGACGATCACGGCACACCCAAATATAGGGGAGCCGCACCCCCCCTATGTTTCACCGATGAGGTGCTGGATCATGAATTTCCAGCGGGATTCAAACCCGTAAACATAGAGGCATACGACGGAACAACAGACCCTGGAGTCTGGATTGAGGATTACATCCTCCACATACACATGGCTAGAGGAGACGATCTCCACGCCATAAAATACTTACCCCTTAAACTCAAAGGGCCAGCTCGGCATTGGCTTAAGAGCCTCCCCGAAAATACCATTGGAAGCTGGGAAGAGCTCGAGGATGCATTTCGGGCAAACTTTTAGGGGACTTATGTCCGCCCTCCGGATGCAGATGATCTAAGTCACATAACTCAACAGCCCGGAGAGTCAGCCCGGAAATTCTGGAACAGGTTCCTTACTAAAAAGAACCAAATAGTCGACTGTCTGGACGCTGAAGCCTTAGCAGCTTTCAAACACAACGTCCGAGACGAATGGCTCGCCAGACACCTCGGCCAAGAAAAGCCAAGAACAATGGCCGCATTAACAAGCCTCATGACCCGCTTTTGCGCGGGAGAGGATAGCTGGCTAGCAAGATGCAGCACCAGCGACCCAAGTACATCCAAAATCAGGGATGGAAATGGGAAACCACGGCGCAACAAGGATCAATGCCGGATTAAAAGGAACAGTCCAAAGAGCACGACAGTCAACGCCGGATTCAAAAGCTCACGGCAGATCAACAAAAAACTGCCCCTTAAGGACAATAGCGATGAGCTATCCAACTTCAACAAAATCCTGGACAAGATATGTCAAATACACAGTACTCCTGGGAGGCCTGCTAAACATACCCACCGAAACTGTTGGGTCTTCAAACAGTCCGGCAGACTGAACGCCGAACACAAGGGGCTCGACACACCAAGTGAGGATGACGAGAGCACCACAAGCAGAGCCCCAGAAAACAAAAGACTTTCCCACAAGAGGTTAAAATAGTAAACTCACTTCGCGTGATCAAAGGGAAAAACAGAGCGACGCCCACTGAAAAGCGCGCCGCACACTGGTTGTCAAAACCAATCACCTTCGACCATCAGGACTATTCCGAAAATATCCGGAATGCAGGATGGACTGCCCTGATATTGGATCCTATAATCAACGGATTCCAATTTACACGAGTCCTCATGGATGGCGGCAGTGACATAAACCTGATATATCAGGACACAATCCGCAGGATGGGGATAAACCCAACCAAAATTCGCCGTAGCAACACCTCCTTTAAAGGAGTAATGCCAGGCCCATATGCCCATTGTACGGGCTCCATACTGTTAGAAGTTGTGTTCGGTTCATCCGGCAACTTCCGTCGCGAAAGGCTACTCTTCCATATCGCCCCGTTTAAATGTAGCCATCAAGCACTATTGGGACGCGAAGCTTTCGCCCGCTTTAATGCAATACCGCATTATGCATCTCTAACACTTAAAATGCCCGGTCCACGCAGCATAATCTCGTAAAAAAGAAGTATTAAGTGTTATTCGAGCACGGAAAAACGAGAGACTGCCTTGACAGCCCCACAGCTATCCGGCTCTACCAAATGAAGAACCTGAATTGGTCATTCACTCTCCGGACACGGCTAGACGAGTCCGACTCCTACTAGCGGCGCACCCCCATACAAGGGGCTGCAGGAATGTATAACAAGAGACAATAAAGCTCAACTTCATTCACTTCTTCAAACCATACTTTGTTTATTTACTATTAAGTACATATTTTGCATGATCCTTTTTCTTTAAAAAAAACTAAGTTCCTCTCTTTTACAGATGAACAACATGCTACACCCGTCCAGGATACGACACAACGGAGACACAGGCGCAGACGTGCAGTAGGGACCCGTTGCAAGGATTCTTTTCAGATTAAGACCCTGCGTAAACCATTTTTTACTGTCTCTTGTTGATATACATCCCCCGGTTCCTTACTATAACCGAGGAGGAGGCTGGCGTTTTGGCATTGACCGCACCAGAATTTTTGCGCGTACCTGGACATCAGGGGCTTAGGGCATTATTCTGCCTATTTTCATAAAGACCGAATACCTTAGGGAGTATTCGGCGTCTCGAGTTAGGACTTATATGCATCAGCTCCGAATCATGTCTTTGGTCAAATGTTGGGTTGCCCGGCTCCTGTGTTTTGCTGCCTTACATTCCGTTTTCACGGCTAACGCGGCACCAGGAGAACCACTGCGATTGTGCCCCGGTTCGGCCGGGCGAGCACCTCAGTGGAGAAAGCCGAAAAATGACTGTCATGATATAGCGAGAGACTGGTCAACCACTCGATGACTTACAGGAATGTTTAGGATTCCTCCGCATTAACGAAGGACCGGTTTTCGGTCAGGCACATACGCACCCCGAATTCGGGAGAGTGCGGTGCCCCCAGGGGCTATATCGTAGCCCCACCCTCGAACTCCTATGGCTAAGTGAAAGTGATAAAGCATTATAGTCCGGTTGCCTGGTTTGCTACGCTATCACCTCCTTAAAAGGACCAAGACGTTGGATTAAGTGTGAAAAAGCGCTTTCTTTGCAAACACCCCCGCACTATGTGCGTGGGGGCTGAAGCCAAGGACTGCCATCTTTCAGGTTATATACACATATACATAAACGGCCGCATAGGGAGTAGTTTACTACTTGAACGCACAAGTATAAAAAGCTCTTATATTATAGTGAAACATTGTTTTCACAAATTATACATGTCATCTAAAACATAATATCCTTCGAGCACTGCGTCTCTATTAAACGAGCGCCCGGTAGGACTTCTTCAAAGTAGTGCTCGGCAGGTACTCGGCTTCCGTCCGAGTCTGGGGATGCAACATCGGTTGCCTTCATCTCTGCCCAGTATGTCTTGACACGGGCCAGGGCCATCCGCGCTCCCTCAATACGCGCCGATCGCTTCATTTCGTCGATACGCGGTACCGCACCAAGGAACTGCTGCACTAAACCAAAATAGCTCTTCGGCTGGGGTCCGCCCGGCCACAAGTGGGTCAGGACATGCTTCATGACAAAGCCGGACAACCGATTCAGTTCGGCCCATTTGGCCAACCGATCGGTCAGCGACAGAGGACGATCCGGACTACGGAATTGAGACCAATATAGCTCTTCCCTTCGGTGCCCCTTCTGGCCCTAGAAGTGCTCAACCGCGTCCGCAGCGCTCGCCGCCAAGTCCAGATAAGCATCCTCCGAACTCCACAACTTATCCAATTGAGCATACTTTGGATCTGTGTATTTTCTCCGCAGCAGAAACGGTTTTCCAGCCGCAATTGCCCCGGCCTGACTCAGCTCCTCCTTGGCAGCTCTCAACGCCGCTTGGGCACTCTTGGATTCGGCGGCGGCCTTTTTTAGGCCCTCTCGTTCCGCTTGACGTTCTTTTTCAAGAACCTCGCAGCGGTCGGTAGTACTCCTTAACTTTTTGGCCATATCGGCGATCTCCTCTTTGCTTCGGCAGTGAGCAGCATGTTCGGCTTCTAGCTCTTCGGCTGCCTTTAAAGCAGCCGCATTACTGACCCTGGCCTGCTCTTTTGCTCGGGCGAGTTCCGCCCGCAGCTCCTCCACGGCAGCGGCACCATCTGCATTAAGCATACGAATAGTAAGACATATGGCGTGGGCCCCTTACCAGGTGTCCGCATAGAAGTCGCATACCTTGTGACTCGTCGAACCGCTTATTGACCAGCGTGATGTCCGTGATCCGCCTCGTCAAGTCGCCGCATTAGTTCGGCATATTCATCTGTCCGGCTGGCCTCCGACGCCCGCCACCTGTTTAGGAGCGGCGATATGTTATAATTGAGATTTGATCTCGCACGTCGTCAATTTTGACAACATACCGAGTCTCGTGGGCTACTGTCTATACAGGCGATTTATATGCATAACTGTCGGAAGGTACATCATTTTTACGTACCTCAAACCCCGCCGAGAAGCTTCGACGGCTTCATGCAATCCGCTCTCCAAGGATGCAATTCTTTCAATCACCGTACCCATTAGAGCACGGTGATCCTCTGAAATAGCCGCTCGCCCGAGCAGATCCTTCAGCTCCTCCGACCGCACACCACTTGGCACCGGACCTTCCGGCCCCGCCGGACTTAGGGGAACCCTCTGCGACGACACCTCTGGGTCGTCCGCTTCACATGTGGGTACGACAGGTGGAGGCGTTTCGCTCTCCATCATCTCCGGAAGAAGATCCCCCGAAGACGAGCTCTGCTGAGAAGGGCTGAGGTCCGAACTACAAGCTACAATTTCAGTTATCTTCATAAATAAATATAGGGATGTTCCTTATTCACAAGACCCCTTCTTTTTAACTTACGGCTCGTTGGAGGGCTGACCCCCTTGGGGAAATAATGCGGCTGGGTTACTTCCCGGCGCCGGACTCTTTGCCGAAGATCCCTTTCCCCTTTTTGAGGCCTTGACCTCCGGTTCTTCCGAAGCGGTCCTCTTCTCTCCTCGGAAGGTGGGACTCTTAATCCCTCCTTCCTCGATGGCCTCCTTTGAAGAGGCAGTTGCTTCCCTGCTCCCCCCTTCGCCTTCTTCAAAGGGCGCGACCTTCAACATCTTGGTCAGCATGGGATCCGGCGTGGTCTCTGGAAGGGGAGCCGGACACCTTATTAACTTTGCCTTGGCTATCCATTCCTGTTCAAGAAATGGCTCCTTTAAAGGGCACATATATAAAATAAATGAATGAACAGCTTGTACGGTTACAGGACTACTTACTTGAGTATCTGGGCGATTGCAGCTTAGTCCTGCGTCCTCGGTCAAGTCCGGACACTTCTCATGTGATCCGAAGAACAGTTTATACATCTCCATGGGCGTCATGCCCATGAAGTTTTGGAGAGCCCGTGGTCCCTCTGGATTGAATTCCCACAGGCGGAGGGGGCGACGTTTGCAGGGCTGAAGGCGCCGGATCACCATAACCTGCGCCACTGCAACCAGATTAATTCCTCTTTCCTGGAGGTCTCGAATACGGCCCTGCAGCAAGGGAACGTCCTTGGACGGCCTCCAGTCAAGCCCCTTGTTGACCCATGATGCCAGTCGCTGTGGTGGACCTGAGCGGAAGGCAGGGAGCGCCGCCCATTTGGTGCCCCTGGGAGCGGTGATATAAAACCACCCCCGTTGCCACAAATCAAGTTCCTCTTGAAAAGAGCCCTCGGGCCACAGAGCATCAACACATTTGCTTATGACCGCACTCTACTGGTTGCCCCCCGATCATCTTTCGCTCCACCTTGAAGGTCTTGAGCCACAATCCAAAGTGGGGGGTAATATGGAGGAAGGCCTCACATACGACAATGAATGACGAGATATGGAGGATGGACTCCGGATTCAAGTCATGGAAATCAAGCCCATAATAAAACATGAGCCCCCGCACAAAGGGATCCGTCGGGAAGCCTAAACCCCGAAGGAAGTGGGACACGAACACCACGTTCTCGCCGGGCTCGGGAGTGGGAATGACCTGCCCTGGAGCAGGCAGCCTGTGCGAGATCTCGCCGGTTAGGTACCTGGCATTGCGCAGCTTTAGCACATCTTCTTCTGTGACAGAGGAAGACATCCATCGGCCGCGTTGGTCGGATCCGGACATCGTCGAAAGTCCGAAGCGCCTGAATCTGAAGCTTTGGGTGTTGGAACTCGAAGCGCAAGGCGAACTCGATGGAGGGTGTAAAAAAGAAGAGGGCCTTGGTCTTATTATAAAGAGGTTGAATACCAAGAGCCCGCCCCGTGGTCGATTAAGACTCGCCTTTGATAGAGGAGGCAGGCTAACGGGCCCGGTTGGGTTACCCACGTCCGTATTGATGAGAATCCCGGAATAAGGGGGCACGATCTATGCTTTGATAAGACGTGCCAAGGAAACTGCCTCGCTAAACGCGCTGAGGTGGAACAGTAAAAACGATTCATATAAAGGCCTGGCCGTGGTGTGATGTCACGCCGCGGAATATGTCAGCAGATCTGTGCAGAAATTATTCTCTCTACGGTATTATGTGGAACTTGTTTTGCAGAGCCGGACACTATCCTTGTGTTCAAAACCTTCTATGAAGTATTCGGAGGAGGAACCCGCCTTGCAATGCCGAATACAATATGCGCGCCGGACTCGTCGTCATTGAAGCCTGGTTCAGGGGCTACTGAGGGAGTCCCGGACTAGGGGGTGTCCGGATAGCCGGACTATCGTCACGGCCGGACTCCAAGATTATGAAGATACAATATTGAAGACTTCGTCCCGCGTCCGGATGGGACTTTCCTTGGCGTGGAAGGCAAGCTTGGCGATACGGATATGTAGATCTCCTACCATTGTAACCGACTCTGTGTAACCCTAACCTATCTGGTGTCTATATAAACCGGAGGGTTTTAGTCCGTAGGACACAACATCAACAATCATACCATAGGCTAGCTTCTAGGGTTTAGCCTCCTTGATCTCGTGGTAGATCTACTCTTGTACTACCCATATCATCAATATTAATCAAGCAGGAGTAGGGTATTACCTCCATCGAGAGGGCCCGAACCTGGGTGAAAACATTGTGTCCCTTGTCTCCTGTTACCATCCGCCTAGACGCACAGTTCGGGACCCCCTACCCGAGATCCGCCGATTTTGATACCGACAACAGCGGTAGTACCGCCCATGTCCATAGGCGGTAGTACGGCTCCGGTTTCGCGTTAGTACCGCCTCGACTCGATACCTGCGTGTCCGTGTCGGGTTCAGCGGTAGTAGGAGCGGTAGTACCTCTTGTAAGCGGTAGTACCACCCCTACTACCGCTACTAGTGCCGCTCAACGGCCCTCCTCTTTGTTCCTTCTCCCCTAGGCGCTGTGCGAACTCCCAGCGATAGTACCGCTACCGCTGCGGCCAGCGATGTACTGCTCCCTAGAGCGGTAGTACCGCTCGCTGCGGGCTGAGAATGGGGATAACGGTTGGATTTTCCCCCTCCTATAAAAGGGGGTCTTCTTCCCCATTCAGCCATATCCGCTCGTGTTTTGCCCCTATTGTTGTCCTTCTTCGAGCTTGCTATCTCTCAATCCCTCCATGGATTCTTTCTAGTTTTGGGGGGGGGGGGAAGAGAGAGGATATCTAGATCCACGTTTCCACCAATCACTTTCTCATCTATGTGAGGGGAACCCATTGGATCTAGATCTTGGCATTCTTCATGTTCTCTTCTTCGTTCTTCCTCTCATTTTCCTCCCTAGCATTAGTTGCTTTGGTGGATTTGGGAGAGAAGGACTTGGGCACTCCGTGTGCCTTGCCATTGCATTTGGTGCATCGGTTTGAGTTCTCCACAGTGATACATGGAAGTGAAGTTGAGAAGCTTATTACTCTTGGGTGCTGGTACCCTTGAGCTTGTTCCTCTCGGGTGCCTTGGTGCCCTAGATGGTTGGTGGTGTTCTGAGCTCAGTCATTCTGGTGTAAAGCTCCGGGCAAGCGTCGGGGTCTCCAATTAGGTTGTGGAGATCGCCCCGAGCAATTTGACGGGTTCCAATGACCGCCCCCAAGGGTTGCCAAAGTGTACGGGTTCGGTGACCGCCCCCAAGGATTGCCATTTGTATGGGTTCGGTGACCGCCCTCAAGGGTCGCTTAGTGGAATCACGACATCTTGCATTGTGCGAGGGCGTGAGGAGATTATGGTGGCCCTAGTGGCTTCTTGGGGAGCATTATGCCTCCACGCCGCTCCAAACAGAGATTAGCATCCGCAAGGGTGTGAACTTCGGGATACATCGTCGTTTCCGCTTCCCTTGATTATCTCTTACCCGAGCCCTTTACTTATGCACTTTACTTTGTGATAGCCATATTATTTCTTTTCATATATCTTGCTATCACTTAGTAGTTTATCTTAGCATAAGTTGTTGGTGCACATAGGCGAGCCTAGTTGTTGTAGGTTTTGTGCTTGACAAAATAACCGCTAGGTTTATTCAGCATGTGTTCAAGCCTAGACCGTATTTATTTTAAAGCGCCTATTCAACCCCCCCCCCCCCGTTCTAGGCGACATCCACGATCATTCAATCCCCAAATCGCCCCTTCTACTCGATCCCCACGCGCACTCGTCGCTGCCAGGGCACCTCGACCGATCTCCCGCCTCCTTGCCCCTGCTCTGGCGAGCCGCTGCTTCCCCGCCACCAGTCCCCTTCCTTCCCCTCTTAGGTTGTCTCCCTCTCCTCCGATGGCTACTCTCCCTTGCGCCCTTCTCTTCTGCACCTCCGTCCACCGTCGTCGGCTGACCACTCGCACAACGTCGCCTACATCCGCCCCCAGCAGGGCTCTGTCCCTCTGCCGCTTCGCCTCGTGCACCCTCCAGCGGAGCTCGGGACAAATGCGAGTGATCGCTGGTGGAGGTGTAATATGTATATTTACAGAGTGTGGGTTGAATACCAAAAAATGAAGGGACATTTCTACAAAAACGTTGTGACGGTGAATCCGACAGAAGCAATGCGTACTTTATTAGTACGTAAAGATATGTCCTCCTTGCGGACATTCCAAGTTTACTATATCTTTAATATACAACTTGTTATTTTCGAATTACACGTACACATTTTTTACAATATGTAAACATTTTTCATCCATATAATTAATAAATGTAATATGAATTATTAATATTTTCTACTTTTTTAATTCACATAATACTTTTTTCTATACATCAGAAACCTTTTTATGCATGTTTAACATTTTTGAAATGTAAAATTACCATTTTGTAAAATTTAACAAAAATGTGAAAAATTTAACAACAGGAAAACAAAAATGTGAATAAAAACTAAATAAAAACGCAAAAAAGAAGAAACAGAATGTCAGCAAACGAGCCGTAGCAACTGGGCCAGCTCATTGTCTGCTCCCTGCGGGCGCCACTATATCTCGCTTTCAGCGAGTCCAGCTTCCGACTCGCTGAAGGGGCGAGTGAGATGGGCCGGCTCGCGCGCGCGGGAGTCCATTTTTTACTTTTTCATTTTTTTTGTACGTTTTCTTTTTTTCTTCTATTATTTTTTACTTTTCTTTTTACTTCAAAATATTCTAAATATATATTACAAAAAGTACTCTACAAAAAACATTTGACAAATTTTGAACAATTTTTAGAAAATTTTGAAAAATTATTTGAAAAATGTTGAACAAGTATTTGAATATGTTCAATAATTATTTTTAAAATATTGAACAAGTATTTGAAAATGTTGAACAAGAATTCGAATAATGTTGTATGTGTATAGAATTTTTTTAATCATGTATTAAATATGTAGAAATATTTTGATCATGTACATAAAAATGTTAATCAAATATTTGAAAAAGAATTGAGCAAGTGTTTGAAAAATGTTAATCAAGCATTTGAGAAATGTTAAATGTGTATAGAGAAATGTTGACCATGTATCAAAATTGTTAATCAACCATTAAAAATGTTGAAGAAGGATTTGAAAATATTAATCAAGGATCTGAAAATGGTAAATGTCTATAGAAAATGTTGAGCAAGTATTAAACAAATGATGAAAAATATTATCTTGCATATCAAAATGTTAATCAAGTATTTAAGAAATTTTAAAAAGTATTTCAAAAATGTTAATTAAACCTTTTAAAATGTGAAATATTTATATAAAATATGTTGACCAAGTACTAATAAAATGATGATTTTTTTACCATGTATATACAAAGGTTAATCAAGCATTGGAAAAATATTGAACAAGTATTTGAAAATGTTTTTCAAGCATTTGGAAACTGTTAAATATGTAAAAAAACTATTGACTATGTATTCAAAATATGTTAATCTTGTATTTGAAAAATGTTAATCAATAATTTGATTTCTTTTGAAAAATGTGTATAGAAAAAATGTTGACCATGTATTTAAAAAATATTAAATTTGTAATAAAAATATTTCTTTCGGTTTCTTATTCCAGGGGATAGAATTCTTGGAACGATATCCAGCATTGTGTCCACATATTTGGCGATATCCACCAAATCAAAGTGAAGTGATGATGTGTGGCGAGCAGACTTGAAGCTATGTCTTATGCAGACCCTTTTGAAGAATTGCAAATTTCGTGGTATCGACACTTCACATATAATTGGTTCAATCCTGACAATTTGGGGCAGTCCTATGATTTGGTGTGAAAAAGTGTTGTAGATTTGCCCCTCCTAAGATTTCTTTGAAGCTCCGCCACTGCTTGCCAACACCTCGAGAGGGACATCTAGGGCCATCACAATTGGTGTGGTGGACTTGCCGCCGGGCATGGAAAAATAAGCTTCCTTGCGATTCTGTCGGTAATATCTCGAATTGCGCAGATGTGTGCTACTTGATCGTTAGGGTTAGGTACCGGCACAGGAAGGAGCCCACCGGGCACCCAAGGCCCATATCCATCCGGTCGACCTAGTCATCAGAGCACATTGTATTTATTGGTAAAAAAAATGAACGATATCATTCACCACCAATTTTGCAACGAACAGTTCTAAAAAAAAGAATTTCGCAGTATCAGGCAAGAGCTTGTCAAAACGCCAGATGTGGTCCCCATCCTTGTCGTCCATACCCGCACGGACGGCCGTTGATTAGAGGGTGCTTGGATACGTTTTAGTCCCATGACTAAAAGTAGTGGGACTAAAACTTGCTAGCCTCACCCATGCTTGGATACAAATACTAAATAGACTAAAATGAGTCAATGAGCATTTATTATCCTCCAAACCCTCCAATCCCGAACTCGCATGTGTTAAAGAAGAGGAGTTAAATGAGGAGAGAGAGGACTAATTCATATTTTAGTAGGGTTCCCATGACTAAAAAGTTTTAGTCTCAAGACTAGTTCTAGCCTCTCTTTAGTCAGGGGTGATTGGAACTTTAGCCTCTAAAAGAGACTAGTTTTAGTCAGACTAAAAATAGTCCCTTGGATCCAAGCATGGCCTTAGTTCTGCTCACTGCCTTCACCAGTCCGGTCCACGCGCACCCCTAACTCTGACCAAATCCCCTCTCCTCCCCTCTTGGCTTCGTCGGCCACTGGCGGGCGTACCTCCCAATCCCAATCCCAATCCCAATCCCAGGTGATAAGATCCCTTCACATTACCCTCGCCTCTATTCCGGTTAGATCCCTTCACATTCTCGGGTTGGGTGGTTTGATGGATTCGACGCCGCCCCGCGCCCTCGCCGGCGACGCAGGTTCGCTGGCGCATTCATCCCCAAACTAAGTTAGTCCGTTGCGCTCTTGCCCCCCTCCGAACATGTGCTCCACAGCCCATTCCTTTCTGGGAATGGACTGGATGCTACCTTTCTGAGATGATAATGCATATACTCCCTCCGTCCAGAAATACTTGTCGGAGGAATAGATGTATCTAGATGTATTTTAGTTCTAGATTATACATCCATTTTTATGCATTTCTCCGACGAGTATTTTCGGATGGAGGGAGTATTTCGCAAAAATAAAAAAAGATGTAATGCACCTGAGATGAAGTTCAGTGATAAGCACCAAAAAATTTTTGTTGACTCTTAAACAATCCAAGTGTAATAAGGACAACTTGTGCCGCTTACTCTCGACCACGGATTTTTAAAGCCAAATTAGTTGGTTTGCTAAGCACATCCTTAGTTAGCCGCCCCAGCTGGCCAGCTCTTGTTTCTTTGGGTCAGCAGAGGAGTAGGAGCAGTAACTGAAAATTCCTAACCTAGAAGCAGGAGCAGTAACTGAAAATTCAGGTTTTCAGTTAGCAGGAGCAGTGTTTGTTTAAGTTTGTGTTATACTGCATGGTTCGGATTATAATGAGAAGTTTTCAGGTTTCACCATGCTGAGATTGTATTAACCCTGTCCAGTATCCATTTTTGGGGATTGCATTTTTAGGTGGGTTCTTGTATGCTTATGCAGGGCTTTTGTACAATAGTGCTGGATGAACTCGATCTCGTTCCTTGCACCAATTATTTATTTGTACCCGTGACTGATATCTGAATTTGCTTCCGGGCATATTCCCGCCAAGTTTTGTTCTTTTTGTTTATGACCTGAAGAGGATCCTTCTCAAGGAATTCTGATATCTTTATTTTCCCATGGTGGGTTTGATGTCTTGTTTTCTGCTTGTAGGTGTACAGGGCAGATAGTAACTAAGTGGGCAAAGCTGGAAAGGACACGAAAGTGCGCGTCCATTTCAATGGCTTATTCAGAGCTTCAAGCCTTCTGTAACTATTGTGCTGGCCCCAAACAAGTTAGTGGCATTCATACTCGCATTAGTTTATGCCTCTTTCTTGGTACTTGCCTCTGATTATTTACAATTGTGCGCACTAGCAACGTTGATAGTGACTCCTTAGAGTCGACATCAGTGTAAACTACGCTCCTTCTTTCTTCTTACCAAATAGTTAGGCTACTAACCACCTTTGGTTAGTGATCATTTAGCTGATTATTGGACTAATGCTGGTTATGTTAATCAGGCCTTTTTTCAAACAAAAAATGCTAATTATGTTAATCAGGCATTTTTTGAAGCAAAAATTCACCGTTGCCGGGGATCAAACCCGGGTCACCCACATGACAGGCGGGAATACTTACCACCATACTACAACGACTTGCTTTTTGGGAAATTGTGTGAACTGTTGCAGTATGATGAAGGGATCGATGTATCTCCAGAGGCAAGGCAGTCTGAACAAGGGAAAATCAGATAGGCAGGTGGTTCAGGCTGAGGCACAGGATACAGATAGCTCAGCTGTCTGCCTATGCTAGTTCAAACTATAAAAGTCACTAATTTTTGTCAGTATGTAAATTCTTTCCAAAGCTGGTTGTTATATCAGTGGTGCCTATTATATATTTAGAGGTACGTACACTAGTTCGTCAGCTAGAAACTTGCTACTTCCTTTGTGGAAGACCTAGAAGCAAGCGCTCTATCAAATTCTGTACACTTCTATAGTAGTTCAGAAGCTATTCGGCTGTACAATATCCCTTCCTTTGAATATGTAATTTATGGATCAATTTGATGGAGATCATGTTACCTTTGCCTGCAGTTTGAGCATCAGTAGGGTCATATGTTATTCTTGGTCATAGCTTTCACAGATGTGAGGATGGTTCATGGAAAGCATGAGCGGGTGATGGCAATGGAGAGAGAAAAAAAAAGATTTTGATGGGCTGGCACCATGTCCACTAGATCACCACCACATGATGCATGCTAGTTCTTCGCTCCGAATGCTTCCGGGAATACAAACTAGTTGTTCGTATTTAGTCACCCAATGGTGTTGCATTTGCAGAGTTCTCCAGTGCTGATCTGATTGCGTAAGAGTTATGTATCTGCTGCTGAAGATTTTGATACAGAGCACTCCATTATGTGATATGTCATAACATGAAAGATGCATCTAGCTTACCTTGTTGTACTTTAATTATCGATTAGTGAGCTGTGCCCACTGTCCACATTGGTTACTAGCTAGTTAGTTTATTAGTAGGTCCAGTCAGCAAAACTTTAAAAAGGGCAAGTAGCTGGATCAGATCCACTATTGACCTGTTGACCGGTTGGCATCTCTCCCGGATGATACTAGATAAGATCCACTTCCCATCCGCCTTGTCCTTGTCTGCGTCATTCATTCTCGTCCGCGTTATTGCGTAGTCGGATCGATGGATACCCGTCAACAGTCACTCCCTGCTTACTTTATACCACCAATTAATGATACCCAAATTTGCTTTCTGGTATATCATATTTCTTGTTGCAAAGGAATTTCTGATATGTTAACTATATAAGCTGGACTTTACAGAGGCATGCTTTCGTGTTTTCTACTTCTAGGTGTGCAGGACAGAAAGTAATTCAGTGGGTAAAACAGGGAATGCCATGAAAGTGTTATTGTCCACAATTCTCAGACGTGAGATCAATACAATGGCTGCTTGTCGATGGCAACCAAATCCTAAGAAGAGAAAAATGCTAGACAAGGAAGGACAAATAAGAAGAAGAAAGTGAGAAGCACACACCAGTTTGTCAGATTGCCTCTCCAGTTCTTATTACAGTCACCAACTGTGTACCGTATGACTACATTGGAGACGATGGAACATTGCTAGTAACAGATTTGGAAAAGCGAGAGGTTATGGCTCCAGATGTGATATGCGGCGAGAGATGTTTCTTACTGCGTGCAGATAGCTCAACTGCCAGCCTGTGCTTGTTGAAACTATAAAAATAATTGGTTCTTAGGTAAGTACATTCATTTCAAAGCTGGCTGTTATATCAATGATGATTATTATATATTTATTGATATGTGCATTAGCTATTTTCTTTGTGGATGCAAGGTTCATGGAAAGCATGGAGAGCCAACATGGTGATGGACAGAAAGAAAAATATTTTTTTTACCATCTGGTTGTTTCTGTTTAGTCACACAATGTTGCCCTCTGCTACTTTATACTTCAATTATTCAGGTCATTACCCACTCTCAAAAATATTATCCTTGGTTTTTGCAATTGTCTGCACACATGCCAGTAGGTTTCTTTTTTCTTATCTCTGTTCCATGCAGTTGACTAATTTATCCTGTAATTTCCTACTCTAACAGGTTTTTCATCCATCATCACGTCCAGAAGCAATTCTTATGCCCGGCTTTCATTTATTCGGGCCATTCCACACCCAAAAAACCAAAAAAAGGGAAATTGTTTCATAGTTTTTGCTCCTATTTTTCATTGTAAACCTGTTCATCTCCATACACACCTACTCTCTTCAGCCTAGTCACCCTCACCTTAGACAAGGAGAAGTCTGCCTTTAAGGTTCTTCTACTTGTTTCCCATAATTTATCTTTCCACACCCAAGATCTGTGCATCCACAAAACAAACAAAACTCCCTTCCCTTGGCATAAACACCCAAAAAACAAACGCTGCAATCCGATGGAAGTGGCGTTAGCTAGCGCTGCCTTAAGCGTTAGCTTAAAATTGGCCGCATCTCCAGTCTTGAAGAAGCTCCAATCTAATGCTTCATCATATCTTGGAGTGGACATGGCACACGAACTCCATGAACTAGAGGCCACTATCTTGCCACAGCTGAAGTTGTTGACAATTGGCTTCGGGAACTCAAAGAAGCACTCTACCTGGCCGAAGAATTGCTGGATGAGAGTGATTACAACCGCCTCAAGTGCCAAGCAAAGGGGAAGGATTCCTTGCAAGCCAATGCCTCCTCCATCAGCAACACTCTTATGAAGCCTTTGCGTGTTGCATCGAGCAGGCTGTCCAATCTGAGTTCAGAGAACAGAAAGCTAATTCGCCATCTTAAGGAACTGAAGGCCACCCTCGCGAAATCCAAGGACTTCCATCAACTGCTCTGTTGACCTGCTGGTTATAATGCAGAGAGCCCTGCCATACCATCAACTCATGTTCATGTGACCACATCAGTACCACCTTTCAAAGTGATTGGTCGTGATAATGATTGCGATCATATAATACATCTTCTTACCAAAACGACTGCTACTACTGAGTCTAGTACAGCTATGTACTCCGGTTTGGCCATTGTTGGGGATGGAGGGATGGGAAAGTCCACCTTGGCACAACTTGTCTATAATGATGAGAGAGTAATAGAATGTTTTGATGTGAGAATGTGGGTAAGCATCTCACGCAAGCTTGATGTCCGCCGTCATACACGAGAGATCATCGAGTCTGCCTCAAAGGGGAAATGTCCACGCATCAATAACCTTGATACTCTGCATCACAAGTTGATTGAGATACTGCAAGAGTCAGGGAAATTCCTACTTGTGTTGGATGATGTTTGGTTTGAACCTGGCAGTGAGAAGAAATGGGACCAGCTGTTGGCTCCTCTTGTTTCCCAACAGACGGGAAGCAAAGTTTTGGTAACTTCTCGACGGGATAGATTTCCAGCTGCTCTCTGCTGTGAAGTGTGTCCTCTGAAAAACATGAAAGCTGCTCACTTCTTGGCACTCTTCAAGCATCATGCATTTGCTGGACTAGAAATCATAAATCAACTACCGTTTGAAAGGCTTGAAGATTTTGCAGAGACGATTGCTAAAAGGCTTGGACGATCTCCTTTGGCGGCCAAAGTTGTGGGTTCCCAGTTGAAAGGGAAAACAGATATATCTGCATGGAAGGATGCTTTGAATATAAAGAATGATAAATTAAGTGAGCCCATGAGAGCTTTGTTGTGGAGTTATGAGAAGTTAGATCCACGTCTACAGAGGTGCTTCCTATATTGCAGCTTGTTTCCAAAAGGCCACAAGTATGTCATTGATAAGTTGGTTCGTCTTTGGATGGCAGAGGGCCTTGTTGATTCGTGCAACAAAAACAAGAGAGTGGAAGATGTTGGGAGGGATTGCTTCAATGAAATGATCTCTGCTTCGTTCTTTCAACCAGTTGATGAGAAAGACACCGACACTTACTATGATATGCATGATCTCCTTCATGATCTGGCAGAATCACTCTCCAAAGAAGACTACTTCAGATTGGAAGATGATAAGGTGACAGAAATACCAGCCACTATTCGACATCTATCTGTTCGTGTTGAAAGTATGACACAACACAAGCAAAGTATCTGCAAGCTACATCATTTACGCACTATAATCTGCATAGACCCCCTAGTAGATGATGTTAGTGACCTTTTTAATAAGATACTACGGAATTTGAAGAAGTTACGAGTACTATATTTGTCATCCTACAGTAGCAGTGAGTTACCAGAATCTGTTGGTGAGTTGAAGCATCTTCGGTATTTGAACATCATCGGAACACTGATTTCTAAATTGCCAAGACCACTGTGTACTCTTTACCACTTGCAGTCACTTCTGTTAAATGACAATGTCAAGAGTTTGCCTGAGAAAATCTGCAATTTAAGGAAGTTAAGGCATCTTGAACGGGATGAGTTGGAACTGCCTCAGATTCCTAACGTTGGCAAGCTAACTTTGCTTCAACAATTGAATGAATTTTCTGTGCAAAAGATAAAGGGATATGAGTTGGAACAACTGAGGGACATGAACGAGATTCGTGGCAGCTTAAGTGTCGTACATCTTGAAAATGTCACTGGAAAGGATCAAGCCTTAGAATCGAAGTTATATCAGAAAAGTTATCTTGGCAGCTTGTACCTTACTTGGAATCTCGGGAATAACACGACTGCAGAGGATGGCTTACATTTGGAGATTCTAGAAGGCCTGATCCCACCGCCTCAAATTTCGTCGCTTTCGATTCAGGGTTACGAATCTTGGAAATATCCAGGCTGGTTACTTGATGGTTCGTATTTTGAGAATTTGAATTATTTGAGCTTTTCTGGTTGCAGAAAATTACAAAGCCTACCATCCAATACTGAGCTGTTTGTGAACTGCACTTCACTTGTCCTCCAGAGTTTGTCAAACCTGAACACATTACCTTGTCTTCCACTAGGCCTTAAGTTGTTAAAAGTATAGAGCTGCCCACTGCTCATATTTATTTCCCCCGATGAGCTGGAACATAATGATCAGAGAGAGAATATCACGAGGACCCACCATTTGGCATCACAACTTGGTTTGATGTGGGAGGTGGATTCAGGATCAGTTATTACGAGTGTACTCTCATCGGAATGTTCATTTCTGAAGCAGCTGATGATATTCATGCATGCTGACTTGTCGCATGTTGAAAACTTTGAAAGTGCTCTAGAGAGAGATAAAGAGGAAGTTTTGATAAAAGAGGATATCATCAAGGTATGGATATGCTGTCACGAGCAAAGTATGAGACTCATGTATGGACGGAGCATTGGGATGCCATTGGTTCCACCATCAGGACTTCATGTACTTGATCTTTCTTCATGCAGTATTACAGATGAAGCATTAGCTGTTTGCCTTGATGGCCTGGCTTCACTTGAAAATTTGCTCTTAGACAATATTTTTAATTTATCTACACTTCCTTCAGAAGAGGTCCTCAAACATTTGACAAAACTTGGCCGCTTGGCCATTTGAAGTTTTGTATGTCCAAAATCTTCTATGTCGCCCATGAGTTAGTCAAAATCTTCTATGTCGCCCATGAGTTAATCAAATTCTTCTATGTTTATTTTTCTGCAATAGTTCCCTTGCATGATGGAACTTTTGTTTTGGCCTTGTGCTATGTTTATTTTTCTAGTTGCTCATTCCCTGCTCTATTTATGATCTCAAGTACTACTAATGAGCACACCCATACATGGGAGCTAGAAAGCCTGGTGCTTCAGGTACTGAGGCCCTGTCATCATGTGTACAGTTTTCTGTGTTGAACATCAGATACATTTAGCTATGTTTTCGATTGAGGTACATCTGAATTAGTGCTGACATGTATACAGTTTTCTGTGTTCAACTAACTGCAGAACCTGGATGGGTCCCGGTCTCACTCCTTCCAGGCATGTCTGGTTAATTCTACCAAGACTGTAGCTAACCTTGGTGCCTTGGTTCCATGCAACACCTTAATTTGTCCTGCCACTGAATTCTCCCTGTTTTCCTTTTTTTTTGGCGGGTACTTAATTTATCCATGTACTCCCTGTTTTCCATTTTATGAACAATCTGGGCAATTGTCACAGAAGACGGTGAATCCAAGGAAAGTGCGGACGAGGACATGGCCAATGTTATGAAGACTGCAAGGTAATCTCGGATTACGAAGACCTGACGAGTGCGCTCTCTATTACTGGCTAATATGTACAAGTTGTTTTGCAGCCCAAAAAGCAAATGGAGATATAGAGCGAACAGCTGCTAGTTTCCCTTTTGGTATGGTGGCAAACTGCACTGCATCTTAATTGATATACAATCTTGATGGTATCTCAGTTTGGAACAGTGGCGGATCTTGCCCATTTTTGCTGTGGTCAGCTTGAATATTTTTCAAATTCACAAATAGACTACTTAATTATTCTGTATTCATTACTCCAAATTTGTGAATGTTTTTAAATTAATTTTTTTAAGATACCAGAGGGTATTTTAATAAAATGTGAACATTTCTTGAATCTATTTATTGAAAACCCATGAATATTTTTCAAATTCGTGAGTATTTTTCATATTCACGAATATTTTAAAAAATCCACAAATATTTTTATAATTTAGGAATATTTTGTATAATTCTTGAAAAATTTCTGTATTCATGATTTTTCCAAAATCCAGAAATTTTCCCAATCATGACAGCTTTTAAACAAGAACATTTTTAAATATTGTGAATATTTTTTAATGTGCAAACTTATTAAATCTCTTATTAATTACTAATAATCAATAGTGGTCTTCTTTACAAAACAGGTGGCTGTTTTTTAGGGGTAAACCTGGAGGCTGTTTGTTTTCTCTACTTACTGTTTTCTCAGAATAATAACGAACAGTAGGGGGTATAAAGCGAGGGGAGAGGCGTGAGCGGACCAACATGTTAGGACCGCATCTAGCTCTCGTGGGCCGTCCCAGATTGTGCGATAAATTGTGTATTCCCGATTGAAGGCAGGAATAGGAGCTCCAACTAAACAAGGCCTAACTAGAAATCTAACT
Source organism: Aegilops longissima (assembly GCA_021605205.1). NCBI lineage: Eukaryota > Viridiplantae > Streptophyta > Magnoliopsida > Poales > Poaceae > Aegilops > Aegilops longissima. The sequence goes on along the minus strand of CM038682.1, from coordinate 2,099,272 downwards.
ATGAAGTCATATTTTTCTAAACAGGAATGTTAAAAATTTGACATCAAATTTTTCAATATGGCAAATCTGACGTACCGCATGAAAAATTATGTTGTTGCGAGCATGGAAATTTCCTTCATCAAGCATGGCAGATCCTAGCAAAAAACTGAGCATGGCAAGGATTTACCATGCTTGCTGAAGGAAACAGCCAAGCTCGTGACTACATTTACCGTCCAGGGCATCAGGTTTGCCATGCTTAAAAGTTTGTATACATTTCTGAACATTTTATAAATTAGTATAATATTATTCCAAATCTGTGAATATTTTTAAATTCACAAACATTTCTAAGATACATGATGTTTAAAACAATTTGTGAACAATATTCAAATCGCGAATATTTTCAAAAAATTCTTGAAGATTGTTAAAAATTGTGAACTTTTTCCATTATGAGATGTTTTCAAAATTCAAGACTTTTTAAAGTTGTGTATATTTTCAAATTCATGAAGAATTTAAATATCCAAAAAATATAACTTACGAATATTTTATATAGAATATTTTAGCATTTTGAAATTCATGTTTTTAAAATCTAAACACCTTTCCTGTCATGATATTTTTTAAACATTAATAAATTTTTAGAATTCATTAAAAAAAATCTAACGTACAAACTTTTTGAAACTCTTATTGATAACCAATAGCTGTCTTTTTTCATACTAGGAGATTGTTTGTTTTCTCTACCAATGATTTTCTTAGAATAGCAACGACTGAGGAAAAAAGCAAGCGGAGAGGAGTGAGTGAACCAACAAGAGAGGACCGCACCTAGCGCCCATGGGCCGGCCCAAACTGCACGATAGTGTCTATTTCCCATTGAACGCGGGAATAGGAGCTCCGACAAAACAAGGCCTAACTAGGAATCTAACTATCAAGCCATGTTTTTCCTAAATAGGAATTTTAAAAATTAGTACGGCAAATCTGACGTCCGAGATGACAAATTATGTTGTCACGAGCATGAAAATTTCCTTCATCAAGCATGACAAATCCTAGCAAAAAAACTGAGCATGGCAATGATTACCGAAAAAAGGCTTTCGCCCTGCTTTATATTATAAAGCAAACCGACCAAGTCAAACATCTAACAAGGTTCACACACACACAAGTCTCACGCACAAAGAGGTAGCAAAGGGTTAATGTTGAAGGCACAGCTCAACAAGCCCTGAAAACAGAAAAAACTCTCACACACAGCAGCCCCAAACAATGGGACTAGTCGGGCTCCGGAGGAGGAGGCGGCAGCGCGGGTGCCATGCGGCAGGCCGGCGAGGAGAGTGTTGATGGCATCCTGGCCAAAGGAGTAAATAGTATAAAACTACTAGTTTACATGCTAGGGTTCCAAAAAGCTACCACTTTTTAATTTTTCTCAAAAAACTACCAATCGGTCGACTGTTTCGAAAAACCCAAACCCGCAGTGACTAGCGTTTTAACCGTTTTTCTGACGTGTTGGGCCCACCGGTCATCCCACATGGGCACGCGCGCTCACCGCGCGGCAGTTAACGGCCATTAGCCTGTGCTGTCCGGTCTGGTCGGAACGAGGTAAATACCCCACCCACCCTGCTCCCACTCGCTGCTCGCTCACTCCCCTGCTCGCTCTCTCCCCTGCTCTAGTATGAGCTCGCTGCCGCTCGCCATCTTTGAGGTCGGTTGCCGTCGACCTCCTTGCCGCCATGCCTTCCTGGAACGACGAGGAAACGAGCTCCGACGAGGACTGCAAGGTCGTCAGCATGGACATGGGACTGATGGTAAGTTTTTCTTTGCCACCTAGGGTTAGGGTTAATTGCTAGTAGGCCTATGCTCAACCATGGATCTTGCTTAGTTAGTGTTGTTGTTGTCTCTGTGATATGGATCTTGATTAGTGAGGGTGGGGATTGAGGTACCCTAGGGTTCATCTCTGTACAGTGTTAGAGTTCATGCTGATTTGGGGATTTTTTCACTGTTTAGGGTTAATAAACAGTGCTAGTTGATTGTGGTATTGAGTGGTGATTGAAACCAGTGTATTTTTTGTTGCAGGAGGAACCAGACACCATTGTGGAGCCCCTTTTCTGTGGCCAACTTGAACTTGCTGAACCCAAGTGCATTTTGCACCAAATGAGGCCGGTTAAGCGTGTTGCTTTTGAAGGCACTCTAATAGGAAGGCGTTTCTATGGCTGCCCAGTCCAGGTTAGATATTGATGTTCACTAGCCTCACATGATGCAACAGTTTGTTACTGATATGAAAGTCACTTATGTTTTTTTGTTACTTTGGAAACTTAATCATGGCATTGTAATAGCTTCATTGTTAGTAAATTCAAGTTAATCATGGCACTGAAATTAGCTACTCCACTTGCACTAACTTATCACATTTACAAATGTAGGCAAATGGTGTGAATTGTGGTGTTGTAGAGTGGGTTGATGGGCCTTGGCCTCCAGTTCTTCAGAGATGTTTGTCCAAGCTATGGGAAATGTTTCATGAGCAGAACCGTGGAAGGGTACTTGACAAAGATAAGTTTGAGAAGGAGTTGGCCAAGGTTAAGAGTGAACATGAAAGGGAGTTGGCCAAGCTTAAGATGGAAAATGACAATCTTTGCATTGAGTAAACCAAGCTTGTTGATGATGTATCCAAGATGTTTGATTGGCAGGATGGTAGGGTGGACAAGAATGTGCACCAGAAACAAGTGGAGGAGGAAGAACTTGAGAAGAAGAAGAAGGAGCTAGAGGAGAAAGCTATGTTGGAGGTGCAGATGGAAAAGCTTAAACTTGCAAAAGAGCAGAGGTGCATTTTGCAGAGCCAAGCTGATATCATCAAGAACACCAGGAAGGCTATGAAGGATGTTCAAGTTGACAGAGATGTTCTTAGGAAGGAGAAGGAAAAGCTTGAGCTAGTTGTTGCTGAGCTGCTGAAAGATGGGTATGGCAGCAAGGAGAAGTTAGAGCAAATCAAGGCCATCCTTGAGTCATGAAGTGCTGTGAAATGGTGATGAAGTACATCCAAGGCCTATATATAAGGATGTGGCCTTTCTGTCTCAAGTGATTATATGGGTATACATTTTGGGGGAATATGAAGTTAACCTAGGGTTTGGCACTGCATTTGAACTTTAGTGTATGTAAGAACCATATTTGCTATGTTCTTAAGTATGTTGTAATGGATCTCCAATGCTATCTATATAGTTATGTAATGGATCTTATATGTTGTTGGCCATAAGTCTCTGTTAATCTTATATGTACTGTGGTATTGGGCTTAGTGGGCCAGTAGTCTGTGACCAAATGAAACTTACTTAGGCCTACTAAAACCAACCCCCCCACCACCCTTTCCCAGCCACTCCAGCAGCCGCCACCCACAACAAACCCTAGATGGATCTTGACATGGACCTGGGAGATGTAACAGAGGAGGAGGGAGAGGCCATGGTGGTGAGGCCTCCAGCAGCACAACAAAGGAGGAGGAGGCGCAGGCAGAGGGCACAGGAGGCCGCCCAGGATGAGCAGTAGCTTGAGTTCAACCGCTGGCTCGCCGAGAAGGTGCAGGAGAAGTGCAACGACGAAGAGATTGAGCTTCTTTTCCCTGGTGGGAGGAGAAGGAGTTTCAATCAAATCATATCTTGGGCAAGAGGAAGAGCAGTCATGGCTCCTCATCCAGCTACTAGGGCTAAGTGGGGTCGCTTCTTCTTGCGCTATGACTGATCTATCAATCTCATCTCATCTATGTAGCTATCTATCTTTCTATCTTGGTGTTCTATGTAAGATTTGGTGTTCTATGTAAGATCTATTCTATGTAATAACTGCAGTTTGATGCTACTCTGATTCAATGTATCCATGTATTTATGCTACTCTGAATGAATGTATGTTGTGGATCTGAAATCTACTGACTGAATTAACTGACAGAAGATACACTGACTGAATTAAGTGACTGAATCAGCACTGAATATGCAACTGACTGAATAGTAGTTATTACAAACCATGGTAGTTCAACTGACTGAATATCTCTGAACCAAATTAAAGTTTAGTCATTACAAACCATAGTAGACCCAAATCCATCCATATGTGTTCACTGACACAAACAGAACCATGCCAAATGAACTCAAGTTCAGACCAAGACATGCTAGTTACCACTTGCATAAAAGTAGTCTTTCAGCCTCCCACTTGGCTTCCTGATCCTCTTTGACCCAGCCTGGACAACAGTTGAAGTTGATTGCCTTGGCGCAATGAATGTTCTTCTCTGGGCACTTGAAGATCTGGTGTTCTTTGCTGGAGAAGTTGTAGATGATCTGGTGTTCTTAGCAGGAGAAGAAGCGTTAGCAGCAGCAGAAGTGTTAGTCCTGCTCCTCTTAGCTGGTGGTGCTTGTGCTATTGCTGATGGATTAGTTGAAGCAGCCCTTTTTTTGCCCTGGAAGTAGCAACTGGAGCTGGTGATGGTGCAGAAGTTGTAGTTCTTGTTGTAGCTGGTCTTGGTTCAGGTGCAGTAGCAGCATGTGCTCTTGGAGACGTATGAGCATTTGTAGCCATAGAAGAACCAGTTTGAGAGTAATTTGCTCTATTTTCCTACACAATTAAGGAACAGTGTAAGAAATTTAACAATGCAATGAGACATAGACAATGAAATGAAACATGGCCTCAAATGACCTGGTGCTTGTTCATACTCATCTGAAACTTAGGCTTCAAAGGATCACCACAGTTGTTGAACCTATGGCCTTGCTTCTTGCAATTGCTACATGTGACAGTACCAATTCTTGAGGTGTCCTTTTTTGCTGGCACCTCAAATACACCTTTCGTCCTGGCAGTTTGCTTTTTGCCCTTCTTTTCTTTGCACACTGGTGGAGATATGTCAAATCCAGGTGTATGAGGCCAGTGGTCAGGACCTGGAACTAGGAAAATTATATGCTTGTATGTTTCACAGTACATGGGTTTTTTAAAGAAATCATTGACAAAGTCTTCAGGATGTAGCTTCACTTTCTGCATTGCAGCAATGGAATGACTGCAAGGCACAGCTGTCATGTCCCACCTCCTACAGTCACAGGTATGGTTGTTCAAGTTAACACAATATGTGTTCTCAGAGCTACTAGTCACTTGCCAGATGCCTGGACCTGCCATGTATGCATCACAATACTTAGCCCACTTCTTGCCTTTTTCTAAATTTTTTGAGTAGGTTGGTGTGATCTCCCATCTGCATGACTGTTTTCTCTCCGATTTTCTGAAACTTGATCATCAAGTTTGTTCTAATGCCCTCCAGCATAGTCCTGATAGGCTTGTTCCTAACATTCAATATCATCCTGTTGAAAACTTCACTGAGGTTGTTAACAACCAGGTCAGTTTTGCAAACACTATCAATTTTATATCTTTCCCATGTATGGTTTGGTATCCCTCACAACCACTGCCAAGCTTCAAAACTCTCTTTCTTCAAATTTTCCATCCCTTTTTCATGACCATTCTTAGTGAAGGAATAGGCAGCCTGATCTAAGTGTTTCTTGAGTTCCTCCCCTCTAAAACCAGCAGATTGGAAGTTGGCATATATATGTCTAAGACAGAACCTCTGTGGGGGGATTCAGGGAATACATCATTGATTGCATTCAACAATCCCTGTTAATTATGATGGCTTAGAATGATGGCTAATTATGATGGTAAGTTTAAAGTGTGGTGGTCATGAGTAGTGGAGCACATACCTTTTGCCTGTCAGACATAATTGTGTACTTGCCAAACTTGTTCCCACTTCCAATGACAGTTCTTAGCTGTGTGAGAAACCATGTCCAGCTATCTGTCTCTTCCTTGTCAACAACACCAAATGCAATGGGGAAGATGTTGTTGTTCCCATCCCTGCCAGTAGCTGCCAATATCTGTTGTCCAGTGCTGAGCTTGATGAAGCAACCATCTAAACCTGAAAATATGATCACATTAGTTGTAAATAACATGAATGAAACCATCTTAGATATACCTATGAATGGATCATAGTGTTTAAGGATCATGTACCTATAAATGGCTTGCATCCATTTAGCAAGCCCTCTTTGCATGCAAAAAGGCAGTAGAACATGTAGTGAAACCTGGGGGTAGGTGAAGGAAATATGCCCTAGAGGCAATAATAAAAGTTATTATTTATTTCCTTATATCATGATAAATGTTTATTATTCATGCTAGAATTGTATTAACCAGAAACATAATACATGTGTGAATATATAGACAAACAGTATGTCACTAGTATGCCTCTACTTGACTAGCTTGTTAATCAAAGATGGTTATGTTTCCTAACCATGAACAAGGAGTTGTTATTTGATTAACAAGGTCACATCATTAGTTGAATGATCTGATTGACATGACCCATTCCGTTAGCTTAACAGTTGATCGTTTAGTATGTTAATGCTTTCTTCATGACCCATACATGTTCCTATAACTATGAGATTATGCAACTCCGTTTACGGAGGAACACTTTGGTACTACCAAACGTCACAACGAATCGGGTGATTATAAAGGAGTACTACAGGTGTCTCCAAAGGTACTTGTTGGGTTGGCGATTTGAGATTAGGTTTTGTCATCCGATTGTCGGAGAGGTATCTCCAGCCTTCTCGGTAATGCACATCACTTAAGCCTTGCAAGCATTACAACTAATGAGTTAGTTGTGAGATGATGTATTACGGAACGAGTAAAGAGACTTACGGTAACGAGATTGAACTAGGTATTGGATACCGACGATCGAATCTCGGGTAAGTAACATACCGATGACAAAGGGAACAACGTATGTCGTTATGCGGTTTGACCGATAAAGATCTTCGTAGAATATGTAGGAACCAATATGGGCATCCAGGTTCCGCTATTGGTTATTGACCGAGAATGGTTCTAGGTCATGTCTACATAGTTCTCGAACCCGTAGGGTCCGCACGCTTAACGCTTCGATGACAGTTCATAATGAGTTTATAAGTATTGATGCACCAAGGTTGTTCGAGTCCGGATGTGATCATGGACATGACGAGGAGTCTCGAAATGGTCGAGACATAAAGATTGATATATTGGAAGCCTACATTTGGACATCGGAAGTGTTCCGGTGAAATCGGGATTTATCGAGTACCGGAGGTTACCGAACCCCGGAAGTCTATGGGCCTTAATGGGCCATGGGAGAAGAGGAAGGGCAGGCCAAGGTGGGCTGCGCCCCTCCCCCTCTAGTCCGAATAGGACAAGGAAGGGGGGCGGCGCCTTCCTCTTCCCCTCCTCCAATCCTAGTCCAACTAGGAGAGGGGGGAGTCCTACTCCGTGGGAGTAGGACTCCTCCTTGTCGCCTCCCCTAGGGCCGCCACCTCCCCTTGGCTCCTTTATATACGGGGCAGGGGCACCCCAAGACACACAAGTTGATCTACGGATCTTGCCTTAGCCGTGTGCGGTGCCCCCTTCCACCATATTCCACTTCGGTCATATCGTCGCGGAGCTTAGGAGAAGCCCTGCGCCGGAGAAGTCATATCGTCATGAGCTTAGGCGAAGCCCTGCGTCGGTGGAGCATCAACATCGTCCACCACGCCGTCGTCTTGACGGAACTCATCCCGACACTTTGCTGGATCGGAGTCCGGGATCGTCATCGAGCTGAACGTGTGCGTAACTCGGAGGTGCCGTCGTTCGGTGCTTGGATCGGTCGGATCGTGGAGACGTCGACTACATCAACCGCGTTGTTATAACGCTTCGCTTTCGGTCTCACGAGGGTGCGTGGGCGGACACTCTCCCTCTCGTTGCTATGCCATCACCATGGTCTTGCGTGATCGTAGGAAATTTTTGAAATTACTACGTTCCCCAACATGGCATCCGAGCCTGGTTTTATGCGTTGATGTCATGTGCACGAGTAGAACACAAGTGAGTTGTGGACGATACAAGTCATACTGCCTACCAGCATGTCATACTTTGGTTCAGCGGTATTGTGAGATGAAGCGGCCCGGACCGACATTACGCGTACGCTTACGCGAGACTGGTTTCACCGCTCCGAGCACTCGTTGCTTAAAGGTGACCGGCGGTGTCTGTCTCTCTCACTTTAGTTGAATCGAGTGTGGCTACGCCCGGTCCTTGAGAAGGTTAAAACGGAGTCTATTTGACGAAGTATCGTTGTGGTTTTGATGCGTAGGTAAGAACGGTTCTTGCTCAGCCCGTAGCAGCCACGTAAAACTTGCAACAACAAAGTAGAGGACGTCTAACTTGTTTTTGCAGGGCATGATGTGATGTGATGTGGTCAAAACGTGATGCTATACTTTATTGTATGAGATGATCATGTTTTGTAACCGAGTTATCGGCAACTGGCAGGAGCCATATGGTTGTCGCTTTATTGTATGAAATGCAAACGCCATGTAATTGCTTTACTTTATCACTAAGGAGTAGCGATAGTCGTAGAAGCAATAGTTGGCGAGACGACAACGATGCTACGATGGAGATCAAGGTGTCGCGCCGGTGACGATGGTGATCATGACGGTGCTTCGGCGATGGAGATCACAAGCACAAGATGATGATGACCATATCATATCACTTATATTGATTGCATGTGATGTTTATCCTTTATGCATCTTATCTTGCTTTGATTGACGGTAGCATTATAAGATGATCTCTCACTAAAAATTATCAAGAAGTGTTCTCCCTGAGTATGCACCGTTGCGAAAGTTCTTCGTGCTGAGACACCACGTGATGATCGGGTGTGATAGGCTCTACGTTCAAATACAACGGGTGCAAAACAGTTGCGCACGCGAATACTCAGGTTAAACTTGACGAGCCTAGCATATAACAGATATGGCCTCGAACACGAGACCGAAAGGTCGAGCGTGAATCATATAGTAGATATGATCAACATAGTGATGTTCACCATTGAAACTACTCCATCTCACGTGATGATCGGACATGGTTTAGTTGATTTGGATCACGTAATCACTTAGATGACTAGAGAGATGTCTGTCTAAGTGGGAGTTTTTAATATGATTAATTAAACTTAAATTTATCATGAACTTAGTACCTGATAGTATTTTGCTTGTCTATGTTTACTGTAGATAGATGGCTCGTGCTGTTGTTCCGTTGAATTTTAATGCGTTCCTTGAGAAAGCAAAGTTGAAAGATGATGGTAGCAATTACACGGACTGGGTCCGTAACTTGAGGATTATCCTCATTGCTGCACAGAAAAATTACGTCCTGGAAGCACCGCTGGGTGACAGGCCTGCTGCAGATGCTGAGCCAGAAGTTGTGAACGTCTGGCAAAGCAGAGCTGATGACTACTCTATAGTTCAGTGTGCCATGCTTTACGGCTTAGAACCGGGTCTTCAACGACGTTTTGAACGTCATGGAGCATATGAGATGTTCCAGGAGTTGAAGTTAATATTTCAAGCAAATGCCCGGATTGAGAGATATGAAGTCTCCAATAAGTTCTATAGCTGCAAGATGGAGGAGAATAGTTCTGTCAGTGAACACATACTCAAAATGTCTGGGTATAACAATCACTTAATTCAGCTGGGAGTTAATCTTCCGGATGATAGTGTCATTGACAGAATTCTCCAATCACTGCCACCAAGCTACAAGAGCTTCGTGATGAACTATAATATGCAAGGGATGACTAAGACAATTCCTGAGCTCTTCGCGATGCTGAAAGCCGCGGAGGTAGAAATCAAGAAAGAGCATCAAGTGTTGATGGTCAGCAAGACCACTAGTTTCAAGAAAAAGGGCAAAGGGAAGAAGAAGGGAAACTTCAAAAAGAACAGCAAGAAAGTTGCTGACCAAGAGAAGAAACCCAAGTCTGGACCTAAGCCTGAAACTGAGTGTTTTTACTGCAAGCAGACTGGACACTGGAAGCGGAACTGCCCCAAGTATTTGGCGGATAAGAAGGATGGCAAGGTGATCAAAGGTATATGTGATATACATGTTATTGATGTGTACCTTACTAATACTCGCAGTAGTACCTGGGTATTTGATACTGGTTCTGTTGCTAATATTTGCAACTCGAAACAGGAACTACGGATTAAGCGAAGATTGGCTAAGGACGAGGTGACGATGCGCGTTGGAAATGGTTCCAAAGTCGATGTGATCGCAGTCGGCACGCTACCTCTACATCTACCTTCGGGATTAGTTTTAGACCTAAATAATTGTTATTTGGTGCCAGCGTTGAGCATGAACATTATATCTGGATCTTGTTTATTGCGAGACGGTTATTCATTTAAATCAGAGAATAATGGTTGTTCTATTTATATGAGTAATATCTTTTATGGTCATGCACCCTTGAAGAATGGTCTATTCTTGTTGAATCTCGACAGTAGTGATACACATATTCATAATGTTGAAGCCAAAAGATGCAGAGTTGATAATGATAGTGCAACTTATTTGTGGCACTGCCGTTTAGGTCATATCGGTGTAAAACGCATGAAGAAACTCCATACTGATGGGCTTCTGGAATCACTTGATTATGAATCACTTGGTACTTGCGAACCGTGCCTCATGGGCAAGATGACAAAAACGCCGTTCTCCGGAACTATGGAGCGTGCAACTGATTTGTTGGAAATCATACATACTGATGTTTGTGGTCCAATGAATGTTGAGGCACGCGGCGGGTATCGTTATTTTCTCACCTTCACAGATGATTTGAGCAGATATGGGTATATCTACTTAATGAAACACAAATCTGAAACATTTGAAAAGTTCAAAGAATTTCAGAGTGAAGTGGAAAATCATCGTAACAAGAAAATAAAGTTTCTACGATCTGATCGTGGAGGAGAATATTTGAGTTACGAGTTTGGTTTACATTTGAAACAATGTGGAATAGTTTAAGAACTCACGCCACCCGAACACCACAGAGAAATGGTGTGTCCGAACGTCGTGTCGTATTTTACTAGATATGGTGCGATCTATGATGTCTATTTCGATTTACCGCTATCGTTTTGGGGTTATGCTTTAGAGACGGCCGCATTCACGTTGAATAGGACACCGTCAAAATCCGTTGAGACGACGCCTTATGAACTGTGGTTTGGCAAGAAACCAAAGTTGTCGTTTCTTAAAGTTTGGGGCTGCGATGCTTATGTAAAGAAACTTCAACCAGATAAGCTCGAACCCAAATCGGAAAAATGTGTCTTCATAGGATACCCAAAGGAGACTGTTGGGTACACCTTCTATCACAGATCTGAAGGCAAGATTTTCGTTGCTAAATTCGGGTCCTTTCTAGAGAAGGAGTTTCTCTCGAAAGAAGTGAGTGGGAGGAAAGTAGAACTTGATGAGATAACTGTATCTGCTCCCTTATTGGAAAGTAGTTCATCACAAGAAATGGTTCCTGTGACAACTACACCAATTAGTGAGGAAACTAATGATGATGATCATGAAGTTTCAAATCAAGTTGCTACTGAACCTCGTAGGTCAACCAGAGTAAAATACGCACTGAGTGGTACGGTAATCTTATTCGGAAGTCATGTTACTTGACCATGGCGAACCTACAAACTATGAAGAAGCGATGGTGAGCCCAGATTCCAAAAATGGCTGGAAGCCATGAAATCTGAGATGGGATCCATGTATGAAAACAAAGTATGGACTTTGGTTGACTTGCCCGATGATCGGCAAGCCATTGAAAATAAATGGATTTTTAAGAAGAAGACTGACGCCGATGGTAATGTAACTGTCTACAAAGCTCGACTTGTTGCAAAAGGTTTTCGACAAGTTCAAAGGGTTGACTACGATGAGACTTTCTCACCCGTAGCGATGCTTAAGTCTGTCCGAATCATGTTAGCAATTGCCGCATTTTATGATTATGAAATTTGGCAGATGGATGTAAAAACCGCATTCTTGAATGGATTTCTAGAAGAAGAGTTGTATATGATGCAACCAGAAGGTTTTGTCGATCCAAAGGGTGCTAACAAAGTGTGCAAGCTCCAACGATCAATTTATGGTCAGTGCAAGCCTCTCGGAGTTGGAATAAACGCTTTGATAGTGTGATCAAAGCATATGGGTTTGTACAGACTTTTGGAGAAGCCTGTATTTACAAGAAAGTGAGTGGGAGCTGTGTAGCATTTCTGATATTATATGTGGACGACATATTATTGATTGGAAATGATATAGAATTTCTGGATAGCATAAAAGGATACTTGAATAAAAGTTTTTCAATGAAAGACCTCGGTGAAGCTGCATACATATTGGGCATCAAGATCTATAGAGATAGATCAAGACGTTTAATTGGACTTTCACAAAGCACATACCTTGATAAAGTTTTGAAAAAGTTCAAAATGGATCGAGCAAAGAAAGGTTTTTACCTGTGTTGCAAGGTGTAAGATTGAGTCAGACTCAATGCCCGACCACAGCAGAAGATAGTGAGAAAATGAAAGATGTTCCCTATGCTTCAGCCATAGGCTCTATCATGTATGCAATGCTGTGTACCAGACCTGACGTATGCTTAGCTGTAAGCTTGGCAGGAAGGTACCAAAGTAATCCAGAGTGGATCATCGGACAGCGGTCAAGAACATCCTGAAATACCGAAAAGGACTAAGGATATGTTTCTCGATATGGAGGTGACAAAGAGCTAGTCGTAAATGGTTACGCCGATGTAAGCTTTGACACTGATCCGGACGATTCTAAATCGCAAACCGGATACGTGTTTTTATTAAACGGTGGAGCTGTCGGTTGGTGCAGTTCTAAACAAAGCGTCGTGGCGGGATCTACATGTGAAGCGGAGTACATAGCTGCTTGAAGCAGCAAATGAAGGAGTCTGGATGAAAGAGTTCATTTCCGATCTAGGTGTCATACCTAGTGCATCGGGACCGATGAAGATCTTCTGTGACAATACTGGTGCAATTGCCTTGGCAAAGGAATCCAGATTTCACAAGAGGACCAAGCACATCAAGAGACGCTTCAATTCCATTCGGGACCAAGTCCAAGTGGGAGACATAGAGATTTGCAAAATATATACGGATCTGAATGTTGCAGACCCGTTGACTAAGCCTCTTCCACGAGCAAAACATGATCAGCACCAAGACTCCATGGGTTTTAGGATCATTACTTTGTAATCTAGATTATTGACTCTAGTGCAAGTGGGAGACTGAAGGAAATATGCCTAGAGGCAATAATAAAAGTTATTATTTATTTCCTTATATCATGATAAATGTTTATTATTCATGCTAGAATTGTATTAACCAGAAACATAATACATGTGTGAATATATAGACAAACAGTATGTCACTAGTATGCCTCTACTTGACTAGCTTGTTAATCAAAGATGGTTATGTTTCCTAACCATGAACAAGGAGTTGTTATTTGATTAACAAGGTCACATCATTAGTTGAATGATCTGATTGACATGACCCATTCCGTTAGCTTAACAGTTGATCGCTTAGTATGTTAATGCTTTCTTCATGACCCATACATGTTCCTATAACTATGAGATTATGCAACTCCGCCACGGAGGAACACTTTGGTACTACCAAACGTCACAACGAATCGGGTGATTATAAAGGAGTACTACAGGTGTCTCCAAAGGTACTTGTTGGGTTGGCGATTTGAGATTAGGTTTTGTCACTCCGATTGTCGGAGAGGTATCTCCAGCCTTCTCGGTAATGCACATCACTTAAGCCTTGCAAGCATTACAACTAATGAGTTAGTTGTGAGATGATGTATTACGAACGAGTAAAGAGACTTACCGTAACGAGATTGAACTAGGTATTGGATACCGACGATCGAATCTCGGGTAAGTAACATACCGATGACAAAGGAACAACATATGTCGTTATGCGGTTTGACCGATAAAGATCTTCGAGAATATGTAGGAACCAATATGGGCATCCAGGTTCCGCTATTGGTTATTGACCGAGAATGGTTCTAGGTCATGTCTACATAGTTCTCGAACCCGTAGGGTCCGCACGCTTAACGCTTCGATGACAGTTCATAATGAGTTTATAAGTATTGATGCACCAAGGTTGTTCGAGTCCGGATGTGATCATGGACATGACGAGGAGTCTCGAAATGGTCGAGACATAAAGATTGATATATTGGAAGCCTACATTTGGACATCGGAAGTGTTCCGGGTGAAATCGGGATTTTACCGGAGTACCGGGAGGTTACCGGAACCCCCCGGGAAGTCTATGGGCCTTAATGGGCCATGGGAGAAGAGGAAGGGCAGGCCAAGGTGGGCTGCGCGCCCCCCTCCCCCCTCTAGTCCGAATAGGACAGGGAGGGGGGGGCGGCGCCCCTTCCCTCTTCCCCCTCCTCCAATCCTAGTCCAACTAGGAGAGGGGGGAGTCCTACTCCCGTGGGAGTAGGACTCCTCCTTGCGCGCCCCCCTAGGGCCGCCACCTCCCCTTGGCTCCTTTATATCACGGGGCAGGGGGCACCCCAAGACACACAAGTTGATCTACGGATCTTGCCTTAGCCGTGTCGGTGCCCCTTCCACCATATTCCACTTCGGTCATATCGTCATGAGCTTAGGAGAAGCCCTGCGCGGAGAAGTCATATCGTCGCGAGCTTAGGCGAAGCCCTGCGTCGGTGGAGCATCAACATCGTCACCACGCCGTCGTCTTGACGGAACTCATCCCCGACACTTTGCTGGATCGAGTCCGGGATCGCCATCGAGCTGAACGTGTGCGAACTCGGAGGTGCCGTGACGCTCGGTGCTTGGATCGGTCGGATCGTGGAGACGTCGACTACATCAACCGCGTTGTTATAACGCTTCGCTTTCGGTTCACGAGGGTACGTGGACGGACACTCTCCCCTCTCGTTGCTATGCCATCACCATGGTCTTGCGTGATCGTAGGAAATTTTTTGAAATTACTACGTTCCCCAACAGTAGGAGCCGGATTTTCTAGGTCTTCTTTTGTTGTCACTATGCATCTTCTGCCTGGATTAGTATCTAGCACACACTGTAGATAGTCCCTTAGTCTGTGATATTGGAGCTTGCGATCTCCTTGCACAACTTCAAGTGCTTGCTTCCTTGCCCTATATGCCAAGCTTTTAGGCACATGAACACCAAATGTTTTCTTAGTGTATGACATAATTGTCTCAACACCAGCTCCAGGGTTTGATCTAATGGTATCCTCACAAACCTTGGCAACCCAATTGACTGTAACCTTGGTGCTCTCTCCACTTGCTCCACAAGTGTGATCCAAATTCATCTTATTGATGCTGAAAGTTGACTCATTGGCTATTCTAGAGGCCACTATGTAAAACTGACAACCTTGCTTTCTATCAGAGCACCAAGCAATAACCCTAGTTGGTTCATTTCTGTGATACTCAAAATTCCTAAGTGTCCTGACATGGAAATTTCTTAGTGCTTCTCTGAACTCCACAACATTTAGGAAGCACAAATGCAATGCAAACTGCTCATGTGCATCAGGTGCTGATGGATCATACCACCTCCTCTCCTTCCTCTTCTTCAACCTTCTCTTCCTACCAGAAGGCAACCTTGGAACTTATTTTTCGTCACTAAGGCCAAAATCACCTAGAAAGCAGTATTCATCAGGTTCAGGCACAAAATCTTCAAACTTGGTGTGTTCACGCTCACTGTGGGACTTGCTAGTTGGGCCTGGTTTTCTGACAGGCTTAAGCTTCTTTCCTCCTTTCTCTGGTACAACTGAGGTTTCGTCATGTTCAGAAAGGATTTGGTCTTCCTCCCAAAACCCAGATGGTTCTGAGTTTGCTCCACAATAGTGCTCTGCAGTATCTTCCTCTTCCCTAGGCTTATGGCTTGTCCCTGTGCCAGCCTCATCTTCACCCCTACACCAAGACTTGTATGATATTTTCTGCCATGTGTAATCACCCCTAAAAAACTCAAAATTTGAAGAAGATTTGTCCATCTCATCTTCATCTTCATCTTCATCATGTTCTACTTCTACATCTTCTACTTCTTCCACAACATTTTTCCCCTTGTTGAAATTACAACTATGTTGTGTGTTAAGATACGGCTCCTCGGGGATTACTGGTGCCAAAGTGTCATTATGGAGTGGATACAGGACACCTTCTTGGGAAACACTATAAACAACTTGCTCACCAACATTACTAATGGGAATCTGTTCCTCAAGCTTGTTGTGATCCATATTAACATCTACTGGGCTTGGATCAGTTGGCTTTCTCACAATGATGTTCAGAAACTTCTTATCAACAAATAAGTCTAGCATTTCCTCTAGTGCCTCCTCACTATCCAGGACCTCCACCCCCTCCAAGCCCTTTCCCTCTTCCTTTACATCAGTCAGAAAAGCCTCCATTCCATAACCCTCCAACTCAGCCAATGCTAATATGGTCAGATAACTGATATCTGAAGAAACCGAATACTTTCTCTCCATATTATCTGTTCCTTGGAAATGCAGCCTCATTTCCCAAATCTCTTCATCTAAGCTGTAGGAGATTAAATTGACAAACATTTATTTTTCAAGTAGCTAAAGCTTAAAACAATGACAAACTACACTGAACATTACTAAAATGCAGTAGCATGCCTGTCTAATACAACCACTTACACTGAACATCACTGACACAAAACAACTACACTGCTCATTCCCAACACTGCACTATCTTCTAACCCTAACTAAAGTACTTTTTTCCTAACCAAATCTCAACTAAAACTGTAAATGGTACTAAAATTTCTTACCTCACTCCACCAAATGCGGACGCCCACCTGTGGCCGCCATCTGGATTCACGTGGATGAACTTCGCCACTGCCCTAGCCGCGCGGACTTCCGGATCTGAGCTCTCCGGATGCACCCGAGCCTCGGGCGGTGATGGCCGCGGCGACCACTGCGTTGGGAAGCTAGAGCTGCCTAGCCAAATGCCTGAACCTCTGAATGTCCACCACCCTCGTCGCCGGTGACGCCTTGGCTCAAAAGCTCGCCGACCGGACCGACCGCGTGCTTTGGTTCCGACCGGACCGCACGGGCTAACGGCCGTCAACGGCCGCGCCGTGAGCGCGCGTAACCACGTGCCCTGACAGGTGGGTCCAGGCGGTCAGGAAAATGGTTAGATCGCTAGTCACGGGCGTTTTGGGTTTTTTGAAACAGTCGACCGCTCGATTGGTAGTTTTTTGAGAAAAAAATAAAAAGTGGTAGTTTTTTAAAACCCTAGCCTGTAAACTAGTAGTTTTATGCTATTTACTCCGGCCAAAGGATTTACCATGCTTGCCGAAGGAATTTTAAAAAGATTTGCCAGGCCGAGGCGTAGTGTGGCCCGAAGAACAATGTCATGCCAAATTAAGAAGTTAAGTATGTTGTGGGTAAGAAATTAAGTATTCTTGGACAAAAGAAGGGTGTCCGAAGCTAAAATAATAATAAAAAACCAAGCGCAGAGGTAATCTGGTGACAATGATTTTAGACTTGATCATTTGTTTAATTGCTAATTCTGCAATGCTGCACAATGGGTCACCGTCTCACCAATTGGTGTGCTCTTTTATGGGCACCTATTGATAGTCATGCTCCTCCCTTGTAAACAAGGCCAGGTATATATGCTTAGCTTGCCGACGTGGGACTAAAACAAGCGCCTTCTGTGTTTGGCGGCCGTATATACCTGTGATGCTTGTGTGATCCGATCATGATGGGGATCTCATCGGCATGTACTATAAGCAGACTGGGCAGGCTAGGCATGCGTGATACTTGTGAGAAAACTCACCGGTGTGGTTTTGTCATTCTTCTTGTTTGGAAGACGTGCATATATTAGTGAATGAATGCAGTTTGACAAGAAAGGGGTTTCTCGCTTTTATATATTATAAAGCAACCGCACCAACAACCAACATCCGACAACATCAACGGTACAAGGTTCAAACAAAAGGTCTAAAATAGATTTAGCTGGGGCCACAACACAACAAACCCCTACAAATAAAAAGAGCCTAGTAGCTAATCCGGCCCTCGTTGTCGATGCCATGGCCAGCCATATCATCTACGCATCCGGCTTGGTGCTCGTCCCTATCTTCGTCTCCGAAATCAACTGAAAGGTCTAGTATTTTGAGTCAACCGTAGAGTAATAATTTCTCCAACAAATTTTCTTTTGAGCAATATATGTTTGCAATATATGTTTTTCCATGCAATGCTGGATGAGGCAGGAATTTGACAAACGCCAACAGTAGGATCCCCATCAGTGCCGTCCATACCCGCATGACCGGCTGACGATTGGTTCTGTTCACTGCCTCCCACCGGTCCGATCCTACCTCTGACTCATCTCCTCCCCTCTCCCCTCTCGCCTTGACGGCTTCTCCGGCGACCGGCGGCCGTCCCTCCCAGTCCCAGCCCCCAGGTGATGAGATCCACCTCCCACCCACCTTATCCTTGCCTCTGTGCCTCCACGTTCTCTGGTTGGGTGGTTTCATGGATTCCACGCCGCCCTGCGCCCTCGCTGGCGACGCAGATCCTGAAAAACTGATTGAAGCCGATTCGCCCACCCAAAATGCGTATGGTGTTTCATGGATTCTCCGACTCAGTCAACCCGGGGCCTCCGATTCCGAAACACGTTCTAGGTTTTCCCCTCGTATTTTCGCGATGATGCACTCAAGTTTTTTTTTTGTCGACAGAGGCATTTTTGTATGTGCACATGAGGTGAAGTTCAGGATGTGTTTGTTTTGGGATTTGGTAACCTAACCTCATTACGCTGGTATCACATCCCGTTCAAATGTGTTTGGTTTGGTCGAGACGTAATTTGTTAGGGAAACGTTTAGGCACGGTGCGCCGGCCGAACGCTTTGGCCGGCCGCTTCACGCGCGAACGCTTCCAGCGAATAAAGCTGCGACACGTGGGGTGCGAGTGTTCCACCCGCGATGCGTTGACCATGACGCTGGTCTGCGCACGGCCGAACCCATCGCTAACCTCTCCCCTTCTTCTCCGCTAACCCCGTGCCGTCCAAACCACGGCTGCCGCCGAGAATGCCATGGACGACCTCCGCACCTCCTCCCTCCCCCCATCTGCCCACTTCCTCCCCCCCCCCCTTGCAGATCAGCGACAGCGGTCACACGGCCGTCGGTGTCACACATCTACTCGGAGCTCACCGGTGATCCTAGTAGCTGCGTAGCGACCACGGTGGCACGTTGGTATGAGCGAGTGCTCTTTTGGGGAGTGCACGGCGATGCTGTGGTCCTGGCACCCATGGTCGCCGCTGCCGGGGGTGTCGTATACCGGCGAACCTGCAGGCGAGGCATACAGGAAATGCTACAACCTTTGACGAAAAAAGCTTCAACCGAACGATAGAGGAAGCTTTCACCCAGGTGCTGCGCAAAACGAAAAAAGTTTCAATCGTTTACAGAAAAGCTTCTACCGTAGAGGAAAAATGCTTCAACCTTTGAGAGAGAAAGCTACAACCAAACTCTGCACAATCAGCGAAGTTGCAACCGTTCGACAGAGAAAGCTTTTGAAATCGTATGTGCAAAAAAAGTTTCAATCGTTTACAGAAAAGCTTCTACCACCGGCGACGGGATTTGCTACAACCAATGGGGGCCATCCCACGGCGGTGGTGACCACGGCCCGACGGTGGTGGTGCAACCAGTTTGTTTTTTGCTACAACCAACCCTATTTTTTGCTACTAATGTCCTCGGATTTTGGTGGAAACAACCCCATGTTTTTGCTGGAACCGGTGTTTCATGTTTTTGGTTCCACCCTGTTCGAGTTTTTTGCTGAAACCGATGCCTCATTTTCTTTTTTCTTTGTTTCCATGGTGTGTTTGATTTGCTGGAATCGGCACTGGTTTTTGCTACCACCACTTTTTTAGTTGTAAGCGACGCGACTATGCCATTTTGATGCTACAACCGGCGACGAAGATGGCCGGCTGCATCGGAGTTGTGCCGCCGCACGGAGCTGCGGTCGTCGCCATGGGGAGCTGCAACCACGGGAGCAGGCTGCTGTATGCACAAAGACGGCGACGGCGACCGACAGCGACGACGGTGACCGGCAACGAGGGCAGCGACGGCGACTGGGCGACCGGCGACGAGGGCAGCGACGGCCGGAGAACGTGCGGGCGGTTCTTCAAGGCCGGGCGCGTCGTGCGGTGTTGGTCTGACTTTTTATTTTGTTTATTATGTGCAGGCGAGAGGTGAACTTGTTTTTTTTTAGCATCCGGGGGAGAGGTGAACGAAGACGAAGACGATTTCGTTCGATTAGATCGTAATCGAACGGTTATTAGTAGGCCTATCGGACGGCTGTGGGCCGGCAGGCCCAACGGTTGGGCCGGTGCGCCGGCGCAGATCGCTGCCCAATCTGTTAACAGGGGTATCAGATCCGGCATAGTACAAATCTGATCACGCCCGAAATTTCCTGTATCGGAAACCGTCTCTTTCCCGCACGAAGCCCCTTCCCACGATGTCGTCTTCCTCGCGGTCTCCTCCGCCAAAGACGCCACCGCCTGTGCACCTTGATGGCCGCCGGCGAGCCGCCGACCACCGGGAACCTACACAGGTACATGGCGTACGTCGCCGGAGCCGCTGCTCCCAACCACGGCCGCACGTCGGCTGCATAGACCAGGCCACCGGCCGGCCAGCCCGCCCAGTGCTAGCCCTGTATCTAACCTACTGATTGGAGCCCGCACATGCACAGGAGCGCCGCTGTCGACCACCGCTAGAAATTTGCTGGAATCAGTTAACGTTACAGTTGATAGAACCGAACAGAGTTTGATTTTCGCCCATACCGTTTACAGTAACGGTGTAATTTGATTACGTTTGCGTTTGCATTCGCGCCACCGCTCACGAACCAAACACCTCCAGTGATAAGTACTCCGGGAGTACCAATCAAAACCATTCGGCTCATTTTTAACCCAAGTGTAGTGAAATAGCTAATTTGCTTGGTGAATAAGCACTTTCTTAATTAGCTATCTCTTGTTCTTTTGGCTAAACAGAGCAGTAGGAACTGCAAATGTACAAATCCTGATGCAAACCCTCGCTAGTGTCAGGTTTGTGCTGTAGTGTATGACTCGGAGTGTAATGAGAAGGTTTCACTATGCTGAGTTGCTATTCAGGTTGTCAAGTATCCCATTTATGTGGATTGTCTTTTCGGGTGTGTTCAGGGGCAAGGGAGGCTTTTCTACAGTACCCATACTGGATTAATTTAATCTCCTTCCTTGCACCAATGATTTATTTATTTATACCGAGGATATCCAAATTGCTTCCTCGCTTGCTGACTTTTATTCTTCTTGTTTATGCCCCGCTGGCATGCCTTTTAGAAGGAACTTCTGCAATCATGATTGTTATTGTGGACCTGACTTTATTTCTGGCTTTCTGTCAATGTTCACTTCACCTATCTTTTCTGTTATGATTCTTAACTAAATCACCTTCTTTTTCTTTTGTTTTGCTGCTTTCTTAAGTTGAAAATTTGCATCTACATAACAAAGTCTCCGCCATTGTGACTTACTGCTTTAAATCCATGGCTTGTGAGCTTGATGAATCGGTTAGTCGTACTGGTTTCCATAGGGAATCAATCAGTCTTATGGAAGGAGGGGAAGCACACCAATCCACATCTAATTTGTATTTGTTTTAACTTTCTCTGCATTCCGATCAAGTGTGTCCAGGCTGTAAGACATTGCTAGAGGCAGAGCAATGGAAGCTAGCCAGAGCAGAAGAATTGCGGAAGTTGTCCCTTCCTGCTAGGCCTAGTGCTAACCATTTCGCTCTTTCCTTTCCTTCGTAGTTAGCTAGCACAGGTTCCATCTGTTTTGCTTTGCCTTAGTTTTGGTTGTTGTAAGTTTCGTAGCCTGTATTTTTATAATACAAAATCACGCTCACCTACATGTGTGTTTGAGATTCTCTTTCATGTATAGTCTTACTGGCTTTAATGGGAAATCAGCCAATCTCATGGAAGGAGAGGAAAGCCTACACTGAGCAGGTCTACATCCAATTCTGATCTCCGTCCTTCACGATCCTTATGTTCCAAGTTATAGGAGTGACTTTTTTGATTGGTGGGTTTTCAATCTTAGGCAACTTTTTGTGATTGTGCCACATGAACATAAAATTCCACATTAACCTGTTTTTCTCTACATCCAATTTATTGCCATTTCCTGTAAAGTCATTGGAACATTTCGACGGTTGAAATTATGTCCCTTCAACTTAATGGCACATGACATCGCACTAGTCATTTTCACTCTTTTCCCCCTCTCGTGATAGAGGTATTTGTCACTTTCTGATTGAGCTGATTGCTCTGTGTAAACCTAATAATTATGTATGGCCTTTTCTTTTCTCCCAAC
The DNA here is from genome assembly GCA_021605205.1 of Aegilops longissima. Classification (NCBI taxonomy): domain Eukaryota; kingdom Viridiplantae; phylum Streptophyta; class Magnoliopsida; order Poales; family Poaceae; genus Aegilops; species Aegilops longissima. The sequence continues at coordinate 2,077,183 of CM038682.1, read as the reverse complement.
ATCTAACATATTGCTATCACACTGTAACATCATTGGACTATTTCAACGTTTGAAATTATGTCTTTACTTTAGATGTGTGTCACACACGACATAACTCTAATCACTATCACTTGTTTTCTGATTGTTATATTAGCCATTAATAAAATTCAAAATTAAGGAAAACTCCATCTTAATCAACTATTTGTACACACACAAGGGAAGAGGCAAGAATATAATAATCACATCCACCTCTACCACCTATTAAGCTTCGAGTTAAAACTACTATATGATAGGCAATGCATCTAGTGAGATGGGTATAATATCCGCCCGAGTTATCTGTCCCAAGACCAAGAGGTGGATAACCAATTAGTGGTACTGGGAAAAAAATCGTAAATAAGTGGTTGCCAACGTCCATTACTTTTCTTCTCTTAATGAATAAAAGCTGCTCTGCTCCTTTTGTCAAAAATACATTCGTTAGCAGATCCTGGAGAGCGATGAGCATTACCGCCTATTTAACGACTTGCACCCAAGGAGAGTAGTGCACAATCCAATAATTAAGGACCTTCCACCTCCTTGCTCAACTATGAAGACATGGCAGCTTTTCATGGTCTATCTTCTCACTCATGCCCTCTTTTTTCACACATCCAGCTCCTCCCAATCCACGAACAACCAAAGTAGCAACTACAACGTCAATCTCCGTGTGCTCCTATCATTCAGATCCTTCATAACCAGTGATCCTAAACAGGCACTGTCCTCTTGGTCTTGGGATCATGTCGGCAACGGCACAAGCACAGCACCATTGCCTGATTACTGCGAGTGGACGGGTGTCGCCTGCATCAACCGCCGGCACCCAGGCCATGTCACTGCCATACGTTTGCAGGGCTTGGGACTCGTCGGCACCATCTGCCCGCAGCTCGGTAATCTGACCCGCCTCCGCACCCTCAGTCTTTCATCCAACAACCTAGAAGGTAAGATCCCGGGTAGCCTCAGTGGTTGTATATCGCTTCGTGCCTTGGACCTAAGGATGAACTACCTTTTTGGCTCCATGCCTGCTTCTTTGGGTCTCCTATCAAAGCTCACATCACTCAGCGTTAGCCATAACAATCTGACTGGTGATATTCCAATGTCATTCTCCAACCTCACAGCCCTCACTAACCTTAGCATGAGTAGCAACCACTTCCATGGCCAAATCCCGAGCTGGCTCGGCAACCTGACATCACTGACACACTTAGAATTAGGCCAGAATGGTTTCAGTGGCCATATCTCTCCGGCTCTCGGTAAGATGGCTAATCTTGTTAGATTCGACATCAGGGCTAACAAACTGGAAGGCCTTTTTCCCACGCCCATGTTCAATATTTCTTCCATCACATACTTCAGCATCGGCTTCAACCGGTTCTCGGGATCTCTTCCGCTTGATATTGGCTTTAAGCTTTCCAAGCTAAATCTTTTGGCCACACATGGGAACCAATTCGTAGGACGAATACCATCTTCCTTGTCAAATGCATCTGCACTTGAATATTTATTTCTTCGCGAAAATAAGCATCATGGTCCTATTCCACGGGACATTGGCATCCATGGTCATTTCCGGAAATTTTCGTTAGGACACAATTTGCTTCAAACCACAGAGCCTAGGGATTGGGATTTCCTCACATCATTGACAAACTGTAGCAACCTGGAAATACTAGACCTTGAACAAAACAACCTTGAAGGTGTTATGCCAGTTACCATTGCTAATCTATCTACAAAGCTCGACTGGATTACAATAGGTAGAAACAAAATAACTGGGACCATACCTGCAGGGCTAGGAAAGTATAAAAAACTTACAAAGTTTAACATCGCAAATAGCCTTTTCACAGGCACCTTGCCTCTAGATATTTGCCAGATTCCTAGCCTACAGTATCTCGATCTATCCCATAATAGATTCTATGGAAAGATTCCACAATCATTAGGCAATATCACGCAATTGAACAACCTCTCTCTTTCTAATAACTTTCTGGACGGCATCATTCCATCGAGCATTGGAAATCTCACAAAACTTATATCTCTGGATCTTTCCGGTAACTCATTGAGGGGGGAAATCCCATATGAGATACTTAGTATTACCTCTCTGACCTTACTTCTCGACCTCTCCAGCAATGCTCTTAGTGGCTCCATTCCAACACAGATAGGAAAGTTGAACAACCTTGTCACAATCAACTTATCAATGAACAAACTCTCTGGTGAAATCCCAGATGCTCTCGGAAGTTGCGTCCAACTGAATTTCCTATATTTGCAAGGAAATCTTTTGCATGGGAAAATACCAAAAGATTTTTCTTCTATAAGAGGCCTCGTAAAGTTGGATCTTTCCAATAATAATTTAGCAGGACCCATACCTGAGTTCCTCCAGAGTTATGAGCTCCTAACGTATCTAAACCTCTCTTTCAACAACCTATCTGGTCCCGTGCCAAATACATGGATCTTCCGCAATTCCACTGTAATGTTGCTCCCTGGTAATAGCATGCTATGCGGAGGTCCCCCATCACTGAAACTGTCTTCATGTCCATATATACGTTCTAACCAAGCTTCACAGCATCGACGTCGGGTCATACTCTTTTGCATGGTTGGAACTTTGGTCTTATCCATGTGCTCCCTAACTGCATGCTACTTGATGAAGCCAAGAATCAAACCAAACATTGTTGATCAAGAAACCAGATTTCACCATGAGAGGGTATCCTATGCTGAGATAGATGCAGCAACGGGATCATTCTCACCGGAAAATTTCATTGGTTCTGGAAGTTCTGGCAATGTGTACGTTGGAACTCTAAATCTTGATGAGAGTTTATATACTGTAGCAATCAAGGTTCTCAATCTTGGCAAACGAGGAGCTAATAGAAGCTTCTTGAGAGAGTGTGAGGCCCTAAGGAAGATTCGACACCGGAAACTTGTCAAAGTGATCACTGTGTGTAGCAGTTTGGACCGTAATGGTGATGAGTTCAAGGCACTTGTCTTAGAGTTTATCCGCAACAGAAATTTAGATGAGTGGCTGCATCGAAACTCCATGACTAACAACAGGAACTTTAGAAGGCTGAGTTTGATGGAAAGGCTATGCATTGCTCTTGATGTTGCTGAGGCATTAGAATATCTTCACCATCAAATTGAGCCATCCATAGTTCACTGTGATATCAAACCATGCAACATCCTTCTAGATGATGACTTTGTTGCGCACGTCGCCGACTTTGGTCTGGCTAAGATAATGCATACTGAAGAATGTGAGCACGGTGGTGGTGGAACTGCAAGCAGCTCATTTGTAATTAAAGGCACAATTGGATACGTCGCACCAGGTCAGCAACCTCTTTAATTTTACTAGGAATATTTATCATTTTATTATTTAATTCAATATCAAATTATCAGATTTCACTTGGCAAGCTAAATACAACTAAAATATGCCAAATATCAACTTGGCAGATTTCACTTGACAAGCTAAATAGAACTGAAATATGCCAACTTTGTGTCTACCCATTACGTGGCCCCTAACATATTTGTTTACATGTTTGTCAGAGTATGGCTCGGGATCTGAACCCTCCACAGAAGGTGACGTATATAGCTACGGGGTGTTGCTATTAGAAATATTTACTGGAAGGAGGCCAACCGACAATTTCATGGATGGTGTGATAAGCCTTGTCAAATATGTCAGGGTGGCCTATCCTGATAAGCTACTGAATATATTGGATGCGAGTGCAACCTACAGCGGAGACACGCAGCGTATTGTAGATATGTTCTTGTATCCTGTGTTTAAGCTTGGCCTAGCTTGCTGCGAGGATTCCCCAAGGCACAGAATGAAGATAAACGACGTAGTCAAGGAATTGAACGCCATAAAGAGAGCATGTGAGGCTCATATGGCTGTCCATGAATTTTGAGCAACCGCTTAATCTAGGCGAGCAATGAAGCGTTACGATCATCTTTACGGCCCTGCGGTTGCCAGTTGTTATCCTGTGGCCTGTTTGTGGTCTGGGAAGCCTGTTTGCGGCTTTGGGGTGATTCTGAAGTCAGCATTTCCATTTTTCATACATTATTATATGTTTGTCCAGTATACATGTATTTGTTTCTATAATATGGAGTATCCATTCTCCCTGAAGTTGTATTGTCTTTACTTTTAAGCCTTAAAGAAGTGCTAATCTGATTCGGAGCACTAAAATTCAAAGTGCTACTCCGTGCCGCAATCTGGTTGCTTCTCAGATTCTTGACATCAAAACTCAGCTCTTTGGTTTTCATAGTATATATATACTGATGAATTTTGCTGCACAAATGAGGGGGGTTCTTGGATCTTGTCATCTCCAGGCCTCTATTTAAGTCAGTCATATCTTGCTGCTGCTTTGATTTCGGACCCATTGGTTACTGCATGAAAGTTGTGTCTTTGCCTCTACCAATATTCTCCAGCCTCTCAATTGCAAAATACAGGGCTCATTTTGACCATTCAACTTTAAAATTTTGGTTGCAAATGCTTTGGATATTTTTTTTTTGATAATTATGAAATCACAATAATTTTTTGAATACGATCCAATGGTATAGTTTAATTATGTGACATACATAACCCACATATTATTAGATTAATTTATGGTCAAAGTATGTCGAACAAGCAAATTTTGAGTTAGTAATACTACAGTTGAGAGGGATAAGAAAAGATTTGCAGGTATCATGTGGCACATGTGGTAGGTGAGCATCTAAAAAATATGAAAAGAAAGAAAGAGAGTATTTTGAGGTCATTAGTCTGAAGAAAAAATAGAGCACCCATTTGAACCATCATCAGTGTTCTTTCTTGCCTCCCTCTCTTCAATCAGACCTAACACCAATGTGCTCTAGAGCTACCGCTCCACAGCACTACTCCACCCCGCGCGCGAAAATCGCTTCTTTCGATCCACCTCGTATCAATCATGTCGGCGAGAAAAGAATGCATACAAGGTGCTTGACAAAATGCACGTTAGAGATAGAGAGAGGAGAGGACATCTCAAAAAAAACAGAGGAGAGGAGAGAGAGGTACATTGCTTTTTCTTTAAAAGATTGAGAAACCTTTTGTTTTTTAGGCAAAGATAATTTCTGTTTTACCTGTCAAAAAAAGAGATTTTTTGTTTTTGAGGTTTAAGAAAATCTTTCTTTTTTGAGATTAAGAGATTTTTTTTTGAGACATAAGAGAATTTTCTTTCTGAAAATACCAAGGGGCACAACACGGTTGGGCCATCCACATGGGCTTAGCGCACTCACGCACACACTGGTCACTCTCCCATTCTCCGGCGTTTTAAAAAAAAAAACATTCTCCGGCGTCTCCGCCGCAAATCGGCACCGGCGGCAAGCCCTCTCTCTCTCTCTCTCTGCCCCACCGACCTCCGGCTGCGTTCTGAGCCAGCGACGCCAGGCATTCTACGCGTCTTTCTCATCTGCGCCCCCAATCGACGATGGTGGTGGTCGGGATGCAGTCCTCGCCGGCGCTCATGCTGAGTGGCCTCCGGCGGCTGCGCTGCCTGGAGCTGTGGGTGGTCGTAGAGGCCGCCGCGTGAGCCGAGCTGTTCCCCACAGCGAACAAGGTGCACATTTTTTTTCCTTGCGCATCTCCTCTCCTACAGTGTAGATCTTATGCTGCAAAATTACTGGACCTCAGTCCACAATAGCTTTAGTTTCTCTGCGATTCTCCAAAACCAGTGAAGCTCAGCCCGCCATAGCAGTAGTTTGGTTCTGAATCTGAATTGCCTGCTGATCAACATTCATTTAATGTCCTTCTCTGTTTTCCATGTATGTGTATGCAGTATGCTCGATGTTGTTGTCACTGGACCTCAGTACACAATAGTAGTTTGTTGTTAGATCCTTAAGTCGCTATGAATCTATGAAATCCACTATGTATATACCGATAAGTGAATTTCAGGCATGGACAGTCACAATTTTTTATTTTTTATACTAAAAACTTATGCAGTGGAGACATCCATAGTTGAAACCATACTGCATCTGAGCTAGGGCATGTGTGTATAAGGCATGACAGGGAAATAAAACACTGTTATTGGACCATCAATGACAGTCATCAATTGTGTTTGCTGAAGGGTTAAGATAGCGTCGTACCAAGCTGTATGCACTTTTATCGTAAGCAGAGCAATTCCGTTCGACCAAACGCCCTACAGCGAAACAGCGAGCGATGCCCATATGTGCAAAGACGCGCCTAGCCTACTTTATGTACTTTATATTATCGATCAGTGAGCTGTCTCCACCTTGGTTACTGGTTAGTTTATTAGCAAATTCAGTCAGCTAAACTTAAAAAAGGCCAAATAGCTTGATTAGATCTAGTATTGCCTCATTGGGCATCTCTCCCGTGTGATAGATAAGATCTACGTACTTCTCACCCACCTTGTCCTTGCCCGGGTGGGTCTATTCGTTCTCGCCTGCATTAACTAGTTGATCTGTCCATGTTCTTGCCTGTGTTAATTGTGTTGGATTATATTGATGGATTCCTGCAAACGGACACTGTCCCTACTTAGTTTCTACCACCAGTTAATGATGCCCAAATTTGCTTGTGGCATATCATATTCTCGCTGTAAAGGAATTTCTCACATCTTCATTATATATGGACTTGACAAGGGAAACTACAGGCCCAAGTTGGACAAATGGCTTCAAGAACTTAAAGAAGCATTTACCCTGGCCGAAGACTTGCTGGATGAGCATGAGTACAACCTGCTGAAGCGCAGAGCAAAGGGGAAGGATTCCTTGCCGGCCAATGCCTCCTCCGTCAGCAACACTTTTATGAAGCCTTTGCGTGTTGCATCGAGCAAGCTGTCCAATCTGAGTTCAGAGAACAGAAAGTTAATTCGCCATCTTAAGGAATTGAAGACTACCCTAGCGAAAGCCAAGGACTTCCATCAACTCCTCTGCTTACCTGCAGGTTATAATGCAGAGAGCCCTGCCATACCATCAGCTCATGTTCCCGAGACCACATTGTTAGATGTGTATAGTCCATTGTGTACATCCCCATTATATAAGGGGCTTTTCTGCACTTTACCACATCTGTATATGTACTGGCCGTTGGCCCTCAGTAAAGCTTAGTTGCTCGTTATCCAACATGGTATCAGATGCTAGGCTAGCTCCTTCCTCTCGCACGATGCAACTCCGTGCCCCAGGTACCTAGTCTGTCTGCCACCAGCCGTCTCCTCCCTAGCCCCGCTGGATCCGCAGCTCTGCTGCCTGTCTCCGCCCCTGTCACTCATCTCCGGCAGCTGCGTCAGGCTGCCGACGCCTCTGCAGCCCGTCCGGCCGTCGTTCGCCTCAGGCCCGTCCGGCCGCCGCCGCTGCCTCTGGCCGGTCCGGTCGTCGCCTCCGCCTCAGGCCCGTCTCCACTGCCGCCGTCCCAGCCTGGTTTGGCGGCCGTCGCTGCCTCTGGCCCATCCAGCCGCCGCTCCAGGCCCGTCCAGTTGCTGCCGTGGCCAGTCCGGCTGGATGCTGCCTCCCCAGCAGGCTCTCTCCTGCTAGGAAGCCTCCTCCCCGAGTGATTCCTGCCCGCCCCCGAGCGCTCCCCTGTCCGCTCGTGTGTGCGTTTCTGCTCGATCCCGATCCAGTTCGGGTCAAAAAAAAAGAGCAAGCTACAGCAGCAGAGAGACTTCCTTATGTCCTCTTCGGGCTATGTCGCCGTTCCTGGGTGCTCGGTGATCTTTGATGGCACCAACTATGCTGATTTTGTGGGCTTCATGCGCATCCATATGTGTGGGCTCCTCTTGTGGGGTGTTCTCTCTGGCGAGGTCCCTTGTCCTCCATGCCCTGTTGCGCCAGTGGCCCCAATCCCACCGGTGCCGCCGGTCCTTGCTGCTGATGCTTCTCAGGCTGACCGGGATGCCGCCAAGGCTCTAGATGATGCTGCAGTTGATGCTTATGATCAGCAGGTATCAGCATATTCTGATGCTCTTTCTGCCTACCGGGATGATCTGTCTGCTTACACTCAGTGGTGCAATGACGATGCTCGAGCTGCTGCAGTTCTCACTGCGAGTGTCCTCCCTCAGTTTGCTTCGGAGTTCATGGGCCTCAGCACTGTTGCAGCAATGTGGTCCTATCTTTGTCAGCGCTATCAGCCCTCTGGTGATGCCCTCTACCTTTCTGTGGTGCGTCGGGAGCATGCTCTTCAGCAGGGTGACTCGTCTGTGGATGAGTTCTATTCACAGTGCTCTGCCATCTGGCGTCAGCTTGACTCACTGCGGACAGTTGTTTGTGGCACTTGCCGTTGCTGTCAGACTACGCGGTCTGACTTGGAGTTTCAGAGGGTTCATGAGTTCTTATCTCGCCTCCGATCTGAGTTTGAGCCTCGTCGTGCTCACCTGCTTGCTCGTGGTCGTGTTCCTATCTCGGAGGTGCTTGCCGAGCTTCGTGCTGAGGAGACCCGTCTTCGCTCTGCAGGGTTACTTGTGGTTCCTTCTGTGTTGGCCGCTCGAGCTCCTGTGTCTTCTGCTCGCCTCACCGCTCCACCACTTCTGCCTACTCCTTCAGGGGGGGGGGGTGAGTCGCTCTCTGTATGCTGAGAAGAGTACGTCGCGTCGTGACACCTTCTGTGGTTACTGCTCTCGGCCAGGTCACCCAGAGTCTGACTGTCGCCAGAAGAAGCGAGACCAGAGGCGCTCCTCTTCCAGCGGCACTCCAGCGTCTTCCTCGACTCCGTCACTCACTGACCAGGACATTGTACGCCTCAGGCGTCTACTTGCCTCCTCCAGCTCCTCGTCGACTGGTTCAGCTGCTGATGTGACTGCATCCACTTCTCCACCACTGCAGGCCTCTACTCAGTCAGGTACATCTTCGTGGGTTCTGGATTCCGGAGCCTCCTTCCATATGTCTTCTGATTCTTCTGTGCTGTCTTCCCTCCGACCTCTGGATTCACCTGTTAATGTTCTTACCGCTGATGGCACACCTCTTCCTGTTGGTAGTCGTGGTCTTCTTTCCACTCCATCATTTTCTGTTCCTAGTGTTTCACATGTTCCTCGCCTTACCATGAATCTTTTTTCCGCTGCCCAACTTACTGATTCTGGTTGTCGTGTCATTCATGATACTGACTCTTGCTCCATTCAGGATCGTCGCACCAAGGCTTTGGTTGGTGCTGGCCCCCGGCGTCGTGAGCCAGAGGGCCTTTGGGAGGTTGATTGGCTTTGTGTTCCTTCCACTGCCACCACTTCTGCCAACTCCCATGCTCTTGCTGCCTCTTCGTCTGCGTCCTTCCAGCAGTGACATCATTGTCTTGGTCACCTCTGTGGCTTTCGTTTGTCTTCTTTAGTTCGTCAGGGCCTCTTGGGGTCTGTATCTGGAGATGTCTCCTTGCATTGTAATGGTTGCAAACTTGGCAAATAGACTCAGTTACCTTATCCTACTAGTGAGTCTGTATCTCAGCTTCCTTTTGATTTAGTTCATTCTGATGTCCAGGGTCCTGCTCCCTTTGATTCGAAAGGTGGTCATTGCTACTATGTTTTGTTTATTGATGATTTCTCTCGCTACACTTGGCTATACTTCATGAAATCTCGTAGTGAGGTTCTCCCTATATACAAACGATTTGCTGCCATGGTTCACACCCAGTTTTCCACGCCCATTCACACCTTTCGTGCTGACTCCGCTGGAGAGTATATCTCAGCTGTTGCGTGGTTTTCTCGCGGAACAGGGTACTCTCGCCCAGTTCTCATGTCCTGGTGCTCATGCTCAGAATGGCGTTGCCGAATGTAAGCATCGTCATTTGCTTGAGACGGCTCTTGCGCTAATGATTGTTGCTTCCCTTCCACCTCATTTTTGGGCTGAGGCTGTTTCTGCATCCACCTATCTCATCAACATTCAGCCATCGACTACTCTACAGGGTGGTATTCCTATGGAGTGTCTCTCTGGTCGCTCTCCTGACTACTCAGCTCTCCGTATGTTTGGATGTGTGTGTGCTATGTTCTTCTTGCCCCCGAGAACGCACCAAACTGACTGCTCAGTCGGTTGAGTGTGTTTTCCTTGGCTACAGTGATGAGCACAAGGGATATCGATGTTGGAATCCTATGGGCCGTCGCTTGCGCATCTCGCGTGATGTGACTTTTGACGAGTCTCGTTCTTACTACCCACGTCCTTCTTCCTTGAGTTTCTCTGTGAACGACCTTTCTTTCCTTCTCCTTCGCGATACACCATGTTATGTGCCTCATATGTCACCTCTTCCTCCGGCACCTCTCATTCCTTCTCATTCACCACCGACCCCATCTTCTCCATCCTCCTCCTCCACCTCTCCACCATCATCTCCAGTCCGTCGCCCTCTCTCACCATTCCCTCTCCACTATACTCGACGCCCTCGTCCTGAGGATGTCTCCCCTGACGAGCCTTCCACCTCTGGTGCTCCTCCCCTCACGTCTCCCCCGGTTCACAATCTCCGTGCTCGGCCTCGCCCCCCGCCTGATCGCTACTCCCCTGATCGGTACGGTCTCTCTGCTATTGCTGAGCCCACTTCCTATCGGACTGCAATGACTCAGCCTGAATGGCAGCTTGCGATGGCCGAAGAGCTTGCTGCCCTTGAGCGCTCTGGCACATGGGATCTGGTTCCCCTCCCTTCGGTGTTCGTCCCATCACCTGCAAGTGGGTCTACAAGATTAAGACTCGCTCCGATGGTTCTCTTGAGCGCTACAAAGCTCGTCTTGTGGCCCGTGGTTTCCAGTAGGAGCAGGGACGCGATTATGATGAGACATTCGCTCTTGTGGCCCACATGACCACTGTCCGCACTCTCCTTGCTGTGGCTTCTGTTCGTCGGTGGTCTATCTCCCAACTTGATGTCCAGAACGCCTTTCTCAATGGTGAGTTGCGTGAGGAGGTTTATACGCAGCCACCACCAGGGTACTATGCTCCTGATGGTATGGTCTGTAGGCTTCGCCGCTCCCTCTATGGTCTTAAACAGGCCCCTCGTGCCTGGTTTGAGCGCTTCGCTTCTGTGGTGACTGCCGCTGGTTTCTTGCTCAGTGATCATGACCCCATGCTGTTTGTCCACACGTCTCCTCGTGGTCGGACTTCTCCTTCTCTATGTTGATGACATGATCATTACTGGTGATGACTCTGAGTACATTGCCTTTGTTAAGGCTCGCCTTCGAGACCAGTTCCTCATGACTGATCTTGGTCCTCTTCGCTATTTTCTTGGGATTGAGATCTCCTCGACCTCTGATGGCTTCTACATCTCCCAAGAAAAATATATTCAGGATCTTCTTGCTCGCGCTGCTCTTGGTGATGAGCGCATAGTTGTGACTCCTATGGAGCTCAACGTTCAGCTTCGTGCCTCTGATGGTGACCCTCTACCTAATCCCACTCGCTATTGTCACCTCGTTGGCAGCCTTGTCTATCTGGCTGTTACGCGCCCTGACATCTCCTATCCTGTCCACATCCTGAGTCAGTTTGTTTCAGCCCCCACCTCTGTCCACTATAGTCACCTCCTCCTTGTTCTACGATATCTTCGTGGCACGATCTCTCAGCGCCTTTTCTTTCCCCGCTCCAGCTCTCTTGAGCTCTGGGCCTACTCTGATGCTACTTGGGCTAGTGATCCCTCTGATCGACGCTCGCTGTCTGCCTACTGTGTCTTTCTTGGTGGCTCTCTTATTGCCTGGAAGACAAAGAAGCAGACTGCAGTTTCTCGCTCGAGTACAGAGGCTGAGTTGCGAGCCATGGCTATGTTGACGGCTGAGGTGATCTGGTTACGGTGGTTACTTGAGGACTTTGGTGTGTCTGCTACTACCTCAACTCCTCTACTGTCCGACAGCACCGGTGCTATCAGTATTGCGCGTGACCCGGTGAAGCATGAGCTCACCAAGCATATCGGTGTGGATGCCCACTTTGTGCGTGCTGCTGTGCAGGATCAGACTCTCGCTCTTCACTATGTGCCCTCGGAGTTACAGTTGGCTGACTTCTTCACGAAGGGACAGACTCGAGCACAGCATGGGTTTTTCCTCTCCAAACTCAGTGTTGTTGATCCACCATGAGTTTGAGGGGGGGGGGGGTGTTAGATGTGTATAGTCCATTGTGTACATCCCCATTGTATAAGGGGCTTTTCTACACTTTACCACATCTGTATATGTACTGGCCGTTGGCCCTCAGTAAAGCTTAGTTTCTCATTATCCAACACACATCAGTACCACCTTTCAAAGTGATTGGTCGTGATAATGACTGCGATCATATAATACATCTTCTTACCAAAGCAACTGCTACTACTGAGTTCAGTGCAGCTATCTACTCGGGTTTGGCCATTGTTGGAGCTGGAGGGATGGGAAATTCCACCTTGGCACAACTTATCTATAATGATGACAGGGTAAAAGGATGTTTTGATGTGAGAATGTGGGTAAGCATCTCACGCAAACTTGATGTCCGTTGTCATACACGGGAGATCATCGAGTCTGCCTCTAAGGGGGAATGCCCACACATTAATAACCTTGATACCCTGCAGTGCAAGTTGACAGAGATACTGCGGGCATCGAGAAAATTCCTACTTGTGTTGGATGATGTTTGGTTTGAACCTGGCAGTGAGAAGAAATGGGACCAGCTGTTGGCTCCTCTTGTTTCCCAACAGACGGGAAGCAAAGTTTTGGTAACTTCTCGACGGGATAGATTTCCAGCTGCTCTCTGCTGTGAAGTGTGTCCTCTGAAAAACATGAAAGCTGCTCACTTCTTGGCACTCTTCAAGCATCATGCATTCACTGATCCATAAATCAGAAATCCACTACCGTGTAGAAGTCTTGAAGATTTTGCGGAGAAGATTACTAAAAAGCTTGGACAATCTCCTTTGGCGGCAAAAACTGTGGGTTCCCAGTTGAAAGGGGAAATAGATATATCTGCATGGAAGGATGCTCTAAATATAAAGATTGATAACTTAAGTGATTCGATGAGTGCTCTGTTATGGAGTTATGAGAAGTTAGATCCACGTCTGCAGAGGTGCTTCCTATATTGCAGCTTGTTTCCAAAAGGCCACAAGTATGTCATCGATGAGTTGGTTCGTCTTTGGATGGCAAAGGGCCTTGTTGATTCGTGCAACAAAAACAAGAGAGTGGAAGATGTTGGGAGGGATTGCTTCAATGAAATGATCTCTGCTTCGTTCTTTCAACCAGTTGATGGGAAAGACACCGACACTTACTATGCTATACATGATCTCCTTCATCATCTGGCAGAATCACTCCCCAAAGAAGACTACTTCAGATTGGAAGATGATAAGGTGACAGAAATACCAGCCACTGTTCGACATCTATCTGTTCGTGTTGAAAGTATGACACAGCACAAGCAAAGTTTTTTTTTTTGAGAATCACCGCGGGGGGGGGGGGGGGGTTTCCACCTGAATATATTGCTCAAGTGGCCAAAATGCCAGAGTGGTGATCCAGTTTATAAGGAAAACCGGATCAAAAACCTTAACAAATTGACCCCGTTTATAAGGGAAACCGGGCCGAAAACCGTACAAGGCACGGCCTAGCTGGCAGACATAAGACTATCACCATGAGAGACACAAGTAGATGGGGGTATCGTCGAGAGATCACAATACCAGGACTTTGCAAACAGCCGAACGCATCGGCGAGCATACCGGCCCCATGACACAACTTAGGAGCATCCACAATCAACGAGTGTCATCCCAGACACGAACCTTGACTGGGGCTCCGCCATAGAAAGAACGGAACGAATAGCAGTTTGAGAGGCATCTTGCGCCATCCTTGAGCAAAGATGAGTCGAGACAACACCAAGAGCACCAAACTCGCCGCAACACAACGGTAACCATGAGAGGGTCTTGAGCAACCATTGCCAACCTGAGCCACACAAGAACACCACCACCGTAGACGAAGAGCTCCAATCAACCGAGACCATCCATGATGCCTCAAGGCTATTGGTGCAGCCGAAAGGCAACGAGCGACCGAGTGCACACCCGGACGAAGAGTCACACGCTGCCGAGGTTACATCACAACAGCGGCACCGCCAGCAAAGCCGAAGGGCATCAAGGAGCCGAGTCTACACCCGAATCGCTTCACCAAGCACACTAGCAGAAGCCGGCCGCGCCACCACCACCATCCAACCCGCAGTGAGCAGCCACCACACAATCCACCAAGCTGATGCCTTCAGGAAGGAATGCGACGCGAATAGCGCCACCATTGGCCGTTCCGGGCGGACCAGGAACATGGGTTTCCCCAGGAGCCACGAAGGGGAAGTCACCATGACAGCGATGCCTCCAAGGAGGTAAGCGGCACCCGCAGGCGTCACCATCGCCGGCTCCGGCAGGAGCAGTGGCTTTCGCCCAAGTGAGCAGACCACCTCCGAGGAGCACCGGTAGACTGCGAATCGCTGCTCCCTGCACCACCACAGAGCAAGGGTCACTGCAGCCCGCCGCCGCACGTGACCAAATCTGGACCACCGCAGGCCAGATCCTGCACCGCTGCCATTGAGCAGCACCACCGCTTCAGGAGCATCGCACCTTGCCGCCGACGAAGTCGAGCAGCACCACTGCACCGCAGCCGTAAGCCTGCGAGCAGAGGACGGGGGGGCTGCCACCCCGCCCCATCGAGGTCGGCCAGATCTGAGAGCCGAGGCAGGGGCCCCGCGCGCCGCCACATGAGCCGGTCCCTGACCGCCGGATCCGCTCTACACCAGGCCTGGAGACGCTGCCGGAGGGGCCACCCACCGGACCTGCTCCCGAGGCCACCGGGATGACGCCGCCGGCCGCCGAGCAGACCGAAGAGGAGCCAACCCCATCCTCCACCGCGAGCACCCGGCGCGGCAGCAGCACCGCGCCCAGGACCGACCACTATGCCGCCCGAGCGGCCGCAGCGGCCGCCGTCGCCACGCAGACCGAGGCCGCCGCCTCGGGGCTCAAACTCCGCCTCGCTGAACGCTACGGCCGGAGATCCCCCTCCCCTTAGAGGAACGGGGGCCCGTCGCCACCGCGGCAGGGGAGCAGCGGACGGCCGGCCTGGCGGCGCTGGATCTGGGAGCCCTCGGGTCGCCTCGCGAGGGAGACGACGCGAGGGAGTTCCTTTGCCTGGGAGCCGACAGCACAAGCAAAGTATCTGCAAGCTACATCAATTACGCACTATAATCTGCATAGACCCCCTAGTAGATGATGTTAGTTACCTTTTTAGTAAGATACTAGGGAATTTGAAGAAGTTACGAGTACTATATTTGCCATCCTACAGTAGCAGTGAGTTACCAGAATCTGTTGGTGAGTTGAAGCATCTTCGATATTTGAACATCATCGGAACACTGATTTCTGAATTGCCAAGATCACTGTGTACTCTTTACCACCTGCAGTCACTTCTGTTAGATGACAATGTCAAGAGTTTGCCTGATAAAATCTGCAATTTAAGGAAGTTAAGGCATCTTGAACGGGATGAGTGGGAACTGCATCAGATTCCTAACCTTGGCAAGCTAACTTCGCTTCAACAATTGAAAAAAATTTCTGTGCAAAAGATAAAGGGATATGAGTTGGAACAACTGAGGGACATGAACGAGATTCGTGGTAGCTTAAGTGTCGTACATCTTGAAAATGTCACTGAAAAGGATCAAGCCTTAGAATCGAAGTTATATTAGAAAAATTATCTTGGCAGCTTGTACCTTACTTGGAATCTCGGGAATAACACGACTGCAGAGGATGACTTACATTTGGAGATTCTAGAAGGCCTGATCCCACCGCCTCAAATTTTGTCACTTTCGATTCAGGGTTACGAATCTTGGAAATATCCAGGCTGGTTACTTGATGGTTCGTATTTTGAGAATTTGAATTATTTGAGCTTTTCAGCTTGCAGAAAATTACAAAGCCTACCATCCAATACTGAGCTGTTGTGAACTGCATTTCACTTGTCCTCCAGAGTTTGTCAAACCTGAACACATTACATTGTCTTCCATTAGGCCTTAAGTTGTTAAGAGTTCGGAGATGCCCACTGCTCATATTCATTTCCCATGATGAGCTGGAACATAATGATCAGAGAGAGAATATCACGAGGACCCACCATTTGGCATCACAACTTGGTTTGATGTGGGAGGTGGATTCAGGATCAGTTATTATGTTTGTACTCTCATCGGAATGTTCATTTCTGAAGCAGCTGATGATATTCATGCATGCTGATTTGTCGCATGTTGAAAACTTTGAAAGTGCTCTAGAGAGAGAGAAAGATGAAGTTTTGGTAAAAGAGGATATCATCAAGGCATGGATATGCTGTCACGAGCAAAGTATGAGACTCATGTATGGACAGAGCATTGGGCTGCCATTGGTTCCACCATCAGGACTTCATGAACTTGATCTTTCTTCATGCAGTATTACAGATGAAGCATTAGTTGTTTGCCTTGATGGCCTGGCATCACTTCAAAAATTGTTCTTAGAGCAGATTATGACTTTAACTGCACTTCCTTCAGAAGAGGTCTTCCAATGTCTGAAAAAACTTGACTGCTTGTCGATCCAATATTGCTGGTGTGTCAGGTCATTAGGGGGCTTACGAGCTACTACCTCTCTTTCACATGTTAAATTGAGTTCCTGCCCTTCTTTAGAGTTGGCACATGAAGCAGAATGCTTGCCATTATCTATCGAGAGCCTCTGGATAGATAATTGCATGCTTGCACGTGACTTCCTCTGTACTGACTGGCCACACATGGATGAAATTACCATATGGAATTGCAGAAGCACCGCATGCCTGTCTGTTGGTAGTCTCACCTCTGTTAAAAAATTATCACTGCATCACTTGCCAGATTTATGCTTGAGGGATTGTGTTCCCTGCAATTTGAAGACATAGATTTGATTGATGTTCCGAAACTCACTCTTGAGTGTACCTCACAGTTCCGAGTCTGGTACAAACTCGCTGTCAGCAGTCCAATAATCCTCAACAACATGCTCTTAGCTGAAGGTTTCAAGGTTCCCGCACATCTCTCCCTTCAAGGATGCAAGGAACCATTCATTTCATTCGATGAATCCGCAAATTTCACATCTGTCAAGAGACTGGAATTCAATGATTGTGAAATGATTTCCCTGCCAACAAATCTGAAGTGCTTCTCCACTCTGCAGAATCTTGAGATCTCTGAGTGCTACAACATATCATCTTTACCAGATTTGCCATCCTCCCTCCAGCACATAGAGATATGTTGTTGTTCTGATCACTTGATGGAGAGCTGCCAGGCACCTGATGGTGAAAGTTGGCCAAAGATTGCGCATATCCGCTGGAAGACATTTATATGAAGTGTGATTCAGTCCGGGCCTACAAATAAATGGAAAGGTAAATTAGCTCCCATCAGCCATCTTTGCACTCGGTAAAATATACAGCCTTTGTAATATATGCGCATTTCGTTATGTTTTTTAATCTTTTCAATACTCCATTTATTTTCTTCATTTGTGTAACTTCAAATAATGGCAGGACCAAGATGTGTGCCCTCCAGGCTCCAGCTACCTGTGACGAGTTGGAGTACCTCAGGTTGTCTCATCTGGGTTAATGGAGAGCCTCCAGGACTGAGAAGTTCAACTATTATTTTGTGTGCTCTCTTTTCCTGGTGCTATCGGTGAACAATCTGGACGTGGTGGCTTGGTTGGGCAGCAATGTGATGGATGATGGCAGCTGGGAAGTAATTGTGTGTGTTAATGCTATGATGAAGAACGAAAGGTAAATTAGCTACGCGCTGCAGGCCCAAAACGTGTAATTAGCCATATAATCACCCAAGCGTTTAATCATATAAGCATCTTGTTTTAATTGTCTACCAAAATAAGAATTAAAGTCATCTTGCTTAAACATAAAGTTATCAAACTCGTCCAAGCACTGACTAGCAATTTTAGTAGGAGGGACTTCAGCTTTATCATATCTGTAGAGAGAATTCACCTTTACTACCTGTGTCGGGTTATCGGGATCAGGAGGTTCTTCAACAAGTAATTATCTACACAGCTGACGCGATAATGCTTTGTTGGAAGCAGTCGTGGTCCTAGTCAAAGAAGCCACTAAGATCCTGTTGCTTAGCTTTTATTCTTTTCAAGTTTTGTATGTTCAAATTCTTCTATCTCGCCCATGAGTTAGTCAAATTCTTCTATGTCGCCCATGAACTAATCAGATTCTTCTATGTTTATTTTTCTAGTTCCCTTCCATGATGGAACTTTTGTTTTGGCCTTGTGCTATGTTTATTTTGCTAGTTGCTCATTCCCTGCTCTGTTTATTGATCTCAAGTACTACGAATGAGCACACCCGTACATGGGAGCTAGAAAGCCTGGTGCTTCAGGTACTGAGGCCCTGTGTGTACAGTTTTCTGTGTTGAACATCAGAGACATTTAGCTATGTTTTCGATTGAGGTACATCTGAATTAGTGCTGACATGTATACAGTTTTCTGTGTTCAACTAACTGCAGAACCTGGATGGGTCTCACTCATTCCAGGCATGTGTGGTTAATTCTACCAAGACTGATTTCTCCCTGTTTTCCTTTTTTTTGTGGGAACATAATTTGTCCATGTACTCCCTGTTTTCCATTTTATGAACAATCTGGGCAATTGTCACAGAAGGCGGTGATGGATGTCCAAGGAAAGTGTCGATGAGTAGAATGTTATGAACACTGCAAGGTACTCTCGAATTACAAGGAATGCTCTCTCTATTACGGGCCAAGATGCACAAGTTGTTTTGCGGCCCAAAAAGGAAAAGGAGAAATGGAGCGAACAGCTGCTGGTTCCCATTTTTGCTGTTGTCAGCTAGAATATTTTTCATATTCACAAATAGAGTACTTCATTATTCTGTATTTACTACTCCAAATTTGTGAATGTTTTTAAATTGAAGGAAATCATCATGCTCGTGACAACATAATTTTTCGTCTCGGGCATCAGATTTGCCATGCTTAAAAATATGTATATATTGGTAATATTTTATAAATTAGTATAATATGATCTAAATTTGTGAACATTTTAAATTCACAAAAAATATAAGATACATGAGATTTCAAAAGAAATTGTGAACATTTTTCAAATCTGCAAACATTTTTGAAAAATGCAAGAGGATTTTCTAAAATTTGTGAAATTGTTTCTTTTATGAGAAATGTTTTGAAATCCGATAATTGTTTCCAAATTGGAGAATAGTTTTTCAAATTCATGAAGATTTTTACAATCCGCAAATATTTTTATAATTTACAATTATATTACAGAATTTTTGACCATTTTAAAGTTAGTTTTCTTAAATTCTAAAAATCTTTCCAATCATGAAATGTTTTTACACATGATTTTTTTTAGAATTCATTGACATATTTCAAATCTATGAACGTGTAAATCTCTTACTAATAACCAATAGTTGTCTTTCTTTTTCAGACTAGCATGTTGTTTGTTTTCTCTACTGATGGTTTTCTCAGAATGGCGAACGACTGAGGAAGAATGCGAGCATAGAGCAGTGACCGAACCAACATGAGATAACCGCACCTGGCGCTCATGGGCCGGCCCAAACTGCGCAATAGTTTCTGTTCCCTGGGGAGGTGACTGGAAAATCAAGGAATATGGAGATAATGCTTTTCTGGTTAAGTTTCCATCTGCTGCTAGATTGCAAGAAATGATAGAGTATCCTCAGTTTGGCTTGAAAGGGACTAGAGTGACAGTGAAGGTAAGCAAATGGAATTCTCCCTCGGCAGCCAAGTTTAAGTTGTTCTCTGTGTGGGTGAAGATATTTGGTATTCCTGAGACTCTATTGCATAAAGATGGGTTTGAGGAGATAGCATCTTTCCTTGGGACTGTTCAGGATGTAGACATGCAGGGGTACAGAGATACAGATATTGTTAGAGCAAAGGTTGGAGTGAGAGACCCAAGTAAGATACCTGAAGTGGTGGAGTTGACTGTGGATCCCTACATTTACTATATCTTTTTTGAGGTGAAAGAGATAGTGGAGTGTGGAGGTGCTTTGAGAGATGGGATACTGATTGAAGCAAATTCTGAGTCATACCAGATATATAGACAAGACGACAGGGGGGCGAAAAAAAGCAGAAATACCACAGCTGAAAAGGGACAAGGATCTGGTGGAAATAGAGACATGCAAAAACAGAACAATGTGGAAATGCAAGGAGCTGATTTGGAAAAAGAGGTTGAAATGAGAAAAAACATGTTGGAAAGGAAGCGAACACAAGAGGAAGCAGAAAAAATAGCAAAGTCAAAAGGGCTTGAGCAAATCGACAGAGAATTTGCTGCTGATGCTGAAAGGATGGATTTCACAAGTGATGGATACTCTCAACAGCAAGTGGACTTCGGAGAGGATATGGTGGAAAGTACACAAGTTATACAAGAAAGGGTGCTTAAGGAATATAGCGGATGTGAGGAGGAGGTCTTTGACTCTCAACATGAAAGAGATGCTGGGGCAGTTTCAATTATATCTGACTCAAGACAGGTTAACAAGCAGATCCTTGGAGAGAGCCTAAAAGACATAAACAAGAACAATAATGGAGTGGTGGATGAAGAAAGAAGGAGGACTCAAAGAAATGTTGGGGATATGAACGCAATGGATAAGGCCATGGACAGGGCCAAGGTCAAGAACTTGGAAAATATCCCAGGTATGTTTCATCAAAAAAAAACTCCTCCCCAAGCAAAGATAGTTCTTCTGATAGTGTACCTTCTGTTTTAGAGACTCCTCATGGAGAGATAGTTGATATTGCTACTAAATTAGGATTTAAATTGGGAGGGACTGAGGAAGAAGTAGTTAATAATGTCGAACATCTAAAGAACTTAGAAGCTTCTAGACTTTCTGTTTATAATGCTAGCATAAATAAAAACAAAGAGAAAATTGTGATTAATAACCATATTAATGAGGGTTTTAGTATTGAGGAAATAGAAGATTTGCTTACTGATGAAGGGAAAGAGCAAGATAATGAAGAATTATATAGTATTATTAGAAACATTGCTGGACTAGGAACTGTACTACAAAGAAAGAAAGATAGTAGGGAATTATACAAGGGTGTTGTGGTTGGAAAGTTTAGAAGTAGAAGTAAAGGATATATTAAAGGAACTAAACTTTTGTAATATGGCTGGTTTATTTTGGAATGCCAGAGGGCTGGGTGACCCTGAGAAAGTAAACTTTCTAAGGAATGCAATTGTAGAGTTTAATTTGAGATTTCTTGGCATTCAGGAAACTAAGAAAACATCATTTACTTTGAACTGGTTAGAAAATGTAAGTGGTAGTAGTGCTTTCTCCTTGTGTTTTGTGCCTGCTATGGGACAATCAGGAGGGTTGCTGTGTGGTGTTAACACTGTTTTTTATGATGTTGTAGAATCTGAGACAGGCAGCCATCATATTAGGTTTTTGGTTAGATATAGAAAAAATGGAGAGCTTTTAAACATAGTGAATGTTTATGGTGCCCCGTACAATAAAGATAAGGAATATTTTTTAGTTGAATTAGTTCATATATGTGATGTGAATGCTTTTCCCATTATTATTGGAGGGATTTTAATATCATTAGAAAAAGAGGAGAATCTAATAGAAATAAGCCTTTAAATAAATGGTCACATTTGTTTAATGCTATTATTGAGAACTGGGAGATGAAGGAAGTCGAGTTAAATGGTCGAGTATTTACTTGGTCTAATAACCAACACAATCCAGTTTTTGAGAAGTTAGATAGGATCTTAATGACTTTATCTTTTGAGAGCATTTTTCCTCTGATGTTCCTTAGAGCTCTTCCTAGAGTTTTGTCTGACCATGCTCCCTTACTACTAGATTTTGGTCTGAATTTGCCTAAGATTACTAAACCTTTTAAATTTGAATTGTGCTGGTTTTTGAGAGAGGATCTAGATGCGGTAGTAATTGGGGTTTTATGTAATTCCTATTATGGTAAGTCTTTACAAGATCAGTGGCAAAAGAGAGCTAGATTTCTTTGGCGAACACTTAAGGGGGGGAACCTTAATTACGTGTGGCTTTATAAAAAACAGAAAGTTTTTCTTACGAAATCTATAGATGCGATTGATAGAGAGAGTGAGATACAAGATACAAGATAGAAGACTTCGTCCCGTGTCCGGATGGGACTCTCCTTTGCGTGGAAGGCAAGCTTGGTGATTCGTATATGTAGATTTCCTTCTCTGTAACCGACTCTGTGTAACCCTAGCCCCCTCCGGTGTCTATATAAACCGGAGGATTTAGTCTGTAGGACCAAGGACAACAATCATAACCATAGGCTAGCTTTTAGGGTTAGCCTCCTCGATCTCGTGGTAGATCAACTCTTGTAATACTCATATCATCAAGATCAATCAAACAGGAAGTAGGGTATTACCTCCATAGAGAGGGCCCGAACCTGGGTAAAAATCGTGTCCCCCGCCTCCTGTTACCATTAGCCTTAGACGCACAGTTCGGGACCCCCTACCCGAGATCCGTCGGTTTTGACACCGACATTGATGCTTTCATTGAGAGTTCCACTATGTCGTCATCGAAAGGCTTGATGGCTCCCTCAATCATCTGTAACGATGAAGTCTAGGGCGAGACTTTTCCCCCCGGGCAGACATCCGCCGAGACTTGATCCTCGACAGATTCGAACCCTTGACAGCCGCTCCCTGTAGCCACGATGAACACGACCTAGATCGGCCATCGGGCTACGCTTAGGGGACCGTCCCTATGATTGTCCTGGCCCTAGATCCAGAACAGATCGCGCCATCCATGGACGGGGGGCTGGACCCCACCACAGAGGCCGCATACTCTATGGCGTTAGAGCCGAACACATATTCAGCCTCTGTCGAGGCCTGTGTCATCGGACCCCCGGGCTCGTCTCCGGATATCGATTCCAAACCGCGTGTATCCGCGCCCGTCGAAACTGATTGGGCGCCGATCTTGGAGTTTACCTCCACGGACATCTTTCAACACTCGCCCTTGGGCGATGTATTAAATTCATTAAGATCTCTCTCCTTATCAGGAGATTCTTGGACGACCTATGTCCGGCTTGAGTGGGAAACGGACGACGAAGAATTTCGCTACCCACCCACCACCCACTTGATAGCCACTGTCGATGACTTAACCGACATGCTTGACTTCGACTCCGAAGACATCGACGGTATGGACGACGATGCGGGGGAAGAAGTGGAACCACCGCCCACAGGGCGCTGGACAGCCACCTCGTCATACAACATTTACATGGTGGATACCCCCAAAGAAGACAATGGCGAGGAGAAAAAGGACCCAGTTGAGAATAAGCCTCCTAAGAAGCAGCCGAAGCGCCGACGTCAGCGGCACCGCTGTAAACTATGCCATGGTAAAAATAGCAACACAGGCACCGGAGATAATACCCCGCACAACGCCGAAAACAATAAAGACCCCGAAGACCCAGCCATGCAGCAGGACGAGCACAGAGACGGAAAACACAGTCCAGGGCCGTTGTCTGACCACAGCAATGCCGAAGACGCCACTTATCAACTTGTCTCCGAAGAAGAAGACAGTATGGATGACGACACATTCATCATTCGTGATACACAAGCGGAACGAGAATGCCTCCAGCACAGACTGATCGCCACTGCTAGGAGCCTGAACAAGCAGAAGCAACGGCTTAAAGCCGCACAGGATATGCTCGACGACAAATGGAACGAAGTGCTCGAAACTAAGGAAAAATACGGCGGCCCGAATTCGACTATGAGGCTATAGCGCCCATACTGACGAATAATTGGACGGACGACCAACAGGACCGACCACCTCGTGGTCGAGACAGAGCGGCCAATAACGCCGCACACAAGTCCGCACCCCCGCTTCTTAAAGAAAGGGAGGTAGCGACCCGGAACCAACAACACGATCTATGTGAAGACTTGGATAAAAAGGTTGGCATAACGAGGTCCATCTATGGATCTCGAGGACATGCCCCAAAGCAGGATCGTGACCACCAAAACAAATATGCCGATCACTCTCCAGTTTGGAACAAAAACCGAACATTACAACTGTCGGACTCACTCCATGGTACAACCAAGTACAGGGGTGTTGTGCACCCCCTATGCTTCACTGATGAAGTACTGGATCACGAATTTCCAGCAGGGTTTAAACCCGTAAACATCGAGGCATACGACGGAACGACGGACCCTACGGTCTGGATAGAGGACTTTATTCTTCATATCCATATGGCACGCGGAGATGATCTTCATGCCATCAAATACTTACCCCTCAAGCTCAAGGGACCAGCTAGGCACTGTCTGAAAAGCCTCCCCGAAAATTCTATCAGAAGCTGGGAGGAGCTCGAAGACGCTTTGAGGGCAAATTTTCAAGGGGCTTATGTCCGACCTCCGGATGCAGACGATCTAACTCATATAACCCAACAACCCGGAGAATCAGCCCGCAAGCTCTGGAACCGATTTCTGAGCAAGAAAAACCAAATCGTCGACTGTCCGGATGACGAAGCCTTAACTGCTTTCAAGCATAGTATCCGGGATGAATGGCTCGCCAGACACCTCGGCCAAGAAAAGCCAAGGACAATGGTAGCCCTAACCACCCTCATGACCCGCTTTTGCGCAGGAGAGGACAACTGGTTGGCCCGTAGCAGCACCAGCGACCCAGGCACATCCGAAATCAGGGATGGCAATGGAAAACCATGACGCAATAAAAACAAACGTCAAAACAAAAAAGGCAACCTAGAAAATACAGCGGTAAACGCCAGATTCAGGGGCTCCAAACCCGTTCAACAGAAAAAGACATTTAAAGGCAGCCGAGAAGGTCAATCCAGCTTAGACAAAATTGTCGACAGGTCCTGCCAGATCTATGGCACCCCCGATAAACCAGCAAACCATACCAACAGAGAATGTTGGGTATCCAAGCAGGCCGGCAATCTCAACGCCGAACACAAGGGGAAGGGGCCGCAAAGTGAATACAAGGACGAATCTCGCCAGCCGAACACATGGGGACAGAAAAAATTCCCGCCAGAGGTTAAAACAGTGAACATGATTTACGTCACTCATATCCCTAAAAGGGAGCGCAAACGCGCACTCCAAGACGTATACGCCATAGAGCCCGTCGTCCCCAAATTCAACCCATGGTCGGCCTGTCCGATCACCTTTGATCACAGGGATCATCCGACTAGTATCCGTCATGGGGGCTCGGCCGCCTTAGTGCTCGACCCAATAGTTGATGGATACCACCTCACTAGAGTCCTGATGGACGGTGGCAGTAGTCTCAACCTGATATATATCATGACACTGTCCACAAGATGGGGATAGACCCGTCAAGAATTAAGCAAAGTAGCACTACCTTTAAAGGAGAAATACCAAGCGCAGAGGCCCGATGCACCGGCTCCCTGACGTTGGAAGTTGTATTCGGTTCTCCCGATAACTTTCGAAGTGAAGAACTAATGTTCGATATTGCTCCGTTCCGAAGTGGTTGCCACGCACTCTGTCGGTGTGAAAACCGGCGGATCTCGGGTAGGGGGTCCCGAACTGTGCGTCTAGGCGGATGGTAACAGGAGACAAGGGACACGATGTTTTTACCCAGGTTCGGGCCCTCTCGATGGAGGTAATACCCTACTCCTGCTTGATTAATATTGATGATATGGGTAGTACAAGAGTAGATCTACCACGAGATCGAGAGGCTAAACCCTAGAAGCTAGCCTATGGTATGATTGTTGTTCGTCCCACGGACTAAAACCCTTCGGTTTATATAGACACCGAATAGGGTTAGGGTTACACAGTCGGTTACAATGGTAGGAGATCTACATATCCAGATCGCCAAGCTTGCCTTCCACGCCAAGAAAAGTCCCATCCGGACACGGGTCAAGTCTTCAATCTTGTATCTTCATAGTCTAGGAGTCCGCCAAAGATGATAGTTCGCTATCCGGACACCCCTAGTCCAGACTCCTCAAGAGCTCCTAACCAGGCTTCAATGATGACGAGTCCGGCGTGCATATTGTCTTCGCATTGCAAGGCGGGTTCCTCCTCCGAATACTTCATTGAAGGTTTTAAACACAAGGATAGTGTCCGCTCTTCAAAACAAGTTCCACATACCATCGTAGAGAATAACTTTTGCATGTGTCTGTCGACGTATTCCGCGGCGTGACATCACACCACGGCCAGCCTTTATATGAATCGCTTTGTACTGTTCCACCTTAGCGCTTTAGCGAGGCGGTTTCTTGGCACGCCTTATCAAAGCGGAGATCGTGCCCCTTATTCCGGGTTCCCATCAATACGGACGTGGGTAACCCATCCGCGCCATTGATTACGGCGCTTGGGAGATAAGCGAGTTTTACCAGGCTGGCGGGGGACGCATAGCTTCATCCGTCCATATAAGGGGATAAGGATCCACCTTTTCGCCTACGCCTTCTTCCTCCTTTCCTCATCCATTTCCGCGCACTCGAGCTCCAGCGCCCAAGTCCGCACACCCCACCTCAACCTTCTCCAACTATGTCCGGAGTGGGAGGCAGGTGGATGGCCTCCTCCGTCACGGAGGGGCACATCACAAAGCCGCGGGAGGCCGGATACTTGTCCGGCGACATCGCGTGTCGGCTCCCCAACAAGGGGCAGCTCGTCCCCACTCCCAGGCCCCATGAGAGGGTGGTGTTCCTCACCCACTTCCTCCGCGGACTAGGTTTTCCACTTCACCCATTTGTCCGGGGGCTCATGTTCTACTACGGCCTGGATTTTCAGGATCTGGCCCCAAACTTCATCCTCAATATCTCGACGTTCGTGTGCGAGGCTTTCCTCTGCATCCAACCCCACTTCGGTTTATGGTTGAAGACCTTTAGCGCTGTCAAGATAGTGGGCGGCCGACAGCGGAGTGCGGAGGCGCCATGGCGGGCAGGATGCCCAATGTTCTATGGCTCGAGGGCTCCTTCGTGGAGACAATAAAGGGTGGCAATCGGGTGGTTCTACATCACCGAGCCGCGACTCAAATGGGCAGCGCCCCGAATTCAGATCTGGCTCCCCACACGGTTCACATCATGGAAAGAGACGGGCTGACGTGGGTGATTCGAAGAGCTGACCGACTCCAAACCTGTGTCCGAAACCTGGTGGACAAGAAGCTCAAGCTTGTCAACATAGTCCAGGTTATGCTCATCCGCCGGATTCTCCCGTGCCAGCAACGGGCCTTCAATTTGTGGGAGTTTGATCCGGCACAGCACCAGACCTTGAGCCGCTCTTCGACACTCACGCATGAAGATGCCCGGAGGTGCTGTTCAAGGGCGCCGAAGCCCCCGCATCTGCTACCGAAGATCGCGAATTCAGCTCGCAGCGTCAAGCCAGCGAGGTAAGTTATTTTACCCTTTACGGGACTCTTTTTTCATAGATTGACTCTATGTGGGATCTAAAACTCCCTAACCTTTGACAGACTTGTTGAAGACGTCCGGACAGATTAACTGTCCGCCCTTTGCCGAAGACCCAGCGGACGCCTCGATTGACGGATCTGCTAGCTCCGGCACCTCACGTGGTGACGGAGAAGAAGGCCAAGAAGGAGGCCACGGAACTCGAAGGAGCTCCCGGCGACAAGCGCTGTCAGATTCTGAAGCGAATCCTCTCCCGAGAACGAGGAGGAGGAAAGAAGCCTCTCCCCGGGGAGAGAGAGGAAAGGAAGGCCGCCTAACCGGGAGGCTGGAGGGTCCAAGAAGGAAGGACCCTTCCTCCGGACTTCTCCACCAACGCCGACAACGACGAGGAGGAGTGGCCAACAAGGGCCAAGCCCCTGGCGAGATCGTAAGTGTACGGATACCCATTGCTTTTTTTCCATTGCATAGTGTTCTCTAATGCCGAACAATCATGCAGCCCGCCCAAGGGCGAGCTCGCCGCTTCGTCGAGCGGGTCCCTGAGTTCGTCTGAAATGGAGAGTACTTCACTTCCGCCGCCTCCTCACCTCACGCCATGGACGACGCCGAGGTGGGGCCCCAAGGGGGCCTGGTCAAGAGGAGGTGGCGCAGGAGGCGCCGCAAGGCAACCTCCCGGACTCAGCGCGAGGGGAGCGAGACCCCAGGGCTCTAAGCCCGACCCTCGCTCGACTCCATACCGAACCTTCAGCGGTTCCAAGTCCGCAAGCGGCCCCTTCAGAGGAAGGGTAAGACGCCGTGTCCTCCGCCCAACCGGAGGCACCGGATAGCTTCTCGGAGGCGCTTAACGGCGCCTCCATCGACGAGGAGCACCGCACTGTTATGAGTGTGGTGATCCGGAAAGTTCAGTCCGCCAAGAGCGGGCTGACTGAAGCCTGTACCAGCCTTCTAACAGGCTTTGAGGTAAGTTTAGAATATGTAAAAATATTATCGCATAGACAGTAGCCCCTGATGCTTAGTTCGGTGTTCGGAAAGAAAAGCCGGACTATGGATCTAAAAAAGATATACGCAGGAGTCTAACATAAGTATGTCAATATGGTAATGCAGGCTGCGCTGCTGACCTCTGCCGCACTGACTGCGGAGGTCAATGCATTGAAGCAGAGCCTCGAGCGGTCCGAGAATGAGCTCGGCCTTGCCAAGAAGAAGCTCGAGGACAAGGAAGGTAAGTAATACCTTATTAAAGAAAGACCTTATAGAAAGGATTTGGTTGCAAAAAATAACAGGAATAACATGGGTACTGCAGGTGCCACGAGCGAGGTGGCGACCTCAAGGAGGCGGTGTCCGTGGGTCGAAACAAAGCGGCTGGAGCGCACCGAGCGAGAGAAGGGAAGGCGAGCTGGCGGAGGTGCGGCAAGAGCTCCAGGCTCGTGGAAAACACGAGGGTTTGGAGCGTGACTCAAGACCCGAGAGTCCGAGCTTGCCTCGCTCTTGAGAGTGCCAAAGCTGCTAAGGCCGAGGCCCAAAAAGCCGTCCAGGAGGTTGAGGCAATAGAGAAGATCGCGTCGGGTAAGGCATTCTTTATGCAGAGCAAGAATGTAAAAGTCAATTATCTAGTACTTACCCGAATCCGGAGCTCTCCAGGAGCGTTCGCAGATCTGCCCTGTAGTGTGTCTGATGCTGCCGCGTTCTACCGCGCCAAGGAGGGGAGCTCGACAGAAAAGGTGTTCTGGTCTCAGTATGCTGAGGCCGGACATCCGGTGCCCGTAAGCGACCAGCTGAAGCAGCCGGTCGAGCTCCACAAGGTCACCGAACAGGCCATGAAGGGCCTCATAGTTCGGCTGTGGCCATTGGAAGCCATGCCTGAGAGCTACTTTGGGCTAGTGCGGCGGCTGGTGGACGCCTGTCCACGGATTGAAGTCGTCAAGCGCTCCGTCTGCATTGAAGGTGCCCGTCGGGCCCTTGCCCGTGCTAAAGTGCACTGGGGCAAGCTGGATGCGGAGAAGCTTGTGACGGACGGGCCACCGAAGGGCAAGGAGCATCGCACGCCTGAAATGTACTATGAGGGCGTCCTGAAGGGTGCCCGCCATATAGCGGATGAATGCTCCAAAGATGTAATTTTTGAATAGACTCGCATTTGTTATCATGTACGCTGAAAACTTGTTCATATGCGCTAAGCAACGCTTGTTAATTTAAAATATTACCTTCTGTGAGGCCGTTTATCAAATTTGAGAGATGGCAAGTCGTTGGCTTCAGCCCCCATGCCACGAGTGCTGGGGTGTTCGGGATAAACTTGAGCGCTCTTGTTCCCATTCTTGGGTCCATCGAGGGAGGCGCTCAACGCAACGAACAAGGCAACCGGACTTATAATGCTTGAACACTCTCACTTAGCCATAGAATTCTATAATTTTAAATTTCGGCGAAGCCCCTAGTATTCGAAGACCGAGTTCGGGGTGCTATCCACGCCTTGGCCGGACAATGCCGGTTCCTCGCTCTAAGCGGCATAAGTCTTTAGGGACCCGAAAAAACCTCTCGAACAGCGACCGGCTCTCGCCCTATCATGACAGTCAGTTTTAGCTTTCTCCACTGAGGTGCTCAACCCAGCTCAACCGTGGCACAATCGTAGTGGTTCTCCCAGTGCTACCTTAGCCGATATAACGGAACGTAAGGTACCAAAACATAGGAGCCGGGCAAACCCAACTATTGACCCAAGACATGATTCAGAGCCGATGCATATAATGCTATAAGTTCGGGGTGCCGCACTTGTGAAAGTGTTCGGACTTATCACACCATAATTTTGGGGTACTTAAGCCCCTGGTGTATTGGCCGTACCAAAGTGTACGGGTGCAACATGTCATGAAATGAACATATATATAGATAAAGAAAGGAGTGCAATAATAGGCAAAAGCTATGTATTGTTTATTCAAAAGAAACTGCAAATAAAAGCA
Organism: Aegilops longissima; assembly: GCA_021605205.1. NCBI lineage: Eukaryota > Viridiplantae > Streptophyta > Magnoliopsida > Poales > Poaceae > Aegilops > Aegilops longissima. Next base: position 2,047,133 of record CM038682.1, on the reverse strand, counting down.
GAACGATACAAATTGTGCGATAAGCAAGGGATGGGACTATTTAACATGTCCCCCTCCAGGGGTAAGCTGCGGGATGGTATGTAAAACAGGTATAATGCTTGTAGTAGAGACCACCTGGACACTCGACATAGCTTTCTGTTTCCCTGGCTGTTGCATCGTGAGTTCGGCGCGAATGCTGGACAGGGCTTCTGGAGAACATAGTCCTGAAAGTAAGAAAAAAAGAAAAAAGAAAAAGAATGACACAATCGGGAGCCCCTGGTGCGGTTGAGCCGCATTCTGGGTGTGCCGTGATCGTGCCCCTCCCCTTATGCCCATGGTATCTCCAGAGCGTAGTTATGTACGCGTAGTACTGGCTTCGCAATTTCGCGAGGGCTGGGGTTGGATTGCTACGCGTGCTTGAATCGTGCCAGGCGGTCTTGTTGTAGGTTACTCCGGGCGCGCTTGACAGTGTCCGGACGTTTAATGGCCGGACTCAAGAATTGCTGTGAGAGGCTGCTTTGCACCTCCGCCGCAAGGGCTGCCGTGTGCTCCTCCATTCGGAGAGAGCGTTCGGTGTTTCCATTGACCGTGATTACTCCTCGAGGGCCTGGCATCTTGACCTTGAGGTATGCGTAGCGGCACCACATTGAACTTTGCAAATGCGGTTCGCCCAAGCAGGCATGATAGCCGCCATGAACGGGACTATGTCAAGATTAACTCTTCGCTTTGGAAGTTATCCGGGATCCAAGACCACTTCGAGTGTAATCGAGCCTGTACAATTGGTCTCTACACCCGTATGACGCCTTTAAAGGTCGCCTTTGTGGGTTTAATCCTTGAGGGCTCTATGCCCATTTTATGACCGTATCCTCGATAAAGCAGGTTCAGGCTGTTACCGCCGTCCATCGTGACTCGGTGAGGTGAAATCCGTCAATAATTGGGTCAAGAACCAATGCGCGAAACCGCCGTGACGGATGCTAGTGGGATGGTCCTTCGATCAAGGTGATCGGGCAGGAAGACCATGGGTTGAACTTCGGCATCGCTCCATCGTATACGCCCCTTAGTGCACACTTCCGCCCCCCTTTGGGTATGTGGGTTATGATATCATGTTCACCGTCCGCACTTGTGGGGGAAAGCCCTTCTGTCCTCTATTGTTCGGCGGCCGGGGTTCTTCCTCGTCATCGCTATGCAGCCCCTTGTCATTGAGTTCGGCACTCAACTTGCCTGCTTGCTTGAACACCCAACAATCCCTGTTGCTGGTTTTTCGGGGGTGCCATGTATCTGGCACAAGAGATCGAGTATTCGGTCCGAGTTGGACGGGCCCTGGGTATTTCTTTTGAATGGCTTCTTCCGCTGACCTGGTTTAGAGCCTTTGAATCCGGCATTGACTGTCGTATCTTCAGCATTATCGCCGTTAATGCGGCGCTTGTTCTTGTTGCGACGCGACCTGCCATTGTTGTCCTTGGTATCCGAACTACCGGGTTTTTGGTCAAGTTGTTACTACGAGCTAGCCAGCTGTCCTCTCCCGCGCAAAAGCGGGTCATGAGTGTGGTGAGGGCTGCCATGGATTTCGGCTTTTCCTGTCCTAGGTGCCGGGCTAGCCACTCGTCGCGGATGTTATGTTTGAAGGCTGCAAGGGCCTCTGATCCGGCAGTCGACGCTTTGATTTTTCTTGGTTAGGAACCGTGTCCGAATTGTCCGCCGATTCTTCCGCTGCTGAATTATATGGCTAAGGTCATCGGCGCCTGGTGGTCGCACATATGTGCCCCGGAAGTTATCAAGGAATGCGGCTTCCGTGTCCTCCCTACAACCAATTGATTCTGCCGGCAAGCTGTTAAGCCAATGCCGAGCTGGTCCTTTAAGCTTGAGGGGAGGTATTTGATGGCGTAGATCATCACCGCGGGCCATGTGGATATGGAGGAGGTAGTCCTCGATCCAAACCGCAAGATCTGTTGTGCCATCGTATGATTCGATGTTTATGGGTTTGAAACCCTCGGATTTGATGATCCATTACTTCATCCGTGAAGCATAGTGGGTGTGCGGCACCTCAGATAATATATCACGACGTAGCTCATATGAGCTTTGTTCATCGTGTTCGCCCGCCGGGTTTGTCTGTATCCGCGTGACGGTAATCATCCCGATTCGCTACGCCCACGCGTCCGTAGATCGATCTTGTATGGTTTGCCTTATCCTCCAATATATCTCGCAAGTCCGGCGCGTTTTCCCGTGCCTTGGTACTTTTTGAGCGGCGTCGGGGTGCGGCTTGAATGGAGGGTCTAGAGGCTCCTCTGTCGCGGCCACGGGGTGGCCGGTCGGCCGCATCATGCGCTGGTGATGTGGGTGCTTCCTCCTCTGATCGAGGCAACAGCCTGCGTTTGGGGTAGCTTTTGGAGGGGCGTTCGAGTTCATACTCTTCGGCTGCAAGGACTTCAGTCCATCTGTCAGCTAGCAGGTCTTGTCAGCTCTAAGCTGTTGCTGCTTTTTCTTGAGGCTGCTTGCCGTGGCCATAAGCCTGTGTTTGAAACGCTCCTGTCGTGCGGTCTTGCTTCTCCCTCCTCCCGCGCTGAGTCCTGCTGGAAGGGGTCGTCTTTGGCACTATCTGGGGTGTTATTGTCTCCCGTGCCGGAATCACCGTTTTTACTGTGGCGGGATTTAGAGCGGCGCCGCTCACGTCGGCGCTTGGGCTGTTTCTTGGAGGGATCATCCTCCGTTGTTCCATCGTCGTTCCCATCTGTTGGGATGTCCACCATGTATATGTCATATGACGAGGTGGCCTTCCAGTGCCCTGTAGGCGCTGGGTCTTGGTCGTCTCATGCATCGCCGTCCATACCGCCGATGTCTTCGAGTCGAAGTCGAGCATGTCGGTTAAATCATCGGCAGTGGCTACAAAGTGGGTGGTGGGTGGGCGTTGAATTTCTCCGCCGTCCGCATCTCGACCCTCCCGGCCGTAGTCCGCCAGGCTCTCCGACAAAGAGAGAGACTTTAGTGAATTCAAGATGTCGCCAAATGGCGAAAAGGAAAGATGTCCGCGCAGTGAACTCCATGACCGGCGCCCAATCGGATTCGATTGGCAGGGGCGCGGAGGGTTCGGAGTCCGGAGAGGAGTCCGCACCTGGAGTCACAGCTTCGCAGCGACAGGATGGAGTTCGCTCAATCGCCGTTGAGATCGTAGCCCCGAGGCGGTGTCCAACCACTCGCCCTCGATCGGGGAGTCGGCTCAACTAAGGGTCGGAGCGACGCTGGTGCGCCTCCGTGACACCGCTCGCGCCAGAGCTAGATCGTGCCCATCGAGACAGTGCGGCGCACTTGGCTGTGGCTCGAATCCATCGAAGATCAAGTCTCCGCGGACGTCAGCCATGTAGTTCAAACTCCCAAATCTGACCTGATGGACAGGGGTGTAGCTTTCGATCTGCTCCAGATGGCCAAGTGAATTGGCCTGCAGTGCAAAGCCGCCGAATACGAAGATCTGTCCGGGGAGAAAAGTCTCACCCTGGACCGCGTCGTTGTTGATGATCGAAGGAGCCATCGGGCCTATAGGTGACGACACAGAGGAACTCTCAATAAAAGCACCAATGTCGGTGTCGAAACCGGCGGATCTCGGGTAGGGGGTCCCGAACTGTGCGTCTAGGCGGATGGTAACAGGAGACAAGGGACACGATGTTTTTACCCAGGTTCGGGCCCTCTCGATGGAGGTAATACCCTACTCCTGCTTGATTAATATTGATGATATGGGTAGTACAAGAGTAGATCTACCACGAGATCAGAGAGGCTAAACCCTAGAAGCTAGCCTATGGTATGATTGTTGTTCGCCCCACGGACTAAAACCCTTCGGTTTATATAGACACGAATAGGGTTAGGGTTACACAGAGTCGGTTACAATGGTAGGAGATCTACATATCCGTATCGCCAAGCTTGCCTTCCACGCCAAGGAAAGTCCCATCCGGACACGGGACGAAGTCTTCAATCTTGTATCTTCATAGTCTAGGAGTCCGACCAAAGATGATAGTTCGGCTATCCGGACACCGCCTAGTCCAGGACTCCCTCACACTCCTTGGAAGAAGGGCATTCGCCCGCTTCAATGCAGTCCCGCACTATGCTTATCTTAAGCTTAATTAAGATGCCTGGTCCACATGGCGTCATCACAATCAGCGGAAACACGGAGCGTTCCCTTCGAATAGAAGAACACATCGCGGCTCTCGTAGCCGAATCATGGAGTGACCTCTGCAAAATGAGCAACACATCGGTTTTCAAAACCGTGGACACAGCTAGACGTGTTCGGCGAACACCTAGGTGTAACAGCTCAGATAAACCTGAGCTTGATTAGCGGCCATACCCCCCACAAAAACAAGAAGACTGTACATGTGTCCCCGAATATGTAAAATAGGGCTTCAAAACTCCTTATGTGGTTTGTGGGGCCGCACGAATATAAACGGTCCATAGTTTGGCTTGACCCTATTCGGACTCGAAAATTATATCTTCATGGTTCCTTAAAACAAACCAATTCTATTCAAGGTTATACCAGATTCTTTCACTTGGGTTTTACTATTTCCTTTTTCTGGTGGCCACCACTCTCTACCCCTCAAAGGACACAAGCGCAACGGAGATAAAGGCACAGACGTGCAGTAGGGCCCCATTCTAAGGTTTGTTTTTAGATTAAGCCCCTACGTAAACCTTTTTACTATCTTTTGTTGTTTTGATATCCTCCTGGCTCTTAAAATGACCCACAAGGATGACGGTGTTATCAATGAGCATATGACCTGCCGTATTTCCAAATACAAAAGCAGCACTCGATGTGTTTTAGAGATCCATGTTCTCATCACAGGCTCCCTTTCGTCACGCCGAATAGACATGTACCTTGAAATTCCGGGTTTTATTACCAGGGGCTGTTATTCAGCCCAGTATATATTGCAAAGTCCGAACACCTTCGGGAGTGTTCGGCGTCGCGAGTTTGGCCCTATATGCATCAGCTCCGAATCATGTCTTTGGTCAAATGTTGGGTTTGCCCGGCTCCCTTTATTTGCTAGCTTACGTTCCGCACCATCGGCTAAGGAAGCACGGGGAGAACTACTCCGATTGTGCCCTGGTTCATCCGGAACGAGCACCTCAATAGAGAAAGTCGAAAATTGACTGTCATGATACCGCGAGAGACTGGTCAACCACTCGATGACTCAACATAATCGTCAAGATTCCTCCGCATTAACGAAGGACCGGTTTCCCGGTCACGTATGTAAACACACCATTTCCGGATAAAACGCGAACATACCAGGGGCTATGTAGTAGCCCCACCGTCAAACTCCTATGGCTAAGTGAAAGTGTTAAAGCTTTGTAGTCTGATTTCCTTGTTCACCGCACTATCACCTCCTCAAATGGACCAAGATGTTGGATCAAGTGTGACTACGTGCTTTTGCCGAACACCCACGCGTTATTCGCAAAGGGGTTGAAGCCGACGACTGCAATCTTTCAGGTTATATACATATATACAAAAACGGCCGCACATGAGGCACTAAAATACTTTATGGGCACAAGTATAAATATAGCCTTTATTATCAAAAGCATTGTATTTACAATTCAGATGCATATCATTCAAACATGATGGTCTTTGAGCACCGAGCCTCTATCAGGCGGGCACCCTCTAAGACCTCTTCAAAATAGCGCTCCGGCAGGTCCTGACTCCCAGACGGACCTTGTGTTGCAACACTGGTGGCCTCCATCCCTGCACAGTACATTTTAACACGGGCCAAAGCCATCCGTGCACCCTCTATGCATGCCGACCGCTTGATAGTAGCAATATCCGGCACAACACGAATAAATCCTTTCACCAAACTAAAATAACTACTCGGGCTTGGTTCCCACGGCCACAAGCAGTCCACGACAACCTTCATAGCAAGTACGGATAACCTATGGAGCTCTGCCCATTCGGCCATCTGCTCGTTTAACAGAAGCAGACGCTTCGGCGTGCTGAATTGTGACCAGAACAGTCTTTCCATTTCATGATCTTCTTGGTTCTGGAAGAACTGTGTCGCATCAGCAGCACTCTTTGACAAGTTCAAAAATGCGTCTTCATAACTCCACATTTGATCAATCAGGGCATACTTCGGATCGCCGAACTTAGTTCGTAATAAAAAGGGCTTCCCAGCCGCGATCTCTCCGGCTTGCCGGAGCTCCTCCCGAGCTGCTCTGATCTCAGATCGAGACTCTTTCGCCGCTTCTAAGGCCTTTCTCAGGTCCACCATTTTTCTTGGCTCTCCTTTTTTAGCAGCTCATATCGGTTAGCAGCATCCTTCTTTTCTTCACTTCGGTGATGAGCAGCCTGTTCGGCTTTCAAGTCCCTCACTGCCTTTTCGGCAGCCACGTCGCTTATTCTGGCTTGCTCCTTAGCACGCGCAAGCTCAGCCCGAGAGTCTCCACGGCGGCGGCACCATCTGTATTCAAAGCATATTGTAAGTTCCAGTGTCGTACTGTCATACATATTCGTTGTTCGCTCAAGAGACATACCTTGCGCCTCGTCAAGACGCTTATGCATGAGCGTGATGTCTTCATCCGCCACATCAAGTTGCCGCTTCAATTCGGCAAAATCGGCAGCCCGCGCAGTTGTCGAGGCTGCAGCCGCCTGTGTACAAAATTGGTCGAATCCTTTCCTGAGATTATTAATGTTTTTGATCCTCTGGTCGCCCCCGTGTGGATGGCAACCAGAGTCTCAGGGGCTACTATCTATACACAACGCACCCTGCGTTTGCAGTACAAAATAACAACAAGAATGCCACCTTACATACCTCGAAGCCTCTTAACATGCTCGTAAAGGCTTCATCCAGTCCGCTCTTCGCGGACGAAATTCTGTTAATCACCATACCCATTAAGGTACGATGTTCCTCTGAAACAGGCGCTTGCCGCAGAAGACTCATCAACGTATCCGGCTGTGCCTCGGACAGTCCGAGGCTTTTGTTTACGGTCTCTTTAGGAGCCGAACACCCCGGACCTCGGGCGGCTGAAGATTCACCTTCTGGCCCCATCCTCCTTTGAGGAACGGGAGAGATCCTCCGCGACGACACTTCGGGGTCATCTTCCCTATGGGGAGGGGGAGTATGAGGAGGTGTCTCACCCTCCATCATCTCCGGAAGTAGATCCCCTGAGGATGAAGATAGCGGCGAAGGGATATAGGCCGGACTGCCAAACACACGTTTCAGATACTATTATCCTAAGCGGGAAAGAAACAGGGTATGCTTGCAGGACATCTTTGTTCACTTACATCTCGGCTAACGGATGGCCCCCTTGAGGGCGCTGTTTGGCAACGTTGCTCCCTGGGACGAGACCCTCTGTTAGGGATTTCTTCCCTTGCTTGGAAGCCTCGGCCTCCAAGTCTTTCGAGGCGGCTATCTTCTTCTCGTGACGGGGGGAGGTATTTGCTTCTCCTACCCGTTTTTGTTCCACCATGGGAGCTCCAATTTCTCCGGGCGCAGTACGTAAAGTACCACCTGTATGGGGGATGCTTTTGACCTCCCCATGTCCCTTCTTGTCTTCCCCCGATGGCACTTGATATGGTGCGCGAGCCAGCATCCGGGTTAACACCGGATCTGCTGAGTCTTCGGGAAGAGGCGCCGAACACCTGATCGTCTCTGCCTTCTGTATCCAACCCTGGACAAGGACGATTCCTTTTCAGGATAAACGTTAGGATATATATAATGACAACGTGTTCGGTTACGGGGTGCTCACCGGGGTATCTGGATGGTTGCAGTCAAGGCCTGCGTCTTCCGTTGTGTCCGGAAACTTTATTTGTGGTCCGAAGAATGATTTGTACATCCCTTCGAAGAAGTGCTGAACGGTTCGCAGTCCTTCCGGTTTGAACTCCCACATACGGAGAGGTCATCGTTGGCATGGTAGGACCCGTCGAACTAGCATTACCTGAATCACCTTCACAAGACCAATATCCTTCTCGATAAGATCTCGGATGCGGCTTTGCAGCATCCGTACATCATTAGCCGACCCCAGTCCAGCCCCTTGTTGACCCATGATGCAAGTTGTGGTGGGGGGCCGGAGCGGAAGGCAGGAGTAGCCGCCCACCTTTTTCTTCGGGGAGCTGTGATGTAAAACCACTCCCACCACTAGGGAAAATCCTAGCAGCAGCGCGGGTTTTAGGCCTATTAGTAGCGCGGGCAGGAGCGCTACTGATAAGGCGCTACTGCTAAAATGATCTAGTAGTAGCGCTTCTCCTGAGCAGCGCTGCTGGTAATTAGTAGTAGCGCTCCTCCTTGCCCGCGCTACTACTATTATTTAGTATTTTATTTCTTTTTTTATTTCATGTTGTATTTCATACACCTTTATACAATTTTTCATACAGCAGGAATTTAGAGACTGTTTTTACATCATAATGAGTAGGTGAAACAACCGTGGACTAGTTTCAAGTGGATGGACATCCACTTGAAACTAATCATGATTCTTTCACCCAATGATATAATAAATATCATATCATATCATTAACAACTTATCATCATAATACATCATTGTCATATAACACCTCAAGATCATCGTTTTCATCAATGAGACATCACATAACAAATTGGTCACTAGTCGTAATCACAAGTACTCCTCATCATCAACTCTAACACATTGTATCACATAATAAACATATTGTACCACATAGGACCTACTACATTCTCTTAGGAGCTACTATATTCTCTAAGGTAAAATAGCAAAAAACAAGATAGCCCCTGACTCTCCATTATGGAGAATGGAGATTATCCTATCTCCAATTCTTGCCTTTCGCTTAATGTTACTTCCAAGAACCTCCTTGCGAATGTCCAAACATTTTTTCCATTCTTTGATTAGCATGTGTTCACCGGTTTTAGAAATCCGATATGCACAGGTGAGATCCGTAGGATGACCTGGCTGTATGTTCAGAACTTCAAGGCGACCATTGTAATACATCAGATGAGGCACACAATCCATCGGGATTTTCTGTTGAAAAACATAGTAATAACTTCGTAGTTAGCAATGATGTACTAGTTTTGGAAGTATGCAAAAGATGCACGGATGTCGTAATAGTAAAAAATCTACCAGGGTATCTCCATAGAAGTTATCGTGGTTCAACACGTGCACCAGTGGCATGTATTCACCATAATTTGGAGGAGTTCGATAATAGGTATTGTAATTCTCAAAGAAAGTACAATAAGCAATCAAATGATTTTTCTCGTTATACGTTAATTCGGAGCCATCGGTGTAGTGGGTTTTGTCTACCATCTTCTGCACATTCTTTGAAGATTCAAAATAAGCTGTCAATGGAAATAAGCTATCAACAATTTTGAAATAAACAATATAAATTAGTTAATAACTATGTTTGAGAAACTCACATTGCGGTAGAATCGGAAGCGTATCAACAAGGACCCAAATGTCCATATTGTCTTGCTCGATGTCAGGATCACCAAGATCCATGGTGACAATCATACCCTCATAAAAACCATACATTTTGCAAAGTGCTTCCCAATTTTGGCAACCAAAATGGGTTACGCTCTGAGCATTGCACAGATTTACTTCAAAATCCATATCATGATGGGTCCTTAGGTGTATTTTCTTTGTTTCAAAATTTTCATGGTCTTCAAAACCCATCCTCTCCAAGACATAGCGTCTTGCATGGCATGGGATAAGCTAGTCGAATTGTAAAAGATGAAAATTAGACGTTGAAATAGTTGAAGTCATGCTTAATTACGAAAAAACACTTGTCGTTGTTGCGCATCGCTTTCACAATCGAAGGTCTCCTGGAGCTTAATGCTGAAGCGCCGATCTTCGTCCAGCTGAACGAACCTGTCGCACATACCTCGATCGTCGTGGCACCAGCTACACTCCCCCGGGGGACTGTTGTCGTCTGAGTACGACATTTCCTACGTTCATAATTCAAAGATTAAACTTGTACATATTCTAGCACAAGTCATGCCAGAATTCACGAAAAAATCCTGCATGACCTTTGCTAAAAAAGGACATATCGAGCGCCTGAAATTTGCCGGAACGGAAATTAATCAACACTCCAGCAAAACATAGGCCACTCGGAGATGTAAACTGAACATAAACGGCCACTTGGGCAACCACATATCCTATTTGAGCAACAACACAAGATATACAAGGATATTTGGCTGGTCTCACCTCGATGTCGGAGGGGGTCGGTGACTGGGACAACGGCGGGGATGTCAGAGGGGGTCGGTGACGGGGACGACGGCGGGGATGTCGGAGGGGGTCGGTGACGGGGACGACGGTGGTCACCTGAGAAACCATATAAGTTATCACTAATACATCCCGAATAATTTCTTAAACTAAAAAATAACAACAAATATGACATGTTCAACTAGTTTTATTAATTCAACTAGTTCTTACTAAATATAAACTTACTACAAATAGAAAAAAACTAGTTCTTTCTAAAAATAAAGTAGTTCAACTAGTTATATTAAGTTACTTAGTAAACTAGTTCAACTACAACTAAAAATCTAGTACTAACTAAGCAACATCTAGTTAACTAGTACCATCACTACTAGTAATTAACATCTACTACTACTAAAAATCTAGTACTAACTAAGCAACATCTAGTACTAGCTATGAACCCTAAATTAACATCTACAACTACTAAATCTAGTACTAACTAGTGGCAGGGGTGGGGGCGACGGAGAGGTAGCTAGGGGCGGCGAGGTCGAGGGCGGTGGGAGGAGGGCTGCCGGCGGAGGAGGGAGGAGGGGCGGCCGCAGGCGGAGGGAGGAGGGCGGCGGCGGAGGAGGGAGGGGCGGCCGCAGGCGGAGGGAGGATGTGCGAGGAGGAGGGAGGAGGGACGGAAGGAGGGGAGTACCTCGGCGGACGGACGAAGGTGGCGGCGGCGGCGGCGACACACGACGACGGTTATCGGCACGGGGGGCGAGAGTGAGAGTGTGAGTGAGGGCCGGTCGTGCGCGTGGGGATAAGGTAGGGATAGTTGCAGCGCGTTTGCCAAAAAGCGCTACAGCTAATCTGAATAGCAGTAGCGCCTTGCACATAAACCGCTACTGCTAAGTGTAACTATACAAAAAATACGTCAATGCAAAAAATACATTGGCCATCAATTATCTTTTTGTGTACAATCTGAATTGTCAATATGAGTCCTATCCGGTAGGAACCGGAGAGGATTCATATTGCGGCCACAAATTTTACACATAGAGTTCAGTGAAGACCAATTGGTTGTGGTAGTTTCAGAAATAACATATTTAAGGTGGTAAACACCCTGTTCACGGAGTAAGGTGGGACTAAACTTGTGGGCTGATCTTAGCAGTAGCGGTTTTTCTATAAGCGCGCTGCTGCTAACTTCTATAGTAGTAGCGCAGTTTAGTATAGAGCGCTACTGCTATAACTAGCGGGGGGTATCAGTAGCGCTATTTGTGGTGGACGCGCTACTGCTATTTTTCTGTCAGCAGCGCGTTTCTCTAACACGCGCTGCTGCTAAGTAGCAGCAGCGTGGTATTTTGTGGAGCGCTTCTGGTAAGATTCTGTGTATAGGCTTTTCCCTAGTAGTGTCCCGTTGCCATAAGTCAGAAACCTCTGGGAAGGAACCCTTTGGCCATAAGGCATTGGCACATCTGCTTATTTTTTCCCCTTTGCACTCCGCGTGTTTCCCGTTGATCATCTTCGATGTTACATTAAAGGTTTTAAGCCATAAGCCGAAGTGTGGAACAATGCGGAGGAAGGCCTCGCACACAATGATGAAGGACGAGATGTGAAGGAAGGAATCCGGAGCTAGATCATGAAAATCTAGCCCGTAATAAAACATAAGCCCCCTGATAAATGGATGAAGACTGGGATCTAGTCCTCGGAGGAAGTGAGAAATAAACACGACGCTCTTGTCGGACTTGGGAGTAGGGATAACCTGCCCTTGAGCAGGAAGCCTGTGGGGAATTTCCGCTGTAAAGTACCTCGCCTCCCCAAGCTTCCTGATATCCACCAGCCTTGAAGGCTGGATCCGGACATGGTCGGAAGTTTGGAGCATTTTTGGCTGAAGCTTTGGGTGTTGGAACTCGAGGTAGGAGAAGGAGAGGATTAAGCGTAGAGGGAAAAGACAAGCCTGGATCTCTTTATAAAGAGGATGAATATCAAACGCCCCCGTGTGGCATTTTTGGAACTTGCCTATTCCCAAGGAATCCTATATGTGGAACGACTGGGTTACCCACGCCCGTATTGATGAGAATCTCGTAATAAGGGGACACGATCTCTGCTTCGACAAGACGTGCCAATAAAACTGCCTCGTAAATCATGCTGTGGCAGGCTAATAAAACGGTTTGTATAAATACCGGGCCGTGGTGCGGTGTCGCACTATGAATAAACTGTCAGCAGATTGGATCCGTGAAATACTAAGCTCTCTACGGTGGTATGTGGAATTTTTGCAGAGCCAGACACGATTCTTGTGTTCAAGACCTACTTTGGAGTATTCAGAGAAGGAACCCGCCTTGCAATGCCGAAGACAACCTGCGTGCCGGACTCAATCGTCATTGAAGCCTGGTTCAGGGGCTACTGAGGGAGTCCTGGATTAAGGGGTCCTCGGACAGCCGGACTATATACTTTGGCCGGAATGTTGAACTATGAAGATACAAGATAGAAGACTTCGTCCCGTGTCCAGATGGGACTCTCGTTTACGTGGAAGGCAAGCTTGGCGATTCGGATATGCAGATTTCCTTCTCTGTAACCGACTCTGTGTAACCCTAGCCCCCTCCGGTGTCTATATAAACCAGAGGGTTTAGTCCGTAAGACCAAGGACAACAATCATAATCATAAGCTAGCTTCTACGGTTAGCCTCCTCGATCTCGTGGTAGATCAACTCTTGTAATACTCATATCATCAAGATCAATCAAGCAGGAAGTAGGGTATTAATTACCTCCATAGAGAGGGCCTGAACATGGGTAAACATCGTGTCCCCCGCCTCCTGTTACCATTAGCCTTAGACGCACAGTTCGGGACCCCCTACCCGAGATCCGCCGGTTTTGACACCGACAGGCCCCACTCTAGAACCTTCTAGAACCTTCCCGGTACAATACCGAAAAATCCTGAACATTTTCTGGTGGCCAAAATAGGACTTCCCATATATAAGTCTTTACCTCTGGCCATTCCAGAACTCCTCGTGACGTCTGGGATCTCATCCGGGACTCCGAACAACATTCGGTAACTGCACACTAATTCCCATAACAACTCTAGCATCACCGAACCTTAAGTGTGTAGACCCTATGGGTTCGGGAATCATTCAGACATGACCGAGACAGCTCTCTGGACAATAACCAACAACGTGATCTGGATACCCATGTTGGCTCCCACATGTTCCACGATGATATCATCGGATGAACCACGATGTCGGGGATTCAATCAATCCCGTATACAATTCCATTTGTCAATCGGTACGTTACTTGCCCGAGATTCGATCGTCGGTATCCCAATACCTTGTTCAATCTTGTTACTGGCAAGTCACTTTACTAGTTTCGTAATGCATGATCCCGTGACTAACTACTTAGTCACATTGAGATCATTATGATGATGCATTACCGAGTTGGCCCAGAGATACCTCTCCGTCATATGGAGTGACAAATCCCAGTCTCGATTCGTGCCAACCCAACAGACACTTTCGGAGATACCTGTAGTGTACCTTTATAGCCACCCATTTACGCTGTGACGTTTGGTACACCAAAGCATTCCTACGGTATCCGGGAGTTGCACAATCTCATGGTCTAAGGAAATGATACTTGACATTAGAAAAGCTCTAGCAAAACGAACTACACGATCTTGTGCTATGCTTAGGATTGGGTCTTGTCCATCACATCATTCTCCTAATGATGTGATCCCGTTATCAATGACATCCAATGCCCATGGTCAGGAAACCATAACCTTCTATTGATCAACGAGCTAGTCAACTAGAGGCTCACTAGGGACATGTTGTGGTCTATGTATTCACACATGTATTACGGTTTCCAGTCAATACAATTATAGCATGAACAATAGACAATTACCATGAACAAGGAAATATAATAATAACCATTTTTATTATTACCTCTAGGGCATATTTCCAACAGTGACAAACTGCTCTGCATCCTGATTGATGTACCATTTGGATGGTACTAGTTACTAGGAAGCCCCCTTGGGGCCTCTTGAGGTGAGATTGTGCGCACTAATAATCTCCTCAAATATAAATTTTGACGGATTTGCTAGAGATACCCTTAGCTAAGTCAGTAACTCACCTCTTCATATCCACCACTGCATCCATGTTGAACTAAATAGATGATTCAAACGATAAATAAACCAAGATTTTATAATATTTATAATAAACTTTTCTTACTTACAAGGACTATAATGCCATTTATGTCATTCTATTTCACAAGGTTATATTATTTCTTATACACTTTGTCATGAGAGTTCGAGTAGCTTATCGGAATATACAGAATAAATTAACTTTAAATGAGAATTACTTTTAATTATCATTAAAATATTGTAATATGAAACTGAATAATGTTACGTGTCGGATGGAGAATAAACATAGTGAGCCACCAGTGGTAGAAAAAAATCAACACATCGGCAAATGGAGTCCACCAGATGGTATATATGCCTCGTGTATTTATATTAAATATCTATACTTCAATTGATTTATCATGCCAAAAATATATGTTATTTATATTAGATTATAAGAATCTATCATGTAACTTGACATTATCTAAAATTAATTTACTACAACTAATTGATTTAAAAATGGCATCTTTTGCTATTTTTCTGTTAGCAATAGGTTTCACTAAATCGAATCAAACAATAAATATCACATTAATCCTAAAATGAATTTATGCCTCCTAATGTACTATAATGTGTTCATATGTATGCTTGTCCTTAGGATCCATAAATATCTACATAACTTGAAATTTAGTCGACTATTTTAGATTGTAAGAATCTAGCAAGTAACTTGACAGAATTTTCTAGTGTACAATACCAACAAGATTTGGTGTAACTAAACAAACAACTAAAGAGTGTTTGCTTCAGTTAGCACTGTTATCAAAATATCTCTTGTGGGCCGGCCCATATTGTGCGATACAGTGTCTATTCCCCGTTGAACGCGGGAATAGGAGCTCGGACGAATCAAGGCCTAACTAAGAATCTAACTACCAAGTCATGTTTTCCTAAACACGGATGTTATAAATTTAATGTGAATTTTTAAAGTATGGAAAATCTGATGTCTGGGATGAAAAAATATATTGCCGCAAGCACGACAATTTCCCTCGTCAAGCATGGCAAATCCAGGCAAAAAACTGAGCACGGCAATTGCCATGCTCGCAAAAACATAATTTATCGTCCTAGTTATCAGATTTGCCATGCTTTAAAAATCTCATACATTTGTGAATATTTTATAAACTAGTATAGCTAGTCCTCAACCCGTGCACCTGCACGGGCTAGGAACTACTTGTTTTAGAATTATTCTGTATATTTAGAACATTAGTTCTCCTTACTTTAGAGTATGTATAATGAAATTAATTATCAGACAGAGGGCAACATTGGCCTCTTCGTCAATCGATTCTTCATGTCACTCTAGGTTATCTCTGCGTTCATTTAATGCATTTGTTATTATTTATAAAAATAATTAACAAATTAGTATAAAAACATAATATCAAGATATTCGACACTTTTGGCGATATTCATGCCCTCATAACTTAAGCAATTTTTACTATGTGTAAATTTGTGAAATAAGTTATGTCACGATCGTTGACAATTGCAATGCAGAGAGATTGGTGAAGGGTAAAAAAATTTGCCCTATCGAAATAACTAAAGAAATAAACAACTTTAGTAACACTTAAATCCCTTAACTATAAAAATTAATCATTCGGATCAATTCGTCCTATGGCATATATCAAAAGTGTTTCAATTGTTGTACAGATATAATATTGTATCTGATACACTCTCTCTGCAACGAATATCAACCATAAGTAGTTGGTTTAAACTAAAAAAGGCATTGCTATGAACACCTGTAAGGATTTATATCAACGGACCGTTATTTTTGTAGAGCAACATATATAATGAAATCTCAGTACTGAAAAAGATTTCAGATTCATTTTATGAAAACTATGCAATAGAATAAGAAATAAATATAGAAATCTCTAGTTTGTTTAGCTGGTAAACAAATTGCTTTATTACATTATCTGAACGTGAGGGCTAACCTGGCAAACAAAGTGCTTTATTGCTGCAGGTGGCATGCATGGCACCATTGAAGTTCTAACAGGACGTGAGGGCCAACCTAGAGTCGTGTTGCATGAGTAGGAGAGGACAATAGTGGCCGCAAAAACCAAGACATGCAGCATGGAAGGAACATATGGGAAGAGACGTTTGTACGTACGTATGGTTACCGCAGTGACGGTTGTAATGGTGTCTTTACTTCTTTTCCTTCTTCCTTTGGCTCCGGTGTCTGTCTGCTCAGCGACCATCCGGGCGAATCCCAAGATCGGAAGTTCAGGGTCAAAGAGCTCCAGGGCTAACATGGCACTTTGGCTAGTAGTTGTCTACCACCGAGACTAACTGTTTTGGCGCTTTCATCCTAGATATCTCAGATTGCAACTACCCACTCAGCCTCCGCAAGACTTATCATGGACATCACCAGTGGGCTCATCTAGGTGTAGTGTTAGCCCTGGCTCCTGAGAATCAGGTGAACACAACTCAGGATTTGCACGTTCATGCCTAGCCACTTCGGCTCCATTGTCAAGAGAATGATCCCTTCATACAACTCCGAGTATATAGGGAGGAATTCGACAACATCGGCAACATGTCCGGCCTACCTCTACTCCAAGATATAAATTTATTTTTCAAAATCAGGAAGCCTTTCCTTTTCCCAGAACGTGAGGCTTGAGGTCTCTTTCTTGTACGTGCATGGATTTCGTTTTATGAGATTGGCACATAAGACGTGGGACTTGAGGACTTCTCATTTGGACATATTAAGGGAAGAAGTCACGCACACTATTTGTATTCGTTCAAAGATTGGACGTGGGTTTTTTTTTTCAAAAGAAGCAGCGTCCAGGTTGATCCTATCTATGTACGTGGTGGGTTTTTTTTTTCAAAAGAGGTAGCGTTTTTTAAGATTTTTTCAGAAATTGGATGTTGGTGTTGGGGGATACCTTTGGGAACGTGTCAGCTTAAACTTTTTTTGAACGTGTCATCTTATTCCAATCTATGTACGTGGTGTTTCTTAAAAAAAAAAGATCTTGACCATCAAATTTTATATCTGATGGCTAAACTAGTTTTATTGATGTGGATTAACGTGGAGGCTCTTAAGGTGCCTCCAATTAGTAAAAATAAGATATTGTTCCAAATAATAAATATTTTTAAATTCATAAACATTTCTAATTCATGTTTTTTAATTCTAAACAACTTACCGGTCATTACATTTTTAACATGAACAACTTTTTAGAATTCATTAACATTTTTCTAATGAACAAAATTTTTAAATCTCTTATTAATAACCAATAGCCATCTTTTAAAATAATTAGGAGGTTGTTGGTTTTCTCTGCCAATGCCCGATGGTTTTCTTAGAGTCACGAACGACTGACGAAAAAAGCGACTGGAGAGGAGTGAACGAACCAACATGAGAGGACAGCATCTAGAGCTCGTGGCCAGTCCAAAATGCACGATAGTGTTTATTCCCCGTTGAAGGCTATACTAGGAGCTCCGACGAAACAAGGCCTAACAAGGAACCTAACTATTAAGCCATAGGTTTCCTAAATAGGAATGATAAAAATTTCATGTCAAAATTTGAAGTATCGCAACTCTCATGTATGGGATGAAAAATCATGTTGTTGTGAGCACGGCAATTTCCTTCATCAAGCATGAAAAATCCTAACAAAAAAGTGAGCATGGAAATTATTTACCATGCATGCTGAAGGAAATTGCCATGGTCGCGACAACATAATTTGCCGCCTCGGGAATCCGATTTGCCATGTCTAGGAATCTTTATACATTTGTGATTATTTTATAAATTAGTATAATATTATTCCAAAGTTGTGAATATTTTTAAATAGACTGTTCAGATAGCCCCGATTTAGAAGTTTCCCTATATCACCACGTATTCCATGGCAACAATATATAGAACTATAATCATGTGAGTCGCTTGTGCTGTCTGACGAGCTTGGCTAGTGAGCAATCTTGCTACAATTAATGCTTCTCCCAATGTGATGTACAATTATATGTTTCTAGATGCACAAAATACTCTACTAGTATGATTTAAGCATATTAATTTTTGATATAAGACAAACTTAACACATGCAATTTGCTCTTTTGTAGAGCACATGCTTTCCAGTAGAGGTTGATCTTAAACGTGTAAGATAGATTCACCTTAATTAATGGAAGATGAGACGAGCGACGTAGCAGTCGACAAAGATGGAGCAATACTTATTTTGGTCATCCGGGGAGCAATATGTATGTATCAAAGGCTGCTGAGGGATCTGGTCCCTTGCCCAGTCCACAAGCCTCCCAATTGCTTTTATCACTTCCGCACTGCACGCTCAACGCCAGGGCACTGCATCCCTATCAAACGAGCACTGCAATGTCCCAGAAGAAACTGCATGTATTTTTTTAGGTATTGTTTTCGCTCCAGTTTCTAAACCGTTTGTCGAAACGAGGCGTATAATATATCGTTTGATAGCTATGGAAAATACGCAGCCTCGTCATGTTGAGCACTTTTCAGGATTCATCGCTGTTTAGGAGCAGTTTTAAAAACAGTGCGCGCATGACGAGATGCAGCGAGCGTATTTTCACGATTTTTTCTAAACCACACATCGGAATGAAGCAAACAATACGGTGTTTGAAAGATATCATCGAGCCGCATCTTTTTCATATCTATTACTTTCTATCGTTTTTTAGGTTTAGGAGCAAATTTTAAATTTAGTAAATCGCGGGATTCTGTTTTTTCAAAAAATTTGCAATTTTTGTACTGTTTCGCTCCAGTTTTTGAACGGTTTGTCGAAACGAGGCATGTGATACGCCGTTGGAAAGCTACGGACGAGGGGCAAGTTTCATACGTTGAAATGTTTTTGAGATTCCTTACGGTTTTTAGTTAATTTTGAAAATCGTGCGGTTGACGACGAGAGGCAGCGGCCGTTATTCATGAAATTTTTACAAACCGTTGGTCGAAATGATTTAAATTACACGCCGTTGGAAAGATATCGATGAGGCACAACTTTTTCATGTAGAACACTCTCTTCGATTCCTTACGGTTTAAGAGCAATTTTGGTTTTAACGAAATGCGGACACCCTGTTTTTTTCGCGACACCAAAATCGTCGTATGTACTGCATCAGACAGAAAAACGCACTGCTTTAGACTGAAAACCAAACTGCATCAAATGGGCAAGTGAACTTCATGAATTCTTTTGTCGGATGTAAACTTTCTTAGACGACAGAGTGGACCACGCTTGACGTTCGGCGTAAGTGGACCGCAACACTATCGAGAAGAGAACTGTATTACTTTTTTTCTTGTCGTTTTCCGTAACATTTTCATGCACTTCATGTTTTGAAAAAAGTGAACCGCTACACTACCGAAAATCAACCGCGATACTATTGAAAGGGAAACACATGACATTTTCTTTCGGAGTGGGTGCAGTGCACTTCTTTTTTTCTATTTGCTGTTCCTAGTAGTTTCTCCTGCAATAGACAGTGAAACAGACCACAAGGGCAACAAATAGTGAACCACACTGCACTTCTATTATCTTCGCTATAAAACACAGAAAAATTGAAACCACCTGGCTTTAGTGCAAACGAACTATTTTCAACAATTATAATAGCCCCACAAAATTTACATAAGTAGCCCTCAAAACAAAAAGTGAAACGGTAAACTGGTCCCTCAGCCCCTGTCCAGCGCCTGTTTTTTGGGACACCAGCATGAATGGTGGTGACGAACCCATAAGATGCCGCTGGAGCTCGAATACTGCACCGAATCCACTGAATTCTTGGGTCAATGCTAACCTTCGCCCAGCTCCTACTTTTGCTGCGCTGACCCGACCGACTGAGATCTCCAGCAATCAAGGAACCAACTGCTTTTGCTTCAGTCGCTGCATGCTTGGAACTACAGCAGCAGCACTCAGCCGTTCCACTGGCTGGTGCCTGCGACTGACAGGGTTTACAATCACCCAGGAGAACCTAAGCCATCAAGCAAGCAGAGATCACGTTTTCCAAGCAAGAGCATTGCATTGGACCATTAGCCTCAGCAGCGCAATGTGCATGAAAGAATGCATTTTTTCAGACTTATGGAACCTCATAAGCTGAAACATACTGTAGTAGTGAAATGATTGGCTAGCACAGTGGACTAACAAGTGTTCATGACGAGCAAGCAGGTAGGAGTGGTACTATACACAGTTAAGCAACAAACTTGGGTACTATACAGAGCAACAAATGTTGTTAGAAATCTATAGAAAAATAGCAAAATAAGCTCTTCTGAACTGCGCATGGGCGGCTACAGTTCCAGGGCGTCATCACCGCCGAACTGCACGTCCGCACCGCATGAAATGCTCTCGTCGTGCACATGGCTGTTTCCACCCACACACTAGACTGCACTGTGCCGATGGGTGTGCTCCTTACACTCACGCAGTGGACTGCACGACCAAAATCAACAGCAAAAGAACTAAAAATTCACAAAAGAAATTGTGAGCTCCTAGCCAACTGCACGGTGCCGACGGGTGTGCTGCTTACACTCACATAGTTGACTGCATGACCAAAATCAACAGCAAAAGAATTAAAAAATAGACACACAAAAATGTGAGCTCTAAGCCCAGGGACTACACGGTGCCGACGGGTGTGCCGCTTACACTCAAGCAGTGGACTGCACGCCAGGAAACAGAGTCGGAGAAGGGTCGAAGGGGCATGCCGGATCCGTGGATGAAGGGGATGGGGAGGTTGGTGCCACGCTCGTCACGCACATCCCCTACTGATCTAGGGAGCGGCGACCGTCGGCTTGACGGACGCGGCAGGCACACTGGATCCCATCTAGCAGCAGGTCAGGAGATGTGCACGAACGAATTGCACAGTGTCGCCACCCGCAATGCATGTCATGGGCGCATGGCGAACTGCCACTAGTAGAATACGGAGCTTTAAAACCGGTTTATAAGGGCCTTTAGTGCCGGTTCTGCAACCGGCACTAAAGGGTGGAGACTAAAGCCCCCCCCCAGTACCGGTTCGGCACGAACCGGCACTAAAGGCCCACCACGTGGCGTGAGCTCGCGTCGTGGTATGGGGGACCTTTAGTAGCGGTTGGTGTTACCAACCGGTACTAAAGATATATTTTTTTGAATTTTTTTTTAAATTTTGTAAAAAATATTTGATTTTTTTTTATTTTCAATTTTCTGAATTATTTGATGATTTAGTCTCTAATCACCCCTCAGCCTAAGCACGCTTAACTTCGGAGTTCTATTCCCCCTACTTTCCAAGTCTGCACTTGTTGTTTTCCTGACAAATGTAAGCTATCAGTCATATTAACCCTCAGCAGTTTAGCTTGAGCATTAGGTCACACGTTTTACCGTTTGAGTTTGGAACTATTATTCTAAAAAACAATTAGTAACACTAATATTTCTTGAATAAGTTTGACCACAGTTTGACCAAATTTGATTATAATTTGACTAGATTTGACCAGAATTCAAAAATTTGAAATAATTATTTAGTAACACTAATATTCTTGAATAATTATGTAGCAACATTAATACTTCTTGAATAATTAGTTTGACAATAGTTTGACCAGATTTAACGAAAATTAAAAAAAACTGAAATTTGAGCATATCTTTTCTTCCTTTTGGAATTTGAGGATTCTAAAAAAATTGCAAACAGGTCGTAGGCTGTCAAAATCGAATGCGGATTTTCGTGCTGATTTTTTTGATATATTATACCTTTTTTCCGACATCGTATGCAAAAGTTATAGCCGTTTTACATTTTCCCTACACTTTTTGCAAAACATGTCCAAATTTAAGTTTTTTAATTTTCCTAACTAGTAGATGTAGTAATATAACTACATCTCGAAGAATTTTATTTTTTGAATTTTTCATCATTTTCTTTTGTATTTTTCAAAACTGAAATGGCGATACACGCAGGGGAGGGGTAGAGTTTGTAAATTGCCCTATAGTCCGGGTTTGTGTCTCCAACCGGGACCCCTTTAGTACCGGTTCGTGGCATGAACCGGTACTAAAGGTTAGCCCATTAGTACCGGTTTGTGCCATGAACCGGTACTAAAGGTGATCGCAGGGTCCCGGCCTGACGCCAGCCTGCCACCACCCCTTTAGTACCGGTTCGTGGCACGAACCGGTACTAAAGGGTCAAAACGAACCGGAATTAATGCATAGCCGTTCGAACCGGGACTAATGGTACCATTAGTACCGGGACTAATGTGTCTCACATTAGGTCATTTTTCTACTAGTGTGCACGGATTCGCCACCTGCACTGCCCTGTCATCTAGTGGGAAGCAGCGCGGCTAGCTAGGAGGGGGCGCAGCATGCGGAGGGGCTCCTCGTCGCCGATTAAAATGGGAGGAGAGGAGGGGACGGGAGGCGCGTGTCCAGGGAAGAAGGAAAGAGGGGAGGCGCCGGGGTAGCAGGCCGTAGGGCACCGCGCACGCAGTCGGTGGCGCTACCCTTGGCGCCTGGTGGCAGAAGCTAGTGGGTCGGGCGACCTCCGCGTGTCCGGAGAAGAAGGACAGAGAGGAGGGAGGGGGCGACACCGGGGGGAGTGGACTGCATGGGAGGGGGCGGCACCGGCGCCGTGATAGGAGGCCGGAGGCAGGCGCTGGGCACACGGCCGGCGGCGCGACCCTTGGCCCCCGGCGGCCGAAGCTAGTAGGTCGGGAAGAAAGTGTGAGGAAGGCGGGGCTTCGGCGGCGCGTGGTGTGGCGGGGCTCCGAAGGCGCGTGGTGCGGCGGGGCAGGAGGAGGAATGGACGGCTCTGGCGCAAGGTGGATGGAGGCAGGAGGAAGAAGATTCGGTGGCCATGGGTTCATGCGAGAGGAAGGTGGAGAGTATATCTGGCCATGGGCCGGGCCAGGCGGGGCTTGGGCCGGGCCTAAAAAAGCCCACGGTAGAAAACTGAGGACCAGGCCCTCCTAGACCCTACCATCGGGCCTACTTTTCAAGCCCAAGCCCGGCTCATCTAGTAAAAAGCCCTGAAAAGCCCTTAGGGCTTAGGGCTGTGGGCCGGGCCTCTTCCTTAAACTGCCAATATGCCAAGCCCAAGCCCGTTCAGGCCCTGCTGGTGGGCTCAAAAGTCAGGCCCAAGCCCGGCCCACGGGCAAGCCCATCGGGCCTAGGCCCTAGATTTTAGGGCCGGGCCTGGGTGGGCCGACAGGGCCGGGCCTGAGATGGCCAGGACTAGTGGAGAGGATAAGGGGAAGGGGTCATGTGGTCGTGGGTGGTGGGGGCTGGGAGTTTTTTTATTGAATGTAGTTCAGTTTATTTAAGTCGTGGGCTCGGATCGGTAGCTTTTGAAGTGCGAAACTGTTAGCAGAATAAGGCGGGTGTTAGCAGAATAAGAGTCTTAAGAGGTGCTATCATAATAGACACACCATATATATATATAATAACCCTCGGCGAGGTATAAGTAATTCCTCACCGAAGTTGATAGACCGAGGGGTGGCCCAGCATAATAATCACCGATGTAAAATTTGGAAAATCCTATATGCCGCATATTGCGTCAAGGTGTCGAGGGTTCGCACGGGATTTAGGAGGGCGCGACGCGATCTGGGCCGGCCTTTTAGAGGTTAGCCTAACAATGGTTTTCTTCGGTTTTGCGAGAATGTTCCCTGAATCGGTTTTTCTTTTTTCACGTTGTTTTTTGTGGCTAGTTTTCATTTAGTTTTTTTCTTTTCTGTTTCTTTTTTATTTTCGTTTTAGTTTTTATCTTTTCTATTTCTTTTTTTTCAAAAATTTCAGATTTGGTTCAGATTTTTAAAAAATGTTCCTCTTAACAAAATTTGTTCAGAATTTTAAAAAATGTTCATGTTTCTAAAATGTGCAGAAACTAGAAAAAAAAGTTCCTGTTATAAATTGTTCACAAATTCAAATTTTCAAAAAACTTTTCCTCTTAAATTTTTTTTCAGAATTTTAAAAATGTGCAGAAATTTCAAAAAAATGTTCCTGTTATTAATTGTTCACAAATTCAAAAAATATACAGGAATTCCAAAAATGTTCCTATTTTTGAAAAATTGTTCAAAAATTCGAAAAAATGTTCACATTCTGTTAACATTTGTTGACAATTCAAAAAATCTTCATGATCCCAAAATCTGGTCAGAAATTTTTGAAATGTTTGTGGTTCCAATTTTTTGTTCGAATTTGATGAAAAGTTCCATTTTGCACTTTTTGTTAATAAATTCTAAAAATGTTCGTAGTTATAATTTTTTGTTAAAATTTCATGAAATGTTCATTTTTTCAATTATTTGTTCAAAAATTAAAAAAATGTTCGAAGCTTCAAATCTTGTTCGGGATTTCATAATTTGTACACGTATTCAAAAAAAGTTCAGAAATCCAAAATATGTTTGCACGTTTTCAAAATATACACTTTAAAGAAGTGCACTTAAAAAAACTATCACTGCAGTGACTCATTCCAGTTCGCTACATTAACTGATTGAAATTCGTTACAGTAGAGCTAACACTAATTCCGGGCATGGGCTGATGATGGATGTTGTTTCTGAGAAAACAGGGTAGACTAGCAAAACTCACCGGGGTGGTTTTGGTACTGTACAATGACATTCTTCTTGTTTGAAAGATGTGCATCAGTCCCATGCAAAAACTAAAAACGAAGAAGATGTGCATCAGTACCGCATGAATGCAGTTCACCGATCTGGTCTTGGCTTTACTTTGCTTCCTCTCAATGCATGAAACCGTATAATTATTAATTAACCTACTCTATTCCTAACAAGTATATATATATATATATATATATATATATATATATATATATATATATATATATATATATTCACTTTGTCGATTCGACCATGATTTATTTGTTGGAGTCGGCTACGTTTTAGTCGATTCAAGAAAATAAATCAGTTTTAGTTGATTGCGCCCCGCTGTCGTCTATCCTTCTCTTCTGTTGTCAATGTCGATCTTCTCACGGTCACCAGCCTAATCGTCACCTGCACCACCAGTCTGAATACGGCCTGGTGCATGGTTTGTTCACCAACAATTTTCTTTTGAACAATATATATATTTTCCCAGCAAACTTGAAAAATATTGTTTGTTCACGGATAATTTTATGCAACCGAGGATGAGGCAGGAACTTGACAAACACCACAGCTGATCCCATCACTACCGTCCATACCCGCATGAAGGGCCCTGGATTGACCCTATTAGCAGGGGCGGAGCCAGGATTTGACCAATGGGGGCGAAGAAGACAATGACATGCAAAGTTTTTTTTTTCTGACTATGACCATACCAAGGAGAACAAGATAATATGTATTTTGCTATAAGAAATATGTAGTTTTCTCATTAGTTTGAATGTGGCTCATACGCCTAAAAAACATAGAATAAAGGCGATAATCTTATATGGCACGCTTCCGATTTTAGCTTGTTGTGCAAATTTTACTCGTGCCAGAACATTTGATTGGCAGTTTCTGTATCAGCTAATTTCATATTTAAGCCATCATGTGTACAAACTGGTATGTAGATTTCTAATCATCCCCCAAAAAAAATAGAAACTAGCAAATAACAATTTGTGCAAATCTAATAATAATAACTTGCAAGATAACCTAGACATGAGCCGATGGTATACCTTAGATTTGGCGTGAGTAGTGTTGTGTTGTGTGAAATTTGAAATTAAGATGATAGAATCAATGCATCCCTAATTAATAACTCCATCTATAGCAAAAAGTTTTTGATCTCCTCGACTGAAGATGCGCATCAGTTTATTAGTATTCTACAGTATAAATCAATGAAGGAATCGAGGAGACTCACAGGAGGATTATTCTGCCATCTACACCGGTGCTGCTGATCCATTTGTACGCATGGCCTGGTCGAACTTGCCAGCGGCTACCGGAAGCGAGCGCCTGTGCGTCGGCGCCGAAACGATCTAACTGAGGATGCCCTAGATCGTGGCCTCGTCAGCTGCCTGGCTCTTTGTTTCTTCTAGTTTGGGCTGACCAACAATTACACGGGCTTCAACTTACAAAGTTAGTGGGCTTCATGCTTTGAGCGCACTGTTAGGGGAGGCTAATTAGTCGTAAATTTATTGGACGTGGCTTTCGTAGATTGCGATACTTCGTTACGAGGCAGCCGGTGGGGGATAATTACAGGACATGAGATGAGCATCAGTTATAAAATGGTGGCCCCAGCTCTTGTTTCTTTCGGTCAGCAGAGGATTAGTAGCAACAACTGTAAATTTCTAATCCAGGAGCAGGATAAGGGCCAAATTCAAACCCAAGCTAGTACCAAATTTCCGTTGTAGTGTATGATTCGGATGACAGTGAGAAGGTTTCACTATGCTGAGATTGTATTGACTCTGTCCTAGTGTCCTGTATTTATGGGGATTGCATTTTTTCGGTGGGTTCTTGTATGTTTATGCAGGGCTTTTCTACAGTACCACTACTGGATGAACTTGATCTCCTTCCTTGCACCAATGATGTTTTTGTACCGATGACTAATATATGAATTTGCTTCCCGTCATATTCTCGGTGAGTTTTGTTCTTTTTGTTTACGCCCTGAAGAGGATCCTTTTAAAGGAAATCTGGTATCTTGGTTTCCCATATGGCGGGCTTAACTTACGGGCATACTTCTCTCTTTTCTGCTTGTAGGTCTACGGGACGGGTAAAGCAGGAAATTACAGGAAAGTGCGCGTCCATTAAGTATGGTGGGTCGTGGAAATGGCAGTAATTAAGTCGGTAAAGCAGGAAAAGACATGGAATTGCGCGTCCGTAAAGTAGGTTCCTGCTTAATTAAGTGCTGGGTAAAGTACACGAAGGTGCGCGCCCATTTGGATGGCTTCTTCGAAGCTTCAAGCCTTATGGAACCATCCTGCTGGCCCCAAAACCAGTTGATGACATTCATACCCGCTTTAGCTTTATGTCTCTGTTTAGCCTTTGTTTATTTGTAATTGTGCACACTAGCAACATTGATAATGACTCCTTTAGAGGCATCAGGATAGAATGTGCTCGTTCTTTCTTTTAGTAAATAGGCAGGGTACGTTTTCTTTTAGAAAAGGAGGAAGACCCCGGGCCTCTGCAGCTGGACGATGCATGCAGCCACTTTATTAATTATTCACACAAGACCTTACAAAATCATACAACAGTAAGACTAAAGTCATACAATAGGTTGGGGTACTACCCACCCTTTATTTAGAAAGCTTTTTAGCCCATTACCGGACTAATGTTAAGTTGATGAATCAGGCAGGCCTACAAGAACAGAGATATCTTTGGGAAACCTTACATGTGGATTGTTACACTGTGATGAAGGGAACGATGTATATACGGAGCTAAGGCAGTCACTTCCTTCTTCCAGGACAAATAAACCTTCAGCTGAATACTAGCCAGAATGTTTAGATGCATCACACCGCAGAGAGTCAAGACGAAGACATGCGCTGCGGGTGTCCACATCGGTTACTGGTTAGTTTATTACAACTCCAGCTCAGCTAAAACTAAAAAAATGGAAAAGTAGATGGATGGATCAGCTCTATTATTGCCTCCTTGACCTGCTGTTTGGTGATTTCTGCCTCCTCTCATTCTCTTGCAACACAACATTATTAGCTCCTACAATCTGCATGCCTGTCCTGCAACCTTGCCTCCTCTCTCCGCCGGCTCCTACAACTCTCCTTTTCACTTCTTCATCTGGGTAAGCTCACCACTATTCTCCTCTGTTTTCCCTCTGCAAATCTGATTGTTTATCTTCGTTGTTCCAGACAGCTAATTTGTCTCGTGGTTTTCCACTCCAACAGGCTTTTCATCCGTTGCTATATTCACTGGTTGTTCCTGCCTCCAGAAGCACTTTCATTGCTCGTCTATCATTGTTAGCTTTTTCATTGCCCACAGATCTACAACTAGTGGTGGTTTATTTATCTGGTGGTTTCCTACTACAACCCATTTTTCATCCATCACTGCTTCCAGAAGCAATCCTAGTGCTGGTCTTTCAATTTTCCATCCATCACTGCATCCGCAAAAAACAAGCACAATTCCCCTCCCTGGGCATATACGCCCCCAAAAAAACACAATCTTATGACGGAAGTGGCATTAGCTAGTGCTGGCTTAAGATTGGCCGCATCACCAGTCCTGAAGAAGCTCCTTGCTAATGCTTCAACATTCCTTGGAGTGGACATGGCGCGTGAGCTCCATGAACTGGAGACCACTATCTTGCCACAGTTCGAGCTGGTGATTGAAGCAGCAAACAAGGGAAACCACAGGACCAGGCTGGACAAATGGCTTCAGGAACTCAAAGAAGCATTCTACATGGCTGAAGACTTGCTGGATGGGCACGAGTACAACCTCCTGAAGCGCAAAGCAAATGGGAAGGATTCCTTGCCTGGCAATGCCTCCTCCATCAGCAGCACTTTTATGAAGCCTTTACGTGCTGCATCGAGCAGGCTGTCCAATCTGAGCTCTGAGAACCGAAAGCTAATTAGCCAGCTGAATGAACTGAAGGCTACACTGGCGAAAGCCAAGGAATTCCGTGAACTGCTCTGCTTACCAGCTGGTTGTGATCCAGAGAGTCCCACAACATTATCAGCTGCTGTTCCCGAGACCACATCACTACCACCTCTTAAAGTGATTGGTCGTGATAAGGATTGCAATCATATAATACATTGTCTTACCAAGACAACTGCTACTACAGAGTGTAGTACAGCTATGTACTCAAGTTTGGCCATTGTTGGAGCTGGAGGCATGGGAAAGTCCACCTTGGCGCAGCTTGTTTACAATTGCAAGAGGGTAAAAGAATATTTTGATGTGACAATGTGGGTAAGCATCTCACGCAAACTTGATGTCCGCCGTCATACACGGGAGATTATAGAGTCTGCCTCTCAGGGGGAATGTCCACACATTGATAATCTTGATACTCTACAACGCAAGTTGACAGACATAGTACATGAATCCGGGAAATTCCTGCTTGTGTTGGATGATGTTTGGTTCGAACCTGGTAGTGAGATGGAATGGGACCAACTGTTGGCTCCTCTAGCTTCCCAACAGACGGGAAGCAAAGTTTTGGTAACTTCTCGACGGGATATATTTCCAGTTGCTCTTTGTTGTGAAGACGTGTTTCCTCTGCAAAACATGGAAGATGCTCAGTTCTTGGAACTCTTCAAGCAACATGCATTCTCTGGACCAGAAATTAGAAATCCGCAGTTGTGTGAAAAGCTAGAAGATTTTGCAAAGAAGATCGCTAAAAGGCTTGGACTATCTCCTTTGGCAGCAAAAGTTGTGGGCTCTCAATTAAAAGGGAAGACAGATATCACTACAGGAAAATTCAGTTTTCCCGTGTGTTAGCCTATAAGCCGTGCGCTATTTTTCGGACACCCGGCTTATGCACCTCAAAGCCGAGTCTGGGAAACAAAACACCCGGCAAACAGAAAGAACTCAGCTTATGGTCACCTATAAGCCGAGTGCTGCAAAAAAACTCTCGGCTTATACGAAGCACACGGTATCTACTCGAAAAAGCACCCGGCTTATAGCAAACACTCGGCAAAGACAGATTGCCACGTGTCTTCAACGGACGTGGCTGACGGAGCCGTCACGGAGCATCCTGTAAGCCGTGTGTCCGATGCAGGCACACGGCTAACAGGACATATAAGCCGTGTGCCCCAGCAAGCACTCGGCTTACAGGACATATAAGCCGTGCGCCCCGCCCAAGCACTCGGCTTATAGGATATATAAGCCGTGAGCCCGATGAAAGCACTAGGCTTACATATTTGCGAATTTTTTTTCAACCCGTAACATTTATGCAAAATTGATTTAAGATGGTTTTCATTGCATTTATATTTACTACTTAATTAGTATTATTATTCTCACCTAGTAGTTTTCATGGGTCTTATTTGTAAAACTCTAAATTTAACGCCACTTTAATATTTATATGACTTTCGACCCCCTAGCGTAACCATATTATGATGACATGCAAAAGCAACTACTGAAACTTCACTCTACGCCGAGTGCTTTGCTCTTCATCTAGAGCCAAGACACGGGCACTCGATAACGTGAAGTAAGGCATGGAGCCGAGGTAATTTTGCCCCCCCCTAGTGGTCGGGCCCGCCCCTCCCTCGTCTGCAAAAGGCCTAAGGATGTCGCAAAGACATCACATAGGACTTTACATGCCGCTTCTGGGCATGATTTCATGTGCCGCCGTGCAGATCTGCAATTTCCGGCGCCGAAACCCTACCAGTGCAATAAATGTCTAAAATATTCTAGGTGGGTCCGATGCGGGGGCCTGACACGTGTCATTCGATGGCCTCCTTTGAGAGCACGAGAAGTTTCGAGGCCAACGGAGCAACAGGGCCCACACTTCCTTCACTAATCCGACTCGTTCCCTCTCGGTACCTAGAGACTACATCGGAGATGGTGTAGTTTACAAGCAGCCGCAGGTGATCCCTACTTGAAACACGCCCAAACTTTTACCACACCCTACAGGGGCCATGTTATGACACCGTGCCAGCTCCCGAGGATTTCCGGCATCATACAAGTTTTCGAGGATTTAAACGGTTGGATCAGGCATGGCGCCGAGGCAATTTTGCCCCCCATGGCTGGGCCTGCCCCTCCCTCGTATGCAAAAGTCCTACGCATGTCGCAAAGACATCACATAGGACTTTGAGAAAATTCCTTATTTGACACTGTCTTAAAATCTGGTTCCTTATTTGACACTGGAAAAGTTTTTCTTCCCTATTTGACACTAGTCCTAAATTTTATTTCCTATATGACACTTCCGTCCATTTTGAGTCTAAATGACACCTGAAAAGACGATTTTGCCCCTCATGCGGTATGTGTGTGTGCGCGCATGTGTGCTGTTGCCTATGTGGGTGCACGCGCACATGTGTGCTGCTGCTGCATGTGTGTGTGCATGTGTGCTGCTGCGTGTGTGTTTGCTACCGCGTGTGTACGTGCACGCGCGCGTGTGTGTGCGCTGTTGCGTGCCTATGTGCTGCCTGTGTGTGTGCTGCTGCTGCGTGTGTGTGTATGTGTGTGTGATGCGTGCATGAGTGTTGCTGCGTGTGTGTGCGCGTGCATGTGTGTTGCTGCGTGTGTGTGCGCGTGCATGTGTGTTGCTGCGTGTGTGTGCGTGTGTGTGTGCACGTGCGCGTGCGTGTTGTTGCGTGTGTGTGTGCGTGCGTGTGTGTTGGTGCATGTGTATGTGTTGTTGCGTGTGTGCTCCTGCCCTCGCACTGATGCTGCATGTGTGCGCTATTGCCCCCCACACACATACCATATGAGGGACAAAAGAGTCTTTTCAGGTGTCATTTAGGCTTAAAATGAACGGAAATGTCATATAGGGAATAAAATTTAGAACTTGTGTCAAATAGGGAAGAAAAACTTTTCCAGTGTCAAATAAGGAAGCAGATTTTAAGATAGTGTCAAATAAGAAATTTTCTCTAGGACTTTACATGCTGCTTCTGGGCATGATTTCATGTGCCACCTTGCAGATCTGCAATTTCCGTCGCCGAAACCCTAGAAGTGGAATAAATGTCTCAAATATTCTAGGCGGGTCCGAAAAATGCAGGGGCCTGACACATGTCATTCGATCGCCTCCTTTGAGAGCACGATAAGTTTCAATGCCAATGGAGCAATATGGCCCACACTTCCTTCACAAATCGGACTCATTCCCTCTCGGTACCTAGAGACTACAGCGGAAATGGTGTAGTTTACGAGCAGCCGGAGGTGATCCCTACTCGAAACATGCCCAAACTTTTACCACACCCTACAGGGGCCATGTTATGACACCGTGCCAGCTCCCAAGGATTTCCGGCATCGTACGAGTTTCTGAGGATTTAAACGGTTGGATCAGGCATGGCGACGATGTAATTTTGCTCCCCCGGTGGCTGGGCCAGCCCCTCCCTCGTCTGCAAGAGGCCTACGCATGTCGCAAAGACATCACATAGGACTTTACATGCCGCTTCTGGGCATGATTTCATGTGCCACCTTGCAGATCTGCAATTTCCGGCCCCGAAACCCTAGCTGTGGAATAAATGTCTCAAATATGCCAGGGGGTCCGAAAAATGCGGGGGCCTGACACGTGTCATTCGATGGCCTCCTTTGATAGCATGAGAAGTTTCGAGGCCAACAGAGCAACATGGCCCACACTTCCTTCACAAACCCGACTCGTTCCCTCTCTGTACCCAGAGACTACATCGGAGATGGTGTAGTTTACAAGCGGTCGCAGGTGAGCCCTACTCGAAACGCTCCCAAAATTTTACCACACCCTGCAGGGGCCATGTTATGACACCGTGCCAGCTCTCGAGGATTTCCGGCATCATAAGATTTTCCAAGGATTTAAAGGGTTGGATGAGGCATGGCCCTGAGGTAATTTTGCCCTCCCCGGTGGCTGAGCCTGCCCCTCCCTCGTCTGCAAAAGGCCTACGCATGTTGCAAAGACATTACATAGGAGTTTACATGTCGCTGCTGGGCATGATTTCATGTGTCGCCTTGTAGATCTGCAATTTCCGGCATCAAAACCCTAGCAGTGCAATAAATGTCTCAAATATTCCACGCGGGTCCGAAAAATGCGGGGGCCTGACACGTGTCATTCGATGGCCTCCTTTGATAGCACGAGAAGTTTCGAGGCAAACTGAGTAACCGGGCCCGCACTTCCTTCACAAACCCGACTCGTTCCCTCTCGGTACTCAGAGACTACATCGGAGATGTTGTAGTTTACAAGCAGCCGCAGGTGAGGCCTGCTCCAAACACGCCCAATCTTTTACCAGAATATTGGCGCGATATTTTAAAGAATGGAAATAATGAAATAAGAGGAGAGGGTATCATTTATAAGAACAATTAAATAAAAATACAATAAAAAGTATTATAAAAATAAAAATATAATGAAAATAAAAAAATTAAAATACAATAAAAATAAAAAAATAAAAAATAATAAGTATCATAAAGATACAATAAAATGAAAACACATAAATTATTAAAACTAAAACTAATAAACTTTTTTTATTAAAATAAATTTTTTATAAACCGTGTATTTTTCTTTAACACTAGGCTTATGGTGCTGCACCAGGCTTATAGTGAGCGCGGGACTTGGCCAAAATAGACGCACAGATAGTTCATTTTGGCCCACCATCGACCCTCTCCCCACTGTCTCTCCCCGCCTCCCTGTCTCTCCCCCGCCCCCCTGTCTCTCCCCCGCTGCTCACCTCCACCCACCGTCCGCCTCGTCCCCCCCCCCGCGCCGGCCACAGATCCCCCCCCCTCCCCAAGCATGGGGAGCCCTGAGCTGGCCCTCCCATCGGCGCCGCAGCCTGTCCCCGTTCGCTAGGGTTGATCTCTCTCTCTCTGTGACAGGTCTTGGTTCACCGCTGCTCTGTTGGCTGCTCCAGGTCTCTCTGACAGGTCCGGCTGCTCCAGGTCTGGCTGCTCCTCATCTCCTCCTCGCCAGCCGGTAGCGCAGCTCAGCGCAGCCCCCGCCACCTCCTCCCCCACTCTCCCGTCAGCACGGTCCACGGCTCCCGGATCTGAAGCAGCCGCACCGTGCTGCCGCGGCGCACATCAGCAGGTTCCCAAGACAACCCTCGCCGTCCCTCTGACTGTCTCTCTCTCTCTCTCTTTGTGACTGAACCCAACACAACCCTCATTCGCAGGTCGCAGCTAGCTAGGCATCAGCGGCACCGGTCACCAGCGGCAGCGTACATCACCGGCTGCAACGTACATCACCGCGCGCGGCAACGGACGCAGTACGCACTCATCCCCTTTTTTTAACTTCTCAATTTCATACAGTCTTACAGGTCAGGATGTAAATGGACAACTCGCTGGGCATTGTGGGACTTGCCCGCTCTGACCACCACTTCTTATGTGGGATTATGTCATAGTCCAGTTAACTTTTTCGTGGCGTATGTGGTGTCCACATAGTACCACGTATTCACAGAGCAAACTGACACGAATATACTACTTACAATATAGTGCCATTAGTACGGGCCTAATTAGTAACACCTCCGATTATTCAGTACGGAGCAAACATAGTACAGGAAATTGGCAACTCTAAATCTCTAGATTCAACATTTATCTTCAACTTAGATTATCAAAGCTGAACCCAATGGACATGATTATGGCTATCAAGATGTACTGGAGAGTGACCAATCTGCATCAATGAGGTGTTTGAAGTCTGAACCTTTCATCTACCTAGAAGGGAATGGCATGCAATGAGGTGTCCGAAGTCTGAACCTTGCTCCATATCATTCAGTTCTCAAGTTACTGCAACCTGAATCTGCATCAGTCCTCACCGTCTACTACTCCGACGACGTATGGCATCCACCGGTCCCATCTTCCAAGTCCCATAGGCTGCATCGCAGCAGAGGGGGAGAGGCAGATGAGCGCTAGAGGAGCAGAGCAGAGGTATCGTGAAGTCATTGCCGAAGGCCTCATCTGAATCAGCTCCGGCGGCGACGACGTCGGCTTTGACGTCAGGCACAACTGGGACGGCAGATCTGGTCTCATCGGCTTTTGTGGGCTGTCCATTTGTGCCATTTATTTTTGCTGGACGTCCACCAACGCCATTTGATCTTTTTTTGCTGGGTGGCACATGTGGGACCCAATGCCACTTACATCCTGACTTGCAGAAATGCGAGTAGTCGCGGTTGTTCTTCTCTTAGTTTCATAATGCTGCATAATACACAAGTTTTAACACATCTATCAACTAAGCCAGGTTATTAGTGAAAAAGAATGAGTTCCAACAACACTTCTAAATTTGATTCGTGTTGCTGCAGCCACTCAACCCAAAGACCAATCCACAAGGGAAAGCTTTTTTTGCAGCTAGCTAGGCCTTTAATTTGTGGCTACCAGCAACCTAGATTTATCTATCACATCACATTTGATTCATTGGTTCCTGCCTGGATATGTAAGATTCTTGGAGCAGTATAGAACTAAAGGGATGCACAAATGGGCAACCTTCAAAGCCTGTACAGAAGTTCAATGACATGAATATTTCCTCTATGCATGATTTTATAATTTGCTATATGCGTTTGAGATTAGGCTTTTGTATTTTCTTTTGAGAAAAAAGGGAAAAGCGAAGTAGCTAATAAATGGTATATTAGAAAGGAGTGGCCAGAGCACATATTTGTTATTGTTATGGAAATACAAGTGTTGCCACTGTAAATACAAAAGGAGTGGGCAGAGCACCTATTCTGCATGTGAATTATGTTTAGTCCCAGTTTGCAAGTTTTGCATGTGGATTATGTTTGATCCCAATTTTCACTTTATTGCAGGACATGCATTAGTTTGACGTCGAGACCGTTGTCGCAAAGCTTCTTGCTGGACATATGAACTTTTAAACATGGACTTCTGAATTGCTCTACTTTTGTTTTGCATATGAAGTTTTCAACATGAACTAATTGAACTACTCTTTCTCATAGCAGGTGACTGAAAGATGCCAGGCAACAAAAGGAACAAAGGGAACAAAGTTGCAAGCATTGGCAATGTGATTGAAAGGTTAGGCAAGGTGAGGAGGGTCATAAAGAAGGGCACCGGTGCGGCAACTTCCATACAGGCAGGCAGGGCCAAACCAACACAGCGAGCCACGATGGATGGTACCCGAGGTAGAGACGTGCTCGTACCACTGTATCCCGTGTTGCTAGCCCTATCCCCTCCGTCCATTCCGAGGAGGAATCGGAGGAGGAAGCGGAGGAGGAGAGGGAGGATGAGCTAGTTGTGGAGGAGGATGAGAGGGACGAGTCGGAGGAGAGGGAGGAGTCAGAGGAGGAGAGGGAGGAGGAGCCGGTTGTGGAGGAGTTAGAGGAGGGAGAGTATGAGGTGGAGACATCGGCAGAGGAGATGGAATGGCCGGTTCCTAAGGAGAGCAAAATCTGGTTGTGTGGGGTGTCCACGATCCCTTCGAGACCATATCCACATAAGGGCCTCATTGTCAAACCAGCCGGTCTGAGGTAAGTGTTTGTGTGGACTCTTACTTGCGTCTTTACTTTTAAGATTTTTGCAGATACTAACTTACTTGCCTTTTCATTGTGCAGGGCCTTGGTGGTTGATGGAGAAGACATAAAAGTGCCACGCCAGCCAAGTAGCATCATTGGATGTCTTTGCAGGCATTATTACCCTGGCCTGGTCCCCATAGGAGACGGTGAGGAGGAGCCAGCTTGGTCTTGGGAGCATTGGAAACGAGCTCCGGATACCAAAGACAAGTGGGGCAGGGTGTATGGTAGTGCCGCCGAGCGGGTGGTCAATGATTTTTGGGTAAAATTCTTTGTCAATTTTCATAGTTATTTCTTTGCCAATCTTTAAAATCATTGCACTAATAAATGTTTTATCCTCTTATGCTCTTTGGCAGGACTTCTTTACTTGCGCCGAGGGTATGAAGGATGAAGCTAATGAGGTTGTGGAGGCGATTGCCAAGAAGATTGTCCAAGACATGTCCTATGAGGCGCGCGTTGATGCTGTGGTGAAGTATTTCACGCACGAACGCAAAATGCTTCTCAAAAAGTCTCTAGCCCGGAGAGTCCATCTCACCCGTTCCATGTACATGAAGGTAGTTTCCTTTTACTTATGATTGCCTGGATCAAAACCACTTACCTTCATTCCTAAGTTGGATGTATTTGGCATACTTCAGGCGGTTCCCTCTTGGTGCAACAACAATGTTCCTTGCTACCAGCAAATCATATCCAAATGGATAGACCCGGAGTGGAGGGCCCAACATCGAATGGCTTCGGAGCGGCGTGCCTTGATGGGTGGTCCGGTACACCTTCAAGGCAACCTCAACCTCCACGCTTACGTGCAGAAGAAGGTAATAATATCATTCGGCTTCTCAACTTCTAAACTTGTGCTCTTATGGATATTATTGCTTCTATTGCAGAATAGGGAGAGAGGTGAGGGCCAAGAGAAGCTCAATACCTTCACGGGATTATGTCTCTCCCGCAAGTCAAAGAAACCAGAAGGGGGGTGGGTCAACCCAGGCGCTGGCTTGAGGATTGATGCATACAGTGGGAAGTTCAAGGAGCACAACGGGCCTGACTCTGATCCGGCCTCACAAGACATTGACGCTACAATTTCCCTCCAGTCGGGAGATGGCAAGAAGGGTGGTCGGTTATATGTTGGCGACGATGCCATCCGTAAGAAGGACATCCCAAAACTCTCTCACCTCCGTGCTACCACGTCGAGCTCAGGTCCTGCTATAGAGCGTCGCCCACAGCCTGGGCTGCACATGCTCCATCAACTCGAGGTATCTTTTGCTTCATCGACCTTCCTTGTGATTTCTTCTTTGTATTGCAACGATGGTGAACTTGTTGTGATGGAATATTGTAGGCCAATGCCAGGCTTCGAGAGGAGGAAGCCATGAAAATGCAGCAAGCCCTGTTTCAACAGCAAGAATTCATGGTTAAACAACAGGCAATCCTGCAGGAGACATTTGCTCAACTCAGAAATAATATGCAGGGTTCCACTTTGCCCGTTCTTACTCCTCTTCCGACTCTTCCTAATTTCAACTTTGCAAGTCTCTAAACTTTTCAATCATGCATCTTACCTTCATGCTTGAAGATCATGAATCTTACCATCTCATCCTCTCGTGCTTCAAGTTTTCTCGGTCGGGACAAGGCTCCAATAACTGTGTGGTAGGTGGATCTTCACCTGGCCAAGCAAGTCCAGTGACACCCACTACGGTTCATGTCGCTTCGACCTCCCCGCAACAATGATCACTTGAGGTAGTCGTCCATGTTTGTCCATTGTTGATGCTTGCGTCTTCTCGTTGCTTGTGCTTCTCAACTAAAAACTTGTGCATTGTTGATGGTAGAGTCCACAAGCGTCGATGCTTATATTGTACATACTTCCTAGCTTCTATTTGAGCCTCATTTGTTGATGCTTGTTGACTCTTTTTCCTTATCCATCTTTGCAACTTATCTTTAGAAACTCATGCGTGTGATAATGGACTTATAGGTTTGCATTGTGGATAGCGTTGATGGTGGGCATATATGCTGCGGTGGAGCTCATTGGTTCATGCTTGGTGTCAACTTGGAACTCATGATCCTTTAATTTGTGAACCTCTGGTTGCATATGCATGTATGTTGTTGTGAAACTTCATTGGATATGTATGCACTGTGTGGACCTGAAACTTACGGTCCTTTCATTTGTGATCTTTTGTTGCATACGTATGCATATGTGGACTCTGCACTCATGTACGGCTGGATATATGTATTACTTGATATATGTTTGTTGGTCATGGTCATGTACTGCTGGATACATATATTTGTTGGATATATGTGTTGCTGGATAGATGTACTACTGTATATATGTTGTTGCTGCTCCCTGAAGTGATATATGTGCTGCTGGATAGATATACTAGTGTATATATGTTGTTGTTGCTCCCTGAAGCGCCTGTATATATGTTATATGACCTATAAGCCGTGTAGCCCAGCACCTGGCACCCGGCTTATAAGCCATATGGCTGCGGACAACACATAAGCCGTGTATTCCAGCACCTGGCACCCGGTTTATAGACCATCTGGACACATGAGCAGGCTATATAAACCGTGTACCTCAGTTAACCGGCACCCGGCTTATATATGTATATAAAAACCGTGCTGTTGCCGGCGGAACACGGCTTATATAGTAACCGTGCGGTTTGTGGTTGCACCCGGCTTATATATAAACCGTGCGTCCGAGGTTGCACCCGGCTTATATATAAACCGTACGTACTGAGATGCACTCGGTTTATGTTTAAACCGTGCCCTGACGACGGCACTCGACTTATATAGACGGTGACACGTGGTCGTTAACAGCAGGCTACCGTCAGGTTACTTTATTAAA
This sequence comes from Aegilops longissima, assembly GCA_021605205.1. Lineage (NCBI taxonomy): Eukaryota > Viridiplantae > Streptophyta > Magnoliopsida > Poales > Poaceae > Aegilops > Aegilops longissima. Next base: position 2,008,264 of record CM038682.1, on the reverse strand, counting down.
CCGGGAGCCCAGTGAAAATACTCGGTTTATACATAAGCCGGGCTTTTACGGTTCGGCTCTCGGCTTATATGGTATAAGCCGGTCGACTGTAAACCGAGTGCTATAAGCCGGGAGTTTTACTCGGCTTATATATAAACCGAGTTTAAATCAATGTAAGCCGAGTGTATTTGCTACACGGCTTATAAGTTTTTCCCTGTAGTGTATCACTGCATGGAAGGATGCTCTAACTATAAGGGTTGACAAATTAAGTGAGCCCATGAGAGCTTTGTTGTGGAGTTATGAGAAGTTAGATCCATGTCTGCAGAGGTGCTTCCTATATTGCAGCTTGTTTCCAAAAGGCTACAAATATGGCATTGATGATTTGGTTCATCTTTGGATGGCAGAGGGCCTTGTTGATACTCGCAACCAAACAAGAAGAGTGGAAGATACCGGGAGTGATTGCTTCAAGGAGATGATCTCTGCTTCATTCTTTCAACCAGTTAATAAGGAAAACACTTCCACGTACTATGTAATGCATGATCTCCTTCATGATTTGGCAGAATTACTCTCCAAAGAAGACTACTTCAGACTGGAAGATAATAAGGTGACAGAAATACCATTCACTGTTCGACATTTATCTGTCTGTGTTGATAGTATGAAGCAACACATGCAAAGTATCTGCAAGCTACACCATTTACGCACTATTATCTGCATAGACTACGTAATGGATGATGTAAGTGACCTTTTCAACCAGATACTGCAGAATTTGAAGAAGTTGCGTGTACTATGTTTGTCATCTTATAACGGTACTAAGTTGCCAGAATCTGTTGGTGAGTTAAAGCACCTTCGGTATTTGGACATCAGTGGAACACCAGTTTCTGAATTGCCAAGATCACTTTGTAGTCTTTACCACTTGCAGTTACTTATGTTTAGTCACAAAGTTGAGAGTTTGCCTGAGAAACTCTACAATTTAACGAAGCTGCGACATCTTGGATGCTCATACAATGAGGGAGTGCCTCAAATTCCAAACATTGGGAAGCTAACTTCGCTTCAACAGTTTGAGAAATTTTCCGTGCAGAAGAAAAAGGGATATGAGTTGCAACAGTTGAGGGACATGAACGAGATTCGTGGCAGTTTATGTGTGACAAATCTTGAGAATGTCACTGGGAAGGATCAAGCCTTAGAATCAAAGTTGCATCAGAAAAGTCATCTTGGCAGCTTACTACTTCTTTGGAGTTACAAAAATAACACAAATGCAGAGGATAGTTTACATTTGGAGTTTCTAGAAGGCTTGATGCCACCACCTCAACTTGAGGATCTTACAATTAGCGGTTATAAATCTTCAAAATATCCAGGCTGGTTACTTGATGGTTCATATTTTGAGAATTTGGTATCATTATTCTTTGAAAATTGCAGTCTAGTACAAAGCCTACCATCCAGTACTGAGTTATTTAGGAATTGCTCTGCACTTTACCTCGATAATATGCCCAACCTGAAGGCATTACCTTGCCTTCCACTAGGACTTGAAGAGTTATCAATATACAATTGTCCACTGCTTCTATTTATATACAATGATGAGCTGAAACATCATGATCAGAGAGAGAAAATCATTAAGACTGACCACTTGGCCTTACAACTTAGTTTAATATGGGAGGCGGATTCAGGATCAGATATTAGGAGTGTACTCTCATCAGAACATTCACTTTTGAAGCAGCTGGTGATATTGATGCATACTGATATGTCACATGTTCAAAACCTTGAAAGTGCTCTAGAAAGGGAGAAAGATGAAGTATCGATAAAAGAGGATATCATCAAGGCATGGATATACCGTCATGAGCATATGATGAGACTCATGTATGAAAGGAGCATTGGACTGCCGCTGGTTCCACCGTCAGGACTTCGTCAACTTACTCTTTCTTCATGCAGTATTACAGATGAAGCTTTAGCTGTTTGCCTTGATGGCCTGGCTTCACTGCAAATATTGATCCTTTCAAAGATTATGACATTAACTACACTTCCTTCAAAAGAGATCCTCCAACGTTTGACAAAACTTAACTTCTTGCAAGTCGGATATTGCTGGTGCCTCTGGTCATTAGGGGGCTTACGAGTTGTTACCTCTGTTTCAGCTGTTGAATTGTTTTCCTGCCCTTCTTTAGGGTTGGCACATGGAGCTGGATGTTTTCCATTATCCCTTGAAAGCCTCACTATAAAGAATTGTGTGCTTGCAGCTGACTTCCTTTGTACTGACTGGCCACACATGAAGCATATTCTCATAGCCAATTGCAGAACCAGCCTATGCTTCTCTGTTGGTAGTCTCACCTCTGTTAAATCACTCTCACTGCTTCACTTGCCAGATTTATGTACGCTTGAGGGATTGTCTTCCCTACTGCAACTTTCCAGCGTATGTTTGATTGATGTTCCAAAACTCACCCTCGAGTGTGTCTCACAGTTTCGAGTCCAGCGCACACTCAATGTTAGCAGTCCTGTAATACTGAACACCATGCTCTCGGCTGATGGTCTCACAGTTACAACAATCACTCTTACAAGATGCAAGGAACCATTCATTTCATTCGAAGAATCAGCAAATTTCACATCTGTCATGGGCCTGTGTTTCATTGATTGTCAAATGATTTCCCTGCCAACAAATCTGAAGTCTTTCTCCAATCTGAAGACGCTTGACATCTTTAGGTGCCCAAACATATCATCTTTACCAGATCTGCCATCCTCCCTCCAGGAGATACGTGTATTTGGTTGTTCTGAGCTATTGAATGAGAGCTGCCAAGCACCTGATGGAGATAGTTGGCCAAAGATCGCGCATATCCGCCGGAGGCTATTTGAATGAAGTGTGAGTTAGATTCCCACCTGCAAATAAATGGAAAGGTAAATTAGCTCCTATCAGCCACGTTTGCACTCTCAAAAATCATGAGTATTTCATTAATTTTTTTAATCTTTCAAATAGTCCATTAATTTGAAAGTATCACTCATTTGTTTAATTCAAATTTAGGAGGCGGGGTGCCTTAGGCTGGGTCATCTTACAGTTCAACTCAGTTTTCGGTGCTGATCATCTTCGGCTGGCATGATAGCCGTGCTACTCCTACTCTAGCATACAGCCTTTGTATGAAGACTGCAGCTGATCTCGAATTACCAAGACCTGAATTCGATCCTTTATAAGAGCATTTCGATCGCTATTTTAGCTAATGCTATGAAGACTTGAGCTGATCTCGAATTACCAAGACCTGAATTCGGAGCTAGCTGAATTCGGAGGCGCTTCATTACAGTTAAAATCACCTTGTTAGCAAGACAAACTCACCTTGATTTTTTGATAAAGGGGATATATTAATATCGACAGTACGTGAAACTCACGTTGACAGCAAGACCCACCCATTCGTTGATAGCAAAACCCACCCAAGAGTTTATTCAGATGGTGTGTGTCGTGTGTATTTAAACAGAGCCTATTTTCAGTTTTGTGCTTGTTTGTCAGCATCGTTTCATATACTACTGCTTTCTTATAACCAAACAAAAGTAAAATGAACCGAATCCTTTCTTGTACAGTATCGACATGTTATGTCGGTGACTGCTAACTGATATTCTACCAAAAGCAGGCTTCAAGGCAATCAGTTGAGTACTGCATAGTACCCATTCTACTTGTCTGAAGATGTGCGTGCAGTTCACCAGCCTGGTCTTGGCTTTAGTTTGGTTGCTCGATGCAGTGAGACCTAAGAATATGATGTGACCAAAATAAGATGTTTTGTACTACATCTGCTCCAAAATATAAGGCGTTGGTTAAAGTTTAATTTGAACAGCAAAAACGTCTTATATTTTGGTACGGAAGGAGTATATTTCAATATGGACTACATACAGACTAAAATGAGTGAGCACACAAAAATGTGTCTATATACATTCAAATCAGAAAAAAAGATAGAACATCTTATATTTGTAGGCAAAGGGAGTAGCTACTAATTAATTTGGCCAGCTAGTCTGGATCTAAAGCTGCTGTCATTGGTGAACAATTAAATGGAATGACGCCTAAACTCTACATTTTTTCCCTTAATAAAAATAATAGAAAAAGACCTAAATCGCCGGGGGAGTCACATCGGAAAAGCACCATCTTGGTGGCCAGATCCTTCATAGAAAAGCACGAACTGAAGGTCCCTTTATGGCTTTATCATTGGCTCTCACGGTGAGTTTTGTGATGTACTGCAAGTCGATGGTTCTTTGTTTCATGCTTGATACAACGTGCCTCATGACCATCTTCTTTGAGGCATTTTCTTTATGTTCTTGTGTTATTATGGCATCGTGCTATCTGGAATTTAAATGTATATTTTCCACAGACCATACAAGATGCAGATATTGCCATATGGTGGTACTTTAATGAGCATTTAGTGGACTTTCTTGTGCCGCCTTTCCTGCACACATGAGTTTACAGTTAACATGTAAGTTTAATCAATTTTGTTTCATGCTTCTTAACTGTATATTGAAGTAGCTAAAATAAAAATGACTTTCTTTTGCAGTTTCATTAAAGATAGTTTTTGCACGCACCCTGCAAAGTGGGAAAGGTACCAGTGCATATTATATTATGAACCAGTGCCAAACCTAGAGTATTCTACAGAAGAGTCAGAGTACGAGTACGAGGAAGAAGAGTCAGAGTACGGGGAAGAAGAGCCAGATCATTATGAAGAAAAGCCATCACGCAGGGGGATCCCTTCTCCCCCTTGCTGTTTAATATAGCTGCTGATGTCCTGGTGACCTTGGTTGGAAGGGCTCAGGAGCAAGGGTTTATAAAAGGTCTAGCCCCTCAGATTTATGAAGGTGGCCTTTCTGCTTTACAATATACTGACGACACGATTTTTTGTTTTGAGGACGACTTGGAAGGAGCTAGGAATCTTAAAATCATCCTTTGTGTCTTTGAGCACTTGACTGGTCTAAAAATTAATTTTTTAAAAAGCGAGGTTTACTGCTTCGGTGAGGCGAAAGTAAGACAGGAGGAATATGCTTGGATCTTTACTTGCACGATTGGAACCTTTCCTTTTCGCTACCTGGGTATGCCTCTACACTATAAGAAACTTAGTAATAGCGATTGGAAACCTGCTGAGGAGAAATGTGAGAAGAAAGTAGCTACCTGGCAAGGGAGCTTGCTTCCTATGGGAGAGAGACTTATTCTAACTGAGACTTGCTTGAGTAGTGTTCCTAGTCACATGCTTTCCTTCTTTAGATTGCCTAAAGGTGTGGGTAAACGCTTTGATTTTTTCCGAGCTCGTTTGGTTTGGCAAGAAAGGGAGGAATTGCGGAAGTACCACCTGGTCAACTGGAATGATGTGTGCCAACCTAGGGACCAGGGAGGACTGGGGGTTACTAATCTAGATGTCAAAAATGTTAGTCTTCTTTGTAAGTGGCTCTGGAGACTTGAAAATGAGGAGGGGGACTGGCGGGAGCTGATTAGAGCAAAGTATCTGAAGAAGAAAACTTTGACTCAATGCGAATCATCCCCTAACAACTCCCACTTCTGGAATGGCTTAATGGAAGTTAAGAATATTTTCTATAGCTGTTGTCAGAGAATTGTGGGGGATGGTCGTAAAACTAGATTTTGGGAAGATGGTGGATAAAGGATAAACTTCTTTGTGATTTTTCCTTGTCTTTATAATCTAACTTTTTGCAAACATGTTACTATTGCGAAAGTATTTACCATGGAGTTTAATTGCATTAGGTTCAGAAGATGTTTACATGGAGAGACTCTTGATATGTGGAATAAGTTACTTGATATGTGTGGTCAGGTGATTTTGTCGGATAAGCCTGACAAAGTTAAATGGCTAGACAAGTCGTTTTCCCTTTTAAAAAACTATGAAGGATGAAGATGCCTCTTAAAGTTAAGGCATTCTCTTGGTTAGTAATCAAAAATAGGATTCTGACCAAGGACAATCTGAATAAAAAAAGGCTGGAAATGTACTAAGTTTTGTGAATTTTGTGACCGTGAAGAGAGTGTGAATCATTTATTTTTCTCTTGTTCCTTAGCTAAGTTCATGTGGAATATTGTGGGATGTGCTCTAGGGAGCCAGAGAGCTCCAATGTCTTTTTTTGACTTATGCCAGAACTGGTTGTCTAGCTATACTGGCAAAGATAGAGTAGTTGTTTTATTGGGTAGTGCTGTTCTATTGTGGTCTATATGGAAAACAAGGAACATATCCTGTTTTCAAAGTGTTATGCCTAGAGATCCTACTGACATTATCTTTCTTGTATGTTCCCTACTTGACTCATGGAAAAATATGCAGAAAAGAGGGGTGCAAAGCATGCTTCATCAGGTGTCTAGGCGTATCGTGAGGGTGACCCGTGATATCTTCAGAGGAGGGCATGGTTTGGCGCCGTATGTGAGAAGGATTTTGTAAAGCTAGCCGCTGGAAATGCTTGCTGGCTTCAAAGCATTTATGTTAATTTGGTTATTGTCATTTAGTCTGCTGATACCTTTGTAGCTAGGCGTAGCACTAGGCCCATCCATGGCTAGTTTTGGACCGTTTGAAACATCCTGATGTGGTGATATATATCAGTGGTGTGATGATTAGGCTGGATAGGCTGGAGCATCCTGATGTGGCTTCTAGATCAGTGATGTAATTGTGGTTTGATGCCTTGTAAATAACTCCATTTTCATAATGAAAATAGGGGCCGTGTGGCCCCCTTCGATCGAAAAAAAGCCATCACCAATTCACCAGGCGAGATTGGGTGGCCTGGGCTCAGAAAAAGCATCTCCATATGATCTTAGTAGAAAAGGTTTATCCAGTTAAGTGTTTATTTGGGCAAAAGCCGGTCAACTATGTTGTTCACACAAAGCATGAGGAAGAAATCATAGTGATGGTCGGCTATTCGGCTCAGTTGATCAACATCCAAAGGAATGGCACCATTACTTGATGGTTGGTCATGCCGGCTCGTCTATGCTTGCCACCTGCTGCCACCGAGCAGCCCAAACATCTTTTCATTTGTCTAGTGTATTCCCTTGTGGACCCAATTAATATAACGATTTAGCACACTCGCATTGTAACGTTGCCAATGTTGTTTTTATCGTGATTTTTACAATGCCATTTTTTCATACTGCATGCATTTATATTATGATGAGGAAATGTGTCATGGTTTACATTTTTTGCCGGAATTTCCTTTCACATCAAATTGGAGTTAGGTATGCTCACTAATGATCATTTTGAGGCATTTTCTTGTTCCCGTGTTATCATGGCATAGTGCTACATAAAAAGTTAAATTTTGGACATGCCATCCAAGATGCAGAGTTTGCCATATTGTGAGTGAATTGCAAGAACCCACCACATTTGGGGCTTATCTTGCAGAAAACAACGTGGTCGCTAATCATTTGCAAAAGCCACCACGGATTCAGTAAAAGTTTTGCAGATTTCACTGGACATGTAATTTGGCGCGGTTGAGGGCGTTCCCGACAGGTGGGGCCCAATATGCGTGACGTGGCCTAACAGACGTGCCGACGGCGCCGTTTGCTTAAGACAGACGCGGTCGGGTCGGCAGAGACAGCTAGCTCCTGCCCGACCACATCTCGCTCGCTCTTTCTGCTCTCACGCTCGCTCTCTCTGCTCCCACGCTCGCTCGCTCCCCTCCCATTTGCTCCTCTCCTCTCCGGCCGCCGCCGGTCGTCGTCCGCCATGGTGTCCTGGAGGGACAGTAAGAGAACTAAGGGCTCTCCCCTCTCAAGGTCAGAACCTCTCATTTGTGTTCTAGGGTTTGTAGGTTCAACATTTGCTCGATTTGAACAAGTTTTTGTTGGATTTCTCAGATCCCAGCTAAAATTGACGAGCCGTCGTTCGAGGGTCTTGCTGACGACTTGAATGTGATTTGTGAGCATGGGAACCCAGGGAGGAAATATGTTGCATTGGAGGTTCATTGCCTGTGCCACTGAAGTAAGTTTCAAGTTTTGTTTGCAGCATTCCAATTCTTGTTCATGTTCTAGGGTTCATAGGTACTGTTCATGTTCTAGGGTTCATAGGTACAAAGGTCCTAGTAGCATCTTATCTACGATAGATTTTTCTATTTGATTATATCTAGTCATCAAGACCTCTATCAAGATATTTTTATACCATACACTTTATAACTATCAGTAAAAATATTAAAGGATACACACATATGCACTGTAAGACATGTGATTGTATCCTTCCTTATCTCTCAAATTTAATTGGATTTAATTTAACTGTGCTTTAAGATACAATGTAAAAAATATAACATATTATAAAATAAAATTTAAATTTATCATAATTGATTATATGTGATTGTGAGTTGATAACAATAACATATAAACCAATACTGAAGTTTAGTATAAATTATTATATTTATTTTGACTCGGTCTTTTTGGACCGACAATATGTGCCCTAAAATGGTCATTATATGCAAGGCCAAAACCATTAAGCGCAGCAAGAACTACCATTCCTAGGCTGAATTCCTCACAAAGAATGGAGCAGCAAAAATTTAAAGAAAAAACGCATACGTGAAGCTAAATTTGAACGTGAATTACTGAGTAGGGGCGCACCCATCCACTGGATGTGAAAAACTCTGCCTCAAATTGCAACTTAGGTTGGAGGGCGTTCTTGAGGCGAAAGGCATAATAGTGGATGTCAACACTCTCCATGGCCATGGAGAGCAGCACGACGCCGGCGGTCACATCACAAACCTTCTTTACTTCGCCTCGAAGCATATGCCATTTCGAAGCATCCACCTCCCACTGCTGCTCTCAGGACTTGTCCTCCTTCCCGAACCACACCCGCAGGATGATGTGTTTCATGTCCATGGCCACGAGGCAGGTTGTGCCGTCCTTTGTTTCCTCGACGGCGTACAAGGACGAATCGAGGTCAAGGCTCTCCGGGAGAGCGACGTGGCAGAACAACACAGAGCCAACATGGAGGGAGGTGAGCCGATGTCGTGTAGGGCGGCCCCTCCCCCTCGAATAGATGCTCCCACCGGCGTGCATGGGCCACTTGAGGTTATCAACCCTCGGTGCAGTAATGCCTTTGGGCGCCGGCAGATGGGAGCACCACCCTTCAGTTTGGGCGCCAAAATAGTTTCTCATCTCATTTTCTTGCTTGACTGAACTTTTATCTTTTGTAGAACATCTTTTTTCTAGAAGTGGTACCGTTTATTAGAACATTATATGTTAATAGTCACTTGTTTGTGGATTGGTCGGCTGTTTTTTTGTTTGCTAATACTCCATTTCTTTGTTGTTAACCTAGTGACTAATGTAGATTTCACAGCAGTGGCTAGAACCTTTTTTTAACTAAGCCAAGCTAATGTTACCCGGCCGGGGCATCAATGTTAAGAATTGTATACGATGTAGTTTTTGTTGTCTATGGGGCTATGACCATGTATATTACTGAAAGGTCTATTTACAATTTCTCCGAAATTCCCCAACTAAAGGACGAAAAACTCTTCCCAATCGTAAAAACTACTACTACTCATTACCCACTATAGTAGTTACAGTCAAGGTACTCTCCAAACGTTTTCTTACATTAGAAAAAGACCACGGGTTCAATGCAAAAAACAGTAAGGACTTTCTTGTAAAAAGTCCACGACGGTGAACCCGACAGAGACGATGCGTGCTTTATTAGTAGGTAAAGATTTCTTTGTTGTGACGATGCGTGCTTTATTAGTATTTGTGTTGGTGGTGAGTGAATCAGTGATGATAGTAATAAATAAGAAACATCAAGCATAGGCTCCTAGTCAAACATCAACATATCAATATATCTTTGTGAAAAACCAGGAACAAACATGACCACTGCTTCTCTTCTCTCCCTCTCCTCCAGATCCCAGCCACTAGGAGGCGCATGGCCTGGTGCCATGCCGGCTGCCGGCCCATGGCTGACGCCGATGATCGGAGCAAACTGCACCACCGGTATGCCTCAACTCCTCCTTTCTTTCGCACGTCCAAGCCCCTCGTTGTACGCCTCCCGGGAGGGCTCGGGCTCGCCGCTCGAGCCACCACCAGCTTGTCGTCGCTGCACTTGTCCGCGACCTCTCCAACCCCTCTGCACAACCTTCCACCTCAACTTCAGACGCACATGTGTTTGTGGATGTTCTCAATTATTTTTTGCACACAAGGTGTTTGTGTGTTTGTCCGAGCCAGTTTCAGTCAAAGATCCTTGAGGTAAACTCCCATAAATGATGGTAACTCTCCTTCCATATGATTCAACAAATGGTAAGATGGTGGGACTTAATTGGGTTAGTAGAATAATGGGTTGCTAATTAATTTACATCATGTGGAGTCTCAAGACACATGGGTACGACGGCTTCTATTGTTTGTCAAATGTATATCAATTTTTCTTTAATTGTATAAAGAAGTTACAGTTAGGTGTTTCCATTTTTTGTGCCTAGACACAGCAGCTCCAATAAGATCTGGGCGCTCATGGTGATATATATTAATTATTCTTATAATGGTCATCTGAATTTGTAGAGACAATTAGATTTTGGAAGCGGGAACCCTTTCCTCATAAGATGGATGAGCTATAGGATTTGATTATATTTATCTTGAATTAGTTTTTCATCATCGTGTTCTTTGTATTAGGAATTCATGCCTTCCATCTCTATTTTTTTTTTTTTTGCATTGTTGGTGTATGCTAGGAGTCACATTGTTATGCATGATAGCAAACAATAGGATTGTTGGGGAACATAGCATGCAATTTAAAAAAAAATCCTATGCTCACGCAAGATCTATCTACGAGATGCATAGCAATGAGAGGGGGAGAGTGTGTCCATGTACCCTCGTAGACCGAAAGCGGAAGCATTTATTAACGCGGTTGATGCAGTCGAACTTATTCCCATTCCGACCGATCAAGTACCGAACGCACGACACCTCCGAGTTCTACACAGGTTCAGCTCGATGACGTCCCTCGAACTCTTGATCCAACAAAGTGTCGAGGGAGAGTTGCATCAACACGACGGCGTGGTGGCGGTGATGGTGAAGTGATCCGCGCAGGGCTTCGCCTAAGCACTACGTGAATATGACCGGAGGCGTAAACTGTGGAGAGGGCGCCGCACACGGCTAGGAATCAATGATATGTATTCTAGGTGCCCCCCCCCCCTTCATATATATAGGTGGGATGGAGAGGGGGCAACCAAGGGGGCTCCCAAGTAGGAGGAATCCTACTTGGGGCCCTAATCCTATTCGCCCCCCTACCATAATTCCCGAAGGGGGAAGGAAGGAGGAGGGGGAGAGAAGGAAAGGGGAGGCCGAATCCCTCCCCTTCCTTTCTCTCTTCTCCTCTTTCTTCCCACCTTATTTCGGCCTACATGGGGCGCACCAGCCCCTTAGCAGCTGGTCTGTCCCACTCTTGGCCCATTAGGCCCATGTAGTTGCCGGGGGGATGACCGAAACCCCTTCAGGTGACCTGATATGTACCCGGTACCCCCGGAACACTTCCGTGTCCGAATAGCATCGTACTATATAACAATCTTTACCTCTCGACCATTTCGAGACTCCTCGTCATGTCCGTGATCTCATCCGGGACTCCGAACAACATTTGGTCACCAAATCACATAGTTCATATAATACAAAATCATCATTGAACGTTAAGCGTGCGGACCCTACGAGTTCGAGAACTATGTAGACATGACCGAGACACCTCTCCGGTCAATAACCAATAGCGGAACCTGGATGCTCATATTGGCTCCCACATATTCTACGAAGATCTTTATCGTTTGAACCGTTATGACAACATACGTTATTCCCTTTGTCATCGGTATGTTAGTTGCCCAAGATTTGATCGTCGGTATCTTCATACCTAGTTCAATCTCGTTAGCGGCATGTCTCTTTACTCGTTTCGTAATGCATGATCCTGCAACTAACTCATCAATCACTTTGCTTGCAAGGCTTCTTATGTTGTCCATTACTGAGAGGGCCCAGAGGTACCTCTTCGATACTCGGAGTGAAAAATCCTAATCTCAATCTATGCCAACCCAACAAACACCTTCAGAGATACCTGTAGAGCATCTTTATAATCACCCAGTTACGTTATGACGTTTGATAGCACACAAGGCGTTCATTCGGTATCCGGGAGTTGCATAATCTCATAGTCGAAGGAATATGTATTTGACATGAAGAAAGCGGTAGCAATAAAACTGAACGATCATTATGCTAAGCTAATGGATGGGTCTTGTCCATCACATCATTCTCCTAATGATGTGATCCCGTTTATCAAATGACAACACATGTCCATGGTTAGGAAACCTTAACCATCTTTGATCAACGAGCTAGTCTAGTAGAGGCTTACTAGGGACACGGTATTTTGTCTATGTATCCACACATGTATCAAGTTTCCGGTTAATACAATTCTAGCATGAATAATAAACATTTAACATGAAATAAGGAAATATAAAATAACAACTTTATTATTACCTCTAGGGCATATTTCCTTTAGTCTCCTACTTGCACTAGAGTCAATAATCTAGTTCACATCGCCATGTGATTTAACACCAATAGTTCACATCTTTATGTGATTAACACCCATAGTTCACATCATCATGTGACCAACACCAAAAGGGTTTACTAGATTCAATAATCTAGTTCACATCGCTATGTGATTAACACCCAAAGAGTACTAAGGTGTGATCATGTTTTGCTTGTGAGAGAAGTTTAGTCAACGGTCTGCCACATTCAGTATGTATTTTGTAAATTTCTATGTCTACAATGCTCTGCATGGAGCTACTCTAGCTAATCGCTCCCACGTTAAATACATATCTAGATTGAGACTTCGAGTCATCTAGATCAGTGTCAAAGCTTGCATCGACGTAACTATTTACGACGAACTCTTTATTACCTCCATAACCGAGAAACATTTCCTTAGTCCTCTTTAAGGTAACTAAGGATAAGTTTGACCATTGTCCAGTGATGTATTCCTAGATCACTATTATACCCCTTGCCAAACTCATGGCAAGGTACACAACATGTTTGGTACATACGGATAAGAGATGAAAACATTTTTGAAAATGAAACATTTTTTCAAATTGCCAAACTTTTTTTGTAAATAAGGACAAATTTTCAAATTTTCTTGTATTATTTTTACCAACATAAAATAATATAGAAAATAAAAAGATAAAACTAACAAGAAAAAGAAAAACCAGGAACAACAGCAACGTAAAAAAACTGCAACCTCGCAGATGGTTCCCAAAATCGGCGAAGCCGGAATATTGTACTCCCTCCGTTTCTTTTTTCCTTTTCTTTTTAATAATTCAAAAAAAAAAAAAAGCTGAAACTGTTCAATATCTTTAAAAATTGTTCGCAATCTCAAAAGATCTGTGCCATGATAGCAGGCGTAGTTAACCAGAATGACTATCTAGGTCATCCGAGTAATTCACCTCCGGAAAAATAAAAGAGGAAACTGTCTTAATAGTGTTCAGGTATAGTAGCTTCACTGTGCAGTTACGTCTTCACTCTCTCACACATTCATTAGCTCACATGTTTTGGTTGGGCAAAGTCTAGTGTTACAGTTCAGTCTCTTGCAAAAAGAGTAGCCTCTCAACAGTTGGACTAGCATGAAGAAAGGGCGTGTGCCCTACACTACACTCATACGCCGCTCTGCCTAACACAGTCCTACCTTTATACTCCCTCCATCCCAAAATTCTTATCTTGGATTTGTCTAAATACGGATGTACCTAATACTAAAACGTGACTTGATACATCCGTATTTAGACAAATCTAAGACAAGAATTTTGGGACGGAGGGAGTACAAACAGAATCAACATTGCAGAATATTAACTTGATACAAATAGAATCTACATGCACCACGCGTCCACCGTCAGCGCCACCTACGATATGCACACGATCAGCGCACCGACTTCCGTAGTCCTGCAGATCCAATGATCAGGTTGAGTTCAGACAAGTGTTTTCCATGACGACATGATCTGTCTAACTAGTTACTAGGTTCCATGGCAGGATGTGTGAGTGACGCAGGGTGTCGTTCCATTGCTGCAATGTAAATATCTCAATCACGGGACACTGAGTGTGGCTGAATTAGGACTGAAAATCTCTGTCAGAAACGCAGGACACCAGAAATTATGTTGACAGGTAAAAAGACAGAGATCAGTGGATTCTTATCTTGCCCCATCAATTTGAGAGAATCCTCTATGACTCCAAGGGGTGACTTATGCCATGGCACTAGCCAGACAATAATTCCAATTATCAGCCAGGAGGATACAGTTAACACCAAATTCAGTCAAAAACCCTTTTCTTTTCCCCTGGCAATGACAAAATGTTGCAGTTTGGTAGGCAGAGACGTACTGCAGATGCTCCTTGTCACCGTCTGCTGGGCACTCGACTGCAACTTGTGGTACAGTTTGCTAGACTTGTGCATCAGGGCGTAAATGCACCGTATCAACTATGAACAGGCCACGAAGCTAAAAGCAGACACGTGCAAAGAAAAATTAACAACCTGGTCTCTCGGCTTCAGAGCACAGGGACAAGCATGCTCCACCCAATCAGCCTGATGCTCGATGATGCATGCGTGGGTTTTTGGTTATCTGTCATTCATTCACCAAACAAAGAATGACAAGTATACTACCTTGGAAATCCGTCTTCCATCTCGTTTTGCATCTCGGTGTTTCCGGTTGAATCAACGGAGAAGACCAAAAAGGCACAAGGCTGAAGAAACACCGAAACATTTCCAAGAGCTGCTGCCCACCAAACTAGTCATTCGTCACTTTCTCTCACAATTTACTCCCTTCCCAGCACGTCCAGAATTGTCCATAAGACTGGTAGCACAAGCAAAATATGGCAGTACCAGCACGGATATGATAGATCGGCAATTATAAATCAACTAAGCAACTGACAGAAACTGTACAAGCCTTTCCTTCAGACATAAACGGATATGAATTAGTCTCGCATGGCAACTGACATAAACTGTACAAGCCTTTCCAAACCATCCTCACTCCTCATATATACGGTGTAGATCAATAAAAGCCAAGTCATGATAATAATTAAATAACAACACTCATTCTTGCCTTCTGCAGGGCACATTTATTCAGACTTACCTCCAGAATATACTACGTAGTTAAATATCTCTATCCTGTTCAACAGAGAAATCTTTACATAGTGATAATGCATGTATATCTCAAACAGCAGGAAATGAACAACCAAAAAGACCAGCTAGCATACCCCCAAGGTCTGAAACAGCAGGCTTTCTTCTAGACCATCATGCAAGGAAAATGGTCTGAACTCTGAAGCAGCAGGCACATTGTATCAACTATCAAGTATGAAACTCAAGTACTGCAGTACACCATATATCTCATTACGGGGGTGAATGATAAAAGAGACCTCCAGTTATTACATGGTACATAAGATCACACAAGAGATAAAGATTGCAGTCCTTACAAATTAGAAGTGCGGTGGACAGGGTAGCACTGCAAAACAAGACAGCACCAAGTGATGGAACAACATGCAAATTAGACTACGTTTCTGGGAATTGTTCAGTCAATGGATGATAATAGCATGAATAAGAAGATAACCAACACCACGATTACAAAAACCGTCGTCAGTGACAGTAGAACCAGAGGGCAGGAGATGGTCGAGTCAAGTGAGAGGGCAATGCGTGAAGCCATCAGCAAAGCAGGAAACAGACTGAGGAGATCAACACCGGCCCGTCAAGTAGAAGACAGTTTGGGCTGCAGGATGAGCCAGGCAGAAGCACTCCACCTCGTAACAGCTTGCTGGAGGGCCTGCTATTAAGAAAAGTTTGTCATCAATGGAATATTTCAAAGATTGAAAAGTTTAATGAAGTGCATATATATTACGATAGACTATATATCTTTGACAGTGCAAAGATGGCCGACGGGAGCTAATTTACCTTTATGTGTATTTGTAGCTGGGAATCTAGATCACACTCTAAATTCCTTCCAGCGGATATGCGCGATCTTTGGCCAACTTTCTCCATCAGGTGCCCGGCAGCTGTCCTTCAAGAGCTCACAACCCCATACACATATGTGCTGGAGGGAGGATGGCAGATCTGGTAAAGATGATATGTTGGGGCAGCTATAGATGTCGAGACTCTTTAGATTGGAGAAGCAATTCAGATTTGTTGGCAGGGAAGTCATTTGACAACCACAAAATCTTAGGGTCTCGACTGATGCGAAATTTGTGCATTCTTCCAATGAAACAAGTGGGTCCTTGCATCCTTCAAGAGAGAGAAATGCTGTAACTGAGAAACCTTCAGACGACAGCATGTTGTTTAATATCACCGAACTGCTAATAGTGAGCGAGTCCTGGACTCGAAGATGGGAGATGCACTCAGGGGTGAGCTTCGGAACATCAATCAAATGTACACTGTGAAGTTGCAGGGAAGACAATCCTTCAAGTGTACATAAATCTGGCAAGTGATACAGTGCGAATGATTTAACAAAGGTGAGACTACCAACAGACAAGCATGCAGTGCTTCTGCAGTTGCATATGAAAATTTCATTCATGTGTAGCCAGTCAGTACACAGGAAGTCAGCTGCAAGCACACAATCACGTATACTGAGCTTCTCAAGGGATAATGGCAAACATTCGGTTCCACTTGCCAACTCTAAAGAAGAGCAGGAACTCAAGCTAACATCTCAAAGAGAGGTAGCAGCTCGTAAGCCCCCTAATGACTTGAGAGACCATCTCAAAGCTGGTTCATAAATGAATGTTCGCGCGAGAGTACTCTCTTGATCTCTGATCCTGCATCCACCTCCCAGTTTAAACCAAGCTGTGATGCCAAGTGGTCTGACTTCATGATATTCTCTCTCTGGTCATTATTTTCTGCCACATCGTTGGAAGTAAATATAAGCAGTGGGCAATTGTCTAGAATTAAATATGTAAGCCCTAGTGGAAGACTAGGTAATGTCTTCAGGTTTGGCATATTGTGGAGGTGAAGCGAAGAGCAATTCCCAAATAGCCCAGTATTGGATGGTAGACTTTGTAATGCACTGCAATTAGCAAAGCTTAAAGACTCCAAATTCTCAAAATAAGTACCGTTAAGTAACCAGACTGGATACTGTGAAGACTTGTAGCCGTCAATTGTAAGATCCTCAAGTTGAGGCGGTGGCATCAGGCCTTCTAGAATCTCCAAATGTAAACTATCCTCTGCATTGGTGTTATTCTGGCAACACCATTCAAGTCGCAAGCTGCCAAGATGACTTTTCTGATGCAGCTTTGATTTTAAGGCTTGATCTTTCCCAGTGACATTCTCAAGTTTTGTGAGACTTAAACTGCCACGGATCTCGTTCATATCCCTCAGCTGTTGCAGATCATATCCCATTTTCTTTTGCACAGAAAATTTCTTAACTTGTTGAAGCGAAGTTAGCTTGCCAATGTTAGGAATTTGAGGCGCTGCTTTTCTGTTTGAATCATACGTTCCATAATCATACCAGTCAAGATGGCGTAACTTCCTTAAGTTGCAGAGTTTCCCAGGCAAACTCTCAACTTTATCATTTACCAGAAGTAATTGCAAGTGGTAAAGAGTACACAATGATCTTGGCAATTCAGAAATCAGTGTTCTGATGATGTTCAAATACCGAAGGTGCTTCAACTCACCAACAGATTCTGGCAACTTACTACTGCTATACGATGACAAATGTAGTACACGCAACTTCTTCAAATTCTGTAGTATCTGATTAAAAAGGTCACTTACATCATCCATTAGGGGGTCTATGCAGATAATAGTGCGCAAATGATGTAGGTTGCAGATACTTTGCTTGTGTTGCGTCATACTATGAACACGAACTGATAGATGTCGAATAGTGGACGGTATTTCTGTCACCTTATCATTTTCTAATCTGTAGTAGTCCTCTTTGGAGAGTGATTCTGCCAGATCATGAAGGAGATCATGCATAACGTATCTCCGAGTGTCAAAAGTGTATTTCTTGTAAACTGGTTGAAAGAATGAAACAGAGATCATCTCCTTGAAGTATTCCCTCCCAATATCTTCCACTCTTTTGTTTTGGTTGCACGAATCAATGAGGCCCTCTGCCATCCAAAGATGAACTAACTCATCCATTAAATACTTGTGGCCTTTTGGAAACAAGCTGCAATATAGGAAGCACCTCTGCAGACGTGGATCTAACTTCTCATAACTCCACAACAGAGCACTCATTGGATCACTTAAGTTGTCAATCTTTATATTTAGAGCATCCTTCCATGCAGATATATCTGTCTCCCCTTTTAACTGGGAACCCACAGCTTTTGCCGCCAAAGGCGATTGTCCAAGCCTTTTAGCAATCTTCTCTGTAAAATCTTTGAGCCTCTCACATGGTAGTGGATTTCTGATTTCTGGTCCAGCAAATGCATGATACTTGAAGAGTGCCAAAAAGTGAGCATCTTCCATGTTTTTTAGAGGACACACTTCACAACAGAGAGCAGCTGGGAATCTATTATGTCGAGAAGTTACCAAAACTTTGCTTCCCGTCTGTTGGGAAACTAGAGGAGCCAACAGTTGGTCCCATTCCTTCTCACTGCCAGGTTCAAACCAAACATCATCCAACACAAGAAGGAATTTTCTGATGCCTGGAGTATCTCTGTCAACTTGCACTGCAGGGTATCAAGGTTATTAATGTGTGGGCACTCCCCCTTAGAGGCAGACTCAATGATCTCCCGTGTATGACTGCGGACATCAAGTTTGCGGGAGATGCTTACCCACATTCTCACATCAAAACATCCTTTTACCCTCTCATCATTATAGACAAGTTGTGCCAAGGTGGACTTTCCCATCCCTCCAGCCCCAACAATGGCCAAACCTGAGTACATAGCTGTACTAGACTCAGTAGTAGCAGTTGCTTTGGTAAGAAGATGTATTATGTGATCGCGATCATTATCACGACCAATCACTTTGAAAGGTGGTAGTGATGTGGTCACAGGAACATAAGTTGATGGTATGGCAGGGCTCTCTGCATTATAACCAACAGGTAAACAGAGCAGTTGATGGAAGTCCTTGGCTTTCGCGAGGGTGGCCTTCAGTTCCTTAAGATGGCGAAATAACTTTCTGTTCTCTGAACTCAGATTGGACAGCCTACTCGATGCAACCCGCAAAGGCTTCATAAAAGTGTTGCTGATGGAGGAGGCATTAGCATGCAAGGAATCCTTCCCCTTTGCTTGGCGCTTGAGGATGTTGTAATCACTCTCGTCCAGCAAGTCTTCGGCCAGGTAGAGTGCTTCTTTGAGTTCCTGAAGCCAATTGTCCAACCTGGACCTGTGGTTTCCCTTGTCTGCTGCTTCAGTCAACAGCTTGAGCTGTGGCAAGATAGTGGTCTCCAGTTCGTGGAGCTCACGGGCCATGTCCACTCCGAGGTACGTTGAAGAATGAGCATGGAGCTTCTTTAAGACAGGTGATGCCGCCAATTTTAAGCTAACGCTTAAGGCAGCGCTAGCCAACGCCACTTCCATTGGGTTGCAGCGTTTATTTTTTGGGTGTATATGCCTAGGGAAGGGAGTTCTGTTTGTTTTGTGGATGCACAGATCTTGGGTGTGGAAAGATAAATTATGGGAAACAAGTAGAAGCAGACTTCTCCTTGTCTAAGGTGAGGGTGACTAGGCTGAAGAGAGTAGGTGTGTATGGAGATGAACAAGTTTACAATGAAAAATAGGAGCAAAAACTAGGAAACAATTTCCCCTTCTTTTTTTTGGTTTTTTGGGTGTGGAATGGCCCGAATAAAATGAAAGACGGGCACAAGAATTGCTTTTGGACGTGATGATGGATGAAAAACCTGTTGGAGTAGTAAATCACTTGATAAATCAGTCAACTGCACCAACAGAGATAAGAAAAAAAAACTACTGGCATGTCTGTAGACATTTGCAAAAACCAAGGATAATATTTTGAGAGTGGGTAATGACCTGAATAAATGATAGATGAGCAATCAAAGTGCTTCCAGATCGCAGGTAGAAACAACCCGTGAATAAGCGATGGATGAACACCTGTTGGAGCGACAAATCATGAGATAAATTAGCCAAGTGCGATAAAGAAGATAATAAACAGAACCCTACAGCCAGATTCGTAGAGGAAAACAGATGAGAATAGTGGTGAGCTTACACAGATGAAGAAGTGAGAAGCAACGTTGTAAGAGGCTGATCGTACGGGCTAACAATGTTGTGTTGCAAGAGAATGAGTGACAGACATCCCCAAACAGCAGGTCAACAAGGCTATAGCAGATCTGGACATGCTAATAAACTAACCAGTAACCAACGTGGACACAGCTCACTGATTGATAATTGAAGTATAAAGTAGCAGAGGGCTTTCCATGAACCTTGCATCCACAAAGAAAGTAGCAAATTTCTAGCTAATGCACATATCACTAAATATATAATAA
The DNA here is from genome assembly GCA_021605205.1 of Aegilops longissima. Classification (NCBI taxonomy): domain Eukaryota; kingdom Viridiplantae; phylum Streptophyta; class Magnoliopsida; order Poales; family Poaceae; genus Aegilops; species Aegilops longissima. The sequence continues at coordinate 1,987,987 of CM038682.1, read as the reverse complement.
TCATCATTGATATAACAGCCAGCTTTGAAATGAATGTACATACCTAAGAATCAAATATTTTTATAGTTTCAACAAGCACAGGCTGACAGTTGAGCTATCTGCACGCAGTAAGAAACATCTCTCGCCGCACATCACATTTGGAGCCGTAACCTCTCGCTTTTCCAAATCAGTTACTAGCAATGTTCCATGGTCTCCAATGTAGTCACACGGTACACAGTTGATGACTGCAATAAGAACTGGAGAGGCAATCTGACAAACTAGCATGTGCTTCTCATTTTCTTCTTCTCTTAGTCCTTCCTTGTCTAGCATTTTTCTCTTCCTAGGATTTGGTTGCCATCGTATTGATCTCACGTCCGACAATTGTGAACAAAGCAGGGTTGCCAATCCCTGCTTTACCCACTGAATTACTGTCTGTCCTGCAAACCTAGAAGCAGAAAACACGAAAGCATGCCTCTGTAATAAAGTCCAGCATATATAATTAAGATATCAGAAACTCCTTTAAAGCAAGAGAATATGATATGCCAGAAAGCAAATTTGGGTATCATTAATTGGTGGTATCCATCGATTCAACTATGCAACTAATGCAGGCGAGAACGAATAAACCCACTGCGGAAAGGACAAGGCGGATGGGAGAGATGCCAACCGGTCAACAGGTCAATAGTGGATCTGATCCAGCTACTTGCCCTTTTTAAAGTTTTGCTGACTGGACCTGCTAATAAACTAACTAGTAACCAATGTAATTAAAGTACATGGCTCACTAATCTATAATTAAAGTACAGAACATAAGCTAGGCGCATTTTCATGTTCTGACATATCACATAATGGAGTATTTTGTACCAAAATCTTCAGCAGCCAATACATAACTCTACGTAAGTACTAGATCAGTAGCAGAGAACTCTCCAAATGCAAAACCATTATGTGACTAAATACAAACAACCAGTTTGTAACCCTGGAATCATCAGGAGTGAAGACGGTATCAGCCCATCAAAATCTTTATTTTTTTTCTCCATCGCCATCCCTGGCTCATTTCCATGAACCATCCTCACATATGTGAAAGCTATGACCAAGAATAACATATGAACCCATTGATGTTCAACCTGCAGGGAAAGGTAATATGACCTCCTTCAAGTTGATCCACAAAATACATATTTAAAAGGAAGGGATATTGTACAGCAGAATAGCTTCTGAAATCTGAACTACTGTAGAAGTGTACAGTTTTGACAGAGCGCTTGCTTCTAGCCAATGCTCATCATTTATGTAATAACCAGCTTTGGAAAGAATGTACATACCTGAGAAAGAATCGATGACTTTTCTAGTTTCAACAAAGTAACATTATTCTGAATGACCTGCCTGATCCATAAATTAACATTAGTCTGATAATCTTGACGTTAGCATCACATGCTGAATATTTATAACCAAAGGTGGGCATTCTTACCTATTTTGCAAATAGAATGGAGCAAGTCTATCCTGGCGTCGACTCTGAGGAGTCATTATCAATGTTGCTAGTGCGCACAATTATAAATAATCAGAGGCAAGTACCAAGAAAGAGCCATAAACTATCTGTACCATGTGGCTCAGTCAGAACCACCTGTCTGTCTGATTTTTCCTTCTTCAGACTGTCTTGCCTCTGGAAATACATCAATCCCTTCATCATACAGTAACAGTTCACATGGTTTCCCAAAGGCATCTCTCTTCTAGGCCAGCCTGATTCATCGAATTAACATTAGTCCGATAATCAGCTAAATGATTTCTACCAAATGCCGTCTAGTATCCTACCCATTCTGTAAGAAAGGAGTACAGTCTAGCCTGACGTCGACTCTGAGGAGTCATTATCAATGTTGCTAGTACACACAATTATAAATAATCAGAGGCAAATACCAAGAAAGAGACATAAACTAATGCAGGTATGAATGCCACTAACTTGTTTTCGGGCCAGCAGCATGGTTCCAGAAGGATTTTAGTCTGAATAAGCCATTCAAATGGACACGCACTTTCGTGTACTTTTCCACGACACTACTTTACCCACTTAATTAAGCAGGACCTGCTTAATGGGCGAGAAGTTTCCTGTCCTTTAATTCCTGCTTTACCCACTTAGTTTACTATCGGTCCTGCACACCAACAAGCAAAAAACAGGAAAGCATGCCTGTAAGTCAAGTAGTCCACCAGAATACCCAGTATATCAGAAAGTTCTTTACAAGGCACCTCTTCAGGTTCAGGACAGAGACAAAAAGAATAAAACTCGGCGAGCGAAGATATGCCAGGAAGCAAGTTTGGGTAACAATCATCAGTATAAAAAAACCATTGGTGGGAGGAAGGATATCAAGTTCATGCAGTAGTACTGTATAGAAGCTCTGCATAAACATAAAAGAGCCCACCCAAAAATACAGTCCCCAGAAATGTGTACTGGGCACAGCAAATACAGTCTCAGCATAGCGAAAGATTCTCACTGCGTTCCGAGTCATACACCTATAACTTAAATCCTGACACTAGCTAGGGTTTGCATTCGGCCCAGGCCCCGCTGCAGGATTAGGATTTGTACAGTTGCTGCTGATCCTACTGCTCTGTTAACCCAAAGAAAAAGAGATGGACACCAGCAGATTTGGCTTGTACTCCAGAGTCAAGAGTGAAGTGCATTCGCCCTTCCTACACTTGGGCATTTATCACTGAACTTCATCCCATGTCTGCAGTGCACACTCAAAACGCCTCTGTCGAAGAGATAGGGGCTGTTTGGTTCCCAGCAACAATTTGCCAAGCCAAAATTTGGCAGCCACAGTTTACCAAGCATGTGTTTGGTTTTTGCCACACTTTGGCTTGCCACATTTTATTACCCCTATGGCCACTTGTCAAAGAGACAATTTTTTTGCCAACTTTTACCAAAGTTTGACGTCCAATTTCTTAGCCACACTTGTGTGGCTTGCCATACTTGTGTGGCTAGCCACACTTTGGCTTGGCCACACTAGTCTCCAACCAAACAGACCCATAATAACCCAATGTTTCAGCTCACTCATAGAGAGAGACGCCATTGATTCCCAAGAAGGAAGGAAGGAAGGGGCTGTGCAGCACAAGGGACAGTCTAATTTGGTGGGATCCGGGATGAATGCGCCGGAGAATCTGCGTCACGCCATCAAACAAAGCATCCAACCGGAGAACGCCAAGGGATCTGACCAGCACCGAGGCAAGGATAAGGTGGGTGAGAGAAGGGTCTTATCACCTGGGGGCGGGGGCGGGGCGGGCGCGGGAGTGGGGATTGGGAGGGACGGCCGCCACTCGTCGCCGGTGGCCGGAGATGAGGAAGCCGAGAGAGGAGAGGGGAGGGGATGGAGTAGGAGGTAGGGGTGCGCGTGGACATGGCCACTAAAACAGAGTCAATCCATGGCCGTTGGTGCGGATATGGACGGCAATGATGGGGATCCTACAGCTGGTGTTGTGAACTTTAACACAAAATGAATCCAATCTAAAAATATTTCACAAAATGACCCTCTTTTGTATGACGCGTGGGGTTATGAACCCATGCTACATGTTGCAACCGTGACACCCTAATCCGAGGCGTCATGCTCTTTAGCATAGTGCCCCAGCCTCGGGCGTCATGCAAAAAGGTCACTTTGTGAAATATTTTCAGATTGGACTCATTTCATGTTGAAGTTTCAAAAAGGGTCATTCCATGCTAGTGTTCGTCACGTTGTTTGCCTCATCCCATGTGGCATAAAGTTCATAGTCACGATCGTTCAAGTCAGTGCGGTCATTAGTAAGCACTAGTAAGCGTCCATGTGTAACATACGAATAACCGAACGAACGAATTTCTCATTTCGTATGTGTGTCTCACACATAAAAGCCAATCAACTGGGTGAATTTCTACAAACCCCTTGCAAGAAATAAAATAAAATAAAAAAACTAGATAAACTCCTCAGTTCATAATTAGCAAACTAGGTTGTGGACATTCTTATTATGTGAAGGGGTCATTCGCAGATAAATTTTACATTAGCAGACCAGATTTACACATTTATCCAGGGCCTCCCTTCGTTTCTAGGCGTGTTATAAGAGACATGTGCATGTCTCCTTACTAATCAACTTGGCTTGCTTGGACTGTACACAGCTCTGAAAAAATCATATGAACATACGGTCGGTACAAAATTAAAACTGCACTCCATACATCGATAAAAGAGAATAAAGATCCAACATGCAACACTAACAACAACAATATGAATATCCCCAAATTCTTATGAGTAAACAAATTAGTTCTGAATCCGGTAGAGCAATATGTGAGTAAAAATAGCAATAAAAAGATAGATTGACCAAGCCCCAACATTAAAATTAATAAATCAACCGACCCTAATAAGAAAATAAACAATATCATCTTATTGTTACCTCATAGATGACAGCAGGAAGTTTTTTCTGATTCCATTGTGAGAGCAGATCTAATTCACTTTCTTTGTTGCTGCAAACTATAATTATAGTTAACTGATAGAGCAAATACTTGCACCCAACTCGGTCAAGAGCGTTGTCAATCCCCTTGAACTCGTTTTTGTGAGGATTAATTTTGGTAGTGATAGATATATAAGTTAAAAAGCAAAAGAAAAATAAATAAATTGCAGCAAGATATTTTTAGTATTAGTAATATGATTAAAGTAGACTTGGGGGCCATAGCATTCACTGGATATTTCTCTCTCGAAACATAGCATACGGTGGATAGAAAAATTATCATTACACAATCGATAGAAAAACACATAGTTATGGCGTTATTCATGGCAATGATCGTGTATATAGGCATCGCATCCGTGACAAGTATATCGGCTCCTGCCTACATCTACTACTATTACTCCACTAATCGACCGACTCATGTCTGCATCTATGGTATTAAATCATGACAAACAGAGTAACACTTTAAGCAAGATGACATGATGTAGATAGAATAAAACGAAACAATATGATTAAACACTGTCGTTTTACCCTTAATGGTAAAAATACAAATAAGTATCTCGCTACCCCTACAGTCACTCGGTGAGGACATCGCAAGATTGGAACCAATTACAAAGCACCTCTCCCATTGAAGATAAATCAATCTAGTTAGCCAAACCAAACAGATAAATTGGAGAGAAATACAAGTTATAAGATTATATCAAATTGATGTCCGAAGATAACATTGTATTGAAGATAAAAGAAAGAAAAGAAGCCATCTAGTTACTAGCTATGTACCCGTATTTCTGTGGTGCACTACTCACACAACATCAGAAGGGTAACAAGGTTGATATAGAGACCCTCCATGATCGATTCCCCCTTTGGCAGAGTACCAAAAAAGGCTAGATATTGAGTCGATGTGTGGTGCGTGTTGGATGACGTGGCGAAGAGATAAGGCTACAAAGATAATGTGGACTTTCCCATGCCTCCAACTCCAACAACGGCCAAACATGAGTACATAGTTGTACAAGCACTACTAGGGAAAACTTTATACATAGAATCTTACCAGCAGCGCGTCCCAAAAATAGGCGCTACTGCTACTTAGCAGTAGTGCGCCTGCGGCAACCGCGCTACTGATGTAAACTTAGCAGTAGCGCGCTAGTGAAAAACAACGCTACTACTAATATTACTACCACATAGCCACCTGACTAGGAATAGTAGTAGCGCGTGTTATGTATACGAGCTACTACTATGGGAGTTTAGCTGTAGCGCTTTATACTAACACGCGCTACTACTAAACATGACCTATCTCAACCGCCGCCCCACCCTCCCTCTCCACTCTTACTGTCCCCTCCCCCCCCCCCCTCCCCACACACCGGCCCCCGTCGTCCGCTGCCGCCGCTCCTGCCGCCATCGACGTCCTGCACCTCCTCCACTGAGGTAGCCCCTCCTCCTATTGACCCACAAGTGTAGGGGATCGCAACAGCTTTCGAGGATAAAGTATTCAACCCAAATTTATTGATTCGACACAAGGGGAGCCAAAGAATATAATTGAGTATTAGCAGTTGAGTTGTCAATTCAACCACACCTGGATAACTTAATATCTGTAGCAAGGTATTTAGTAGCAAGGTAGTATGATAGTAATGGTAACAGTGGTAAAGGTAAAGATAGCAAAAGATAATATTTTGGGAGTTTTGTAGTGATTGTAACAATAGCAACGGAAAAGTAAATAAGCGAAGCACAATATATGAAAAGCTCGTAGGCATTGGATCAGTGATGGATAATTATGTCAGATGCGATTCCTCATGTAATAGCTATAACATAGGGTGACACAGAACTAGCTCCAATTCATCAATGTAATGTAGGCATGTATTCCGAATATAGTCATACGTGCTTATGGAAAAGAACTTGCATGACATCTTTTGTCCTACCCTCCCGTGGCAGCGGGGTCCTAGTGGAAACTAGGGGATATTAAAGCCTCCTTTTAATAGAGAACCAGACCAAAGCATTAACACGTAGTGAATACATGAACTCCTCAAACTACGGTCATCACCGAGAAGTATCCCGATTATTGTCACTTCGGGGTTGTCGGATCATAACACATAATAGGTGACTATGGACTTGCAAGATAGGATCAAGAACACACATATATTCATGAAAACATAATAGGTTCAGATATGAAATCATGACACTCGGGCCCTAGTGACAAGCATTAAGCATAGCAAAGTCATAGCAACATCAATCTCAGAACATAGTGGATACTAGGGATCAAACCCTAACAAAACTAACTTGATTACATGATAAATCTCATCCAACCCATCACCGTCCAGCAAGCCTACGATGGAATTACTCACGCACGGCGGTGAGCATCATGAAATTGGTGATGGAGGATGGTTGATGATGACGACGACGACGAATCCCCCTCTCCGGAGCCCCGAACGGACTCCAGATCAGCCCTCCCGAGAGAGATTAGAGCTTGGCGGCGGCTCCGTATCGTAAAACGCGATGAAACTTTCTTCCTAATTTTTTTCTCCGCGAGACGGAATATATGGAGTTGGAGTTGAGGTCGGCAGAGTTGTAGGGGGCCCACGAGACAGGGAGGCGTGCCCAGGGGGGAGGGCCCGCCCCCCACCCTCGTGGACAGGGTGTGGGCCCCCTGGTCTTGATTCTTTCTCAAGTATTTTTTATATTTTCCAAAAAGTGCCTCCGAGGATTTTCAGGACATTCCGAGAACTTCTGTTTTCTACACATGAAACAACATCATGGTAATTCTGCTGAAAACAACGTCAGACCGGGTTAGTTCCATTCAAATCATGCAAGTTAGAGTCCAAAACAAGGGCAAAAGTGTTTGGAAAAGTTGATACGTTGGAGACGTATCAACTCCCCCAAGCTTAAACCTTTGCTTGTCCTCAGGCAATTCAGTTGATAAACTGAAAGTGATAAAGAAAAACTTTTACAAACTCTGTTTGCTCTTGTTGTTGTAAACATGTAAAGCTAGCATTCAAGTTTCAACATATATTATGAACTAACCATACTCACAATAGCACCTGGGTCTCACAATTACTCATATTAATGGCATAATCAACTAGCGAGCGGTAATAATAAAACTCAGATGACAACACTTTCTCAAAACAATCATAACATGATACAACAAAATGGTATCTCGCTAGCCCTTTCTGAGACCGCAAAACATAAATGCAGAGCACCTTTAAAGATCAAGGACTGACTAAACATTGTAATTCATGGTAAAAGAGATCCAGTCAAGTCATACCCAATATAAACCAATAGTAATGAATGCAAATGACAGTGTGCTCTCCAGCGGGTGCTTTTTAATAAGAAGGTGATGACTCAACATAAAAGTAAATAGATAAACCCTTCACAGAGGGAAGCAGGGATTTGTAGAGGTGCCAGAGCTCGATTTTTAAAATAGAGATTGAATAACATTTTGGGCGGCATACTTTCACTGTCAACGCAACAACTATGAGATGGTTGTGTCTTCCATACTACATGCATTAAAGGCAGTTCCCACGCAGAATGGTAAAAGTTTGTACTCCCCCAACCACCAACAAGCATCAATCCATGTCTTGCTCAAAACAACGAGTGCCTCCAACTAACAACAATCTTGGGGGAGTTTCGTTTAATTATATTGATTTGGTTTGATCTTTTTGGATCATGGGACTGGGCATCCCGGTTACCGGCCCTTTCTCGTGAATGAGGAGCGGAGTCCACTCCTCTTGAGAATAACCCACCTAGCATGGAAGATATAGGCAACCCTAGTGGAAACATGAGATGCTCGAGCATACAAAACAAAATTTCATTTGAAGATTTGGAGTTTGGCACATACAAATTTACTTGAAACGGCAGGTAAATACCACATATAGGAAGGTATGGTGGACTCGTTGGAATAACTTTGGGGTTTAAGGAGTTTGGATGCACAAGCAGTATTCCCGCTTAGTACGGGTGAAAGCTAGCAAAAGACCGGAAAGTGACCAACTGAGAGAGCGACAACAGTCATAAACATGCATTAAAACTAATTCACACCGAGTACAAACATGAGTAGGATATAATCCACAATGAACATAAATATCATGAAGGCTATGTTGATTTGTTTCAACTACATGCGTGAACATGTGCCAAGTCGAGTCACTCAATTCATTCAAAGGAGGATACCATCCCATCATACCACATCATAATCATTCTAATAGCATGTTGGCATGCAAGGTAAACCATTATAACTCATAGATAATTAATCAAGCATGGCACAAGCAACTATAATCTCTAAATGTCATTGCAAATATGTTTACTTCATAATAAGCTGAATCAGGAACGATGAACTCATCATATTTACAAAAACAAGCGAGGTCGAGTTCATACCAGCTTCTCTCATCACAATCAGTCCATCACATATCGTTATTATTGCCTTTCACTCGCACGACCGAACGATGTGTATAATAATAAGAGTGTAAGTGCATTGGACTATTGGATTATTGCCTCATACCCGGCAGGCGTCCTGGTTGAGAAATGCGTCGGAATATTGGGTGCCCCATACCCGGCAGGCGTCCTAGTTGGGACCTCAGGTCTTAGATGATAGGTTTGGATGCGAGGTCTATTTGGTATTAGACTAGACTATCAGCATCCCTTAATCAACTGGATAGGAGTAGCGACATATGTTGCCTAGACGGTGGCTTTAGTCTTACTGTTGTATGACTTTGTAGAGTCTTGTGTGATTTATTAATAAAGTGGCCACATGCATCGTCTAGATGCAGAGGCCGGGGGTCCTCCTCCTTTTTTTAAAAAAAATCAAGTAGCATGCAGTTAGGGGGCACATGAAGAAGATCAAGATTCCAACCATGCAAAAGAGTATGACCCGGCGCCGATGCTGCGCAGCCTGGTTAGAACCTATATATGGGCATGAAGGGACTTGCAAGGATGGGGGACCTCCGCATAGCATGCTATTGCCAGGGAGCAACAATACATTAGCATTATGAAAGATCCCTGCATTTGGCACAGGACCAGATAAGTTGTTGAAAGAGAGGTTCAGATACGTTAGGAGCTCAAAACTCTGGAGGAACTCAGGTATGGGTCCTGCTAATTTACTGTTGGAAATATCCAACTTTTCAAGGCCTCTCAAGGAAGAAAAACCTTTTGGTACTTGCCCGCGTAAAATATTTTCTTGAAAATATAGAAAATTCAGTTGGACGCAACTGTCGAGAGTGTCTGGGATTTCACCAGAGAGCTTGTTCACTGATAGGTCGATTGCGCTAAGGTTGTTCAAATTTCCTATCTGTGTTGGAATGGAGCCACTTAGAGCATTGTTGGAGAGGTTGAGAAGTACAGTAAGAGAGGGTATCTCCTGTGGGACTTCTCCCCTCAAGGAGTTAGCGGAAAGATCCAGAGATATAAGTTTTGTGAGATTACCAAGGTTTGCTGGAATGCTGCCATCTAGAAAGTTATTAGATAGAGAGAGGTTGCTCAATTGTGTGATATTGCCTAAAGATTGTGGAATCTGCCCATAGAATCTATTATGGGATAGGTCGAGATACTTGAGGCTAGGAATCTGGCCAATATCTAGAGGCAACGTTCCTGTGAAAAGGCTATATGCAAGGATGAACCTTGTAAGTTTTTAAACTTCCCTAACCCTATAGGTATATGGACCCAGTTATTTTGTTTCTACCTAGTGCAATCCAATTGAGCTCCGCAGATAGGTTGGCAATAGAAACTGGCATAACACCTTCAAGGTTGTTTTCTTCAAGGTCTAGTACTTCCAGGTTGCTATACAGTTGGTTAAGGATGCGAGGAAATCCCAATCACTAGACTTTGTGGTTTGAAGAAAATTGTATCCTAACAATAATCCCCGGATATGACCATGGATGCCAATGTCCCGTGCAATCAGACCATTATGCTGATTTCCGCTAAGAACCAGAAATTCAAGTGCCGATGCATTTGACGGGGAGGCTGGTATTGGTCCTATAAATTGGTTCACAATTGTGATAAAAAACTTTAGCTTGGGAAGCTTAAAGCCAATATTAAGCGGCAAAGATCCTGAAAACTGGTTGAAGCCGATGCTGAAGTATAAGATGGAGGAAATATTGAACATGGATGGAGGAAAAGGGCCTTCCAGTTTGTTATCCATGATATCAAACGTAAAAAGATTTGCCATCTTACCTAGAGCTGCAGAGATATGGCCACTGAAACCGTTCTGGGCTAATCCTACGTGTGTCAGTGATGTCAAGTTACCGAGCCAACTCGGGATATGGCCATGGAATTGGTTTTTGCGCATACTAAGCTTCGTGAGGGCTGTGAGGTTGAAGAATGACATGGGAATATCACCAATCAGATTGTTATCGGAAATATTGAGAAATTTGAGTTTTGATAGGAGACCCAGAGAAGCAGGCATGGAACCAGAGAGGTTGTTCCCCCTCAACTCCAAGGTATGAAGTGTTGTACAACCACTGAGGCTGCCTGGGATCTCACCTTTCAATTTGTTGTCTGAAGACTGAGGATGCGAAGGTGGGTCAGGTTACCGAGCTGCGGGGAGATGCTGCCGACAAGGCCCAAGGCAAGCAGACGTATGGCAGTGACATGGCTTGGGTGCCGGCGGTTGCCGCATGCCACGCCCATCCACTCGCAGTAATTAGGCAATGGCGCCGTGCTCGTCCGTTGATGACAGGGTCCCAAGACCAAGAGGACAGTGCCCGTGTAGGGTCACTGGTTATGAGGGATTTGAATAATAGGAGCACCGGATGATCGACACCATAGTTGCTACTTTGGTTGTTGGTGGGTTGAGAGCAGCTGGATGTGAGAAAAAGGAGGGTATGAGTGAGATGATGGACCATGAAAAGCTGCCATGTCTTCATGGTTGAGCAAGGAGGTGGAGATGAGGTGTGGCTGTAGGTCCTTCAGTATTGTACTCAGGATTCCTCTCCTTGTGTGCAAGTCGTTAAATAGACACCAACGCTCACTCTCTGGGGTCGGCCAATGAAAATATTTTTGACGAAATGCAGCAGAGCTGCTTTCACTGATTATGAGTTGTCATCTTCTTTCTGCAGAACCACTTATTGCTTATCTACTGGTGCCGTCTCTTACCTAGATTGTAGAAGTTTGTGTTCATGTGTTTGACCGAGAATCTATGTTACTAAATACAAATAACTCACACGGATCTTAGACACATCTCCATAGATGCATTGTCTATCGCACATATTGGATACGAGGTGGAGGTGTACGCTACACCAAGTGGGCACATGCTAAATAAAAAAAATACTTTTCAACTTACAAGTATCGCTATTTTGAGTAAAGAAAAAGAGAGCGTGAAAATGACTACTGTGATGTCCTCTGCCATGTAGTCGAAGCAAACGTTGAAATATTCCAATGATGTTACAGGCAACAGCATTAACTGGATGTACACAAAAAACAGGTTAAGTTTGAATTTTATTTTCATGTGGCACAATCAGAAAAGTCACCTAAGGTTGAAAACCCTGCCCATCAGAAAAGCATTCATAAAAATCAAACCATAAGGATGGTGGAGGAAACTTGATAGTTACCGAAGGACCGATATTAGAAATGGATGTAGTAGATCTGTCCAGTGTAAGCTTTCCCCTCCTTCCATGAGATTGGCTAATTTCCCATTAAAGCCAATGAGACCATCTGATTCATCATGCTTGCAAGCTCTGAAATTAAAGCAGGAATTCATAGAAATAATAATCTGTGAACACACACACACACACACACACACACACACACACACACACACACACACACACAATCTCTGAAATTTAGGCTTGCAGGCTTGCAATCTCGAACCTCCAGGCAACTTTGGAATAAGTTTATCAAGCTCGGAAACTTTGGAGTTAAAGCAGAAATTCATAGAAAATTATTAACCTAATTGGTTTTCAAAATGACTAGTGCAATGTCCAGTGCCATGTAGTTGAAACTTGAAAGTGTGACATAATTTTTAGAGTTGAAATATCCAAGTGTGTTTCAGGGAATGGTAATAAATTGGATATACTATAAAACATGTTAATATGGATATTTTATGTTCATGTGGCGCAATCGCAAAAGTCACTCCATAAAATCCGATTTCCCATTGGATGTAGACCTGTCCAGTGTAGTCTTTCCTCTCCTCCCATGAGATTGGCTGATTTCCCGCTAAATCCAATAAGGACGTGTCTAGGGAGCAACCGTGTGCTCCCTAGCATCCCGTGGCATATACCTGTTTTAGGAAAGTTTTTGTCCCCCTTTCATAAAAAAGGTAAGCGTACATGTCTGGTCCCCCAAGGTGCCCAACAACACGGATCCCACAAAAACAAAAGCCAAACATACCCCATACTGCCTACCAGTGCCTATCTTGCTCCTGGTAGCCTTCTTCCTCCCAGATATAATTCCATAGCTTCAACGCCATTAGCACACAAAGAGCTCCCTAGCCGCGTCCTGAAACGTTCTTGGTCTTCTTCCTCCCAGATCTAATTCCATAGCTCCAATGCCATTAGCACACAAAGAGTTGCAGAAAAAAACAAAGAGAACTCTCATCAAACTCTGACTTACATGTACCCTGCGCACTATGGCTAATCTCCTCGCCCCTCCTTCAGAACTACCCCCACCCCCTGGTTTAGGAGTTTAATTAGATGAAAAAGTCAAAAAACTGTTCCTGCCATAGAGGAAGAAAAACACGATCTAGCAAGAAAAATTGTGGGGCATCTCTTTTGCTCAGAGGTTTGTGCAACCTCCATATCATTCCTAGGTTTAGGCAAAAATGTGTTCTGATCAAAGCAAATTGTGTAGTATATCCTGGCAAATTGTGTACTAAATCGCACTGGTCTTGTAGGGAATTTCCATAAATTCTGCAGCAAACTCATTAGCTTGCTTGCCCGAAAAAAAAAAGATAAAAGAAAGTGGAAGTAAGGAGCAACTACTAGTAAATAGAAGGCAATTGCCTACAAATTCTAGGGGAAAAAATGTGGCTCTATATTATGTGGAACATCAAGTTGGTGTCCCCCTGGGCAAATGCATTTACGGTTGCAGGCAAGTTTTGATATGATCTAAGCAATATGCATAGTATATCTACGCAAACTCTAGGTTTTTCTTTTTAAAATACGAGATTGAAAAAGGTAGCAACTCGTACTGGGTTTGTAGGCAATTTCCATAGATTCTACAGCCAACTCATCGGCTTGCTTGCCGAAGGAATGAAAAAAGTAGAAGTTAGGAGCAACTGCTACCTGGTTTCTAGGCAATTTGCGTATAGGTTTCAGGCAAAAAAAGTGAAGCTATATTGTGTCAGTTAACTGGCTGAAGAAATGGCCAGCATGATTTGTGAGTTTATATAACGCCCTAACCCTGTGGGGGGTCAGTTAACTGGCTTGTAACCTAATGAAAGCAGATTGAGAAGGGAGGCAGGGGCATATGCAAATCCCATCTAAATCCATGCAAAAAACGAAGAGGCAGAAAAATATAATGCTCTCAGGGGCTATGTGAAGTTTACCTTGTGGTGGATGTTGAAGCTTTTCTTGCTTGAGATCGTATACGTAGATTCTAAAACCATAAAGTCCTCCCAAGAAATGTAGAAAAAAATGCATATAAGTTTCAGCCTAAAACTCCATTTTTTGGCTGGAAGAAACAAATTAGTTGGGAGGCTCTTTGGGGCCTGGGATAAGTTTACCTAAGAAAAATGTCTGTATGAAAGTTTAGTTGCTTGAGAATAGGGAACTGCCTGCCCATAAAACCTGTTGGGATTCGAAGATCAAAAAACAAGAACTAGGGTTATGAGGGGTGGTGCAGACAAAACACAAAAAAGTTGCTTAACTCTTTATGGCTATGTGATATTCTTACCTGGAAAAAAGGTCTAATGGATCTTCTTGCTTGGGTATGGCATCCTCTGTAAAAATTAATGGACCCCCTGCAAAAAAGCATACTAAAAAAACAATTCCTGCCCACAGACCACCAAAATTCTTCTTTTTTCCTGTAATTTTTTTGGCAAGTTGTGTTGAGATGTAGGCAAGTATAGAATGCTTTGCATGCAATTGATGGTTTTGTGGTAAAATCAAAACCTAAAAACTAAAAATAATAGAAATCCTTGGAGATAAGCTTTTTGTATGTTAACCTTTGGGGTTTGGGGCTATGTTATGCGTGTTTTGGAGGTTGCATGAACTACAAGAAAAATGTCAAGCAACCACTAATATTATTTTAGGCAGCTTTCAGTGCAGTCAACAACAAAAAAATCTACTACTATGGATTTTTTTGGGTGTAAAATCAGTGCAACCAGTGGTAAAAAAAATCATAACTATGTTGCATCCATCGCCGTGTATAGACAAAGAAGTAGGTAATAGGGTAAAAAAAGTCAAAAAGCAAGTCGTGTTCATGGAATGTAAGCAAGATACGTAGTAGATTGAGGCAAGTTTATAGTTTACCTAGAAGTATATGCTGAAAAAGTTGAGTTCATATAGTTTCAGAATTTTTTCCATGGGCCTGCATAAACAATAAAATCTCCAACACACCGCAACCTAAAGGCTAGTAAACTTGGCCACCAGTAGTAAGCAACTTTTTGAAGGTCACATACTAAAGATAGTAGTGTTGGGTGCATCGTGAAAGATAAAAGGAGGTGTTGAACAAAACCCACAGATGACCAAGAAAGTACTCCCTCTGATCTGTATTAGTTGACATAGCCGCTATAGAATGTCTATTTTACATTGTATAGAGGTTGCATCAATTAATTTGGATCGGAGGGAGCACTATTTGTTTGATACTGCTAGTTGTAACAGTAGTAAGAAAAAGCAACAAAGAGGCCATGCCCCCCTGATTGTGCATAGTACATTGGGGCAAAAACTTTGTGCTTATAGGCAGGATACATAATAGATTGAGGCAAAAGCAGTGTGATTGTAGGCAAACTGTGTGTTTGATAGCAGGCAAAAAATTGTGCCGTGATGGAACGCATGGCAAAGAAAAACTATGTCCTAAAATGGGTCATAAAATCAAGCAACTATGTATGTAGCTTGTTAGGCAACTGTGATGTAGGTCTTAGGCAATTTTTGAATGTACTGGAACTCATGGGACTATTCATATTCTCTGCGAGGGGAGGGGCAGGCAACTATCTTTTTAAACTATTTTGGGTTATGGTGGGACAATTTGTGGGCTGTCAAAAAAATCAACCCAAAGACCCATTTAGGGGGAGCTGCATATGCCAAAACAGCTTGAGTTGCATTCTGGTCTCTGATTGGGAAAGGGCAAACCAACTCCTGTACTTGTTTGTCGACAACTCTGATTTTGATCGTAGGCAAGTCTACAATCAAAATACTATAGACTTGATCTATTAGTTATTCAGGATAAAAAAACGTAGACTTGATACATTGGTTGTTTTGATTGTAGGCAACATTACTATTAGTAGTATCTATTTATAATTCATTGATCTCGGCATTGACGAGTTTAATGAGTACAAAACCATTAAAGCAAAAAATATGAACCATGTCAGGCAACTAAGTAACAGAAACATTAGACAAAACTTTATGACTGTTCATTATCCGAGTTATTTTGAGGCAACTACCTACAATGTGTTGTGGAAGTTTTGGCAAAAAGTCAAGCAACCTAAGTAACAACCATGAACGAAAATTGGAACCATGTCAGGCAATTAATTAAACAAAAAAAACATTAGGCAAAATTTTAGGATTGCTCATTATCCATAGTATTTCACCCTAGACAAGCTCAATCTCCGCTCAGGGTCATCATGTGTTATCTGAGGCTCAATCTCCAAACATTGGGCAACTTCTGAGAAAACTAAAAAGAACACTAGGATCTGAGGCTCAATCTCCAAACACTAGTGCTGGTATGAAAGCTTCTGGGGCACTAATTGAAAACAACTAGCAAGGCCTGGAACCATATCAGGCATCCTAAGTTACAAAAATAACGCCCATTTGGGCAAATTCTGAAGCATATTAGGCAACTAAGTAACAACCAGTAGGCAAGTTTCATTACTTAGGATCAACGGCTATCAAAGAAAAAACTCAAAATCCTCCACTCGGGATCAACAACTAAGCGACTATTGGGCCAATAAAATATCCCGAAATGGTAAGTTTAAAATCTTCATCAGCGCATTAGTGTGTGCAAGAAAACTCTAAAGTAAACAAACGTTGAACACCTTGACTTGTAGCTCCACAAACTAGCAGGAGGATCCGATAAGATCTCATAGCAAGACTCTGAACTCCACCACTCCCCCCCTAAAAAAGCCCCACAACTCCGTCGTAAAGGGGATCTGGGAACACAATTCCAACAACTCATGACTGAAATTCAGGCAACTCGTACTCATGTCTCTGACAAAAATCAGAACAATGAGTGGGGGAGAACTATGGTCAGATATTGCACCACGTGCGCCTGGTCGTCATCCACATACCCATGACCACATGCACACATGAAAACTTGCCCCCTACCCATCCCACCCCCCTGAAATCAACATGCCCCACATCCCTTGTGAGGCCAATCTGACCTCGGTTCGAATGGAATAAAGCACATGTGTGCGGGAATTGATGATTCTTACCGGAGATTTGAGGCCCAATTCCTTGACTGCTGATGATGATTAAGGCAACTTACCACTTGTCCCGGGCAACTAGTGGTTATCATTTAGCCAGTTCATCGATATCCCTTAGACAAAAAAATGGTGTGAAGTTTACCCAGAACAACTTATTTCTTCATCCCCCAGACAACTAGTGGTTGCAGTTTAGGCAACATAGATTTTGTACCAGCCAAACTAGTGGTTCTTATTTATGCACCTTCACCCTTTGACCACGATGGCGGACCAGCGCGACAAGGTGTAATGTAAAGGGGCAATATTGTAAAAAAACAGATTAGTTGGTCGCAAAAGAGAAATCCAAAAAATGCCTTAAATAATATAAGGAAAGTGAAGAGTAAAAAGTGTGTACAGTAAGCAAACACCAACCATCTATGTACAAAAATATGCAGGATAATCCATAGGAATTAGCATATGTTGCTTATTACAAGAAAATTAACCATGATTTTAAGTTCATATGTGGTTGTAAGCGACTAGAATTAAACATTGAATTAGCGAAGCACTAATGAATAGACAAAAAAATAGGCTCTATGAGCCAACTTGCCCCACAATGAAGATATGCCCGTTGTACTGTTTTGTACAGCCACCTTAAACCTGTAGGCATGATTCATGCCAAAAGCAAGAACTAGGGATAATCGTGAGCAGATTTTGCAGAAAAAATTGGTAGGTTCAGTAATCAATCAGAGCGCATTGTACAACACCCAATTCAACCCCTCACCAAATCCAAACGAGCGTAAGGAAAAGTCATCGCTGAAATTACTGAACCTTGCAACTAACCTACTCCTGAATCCCTTGTATCGATTTTGTAGGCACCCATAGTACGCCAGGATCATTGTTTTGTCTATGGTCAATAACCAAATGTGTGATGATGATGCGAGAAGCACGTATTGGGTGGAGTCTTACCTCTGTTCCGTTCATACACGAGTACTGGAGGCGTTGCCGGCAAATGTCAGCAGTTCATCCCCAATCCCTAGTTCGCTCGTTCGTCCCCGTCCTACCTTCCGTCCACCCTGACCCAAGCTCGGCGACGAACGACATGGGACCGGAGTGAAGGGTCCCGCGGCTACTTCCGTTGGTCTGAGCAATTGGGATCACGCGGCGGCGTTGGCCCGGATCTGGGAGTTCCTCACTCCTGCACACGAGGTGGTCATGTTGCACGGACGCGCGGATCCCTTCTCGAGTCCTCGCTCCTGCAAGAACGCGGCGCACGGAGGAGGGCGCCGCCCAGATCCCCCTCTCTCCTACCTCCGCTTGGTGGTCACCGCGCGCGGATGGCGCTCTGCCCTCTCTCTCTCTCTCCGCAAAGAGGTGCTTCTCCTCCCTCTTCTCCCCACGCCTCCCAAAAACTACTAGTAATCTCCGGAAGCTTCGCCACGGAATCGACGAACGCGGTGGTGTATTTGGGAGAAGAAGTTGCAGACGAGATGGGTGTGCTTGGAGCGGCGCGCGGCGTTGGGAGTTGGCTGGAGGAGGAGGTAGCGGAGCGCGTAGCCGGGAGGATCAGCGCGGCGGACGGGCGCGTGGCCGGGAGGAGGAGAGGTGCGGCGGCCGCGTATGGAGAAGGCGCGGGGCTTGAGTAGAGTGGATAAGGTACAGTTGTGCGGGGCAGCGCGTCCGTGTAATCCTCTGGAGTGTGCATGTTTCGCCCCACAATCCCGACAGTGCGGCACTTGGCGATCGGGATCCAGATCCGACGGCCCGGAAGGGTGTGTGCTCCGTAAGACAAACGAGCCCGCAAGCACTTTTTAGGTTTTAGGATCCAATAAAACTATCTGATTCATCGAGCTTGCAAGCTCTGAAATTAAATCAGGACTTCACAAGTAAACATCTCACACACGTAGAAATTCAGAAAATATAATCTCTGAAATTAAAGATTGCAATCTCGAACTTCCAGGCTTTGGGACTCCGCCGTCGTGTTGTAGCGTACCAGCTAGGATCGGGAGCCTGTCGATGGCACGCTCTTGCCATGTGGTGGTGACTCATCAACTGAACCTGGCTCGTCTCCGTAGATCAACTCGTGCACCATCTCCAGGTTGGCCACGATGTCTGATATGGCCGGTCGATCATTCCCAGTCAACTTCAGGCAGCACCGTGCAGTCTCTGCTACATGCTCCAGCGCCTTGAGCTGCCCTAGCGTTGGCTCCGGCACCGGTCGCCTGTCCAACAACTCCTCAAAATTACCAGCCTCAACGATGGGGAGTGCAAAGGTTGCCAGATCTGCATACATCCCCTCTGTTTGGAAAATCGCCTTTTTCCCTGTCAGGACCTCGAGCATCAACACGCCCAGGCTGTACACATCGCTTGTCGGCTTCACATGTTGTTTGCGGAAGTACTCAGGATCGATGTACCCAAATGAGCCGGCAACTATCATCTCCATCCCGTCCTCACTCTCCATATCGTAGGTGACCGACATGCCAAAGTCCGATACATGCGGCACCCAATTCGCATCGAAAATTATGTTAGCCGACTTGATGTCTCGGTGAATGATTGGTGGGTTGGCATGACAGTGCAGGTGCTCGATGGCGCGTGACACGCCGAGGAGCACATCCATGCGCATCTTCCAGGACATGGTCACCAGCGATAACACGGAGGAGCCTTCACTCGGATGCAGGTGGTTGGCGAGCGTGCCATTCGGCATGTATTCATAGACGATCAGCCACTCGGCCTCTTCCGGTTCCTTTCCCCACCTGGTTAGCAGGCCCTTTTTTTTCTTTCGCGGGGTAGTTAGCATGCACTTGTCTTTGCTCACAGTCACACACGATCCAAGGAGCCGTATGATGTGTTTGTGCCGGAGCGGTGATAGGGTGTCAACCTCTGTGCGGAAGTCCTCCTCTACGGAGTGCGACCGCGTCTTGTCGAAGCGCTTGATGGCCACCTCTTGCCCATCGTAAAGCCTGCCCCTGTACACCTTTCCAGAGTAGCCTTTACCGATCACGGTGTTAGGGGCAAAGTTGTTGGTGGCATCCATGATCTCTGACAATGTGAGTTCCTGGGTTCCATGCGGTGGTACCTCCCGAGCAACCATTGTAAACTCCTGAAAAAAGAGATCACAAATGAGCAGTGAGCACGTGCGCCTTCCTCACACAACATACACATCAATATCTGCATCGTCCGCACGATCAATTTTTGTACATACCTGCATTAGTGGAAGTGGAGAAGGTTCAACTCTGGTGGAGTCATCTGGGACAAGGACGTTGTAGATTCGTTCAAGGCGGCGTGTTATGCCGATGTGGCTGATAATGGGGAAGAGGATGAGGTAGGAGTCGATCTTGCTCTGCACCTCCTTGAACCTATCGGCCGTCCAGCTGGACATGACCAACTGGTAAGCTGTGCTCCTCCCCTGGCAGGCCAGGACGAGCTCGTGGGCGTCCCGGAGTGCGTCGCCCAACCCGGCCAGCGGCTGCACCGCCTCGGGCTCCTGCACGTGCGGCAGCAGCTGGGCGATCATGAGGCCCCGACGAGCGAGCAGCTCACACTCAGACCTGTTCCGTCGAGCCGTCAGCGCAGCCTGCACGATCATGGAGACGAGCCCGCCGACGTCTGCGCCGACCAGCTGCGCTACCGTCGACGCCTGACCCAGCCCAGTCCACACGGCCATCGAAGACTCCACACAAGATGGAGTCGAGACTCGAAGGACGAGTCTGGTTTGCCGCTTCTTGTTGCCGTGAAACTTCTGCAACAGAGATATATAACAGATCAGTACACAGCAAGCACGCAGCCAGACGAATGCACATGGCCCTCTTGATATTCGCGCCTGCTTCCCCTCTGCATCCTCACGCGGATGCTTCCTTTAAGATCCTCGCCGCCGCTGGGTCCCAAAAGTTCGCCTGGCCACCGTGCTCCATAATCCCGCGCCCCCAAATCCACCGAACCGCCGTGACCCCTAGCCGCAGCCACGACACAGGAGAGGAGATGCGAGAGGGGGGGGACTTGACCTCTGCTGCCGGCGACGCCTCTTCTTGCTCAGCCGGAGGCACAAGTCGCAAGAGAGAGAGAGAGAGAGGAGAGGTAGCGTCATGGTGATTCAATTCAAGCTGTTGAAACCGATTTATGGTCGCAGTTTGCGCGTGAGTGTGGCCTCCGGGATGCTGCCCGGAAGACCGTGCTGCTCTGCTCCCAGGCGGGTACCGGCCACCACGGTCACGCGGTCTCGCTTTTCTATCTACTTTGCTGAGCTACGCGCCTACGCCTGTTTCACGCGGACCACCGTCCACGCCGAGAGCATCTCTCTTCCCTGACTTGTTTCTTAAGTCATTTACGCCTGCAAAACATGGGAAGCCGATAAAGGGAGGAGAGCAGGACTTTGTAAAAAGTTCACAAAACCTTATTCAATGTCTGGAAAATTTTGTACAAAGTTCGGAATAAAAATTCAATTATTAAAATTTACAAATTTTATTTCGCATTGGAATTCATATTTTTTGGGGACCTACATGAAAAAAAACTACATAGTTTTACTTTTCCAATCTGCAATTTTAGGCTCCAATGTAGCTACCTAATTATGTATAGCTAATTAAACCCCAAATATTAAAAATGTCATACGAGCTTAGGCTTCATTTCTAAAATAAAAGTTGATAGAAAAATATTTATACCGAATTTTAGGCCTAAAATATGCAAACTGCCAGTTGCACATTTTGCAACCGAAGTTCAACACAAACATGGCTTCAAAATATGCAAACATCCCAATTACAAAAATCGAAATCCAACATTGTTGCACAAAAAAAATGTGATTTCAAGTTTCATCGTGTGTGAACTCACTACTGAAAAATTCAACTTTGACGAGTGCCAGGGACACTCGACAAAGTTGTTTTGCCGAGTTCCATACTCAGCAAAGGACGAAAAAGACTCAACAAAGGTGTTTGCCGAGTTCCTTACTCGCCAAGAGGACTCGGCTGGTCCCTGACCGGCAAAGTTATTATTGCCGAGTTCTTTTCCACGGGCACTTGGCAAACACCTACGGAAAGCTTTGTGCAGTGCCATGTAGAGGGAGTTTGGCAAACTAATAGCTTACACGGAATGACACGTTAATAGCAGTACCACGTGACAACTCCTGTTTGTCGAGTTCCTTTCAAGAAACACTGGGCAAAACCTTGGAGAACACCAGCGTGACACGTGGCGCCAATTTTGCCGAGCCCCCTAGAGCAAGAACTCGGTATCCTTTTGCCAAGATGGGAGCTTGGCCAAAGGTCGATGAAGGGTAGGCTGACACGTGGCTCAGTTGTTGCCAAGTTCTGGCAAGTGTGTGCTCGACAAATCTTTTGATGAGTTGGGAGCTCGACAAAGCATCAATGAACCACATGCTGACATGTGGCTCGGTTATTTCCAAGTTTCATCAGGCGTGTTCTCAGTAAACGTTTTGCCGAGTTGGGAACTTGGCCGACCATTGACAGTGACAAGTTGTGCAAGCCTCCTTCGCCGAGTTCCCTGAGGTGTCACATGTTGACCACCAGGAGCTCCTGGTTGTTGACACGTGGCCTTTTTGCCGAGTTCAACACTTGGCAAATGCTCCTCGAGATATCTTCTTCTTGTTTTTCATGAGTCTTCAGCCTCTCCATGAAATTAGCAATGTCAAGAGATTTGAAGTCAAGTCTCTCCTTTATCTTCAGTACGAGGGTGTCAAAGGAACTGTCCAGAGATCTAAGCAACTTATCCACTACCTCATGATCAGTAATGTCTTTGGCTCCAAGACCTTATAGTTCATTTGATATGTCACTCGGGCGACCGAACATTTCCTGATAGCTTTCGTACTTGATTCTCCTGAAGCGGTTGAACTTTGCACGAAGAGTATCAACGAGAGCTTCTTTTTGTGTGGAAACACTTTCATTGATCTTTTCAAGTAATTCCCAGATTTCTTTTGTCGATTCAAGTCTTCGCTATCGCAAGAACTATGACCGAGAAAGATGGTTGCAGATGACGTCTTTTGCTTGTGCATCAAGTTGGACGAGCATCTTTGATTTTTTTTCAAAACTGTGATATATTTTATAGCATTTTCGCAAACTATAGGACGTAATGCAAAAAAACCAAAACTAGTAGCCTGTCGGCCATCTTCTGGCCGAAGTAGTAGTTTTCGGCCATCTTTTGGCCGAAGTAGAAGTTCTCGGCCACAGTTAGGCCGAAGTAGGGTTTTCGGCCATCACTTGGCCGAAGAGTGGGGCACCTGGCCGAAAAGTAGCATTTTGGTCAACTGTAGGCCGAAATAGACTTTTTGGTCAAGTCTAGGCCGAAAAGTACTACTTCGGTCTCATGTAGGCCGAAGTTGCATGGCTCATGCTGAAATGTTCCCGCCACCCGTTTCCCGCCAACCCCTTCCCGCCATATGTTCCCGCCACCCGTTTCCCGCCAATCCCTTCCCGCCTTATTTCCCCGCCAACCCTTTCCCGCCATACCGCAGTTATTCTTTCCCGCCATTTTCTCCTCTGTATCTATAAAACCCCCTTCAGGCGAAGGTGGATAAGCATTCCAGTGAAGTGTAGTCGAGATGTCCCATTATCCATTCGATCATAGTTTTCACCCTGGGATGAGCAGCACTCTTCTGAGTCTAGTTACCGATTTCAGGATGGACAATAGGATAGTTCCATGGGACGAACTCACCGGTAGTGACACCATAATGAATGAGTTGGCTCACCAATTACGTAGGTCTGGGTGGCCTGAAAGGACCTATGAGGAGGTACGTCAAGAACTTCTTAGGTTGCATGAAAGGTGGAAGAAGGTAGTGGAGCCGAAGAGTGAAACTTTCAGAAGGACTGCAGCAAAGAATACATTTTTATGGACTGAGGAGAGCGAGGACGACGAAGATATCTTCATGCCGCCGCTTCCGGGTTCTGCATCGTCGAAGGGCAAGAGTTCTGCATCGTCCAAAGGCAAGACTTCTGCATCCTCGAAGGGCAAGAGTTCTGCATCCAGCAAGGGCAAGAGTTCTGCATCAACGGAGGGCAAGAGGACCGCATTGTCGAAGGGCAAGAGGGCTGCATCAACGGAGGATGACGATGATGACTTCATGTAGTATGTAAGATGTATTCCAGTTGTACCGTTTCATTCAGATGTATTTGCATTATTAGTTTGTATTTTATTATTTTAGGGCATTATGTTCTATCTGAATTTCATTTTGTAGTATGTAAGATGTATTGCACAAGTTCAGCCGCACTGTTTAATTCAGATGTACTTGTATCTTAATTATCGGTTGTAATCTATTTGGAAATGTAACTGGAATAAGAATGCGAATTAATAGTAATATGTCTCTCGCATACATAAAATAATATATGTCTCCTGATCAGATAGAAGGAAGTGCGATAGTAACACATACATGAAGCATGTCTCATACATAAATACTGACACGCATAAGCGAATAGTCTGAAACTAACATAGATAATGAGTCATACATAGATAGATAAGCATATCACTGCGGGGGATGGCGACGAGTCTGGGTCTTCCTCGGGCGAGGACCGGAAGGCGATAAGCGCTAAGGCGGTAGACGAGGCTCGCGATAACCACGACCATAGTTAACCTCGTCTGTCACGGTCTGTGTCTCCTGCGTCGGTGGTGGTGGTGGAGTGTGAAACACTGTCTGCGAGAAGCCATAAATGTTTGTAGCATGGTCATCATCCTCGCGGTCGCCGTCAAAGTAATCAGCACCACCACTAAGGATGGGTGACTGCTCTGAATGCATGAACGGTTGCGACTGGTTGCCTCCTGCGGTAAAGTAAAACATGTAAAATTGATACAAATGCATGAACAGTTACTACTCTATTGAAAAGAATGTAGTGAGTAGGGTTACCTAGTTCCATCTGCTGATGCCAGTAAGCGCTCCCTGGCTGTGAAGGAGGTGGCTCATGCCAGGAAGAGCTCCCTGGCTGTGAAGGAGGTGGCTCATGCCAGGAAGAGCTCCCTGGCTGTGAAGGATGAGGTTGGCTGTGAAGGATGAGGTTCTGCACGGTGCACAGAAGGTCGTGGTTGTGAACGGTGCACAGAGGGTCGTGGTTCTGAATGCTGTACAGAGGGACGTGGCGGACGATGTGCTGGAGGAGGAAGTGCAACATCCGAAGACCGTCTACACGTAACAGCTGCGTAAATCCCGCGTAGCTTGTCATCAAGACGCCTCAACCATGAGACGCCCTCTCGCGGTGGGATAGTTTCTCCCCTCTGAAAGCGCCGCATTAAAGCGGAAACCTCCTCTCGCGCCTGTACTGTCAAGTCACCCTGTAGATGAAGAGTTAACCAATTATATCCTCGTTGTATGATAGACACCACGAATAGACACCCAAGCGAATATGTCCAGATTAACAAAAGACTCAACATATAAGAACCAAGGCATTTACCGCGTGGTGTCTGGTTCCCACAACAGAGGCAGTTGGGTACATATCGCTGGTGAGAGGGGCTTCGATCTGATCAGGAGCAGCTGATGGAACCAAGTAGATCCTTGTTGTATGCCGGTAACGCTGCAGATACAACCCGAACATTTCCCAGTTAAAGGCCCGAACCTCACCCCAGGTATTTGTCGCAGCGCTAGTCCATTCATCAACGTAAGGGGTAATGCTCTTAAGCCAGTAAGCCATGGACTTGTTTCCTCCTAGGCGACTGTCCCTGATATTGACATGCGCGATACATGATTAGGTATATTATGAATGTATAGCTGACAACTAAAATAGTATTAGTACTTACTTGTGCACGTGGTCTGGCAAGTGTGGAATATCTGGAATCTCAGGCTCTTGATATAGACCGAACTGTCTCATCACCCTATGAAGAGACATCTCCTCAACCGTCACATCGAACACCAACTTGGCCTTGGTCATCCAAAAATGCCGATCTCTAGTGCACAATCCATAAATCCCAACTCGGTACCTCGATGATATAGCCTCAGCCGAGTATGGCTCCCAGATAACTTGATCCTCGTGCAAACTATCAAACTGCGCCGTGAAGGACGGGTAGCATCCCCTAACCTGACTATGCGCAAACTGTCTCTGTGCATGACAACAAATAAGCATTAGTAATACTATTGAATGGCAAGAAATAATTGAATTAATTGTTACTTAATATAAAAGTACCTCTCGCCGTGCCCAAACAGATCCCATAGTAGGTAAGTCGCCGATAGCAGGCACATAAGCCCTAGCTAAGTCCTCCAAACCAAAAGGTTTATCAACGTAGACATAGGGTCGTCCAATAGGGAATCTCTCGTATGACCAGAGCTGCAACAATAATGGACATCCAACAACACCAGATTTTCTAGACTTCAACAAGCAAGCTTTGCACAGGCCTCTGTACGTAGCCGCTAACACAGCAGAACCAAAACTCCTCTGTAGAATATCCGCGGGCAACGTGCGTCAGCTATCTCTCGTGCAATACCGATGAGTCGTGCATCGACAGTGGTCACGTGGTTCTCCGTAAACATCGTCTTGCCGAACAGCCAAAGAATATATGCCTCTAGGGACCGATCAATCTGTGCCTCCGACAACTGAACATCGAGATATCCTAACGAGACAATCTACATAGAAACGTAATAATTATATGAAAATCGGGCAACTAAAAAATAACATTTGTTTAAGTGGCCGTGATGGTTACCTGAAACTGGCTCAACCATCTAAAAATAGGTCCATGAGGATTGTTGTCTATGGCCCTAACAGTTGGGACCGCAGCCAAAAAACGGGTCTGCATCGCTGTTTGCCACCCAGATTCTGCCTCTAAAGGACCTATGGCAGCACCGGCCAGAGGTAATCCCAACAAGTACGACACATCCTGTAAAGTAGGCGCCATCTCTCCCCATGGAAAGTGAAACGTATGTGTTTCTGGCCTCCATCTATCTACTAAGCAGGTAAGGAGTGACTTGTCGTAAGAGAAACGTTTCACTTGCCTCTTGTGTAGCTGCACTGGTTCACCTGCCTCATCTAAGTCCGGACCATCAATCCACTCATCCAATGTACCCTCAACCAGCCGTGCCAAGGGTAGAAGTCCAGTCCAACTTAACCTACAAAATAAAAAGATTGTTAGCGGCTATGAAAAGTATGTCAAACATAGTAAGTCATTATATGGACTCCATTATATGCACACATACCTATCAACCCATGAATCGTGTATCAGCCAGTTAGTCTTTGGGGTACGAGTGACCAACACGTCCAAGTTGTTGCCCGCTTCCAATAGGGCGCCCCGGTGCTTTCTATCGATGTTGCCATTAAGCAACGGATACAAAGACATATCTGCAATTCAAACAACAAATCTCAGGTGCACATAAAAACATAAATATGACATATTACAAATTAAAACATAGTCCTGACATAGTACGAATTAAAAGATAGTCCATGAGGATTTACATATTAAAACATAGTCCTGACATATTACATATTAAAACATAGTCCTGACATATTACAAATCAAAACATAGTCCTGGCATATTACAAATTAAAACATAGTCCTGACATATTAAAACCCACTACGACACATTATATAGCTTGTGAGTTATTTCTTCCTCGTCCGCCCCTTCGGCCTCGACTGCCACGACCACGTCCGCCTCTTGCTCTTGTTGTCGCAGCCGTCGATGTGGAAGCACTCGTCGATGCGGAAGCACCATCTTTGTTCAGGTCGGGACAATATTTCATCATATGCCCATAAGCCGCGCATAACAAACATTGCCTGGTTGCTCCACCAGCTTTAGACTGGTCCATATCGTTCCGGATGCGACGGGCCTTCCGTCTGCCCCTAATTGTTCGCCGAAGGTCTGGATGCGGGATGTATACTCTCTCACCGTCGTTTACCTTGTTGAAATTGCCGACGACTCTAAACCCTGTCATCTCGCCTGTCCAGGTGTTGAGCACTGCCTCTTTTAAATAGTATGGGGACACGAAGGAGATAGCATCCAACTCAATCTGGCCACAGGCAGCCAACACATGAGAGCAAGGTAGGTGCAACAACTTCGGTTTGTTGCATGTACACTCACACGTTGGATAAAATTCCGTTCCAATTTTTACCTCGTGTGTCTTCACCTCATTTCCAGAACCAAAACCATCGGTAGGAAGCTGAACCTCATACCTCCTTTCTTGATTCCCTATGAGTCTGACATTGTGCTTCTTTGCTTTCTCTATCTTCTTTGCCATGTATTCCATGACACGGCTACAATAAGGTGTGTTCTGATTATCTTCAATATGCTTCTTTGCTAACTCGTGCCTTTCTCTGAAATATCTCAAAGTGCCATGGAATACAGCCTCCACAATAGCTGTGAGTGGCAATGCTCTATTCCCTCTCAGCACAAAGTTATACACCTCTGCAAGATTGGTTGTCATGTGGCCATACCTAGCTCCATGTGTGTCATGCAGCAAAGACCAATTCACTGGAGGCTCTTTCTCTATCCACTCAGAAAAATTCTTTATTGCTCTTCCCTTCTTTCTCGTAGTATTAGGAGGGTCAATTGCTGGCAAGTCAAAAAGACCTACTGGCTCCTCTAGCTCCACGATGAGTGCTGCTAATTTAACTTGATCTTGTTCCATTTTCTTCCTCGCACAGACCTGCTTCTTAGTAAACTCATCTAGTTTTGACCAAATAAATTCGTATTTGCGCTGCTGGCTTTGCTTGCATAATTTTTTGAACAAGTTCATCAACCGCTTGTTCTTGAACTGTGAGAAAAAATTAGCCCCAAGATGGCGCATGCACCACCGGCTCTGCAAGTCCCTCCAAGGTGTTGGTTCGTCATTTGTTGGATTACGAAGTGTCTTCACGGCCTTCAATATACCAGCATGTCTATCATGAATGACACACACGTTTGGTCGGTCCTTCACGATGGCAATTTTCACTTGGCGGAAGAACCATACCCAGCTGAGAAAGTTCTCACCCTCCACAAATGCCATGGCAAGTGGGATGATTTGATTGTTCCCGTCCACACCAATAGCAGTCAGGATTTGCCCTCTATACTGACCGGTCAGGAATGTACCATCCACAAACATAACAGGAGGACAATGCCGGAAAGCTTCGATGCACATACCAAAAGAGAAGAACACTCGTTTCAACACCTTAAAATCTGGTATACTCAGCAACCTCATGTGTTGTACGTTCACATAAGTGCCGGATTCCTCTCCTTCAAGATGCCCAGAGACGGACAACATTATCATATGAGTCGAAGAACATCCCAAACCTTTCCTCCATAGCCTTCTCGCTTAGCCCTCCAAGCCTTCCCATAAGGAATGACATAATTCCATCCGACCTTCACTGCTGTCTGGATGTGTTTTGCTTCCATATCTTTCTTCTCTACTATCTCAGTATACATGAGTTGCGCAATGAGACTTGAAGTCAGGTTCGGATGCTTCACCAGCAGGTTCTTCCTCACACAATTATGTGGGATGACAATGGTGACAACCCAGTGGATGTCATACTTCGGCACGTGCCCGTGCACCTTCCCTGGACAACCTATTTCAACACATTTCACGGTATAGTTTGTTGGACTTGATATGTGTGTCTTGAAAACCCTCTGCGTAGACATAGCCCACTTTATCACCACATACTTCAATTTTTCTTTGTATCAAACATAGCCCCTATTTGTACTTGGTTCAGATTATACTACCATGGAGTCTCATGGCCATCATTCACCGTAAGGCCGGTGGATATGTCCTGCTCCCATGCAGAAGGAATCGGTACCTCAACTTCATCCTCAGAATTTTCAGAATCCAGTTCCTCCACCAATCCATCCTCGTCCTCTTCCTCCATCACCCTCTGCATTTCATCCCCTTCCTCATCCCCATCAGCAAAACCAGAACCAGCTAATATTATCGATGGCTACTCGCCCATGATCGGGACCACAAACATTGTGTGGCACGTAGTCTGACTCTTTCTCGAGTTGGCTAGCATCCACATCTTGTGGTTGTGACCCGGATAAAACAATCTCGTTAGCCACTTCACTGCCTTGGCCGGGTTCATACCCCCTGTGGAGTTGTACGGTATTCTCCTCCTTCGGCACAGGTTGCACAAGTGCATATGGGTGGATTCTTCGGTCTCGGCAGCGTCTTAACATGGACAACCAATGTTGGCTCCTATCTATCGGCATCAACTCCCACTTGACATTTTTACAGGATTTGGTCCACAATGCATGAATACTGACAGAACATACTTCAGGATCCGCACCAAACTAGTTGTCAACCAAGACTTCAACCTGCCTAATGTCCAGTCTGTCTGGGTCAGCTAGTGTCATGACGCCATTTTTAAACTCGCTAAGATCAACCCCCAACTCATTATATCGAACATTACCAGCGCCGTAGTAAACAGTCAGATTTACTGATTCAGACATTTTCACCTGTCAGACATTGTCATCCTCTCATTAATCACAACAAAGACTAATATTACCCGTTACACTAACTATGCACTAAAATGCCTCCACAAATATATTAACACTGCACTTCACAATATGACTTATCTAAACTAATTAAAATATACAATTCAGAGAAAATTTGTGATGGCATGGTTATACCTTCGAAGCGTGTGTCCCTAGCTTCTTGCTCCTCTCTTTCACTCAGCGGCACCGGCCACCTCGCGGAGTACTTGCACCACAGGACAACGGCAGCGCCGCCCCCTCGACGACCGGAGGCTCAACTCCGGTCACCCCCCAAGCCGCACCTCCTCGTCCACAGCAGCTGCTCCTCCTCACCACCACCTCCTTCCCAACCACACCTTCTCCAC